>OZ014432.1:14798578-15440141 GCA_963966015.1 Aphidecta obliterata
ATGAAATCTTCCAAGATGAAATATATCAGAGCTTCAAAGTTACTGAAGTCTAAGACAAGGTCCTGGTTCATGTGCAGAAAACTGTGTGCTCTGTTAAACAGTGACGACAATAGTCCAAAATAGAAATTTCATCTCTTTCTCAATACCGATTAGAGTATCACATTTCACCTTAAGATCGGTTCTACAATAATGCCCACTCAACGAGTTTTCACCAAACGAAAATTGACAGACTAGTTAAAGTTAAAGTATTCTTGGAAAGAGAAATTATTTGGAATATTGGGTAAACAGAAGAAATTTGTTTCGTTATATGAGTGTTTGGATCGAACAAACATTTTGAGATTCTATTAAGTGGATGTGAATCCTCACCCTAATCCAAAAGGACTAAAGGCTAAAGAAAACGCTCATTCAAAACGTCCACTTTCTTCAAACGATCCAATCACAACTCAATATATTTCACATCCTACGTCTTCCGAATTTTGGCGAAAACTGGTCAGCAGGCGATATTCATCGACAACTACATTCAGACTAGACTGAGGAAATGTACAGGCGATAACCGTTCACAACTGGTACCATTTCTTGTCCCTGTATTTGAGCATCACCTCGTGGGCAGAAGAGGAAAAGTTCTCGGCCTCGTTGCGCATCCTCTCCGCGCTCTCCTCCAGCCGGTTCAGCCGTTCCCCCCGCTCCAGCATCAGCTTGTGCGCCCTGTTAACCTCGCCGGTCGCGCAGGTGACCCTCGTGCCCATGTCCTGGAGGGTACCCGGGATGTGCTTCGCCACCGACTTGTTCGCCTTGCCGCTCGATTCTCCGACTAGAAAACGAAAATATATATTTGCAAAAGATTTAATTTCAAACAGTTAACTCACATAGCTCTTCTCTGTCCAACTGTCTAACTCCTCCTCCGAAGAGACCTTTGAAAAATCCCTCCTTTGGTGGTTCGGGCATGTCCATCGCCAGGAAAAGTTCGCCGATCATATCGTTGAAAGTTGAGCTGTACAAGGAATAATCGAATTGGAGCCGTGTTCAAATTGGAAAAAGTTTCCGGATACTCACCAAAATTCGGTGCAAATAGTGAATTTTTGAAGTTCCGACGGAGTAGCCAAGTATAGACCGTGCCCTCTATTACTGAAGCAGAAAGTTCTAGCGATCCTAAAAATTTCAATTGGATTAGCTGTCAAGTTTTTGATACAAATCAGATCAGACCTTCTTATTGCTCGATTTATCAAGTGTTGAAGTGTTGGCGGATGATTGAAATTGTAAAAAATATCGATTTCACCCTCAGGGTTTGTACTTACTGCCTCGACGATTCAAGGATTATCAATTAAGGATGACTTATTTCTTGTTGCGTTAGAGGTATAAGGGTGTGGTAATTTCAAGGAAATGTAGTATTTTACAAGGCTATAAGTTATTCTTAACATGCAAAATGTATCTTTTAAGAAAACCTTTCAACATCATGCTGAGAACCCCAAAATGCAGTGCCTGAACAAATGTGCCAAATAGCCAATTGTTAAAAAGTGATTTCAGTGGCAGTTTGAGGAAGTATAAGAAAAAATTTTCATTATTTACGAATAAACTGGATATTTCATCTTAGGAAGTAACACTATTTTTTGTCGTTGTAATATGAATAAATTAATATTTCAAATCAAACTTCAAAGTAGCAGTAAGATTAATAGCTCTAGTCATTAGTTTTTCGGCCAGCTTGTTAAAACTTGTATATGTAGATGCTAATTTGGCATAGTAGCTACAGGAATTAAAATATTTTCTGTAAGGCTTGCTCCGTCCCCAATGTTAAATAAAACATCTAATTGAGCGAACCAAATGGTAAGGAAGGATTTTACATTTTCTCATTGCCCCATATCATGTAATCAATAATAATGACAATGATATAATTCTCCATATGTGATAATGATAAGAAAAGAAACTTGCATACAAACACTATGTGAAAAATAACCTTAACTGAGTTTCAAGAGAAAGTTTTTTTCATGAATTGACATAAACATGACATGATAGTGGTTTCTACATCATGAGAATATTATATTCATAAAGCATCATTGAAATAAGTGATGACTTCCAAGTCCAAACTAAAAAGAAGTGAATAAATACAAAATTAACAGATAATAAAGGAAATAAATAGGCAAAAATTCATGATGTAGAAACCCTTTTTTTAATCCTAAAAAAACACTTATGATTCCCATTCTGTTGACGATGAATAAAACGTTTATTGAATTTTATGGAGTACCCCGAAAGAACTTACTGGTCAGTGTCCTCGTTAACTATTAGTTGTTGGCCCCAAATTGACAACATTGGGTCTACTATGCCTTTGTTAGTTTGTGTCTGGAAACTAGCACAGCAAGGTAGATTAGAAGCAAACTAGGGCATAAATGGAAATATAATACAACTACATTGAGAGTTGTGCACCACACCAAATGTTAGTAAAAATAAATAAATTAAAAAAAAACTTAGATTAAATTTTATGATAAAGAGCAATTTTCAAAACTTGAAATACGGATGGATTATCTAACATTTAATGATTTCACCAACCGAAACAATAAGAGTATTTTTTATGAGATTCTACAGATAAAATGTGAAACTTGGATGTCCATCTGAAAGAAATTTTCTAAATAAAACTCAAGCTTTTGAAATTAGGTACAAGTTTCAGATCGGAAGTGGAGAAAAAGAGATTTGAAACATGCAGAAATGTCGATAGTGCTGCACAGCGATAGTGGATGTGTAACAGTGATGTAAAGGTATCAGAAACGACATTGAAAAATACTTACCTCAGTTCGGACAACGGTAAAAAGTCAATGTCCATCAATGGCCTCAAACTTGGTAAACTATAAGTGGCCAGATGGCCATTCGATATATAACATATTAAACATACACTATCTGGAAAAAAGAATCATTTGAGTCAACATTTGATCATTCGAGGAGGAACAAAATTAAGGGAAGTGTTATACTGTTGGTTATTTTCGAACACACCTTTAAAAGTAATTGTTTCCGCCTTAACTACAAAATCTCCGTCGGTGATCTGCTGTCTGTAGATACAAGTCTGAGAAGGTAACGCCACAACTCTGGCCTGTTTTTCACTAGTGATAACCACAAATTGACGATCACCAACCGGATCTCCCTTGCTCTCGCTCAAAGTGGGACTCATCCTCACCGAACCCTGACTGCGAGTTGGTGTCCCTGAAAAAACATTGTCAATTTATTCACGAAAAGTTCCCTCGCTATTTTCTGAAAATTGGCATAAAAGCGCATCCACCATTCTTAGCGTACGTGGCGCCATCTAGGTTCAAGTAACCGTTACCAATTATTTCGAGTGTCGGAATCTGTAACTCCAGTAGCCATCTATGATCGGGTTAAGCAACACCCGGCCGGTATAGTTACAGAATCCTACATCAGAATGAATCAGTTAACTGACTCGAATATAGATGGAGACACACTGGATAAATTAGTGAATTGCACAAATGGCACTTACGGATTCAAGGAAATCGGTTACGATACGCGATTTAAAGCACAAATTTGTGAGTTAGTTTAACGACATCTTAATTAGCCATAAAAATAGTTACCAAACACATCGGAAAAGTCTAAGTTGAGAAATTGAATTGATATTGGCTTAATTTCAGATCTTATATATCAGATAAGTTGAAAATTTATACCTTCTATTTCAAAAAATATCCTTAGACTTTTTCGATGTGTATTTCCAATATTTTTGAGTGTATCGTATAACTTTCATCTAACAAACGATTTTTCTCGTCAATTTATTCACTAAATGTTCTCTCGTCATCTTCTGGAAGTTAGTATAAAAGCGCATCCACCATTTTTAGTGTACGTTGATTTAAAGCATAAATTTATGAGTAATTTCAACTGTATTATTTCAAGTTGCTCCACGATCTCTATATTAGCCATAAAATAAGTTACCAAACACATCAGATAAGTCTTAGTTGAGAAATTTAATTGATATTGGCTTAATTTCCGATCTTATATATCAGTGAAGTTAAAAATTTATACCTTCTGTTCCAAAGAATATCCTTAGTATTTTCGATGTGTATTTCCAGTATTTTTGAGTGTATCGTATAACTTTCATCTAACAAACGATTTTTCTCGTCAATTTATTCACTAAATGTTCTCTCGTCATCTTCTGGAAGTTAGTATAAAAGCGCATCCACCATTTTTAGTGTACGTTGATTTGAAGCATAAATTTATGAGTTATTTCAACTGTATTATTTGAAGTTGCTCCACGATCTCTATATTAGCCATAAAAAGTTACCAAACACATCAGAAAAGTCTAAGTTGAGTAATTCAATTGATATTGGCTTAATTTTAGATCTTATGTATCAGTGAAGTTAAAAATTTATACCTTCTATTCCAAAGAATATCCTTAGACTTTTTCGATGTGTATTTCCAGTATTTTTGAGTGTATCGTATAACTTTCATCTTACAAACGATTGATCTCGTCAATTTATTCACTAAATGTTCTCTCGTCATTTTCTGGAAGTTGGTACAAAAGCGTATCCAACATTTTTATTGTTCGTTGATTTAAAGCATAAATTTGTGAGTAATTTCAATTGTATTATTTCAAGTTGCTCCACGATCTCTATATTAGCCATAAAAAGTTACCAAACACATCAGAAAAGTCCAAGTTTAGAAATTTAATTGATATTGACTTAATTTCAGATCTTATATATCAGTGAAGGTAAAAATGTATACCTTCTATTCCAAAGAATATCCTTGGACTTTTTCGATGTGTATTTCCAATATTTTTTATTACTTTTATCTTACAAAAAGATTGATCTCTTCAATATATTCACGAAAAGTTCCCTTGCCATTTTCTGGAAATTGGTATATAAGCGCATCCACCATTTCTAGTTAACGTGGCGCCATCTAGGTTAGAGTAACCATTACCAATTATTTCAAGTGTCGGAATCAGTAACTCTGTAACTCAGTAGCCATCTATGATCGGGTTGAGCAACACTCGGCCGTTATATAGTGCAAGTCACAGAATCCTACATTAAAATGAATCAGTAAACTAACCCGAATATAGATGGAGACACACTGGATAAAATGGATGAATTACACCAATGACACTTACGCATTCATGGAAATCGGTTACGATACGTGATTTAAAGCACAAACTTCAACTGTATTATTTCAAGTTGATCCTCGACATCTATATCAGCCATAAAAACTCACTTTCTCTCTTTTCCCGGTTGTCGTCCCTCCAAGACTCGTACGGAAAGGGGACGAGGGCCCCGTTACAGTCCAGAAACGACAGTCCTATAATGCCGCCCTTGAGCCTGAATATCGTCGTTCCCATCAACGACACCACCACCGGCTGGGAAGATCTGCTGTCCGCGTCGGGAGGAACGATGGAGATCGCGAGCACCGATCCCAGGCTGGTTCCCACCCATAACGACGGTACCAGAGCTATTGGTTCTAAAATTGAAGAAATACTAGTAAGACGATATCTTAGTTTTAGAAATCATCAACTAACCAGATCTCTTGGTGTAGGAATCGGTGAACGCCAACACTTGGATGGCTTCCGAGGTGATGTTTTCTAGGGAACTCATCGAGCTCGACCGGGATCTCGAGAAGGAGTTATCCAGTTTATCTACGCGACCCATAGAACGAAAACAACTATTAGTTTCTAGGTTTCGTTCAGTTTGAATTCTAATTCAAGTGCACTACACATGCGCTTCCAAGCAAATGCTCTACCTCCATCTACAAGTACTCGGAATTTCGAAATAACTTTCAGAAGATTTTCACGAAGGAAAATTTCTTTAGTCGATTCAAGATTGATGAAGAAATTTAGTAATATCATCGTAGTATGTACTTGTATATGAATTTTCAGTGACTAATATATGTGTTTTCTCAAATTATACTTCTTCGATCAATTCAATTTAATATTTGGGGTTTCATAAAAAAATTGAAATATAACATTGTTGAAAGAAATAGTTTTCATTTCGATAGAAAAGGTGGACAGTTTTGAATGATTTTCAGAAGATTGTGGGGACAGAATGTTTACAAGAAAAAATTGAAAAAAAAAAGACATTTCACTAAAGGTTGATCCACATTTGGGAAAAAACTGTTCCACTATTCGAAAACAAGAATCATTATTCTCTCGGATTGAAGGCATGATAACTTCTCCAACAAAAATTCAATCCAATTAGTTTTGGGATGGTGATATCTCCGATCTATCGAATAAATTATCATGCCCGTCAAGTTTCGGGTAATGAAGGTTGGTGTGGGGCGTTTTTCATGCAGAGGCCTACTTTAGCAATAGCAGTAAATTGCTACTGACATCACCTTTGATTCGTTACATAACCATCGGAACCAATTCTTAAAATATCCATGCACATTCTCTCTCCGTTGCGAACACAAATTTAACGAAGCCATATAAAAAGATGGATTTTTCGCAATCGTTCCACTGATTTCAGTGGAGAGGACGGCTGCAGCACGCACTGAACATTGAAAATGGAAAATGAAAACATAAATTGAGCTCATACTAAAAAAATTCTTAATTTAAATTCATCTTTTTATATAATCAACGGTTGTTAACATTATGCAATTTTTTTTACAGTTAATATATTACAACAAAAAAACTTTATTATTTTATTTCAAATATCGAGTAATGTTGATTTTCATTGCATAATGTCACAATATTACCCAGCATGCGCAGCTTTAAGTTGAATACGTTTTCTGTGTTTGAATGAAAGTAAAAACACAAGAAAATAGACGAAAACAAGATAACAAGAGTACTGTGTTAGACATTTAGTGCATAGGTCGCACGGTTACATTGAAAAACAACATAAAGCGAAAATTAGGAAACATTTAAGTATAGTTTTCTTTCCAATTTAGTAAATCTGTGCTCAAGGTACTGATGCTTTTCAATCGAGAAATTTATAGATTTTCTTCGCATTGAGAACACAGATTAGGTAAACATAGTGATCACATTTAGATAAGGCAAAAAGTATACAGGTTTGGATAGTACAAGTCACCTTAATGACATGCTTCTAATAAGGGATGAGAAAACGTGAAAAGAAATTTGAGGCGAGGAATCTATAAAGATAAGAAAATTTTATATAAGAAATCAAATAGTTCATGCATTTTCCTGAAAACATGATTAAAGGGAATTCTAGACTTTAGATACATCTCAGAATTCATCTTGAATCCCTTCAAATAAAGAGCAACTCTTTAGATGAGCTGCAAAATATTCTGAGAATTCAAGACGCTTCATTTCTCTTCTTGATTGGAACCAAGTCCTGAAAATATATAAAATATGTTAGAAAACCGATCTAGTGTAGATCCCGGGGAAGAAAGTGAAGCAAAAAGGGCTTTGTCATAACTACTGTGAGGTAACGAACAACTACGGTGCCCTCAAAAACTACAGATCAACATTACTGGGCGTTGGGAAAATATACTGCTATTGCTTGTAAGAGTAAATCTACTACCACTATAAGGAATGATGCACAGTTTTCACTACTTCCAAAGATAAAGAGCTTTGAAGGAGTTTACGTTTAGTTTGTGAAGAATGGAAATAAAAGCAATTTGAATAAAATTAAAATTTTTAAAGATCTATTGAGAGTAGGAGGGAAATACAGAAAAACTGAAGAGACTATTTTATCTGTTTTAGAAGCTGATGGGTACCTCCACTAAGATAAGACAAGAACCATTTTTCCACGTAAAGTAAGGAAAACCTGAGTGGTCTCAATTCATCCTAGTGGGGATATTGATCGTGTAAGACTGAACAACTAATCGGATGAACTGAAGCTCAACAGAAGGAGGACAAAATAATGTTATACAGGGTAACAGGGAAAGTCGTACTGAATATTCAAGGACGTTATTATTCAGGTCTCCCTGTAACCCAGTATAAATCGAAGGTTAGAGTTTGACAATTGTCTTTTTTTCTGTTGCACCGCAGTTCTCCCAAGGATGAATACTCGAGAAACTCTAAATAAAAAAATTCATTTTCGGGTGACTGTACTACCAAAACTGCAATATTGACGGGCAACCATCAGCTGCTGCCGCTGAGCGCCCGGAGCGGCGCCCCCCGGGTTGTGGCTGACACAGTCCTCCGAGTAGCTAGCCGTCGACAGGCACTTGTGAAGTTTGCGAGTACCTTGCGATCTAGAACGACGGGGCGGGTCGGGTCTCGCCCTGGCCCCGGTGCTGCTGCTGGCGCTGCCGCCGCCGCTCACGTTCGGATAGCCGGAGGCCGGGCTGGTCACCCCGTTCATCTGTCCACGAAACCCAGTACTTACACTACTCCGACACGGGGTCAGACAATGGCAATGGACGACGCTCGCCAGGAGGTTATCTGAGGGGGATCGGGCGTTTCAAATGGTTATTATGCCCCCTTTCGTGAAAGTAAGGATTATTAATTGTCTGGCTCGAAGGACCAACAATATCCGATAATATTCAGTGAAGTTTGCTGTTCAAATTGTTGAGAACAAAGGAATCATTGCCAGAATGCAGGATGTAATGTAATTTCAAGATAAGTTGTAGAATTCGACCACATGCTCCAAGTGATTATAAAGAATAAAGATTTAAGTATTTACAGAAAAGTCTTTGAGTTATACTCTTGAAGTATCTTATTCAGCAACAGAAAGGAATGTTATAACCATTTGAAAGCTGCTTAGTAGAGTCCTCCTCAGATCACCTCCACGTGGTGTCGTCCGAAGACTACGAAACTTGATTATTTTGTGTTATTAATGAATAGATGGGTGATTCTAGACGAGTACAAGCAGCGGCGCATAACACTATCGCCATATGGGCAAGCTCTAATGGGGGACTAAGAGTTGCAGTGACTTTTTCACCTCCAACTGTGGAACAACAATTGTCACCGCAATCTATCAGAGGTTATGTGTTTCATAGCCGAGTTTAGAAAACGATCACTCGGTGAATGTGACACCCAACCTCCCTGATCTATTCTAGACTAAAGGTCCTACCCAGTAGTTTACTCAACAGAGGTATGAGACAGCTGCCGTCCTCGTCTCTTAACATAAACCAAAGCCATTTCGAACACAGTCTCATTCTAACCAGTGCCTGCTGAAAGTTCAGAGCGAAAATTTAAGCGTTATGTGATCACAACGAGAGGAATACAGGGTATCCAACCTACTATGAATTCGAAGAAAATGAGATGTGGACGAAAAGAAAGTTATCTTGTGCTTGAATGATACACAGTAAGGGTTCAGGATTGTTTTTGTGAGCGCTCGTTCTTAATGTTTTGTTTGATCCTAACCCTAACCTTTAACACTCCAGACGATATAATTAGCGAAAAAGAGAAGAACAAACTACTCTCAGATGAGATGGAAGCGACCCCTTACGATATTCAAAATATGTAATTTCTTGGGATCACTTGATGCATTAAGCAAAAAGTAAATGGTGAAAAAGCGCAACATACATTCCCAAATCGATGTTCAAATTGGTGCTTCTGATGAAAATTATGTAGTTGTAGGAATTTCGATTTTGCATTTTGAATTTGTTCAGTTCTTGGATTGTTTGAGGCTAGCCATTCCGTTGATCTCTCCTTTATTGCAATAATACGATCAACAACTGCCATATGCAGACTTGATAGCATCTTTGATATCCAATTATTGATTGTCTATAATTTGTCTGAATTAAGGTAGCTAAAAATGGTTCAAAGGTTCTCACATTTGCTTGACCGTACCAAACATGAAAATTTTTTGATACTTATTAATATTTATTTTCTTTGAGTTTGGGAACTTTATGTTTGGTTAATTGATAACTGGCGTATAAAGTTTTATTATAATGTATACTTTCGTTTTGTTATGATATTAAAATTATGATAGAAAAATTTCACAAAATATTGAGGAAATATTTTGTATTTTCCTTTTGAATGGAAAACTCACTGATATTCTGTTTGACTATTCATAAGCTTAAATTAAAAGCTTCTGCTTGAATTCAAAATTCGCCATGTATTTAATAATTTTATGTTCACAAAGGGAAAAAAAGAATTATTTTTAGAAAGTTAGATTCGCATTTATGTATTCAATTACTACTATTTTTACGACAAATCATTGTAAATGTTTTTTCTGATATTGAAAAATCGAAATGTTGTCCAGATCGCTAGATAATTTCAAGACTACGGATTCGATCGTAACGAAATTCTGTATTTTAATGGAAAATGATATATTCAAGATAAATACAAAATTTTGTCCAGATCGCACCACCAGAACCATAGAAACAATAGAAAATTATAACTTTCGAACGGAAAGACCTAGAGACTTGAAATTTGCAGGTTAGGGTCGAATCTCGAATCTTACGGTTAGGTTCGTTATTGGGCAAAATTCGACCAGGCGTTCCGTAAATATGGTCGTTTGAAATTTTGTTTCCTAGATAATTTAAAAACTACGGATTCGATCGTAACGAAATTCTGTATTTTAATGGAGAATTATATATTCAAGCTTAATGTAAAATTTCGTCCAGATCGCACCACCAGAACCATAGAAAATTATGACTTCCGAACGGAAAGACCTAGAGACTTGAAGTTTTCAGGATAGGTTCGAATCTCGAATCTCGCGGTTAGGTTCGTTATTGGGCAAAATTCGACCAGGGGTTCCGTAAAAATGATCGTTTGAAATTTTGTTTTCTCGATAATTTGAAAACTACGGATTCGATCGTAACGAAATTCTGTATTTTAATGGAGAATGATATATTCAAGCTTAATGTAAAATTTTGTCCAGATCGCACCACCAGAACCATAGAAAATTATGGGGAAAATTCGACCAGGGGTTCCGTAAATATGGTCGGTGAAATTTTATTTTCAAGATAATTTCAAAACTATGATTTCGATCGTGACGAAATTTTTCATTTTAATGGAGAATGATATATTCAAGCTACATTTTTTCCAGATCGCATAACCAGAACCATTTTAAATTCTAACGAATTATTAAATGAAAAATCCTTATTTCTGCTATATCTTCAAAAATAAACCTTTTGGAGGTTTCAATTAAGATGAATTAGATTGAATATATTGTCTTGTCGTGATTTTTTTGAAAAAAATTCTTTCTCTACAACTCGATGGATTAAAAATATGAATTTCAAAAATAAACCTTTTGGGGGTTTCGAATAAGGTAAATTAGATGGAATATTGTCTCTGGCAACTATTTCATACTTATTTTGTAGGTTTTCAACGATTTTTCATGATTTTTTTCGGAAATAAATTTTCTCAACAGCATGTCGAATAAAATATGGTATTTCAAAAATAAACTTTTTGGGATTTCAAAAAAGGTAAACTGAATTGAATAAAGTCTCTTACAACTATTTCACACCTATTTCGTAGAAAATAAATTTCCTCGACAACTTATCCAACAAAATATGGAATTTCAAAAATAAACTTTTTGGGATTTCAAATAAGGTAAACTGAATTGATATAGTGTTTTACAACTATTTCACACCTATTTTGTAGGTTTTCTACAATTTTTCGTGAATTTTTTAGAAAATAATTTTCCTCGACAACTTATCGAACAAAATATGGAATTTCAAAAATAAACTTTTTCGGATTTCAAATAAGGTAAACTGAATTGATATAGTTTCTTACAACTATTTCACACCTATTTTCTAGGTTTTCTACAATTTTTCGTGAATTTTCTAGAAAATAAATTTCCTCGACAACTTATTGAACAAAATATGGAATTTCGAAAATAAACTTTTTGGGATTTCAAATAAGGTAAACTGAACTGAATATAGTCTCTTACAACTATTTCACACCTATTTAGTGGGTTTTCCACGATATTTCATGATTTTTTCAGAAAATAAAATTTCTCAACAACATATCGAACAAAATATGGAATTTCGAAAATAAACTTTTTGGAGTTTCAATTAGGGTGAATTGGATTACTTATAGTCTCTTTCAACTATTCCTCAACTATTTGTAGGTAAACGATGATTTTCGGAGATTTTTTTTGAAAAAAATTCTTCGTTAAAACGAAATATTTCGAAAGCTCCGAGGGTTCACTTCTATCGTTCTTTTTTAGTAGAAATAGTACCATGGAGGTTCCAAATGTGGTGAATACGATTAAATAGATTCCTCATCACGACAGAAAAGATGTCAAAGTTTGGTATTTCGTACAGAAATCGAAGAAAACAACGAAATATTGATGGAAAAAAAACGAAAAACAAATCACCTTAATTATTGAATAAAAAATCCTTATATTTCTGTAACAGCATTCGGCGTGATTGACAAAGAGCAGCTGTCATTTTTTTCGACAGCTGTCAAAAATTTCTTCGATTGGTTTCTAGAAATGAAAAATGCGAATCTACTAGGTGAATGAACGGCAGTGCTTTTTATGATCTTTTTTCAACGTTTCCTCTGAGAAAAGGGTACTGAACGAAGGAAAATAATTTGGCTTCAAAACGGATCTCTATAGGATTTCAACACATGATAGTTAGACATTTTCTGTTTGTACACTCAATCTCGAGTTCGTTCTACGGTGGATACACTGTATATCTTCGAATTTACTGATTTTCTCGGATGCAAATTCTGGTATAGACAGACTATGTTCCTTTTTATAGCAAATAAGATTGATCTCATATAAATACATACAGGGTTGCCCGAAGCAAACTTGACTTGGAGATTTTAATTATGAAGAGGTCAAATTATAGAAGTTGTTTCTCTCCATGTCAAGTTTTTGTCAGGCCATCCTGCATATAACCGAAGTGTATTATTGTAAAAACAAAGAACAACAAACCAAGCTCCCAATGAGAAACCCGTCGATGTACATAAATGTAATGATAAATGATAAGGTGAGGATAACAACAACTGTTATTGGTGCCTGGAGAACAAAGAAACAAACAAAGCAACTTAGCGAACAAGCAAACACACTGGAACTGAACTTTTTCGCGCAACAAGGTGTATGGGTATTCAATTTTCTTAATTAGATACCGTAATTACATTCCGTAAAAAAACTACTCTCACAAAACCTACCACTATTTAATTTAAATTCAACCATCCAAATACGCAGGCATCTAAAGAGTAAAAATTCGATTTGTCAAAGAAAAATTAAGAAGAAATCGGGAAAGGACTCTGAGGTCGGGACTAGTACAGAGTTGAAACTTACTGAATCTTCTCATCAGGTTCCCGGTAAACGTCGGTTGCGGGCTCACAACGATGTCCTCCTTCTCTCTCAAATCCCTGACGGTAACGTCCGCCCTTTGGAACATTATGTTGGGGACAGATAAGAGTCTATGGTCTCTAGATTCCTTCTTCTTCTGTCCCCTGGGCGGTCTGACCGGAGCGTCCTCTTCGTCCAGCTCCAGATTGTCCGGTCTCTGGGCGAACCCGACCCTCTTATTCTCGTTATCCAAGGAACCCACCGCGAAAGGGAACGTGTCCTCTTCGGTGGGCGACATCTGCGAGTCCGACAGGTACTCGATACCGTCGTTTTTCGGACTACTCGAAACGTTCTGGCTATCCACCAGGGTGTTCTCGTCCGACTCCGGCGACGACTTCGCCCGCTCCGACACCTCCTCGTGGTTCGGGTAGACGTCGCAGTGAAAGACAGAGTTTCGCTTCTCTTTCAGCAGAGAGTTCTTCTTCATCTTCACGTCCACCCTGGACAGTTGTCGCTTGAAATTGAACGATTTCCAGGTGGAGGATTTCCTGCGGGTGGCCGCGTGGGGGATGGGCACCGTCCTGTCCTCTTCCAGGGCCTCGCAGGCCTGTTCGATGGGGGTGGGGCAGGGGCATGAGGAAGGGGGATATTCCGGGGACCTTCCCATCTATAATCATGCAATTATGGATCGGACAAAAAGCAAGGGAGCAAATCATTTTAAAATAGGCAAAATAGAAATTAAAGGGTGCTTCCGGGACGTGGAGGTGCAATTTTCGTACTACGCCGTCTGGGGGCTCGCTAGACACCAGCTCTATCGTGACTTGGGATGATTCGATGAGATTGATTTGAGGATTAATGGATAACCTTGAATATGTAATCGGAGTGGTGACATTGCGAACACCCAATTCGTTATGGGTGAAGAATTAGGTACAGTAAAGAATGATGATAATACGCATATCGGAAAAGTCTAGGTATATTCTTCGAAATGTGAGATATTTTTGGGAATAAAATGAATAAGGCGGCAAACAAATGTGAGTATTTGATTGTTGAATGTTCGAAATTAAGTTAAGCACCACTTTTGGATACGATAAATGTATCTTGTTGTCTTTCTCGACAACACGATAGAGGAAAATATAAATTTCGAAAATAAACCTTTTGCGGGGTTTCCAGTAAGTTGAATTGGATTGAATATCGTTTCTGGCAACTATTCCACACCTATTTTGTAGGTTTTCTACGATTTTTCATGATTTTTTTGAAAAATAAATTTTCTCAACAGCATATCGAAAAAAATATGGAATTTCAAAAAAAAACTTTATGGGCTTTCAAGGAAGGTGAATTGGATTGAACATAGTCTCTTATAACTGTTCATCAAATATTTTGTACGTTTAGAATGATTTTTTGTGATTTTTTTTGGAAAAAATTCTTCCTCGATAACACGATGCAAGAAAATATGAATTTCAAAAATAAACATTTTGCGGGGTTTCCAGTAAGTAAAATTGGATTGAATATCGTCTCTGGCAACTATTCCCCATCTATTTTGTTAATTTTCCACGATTTTTCATGATTTTTTTGAAAAATAAATTTTCTCGACAGCTTATCGAACAAAATATGGAATTTCAATAATAAACTTTTTGGGGTTTCAAGTGAGGTAAATTAGACTGAACATCGTCTCTTACAACTATTTCACATTTATTTTGTAGATTTTCTACAATTTTTCGTGATTTTTTCTGAAAATAAATTTTCTCGACAGCTTATCGAACAAAATATGGAATTTCAAAAAAAAACTTTTTGGGGTTTCAAGGAAGGTAAACTGAATTGAATTATGTCTCTTACGACTATTTCACAGCTATTTTGTATGTTTTCTACGATTTTTCTTGAATTTTTTAAAAATTAATTTCCTCAATAGCTTATTGAACAAAATATGGAATTTCAAAAATAAACTTTTTGGGATTTCAAGTTAGGTGAACTGAATTGAATATAGTATCTTACAACTATTTCACACCTATTTTGTAGGTTTTCTAAAATTTTTCGTGAATTTTTTAGAAAATAAATTTCCTCGACAACTTATCGAACAAAATATGGAATTTCAAAAATAAACTTTTTGGGATTTCGAATAAGGTAAACTGAATTGAATATAGTCTCTCACAACTATTTCAGACCTATTTTATAGGTTTTCTACAATTTTTCGTGAATTTTTTTGGGGAATAAATTTCCTCGACAACTTATAGAACAAGATAATGGAATTTCAAAAATAAACTTTTTGGGATTTCAAATAAGCTAAACTGAATTGAATATAGTCTCTTACAACTATTTCACACCTATTTTGTAGGTTTTCTACAATTTTTCGTGAAGGTTTTAGAGAATAAATTTCCTTGACAACTTATCGAACAAAATATGTAATTTCGAAAATAAACTTTTTGGGATTTCAAATAAGGTAAACTGAATTGAATATAGTCTCTTACAACTATTTCACACCTATTTTCTAGGTTTTCTACAATTTTTCGTGAATTTTTTAGAAAATAAATTTCCTCGACAACTTATCAAAGAAAATATGGAATTTCAAAAATAAACTTTTTAGGATTTCAAATAAGGTAAACTGAATTGAATATAGTCTCATACAACTATTTCACACCTATTTTGTAGGTTTTTTACAATTTTTCGTGAATTTTTTAGAAAATAAATTTCCTCGACAACTTATCAAACAAAATATGGAATTCCAAAAATAAACTTTTTAGGATTTCAAGTAAGGTAAACTGAATTGAATATAGTCTCATACAACTATTTCACACCTATTTTGTAGGTTTTTTACAATTTTTCGTGAATTTTTTAGAAAATAAATTTCCTCGACAACTTATCAAACAAAATATGGAATTTCAAAAATAAACTTTTTAGGATTTCAAATAAGGTAAACTGAATTGAATATAGTCTCATACAACTATTTCACACCTATTTTGTAGGTTTTTTACAATTTTTCGTGAATTTTTTAGAAAATAAATTTCCTCGACAACTTATCAAACAAAATATGGAATTCCAAAAATAAACTTTTTAGGATTTCAAGTAAGGTAAACTGAATTGAATATAGTCTCATACAACTATTTCACACCTATTTTGTAGGTTTTTTACAATTTTTCGTGAATTTTTTAGAAAATAAATTTCCTCGACAACTTATCAAAGAAAATATGGAATTTCAAAAATAAACTTTTTAGGATTTCAAATAAGGTAAACTGAATTGAATATAGTATCTTACAACTACTTCACATCTATTTTCTAGGTTTTCTACAATTTTTCGTGAATTTTTTAGAAAATAAATTTCCTCGACAACTTATCGAACAAAATATGGAATTTCAAAAATAAACTTTTTGGGATTTCAAGTAAGGTAAATAGAATTGAATATAGTCTCTTACAACTATTTCACACCTATTTTGTAGGTTTTCTACAATTTTTCGTGAATTTTTTAGAGAATACATTTCTTCAACAACTTATCGAACAAAATACGGAATTTCAAAAATAAACTTTTTGGGACTTCAGAAAAGGTAAATTGAATTGAATATAGTCTCTTACAACTATTTCACACCTATTTTGTAGGTTTTTTACAATTTTTCGTGAATTTTTTAGAAATTAAATTTCCTCCTGCAACTATTCCTCAACTATTTTGTAGGTTAACGATGATCTTTCGTAATTACGATGAAATAGATCCTCTTTCGACTTTTCCATGTTGCTCCCATAACTTTTCGACGAATTTCAAACAGTTACGATCAAATATACAGAAAAGATGTTAAATTTTGGTATTTTCGAACAGAAATTGAAGAAAATAACGAAATAGGGATGGAAAGCAGGTAAATACAAAATAACAAGTCACTTTCGACTTTTTTGAGACAGTTTCATTACTTTTCGATTGTTTTCAGAAAATATCGGATATCCCTAGCCTTTTCCGATGAGTTTATATATCCGTATTCTTGAATGACATTCTTGAAATCTATCTAAATTTCTGGTATTTTTTTTTATTGATTTAATTATTTATTGATCCTTTTACATCGACTAAATAAGAAATTAAGAGTAAAACGATAATTGGATAAATCAGATCAAATCTCATATTCAAGATTACCCTTCTCCACTCTCCACACCATCTCACTTTCGATTAAACAATAATCCAAACAGTCGATCGCATCATGCTAAAAAAACGATGGACGCCGTAATCGTGTAGGTTTTTTTTCTTCGTCACCAAACTTCCCTCCCCGCTCACCTGGTCTATGCTGGGACTGCGCGGTTGTCTCTCCTCCCTGTCGATGTTCACCGGTAACGTGTCGCCGCAGTGGTTCTTCTTCGGACTCCTCGGCACCCTCGAGTACGGATCCTGGGCGCCGTACAGGTCCGGACTGCCGATGTTCAACAGGCATACTTTCTGTTCTATATCTACTATCACAATTCCCGCTTCGTTGCCATAAGCCATACTGGAAGTAAGATAATGAAGAGAAATGTTTAGTTTTTATCGAAGCACTCACAGCCCGTAACAACTGTTGATGGTGAGCGCCGTTATACGACTCGGGGGTTCTCCGTTGTTCCAAGGCGTGAGGCACACCATCTGAGCCTGAAACCCTGGAGGCTTCTTCTGGACGCCCGGTCTCACTTTGAGGGAGCAAGCATCCTAAACAATGACAAACAAAGATGAGACTCTATAAACTAATATATACTCCGTTTAAGAATTATTGACATCTCGGTTGGCTGTGAAAAATCGAATTTAAGTTGGTAATAGACTATTCAGTAATATTTTGGGTTGCTGAATTTAGGTTGGTATAGGAATAACACTAACATTACCCATAGAAATCTTGCTTTGATGATTTTATCGAAGATATTGGTGAATATGTAATTATAAAAATTTGCTCTGAATTTGAGTATTTTTTGTCTTATGCTATTAAAATGGCTGGAATTGACCAGGATACATCGCGCCTAACAAGAGAACGCCAGTCGGTGTTACTTCGAAATTTTCAAAGATTTGGCATATATTTCCGCTAGTGTTTCAGGTAAACTGTTATTCACCGACTCAAAGTGTATTATTCTGATTGATCAATGTCCCTTAAATTTTCAGATTTCTCCAAGCCCTGTCCGTAGAATATTAGCATGTTATTATAGCCTGGAATTAGCAGTGGAAGAAAACCTGTGCGATACGATTATTCCTTCAAAGAGACATTGAATGACTTTGTTTTTGCTAGAATTAAAAACAATGAATATATCAGTTTAGATATCCTTTTCGAATTGGCCAAAGAGCACTTAGATTTCAATTGATCGAAGTCAACATTATATTATATCATAAAAAAAATTGGATACAAATACAAAAAAGTTGATGGAAGGAAAATTCTTACTGATAAACAGAAAAATATAATAAAAATAGTACGATATTGTGATAAATACCGAGAATACATGGAACAAAACGTAAAATTCATTTATCTAGATGAAATTTGGATATTCAAAAACGGTATTCAAATTTGTCAGTGGACACTAGAAAATAATCCAAAAGGTATGCCGAGTATATTCAAGGGTAAAGGCAGAAGGTGCACTATTTTGAATGCTGGAACAATTGATGGATTTTTACCTGGATGTGATCCGATTCTTGACAGTGGTATTAATGATAAGGATTACTATGAATGGTGAATTATTTCATAAATGGGTAATTGAAATATTGAAACCTTCCCTGCAAAAGGATGCCCATCAATAGGATTATGTCAGCTCATTCAAAAACACATCCAAATCACTACACTACGTGGAAACAAAGTTTTCAATATTTTTGTCCACGACCATTGAATAATATATGCATTTCGAATGCTTTTGACAAAGGAAAATGACAGTCATTAATCAAGCCCGTGGATAATAGGCGTGTATAATGAATATTATTCACTCCATGCATAGAAAATCTGAATAGATTTGCTGGTTTTTTCATTCAATCTGACAGATTGAAAAGTATCAGAGACCTTCAAATTGTGCGGCAAATTTATTATAAATTATAAATACTTCATCGAAAATAAGTAGATTATGCAGATCGAAAGTGATGATGAATTGGTCAGTACTCCACCAGAAATCAGAGATGCTGCAAAAATCACTGAAATGGAACTTCTTCCGGAGAAATCACGAATTCTATACCTCTCAGTATTCAATAATTTTATGGATTGGAGAGCGGCAAATAAAATTGGATCATTTTCGGAGTTAGTTTAACTTGTATATTTCTCAAATAATCAGCGAAATACAAATCTTCAACGTTATGGTCACATTATTCCATGCTCACGAGCACGCTTGCCATGCATGAAGGAATCGATATCGAAAAATATAAAAGACTGCGTTCACTTCTAAAAAGGAAATCAGAGATGGGTAGAATCGGAATCAAGTTTTGACGTTTCTCGTAAGCTTGACAATTTCCAGCAATCACAGAAAATGAAGTGACAACTCTATTTTAGATATGTTGAAATGCAGAATTATTACAATTTTACCAATGAAGTCGTGGACAAAGTATAGTATTTAACTCGCATATAATTGCTATTATTCACTTGGGTGATTTGCGACACTCGCCTCCGGCTCGTGTCGCAAACTTCACCCTCGTGAATAATAGCAGTCATTATATGCTCATTGAATAATATACTATTATCCTTGCTCTTGTATCATTCATAGATATTTTAAGTTTTTTTATTATACTTATACTGTATGGTACCCTGTTCACATTCCCTTTGCTAATACACATGCTATATTGTTCCCAATTTAAAAGTATACTGAATAATTGTAAAATTGCTCATCAATTATAATATTTTCAATAATTCATGGACAGTTTTAATGAATGAAAATAAAAATTGACTTTCTTGAAGTATTCAACACCAAGCAATAAATAATTCACAAATTGGTTCATATATTGATAGTTCGGTACAAATTTCATGTCAAAATTCTTTATGTACTACATAGATTCTTAATTTTTGTTTCTCTCTTATTTCTTAATACATTATAACGTTTTTTCCAATCCATTCTTTTGGGCCTGTGCTTGCGAAGTATCCAAAAATTTTTTTCTGTTGCACCACTAGCTTCCTGCTAGAATTCCATTAATTATTCTTCTTGAATCCTGACATAAAATGGTACTCTTATAGTTATATGGTTAGAATTTTGCAAGATTTCCAATACCAATAAATATTGCATGGTCCTGAGTGAAAATAAATATTTATTTGAATGATCTTCAATTTTCCATGGTTGACTTTTATATGAGATAATTTCATATGAAAGCATTCCACGATATTTTTGCGCTTTCAAACCTGAATTCCCATATTTAAACTGCAATCGAAATATTCCGGCTTAATTATTCGATAATTCGTATACTCAACACTTTTCTAGATTATATTTATGTTTTATTTCTATGATGAAATTTAGTTACTTTTTAGTAACTAGAAATAAAGCCTCGCATGGACGTTCATGGCCTGCTTCGATGTCAATAATTCTTAAATGGACTATAGTTAGAGAAAATCACCTTCTTATTGTCTACATCCAGGAGGTCCAGTTTGTTCCCGGACCCCGCGCTCCCCGGCCCCGAAAACTGACAGTCCGGCGACGTCTCCCCCTCGTCGGGAACCTCGTACACGATCGGGATCTCCAAGGTCTAAAAGCACGTTAAATTGACCCAGATTGATTTTTGGACCCTCGTTCCACTCACCGTAATCTCCTCGTTCGTCTCGGTCTTCTTGAAGGAGAAGAGGATCACCTGGCTGGAGGCGCCGGCCACGCACAGCTTCCTGGACTCCGCGCAAAGGGATATCAGTTCTATCGCGAACGGTTCGTCCTCGCCCTCCAACGACCTGGCCTTCGGCTTCTCGAAGACCTTGGCCGTCTTCAGCTTGTACAGGACCTGCAGGGTGCCGGCGCTCGAGTCCCAGAACTTGATGGTGCCGTCCGAGTGCCTACAACGATTTTATTCGTGAATACAGGCAGGTATTACCAGAAAGTTACCGGTTATACTGGCGTTTTCGAAATTTTTATCTCTGGGATTTCCGGCATGTTCATGCTATAGCTCTAGAGGATTACCTCAACCTCAACGTGGATCTGAGAAAATTTCCAAAATCACGCCACCTGTCCGTTCCAAAAGCAACTGTCTCAAATATCTGTAGATCCTGAATCGCTTCATCAACTCCCCAAGACAACGACACATGTTTGACGCGCCGGCATGACATGAATTGTTTTGTAGGCTTGCTATCAGTTTATCTAGTATAATTTTTCCAATTTCATTCCTGAATTTTTCAATTGAAATCCATCTATTATAACGAGGGAGAAAAAAAACAATCAGCGTTACTGTGACGTTTTCGATTTCGTCCGCCGTTACGGGATAATGGAATGAAAGTCGATTTCCATATTCAAATTTTCCAGGCAACATAAAATTGAATTAGGCTTGTGTAAAGTTCGCGATATTGCTCTGTAGAAGTTCCGCACTGAATCTAATTACGAATTTCGATGAAGTTTCGGGAATTTCTAGTTTAGGGAGTCTGAAACTTTTAGGCGAGGTTAATTTTTTTTCCTTTGAACAGTCTATTATTAGGAATACTAAACCGTCCAAGATAATGTAGATGGTTGGGTTAGGTTAGGTTAGTTTTTTCCAGGGAGAATCCTCAGGGACGGACTATTTACGATAGATAGAACTTCGTTTGAAGCACGACCTACTCTTTTGACTCTTCTTGTTTGTATATCTTTCATGATCTTTGTCGTGTCATGATTTTTGCCACATATGAATTTCATAGGAGAGTTCCTTCTTTTTGATTTTTGAAATTCTTTCTCGAAAACACGATGGAAGAATATATAAATTTCAAAAATGAACCTTTTGGGGGTTTCAAGTAAGGTGAATCGGATTGAAGATCGTCTCTGGTAACTATTCCACACCTATTTTGTAGCTTTTCCACGATTTTCCACGATTTTTCATGATTTTTTCGGAAAATAAATTTTCTCGACAGCTTATCGAACACAATATGGAATTTCAAAAATAAACTTTCTGGGGTTTTGAGTGAGGTAAGTTGGAATGAATATATTCTATTACAACTATTTTGTAGGTTGAGGAAGATTTTCAGTGATTTTTTTGAAAAAATTCTTTCTCGACAACACGATGGAAGAAAATATGAATTTCAAAAATGAACCTTTTGGGGGTTTCAAGTAAGGAAAATTGGATTGAAGATCGTCTCTGGGATATATTTCACACCTATTTTGTAGCTTTTTCACGATTTTTCATGATTTTTTTGGAAAATAAATTTTCTCAACAGCTTATCAAACAAAATATGGAATTTCAAAAATAAACTTTCTGGGGTTTGAAGTGAGGTAAACTGGATTGAATATAATTTATTTCAACTATTTCTCATATATTTTTTAGGTTTAGGTAGATTTTTCGTGATTTTTTTGAAAAAAATTCTTTTTCGACAACACGATGGAAGAAAATATGAATTTTAAAAATGAACCTTTTGGGGGTTTCAAGTAAAGCGAATAAAATTGAAGATCGTCTCTGGAAGATATTCCACACCTATTTTGTAGCTTTTCCACGATTTTTCATGATTTTCTGGGAAAATAAATTTTCTCGATAGCTTATCGAACAAAATATGGAATTTGAAAAATAAACTCTTGGCGGTTTCAAGTGAGGTAAATTGGATTGATATAGTCTATTACAACTATTTCTGAAATATTTTGTAGGTTTAGGAAGATTTTTCGTGATTTTTTTGAAAAAATTCTTTCTCGACAACACGATGGAAGAAAATATTAATTTCAAAAATGAACCTTTTGGGGGTTTCAAGTAAGGTGAATTGGATTGAAGATCGTCTCTGGCAACTGTTCCACACCTATTTTGATGCTTTTCCACGATTTTTCATGATTTTTTTGGAAAATAAATTTTCTCGACAGCTTATCGAACACAATATGGAATTTCAAAAATAAACTTTTTGGGGGTTCAAGTTAGGTAAACTGAATTGAATATAGTGTCTTACAACTATTTCACACTTATTTTCTAGGTTTTCTACAATTTTTCGTGAATTTTTTAGAAAATAAATTTCCTCGACAACTTATCGAACAAAATATGGAATTTCAAAAATGAACTTTTTGGGATTTCAAATAAGGGGAACTGAATTGAATATAGTCTTTTACAACTATTTCACATCTATTCTGAAGGTTTTCTACAATTTTTCGTGAATTTTTTAGAGAATAAATTTCCTCGACAACTTATCGAACAAAATATGGAATTTCAAAAATAAACTTTTTGGGATTTTAAGTTAGGTAAACTGAATTGAATATAGTCTCTCACAACTATTTCACACCTATTTTGTAGGTTTTCTACAATTTTTCGTGAATTTTTTAGAAAATAAATTTCCTCGACAACTTATCGAACAAAATATGGAATTTCAAAAATGAACTTTTTGGGATTTCAAATAAGGGGAACTGAATTGAATATAGTCTCTTACAACTATTTCACATCTATTCTGAAGGTTTTCTACAATTTTTCGTGAATTTTTTAGAAAATAAATTTCCTCGACAACTTATCGAACAAATTATGGAATTTCAAAAATAAACTTTTTGGGATTTCAAATAAGAGGAATTGGATTGAATATCTCTCTTACAATTATTCCCCAAATATTTTGTAGGTTAACGACGATTTTTCGTGATTTTTTTCTGAAAAAAATAAAATTCTTCATAAAAACGAAATATTTTGATAGCTCCGAGGGTTCACTTCTATCGTTCATTTTTCGTAGAATCATCCTAAATAATGTAGATGGTTGGGTAAGGTAAGCTTGGTTTTTTTTTCAGGAAGAATTCTCAGGGACGAACTATCTCCGATAGATAAAACCACGACCTACCCTAACTAAAAAAAAACCTAACCTCCTGTTTTAGATTCCGGCATTTATTGCCATTTAATCTTTTGACTCTTGTTATTGAATGAATACTGGTCGTCTATCTGAAGTTTTCAAATTACAAAATTTGTTGGCTTGCTTTATTAGTCTATCTAATACATATTTTCTTGTTTCATTTTGTAATTTGATTTATTCTTATTATATCTCTCTTCACGATATTTGTTGTGTGATAATTGTGTTACTTATGAATTTTATAGGAGTGGTTTCTTTTTCGATATAAGAAATTGAAATTACTCAGTTTCTGTTTCTACGTAGTTGATCTCTGGGTCTTTTGTGATAGGTGGGTATTATAAGCACATCTTCTTTTTGGCTTGTCAGTTGGGTGTTGACTCGTTTTTTCAAATATTTTCTCGATCTTTTTTCTTTAGGAAATCTGTGACAGTTTCCCATTCTAAGTCTCTGGAGAAGTTAGGTTAGAAGCACATGCAGGATTAATTGAAGGCTGTGTTTAATCCTGTGCCAATTGGGTGATTTTGCATTATCAGGGACGTGTCTCAACTCTACTCCAGTTACATTAAGGGCATTTAACGGAGCCTGGGAGGGTGCGAAAACAAAGACCAAAGAAATATATCGAAAAGTTAACAGCTCGTCTCGAGACTTCTCAACATCTGAGCAGTCCATCACAATTATCTGACCGACAAGGGTGAAAACAGCCGGAATCCCTCGCTGTCGCAAGATATCAACAACGATCCGACGCCGCCGACCAGAAAGAAAGCAAACATCGTTAGGATATAATAGACCGACGAAACTCGTTTTCTCTCCGGGATGTCGCGCGAAATTGGATTTGCTCGAGGAAAAGCCGTCTTGCCTTCTTCGTTTCCGAATTTTCCACCCTAAATTTTCATGGAAAAACCTGTAAAATTCTCACCCCGTCAATACGACCTCGCTGTAGCTGCAGGACTGCGCGGACCACGTGCCACCCCCGATCGGCCAGTCCATCTCGGAAAACCCCTGTTTCTTCACGGAACCCGCCCTTCCGACCGAATAAAACGCCGGTATCAGATCGGCCGGACAGTCGGCCAGGAACGTGCAGCTCGTCACCGTCGACTCGTGGATGTCCATCGGGTAGGGGTTCTCCAGCGGCGGGAAACCGGGGGTCTGGAGGTCCATCACCACCAGGTCGTTCTGCAACAGGGCTATTATCGCGTAGGGGTCCTGGAGTTCTGAAAAAAAAAGCCAGACGTCCCTCTAATGTACCTCCCACGTGGGTCGAGACTCACCGCTGGGATACGGCGATTCGCACAGCGTGATGAAGTCGACCACCGCGTGTTCCATCTCCAAGACGGTGGTGGTCTTGTCGTGCACGACCGTTATACAGGGCGTCTTTCCCGCCTGGTCCTTCGGGGTCCCGCCGGAGAAGATCACGAACGCCTCCCTGGAGAAGAAAGGAATGGTGAAGACTTTGAGGATCTTACGATACCCTACCTACCCCGTTTTGGACGTCTTCCACTCCACCTTGTTGATCGGCTTGCAGGGTTCGGCTTTTCCATCCTTGATTTTGGCTGGGAGGAATTTAATCAATCTAATTTTTGGTGGTGTAAAAGAAGGTACTCACCTAGGGGTTGGGATATATGGGTGTATTTCAGGTTGGACCTGAGGCTCCACGTCGTTAAGGTCCCGTCTGTGTGGGAGCACATGAACTGTTTTCCCTCGTGGTGCCACGTGATGGACCTCAACTCGTAGGTAACCCACCGCATCTCCGGGATCTTGTTCCTCAAGTCCCACAGCACGATCAGTCCGGACTCGAAGCCCATCAACAACTACGAAGGAACGATCAAAAAATTACAATTTTTATATTCTTGAAGCGAAACGGGGTGTGTCGTTTAAGCCTGGTGTAATATTTGGGAATATGAATAATAAATCTCCAATTTGGTTACACATATCGGAGAAGAGTCTGTATATTCGTATATACTGTTATGGAAATTGAAAATGGTTATATTTCTCAAAAGTTTAAAAAATTTAAAATAAAATAAATTTAAATAATATCACCAAAATTCAAGAACCTTCAAACATCGTATCGTCAATTTGGGAAGTTCGATCAATTTATGGATTGTTGTATTATTGTATTTTCAAAGAGGGTTCGTTCTATTTGAAAGGAAAAATATGAATTGGTTAAAGTTATTAATTTCGAATAGTTAGGAAAAGCAGGCCAGTTGACAATTGAGAGAGAAACGTCAAGGTAAAAGATCGATTTTTTTCAAAAAGTTTGCAGAAAGATTGATTTTGCGAGAAGAAAAAAATAATAAATATTATTTGAAACTTTGTCAAGAATAGATTCGTAAATTGAATTGTTAGAGTTGATTCGGCGAGTGAAGGAGGGAAGGAGATATCGAAACGGTGTGCTGGTTTGAAGAAGGAAAATTGGAAATGGAAGAACATATAGTGAGTGCACTCACCCATTGAACGATTTTTCAGAGTTTAGACATTTTATTTTTAGTTTCTTTCGATAGTTGGGGTTGTTTTGTAGAATAAGATAATCGATTATATGTTGTTGTAAAAAAAAATTTCTTTTGTGTTTACACCTTTAGAACCCTCCTTGAAATAGAGTCTCGGGAAAATTAAAAATATATAATTAAAACAAAATTTTTGGAATATTGTTAGTGGTTTTCGTAAATTTCAAAATTTTACATTAATATCTTGAACGAACCATAATAATACATTGTGTTACTTTGTATAATCAACAGATGTCGTTAATTTGGGACCGGGTGACCGACGGAACACTTGCAACTCAGATAACAAAATTTAAATAGAGACAAGTCATTCATAGACTAGGTACTTTGTAGTCAATAGGTGTTGTGGCTACAGGGCGAGATAAGGTCGAGAAAAGGGGAGAATTTGCAACTACGATTGATTTGTGGGAAAATTTCGGAGAAAGAATTTAAGAACGTGGGTGTTTCCAAGCAATGGAAGTGAGAGGCACCACCAAAAATGTCCATTCAGGAATTAGGTTTTTGAGGAGGGAAAAGTTTACCTTTGGGGGACTCTGGAAGAGTTAAGGCAGTTGCTCGCGGGTAGAGAACTCACTAAGAGTTAGTTGTACGGGGTCGGATTTCCGGTTAGAGGCCGGTGTTGGGACTAAAATTGAGATAGTAGTCCGTTGTAGGAAAATAACTTCAGTATTTTCAGTCGGGAATTTTTAGAGTCCGGATTAGGGAAACAATCTGTGGAAGTAGGTGTCGAAGAAGTTGCGTTTTGAGTAAAGTTAGGAGTCGCATTTATTACGGGAGTGCGAACAAAAAGGTCACTTTCGGAGTGAGTGAATTTGTGGTTTGCAGATCGAGGTTGGTAAATTCAGTTCGAAGTTTTAACCCCTATACATGTAAATGTATATTGTAATCCCCAATATTATTGATAACTCGACCCGAAATTGATTTGATGTGTTTCAATGTAATGGGGAAATAATTGTATTTATTTTGTATCGAGTTAATTGACCCCCTCGTACATTTGGATTAGTATGTTTTTATGAAGTATGGAACGTAGGAGTTTAATTGTCTGATTTAATTATGATTATGCCAACTAGGTAAATGATTGATGTTTTTTATTTTGATGTTTTTGTTGTTTGTAAAAAGCTCATATGTACGCAATTTTGTGAATATAATATGTTCTCTTGAATTTCTGGGTTTCCTTTCCTGAATACCTGTTCCTCAGAAAGGGTAAAACAAAAGACTTCCTCTTCGTGCAGGAATCACGAACTCAATTCTTTTCGGACAATAGATTATAAATGGTGACAGCGGGTAGGGATATAAAATAATACTTAAATTCCATCTTGATAACTTGTGCTATTACTAATTACCATCGTAGTAGTCGCGAGCGTCGAGCAGCGAGTCGTTACGACTAATTCTTACCTTACTAGCGTCTAGGGGATTGTCGCTGAGATGCACTATAGCTCCAGGTCTCGTCTTCCTCGTCCTGCAACAATTCGGCAAATGAAAATCCATAAAAGCACGAGGAACATCCGTATATTTCAAGGGAGATATAAACCGCGAATTTTTCAACCTGGCGGGGCGAAAAGCGGAAAAATTAATCTACGAAACGCCCGACGGCGTCCTTTGTTCTCCATTCGGATCCATTATTCCTCATATCTGTCATTTTCCAACCCCTTACTCGCCGACATTTTTCATCTACTCTCCCGTGATTACCGCGGCGAGGATAACATTCGGAGGAGATTCCACGCGGACGGGATTGACGTTAGGGCGAGCCCACACGTCTTGATGGATTACATTCATGGTCTGACCTTATTTATGTATCACGAAGATGGTATTTTATGTGATTTATCTCTTGTACTCGTTTCGTTATTCTCAGTTTTTAATTCGGATTTCATCTTCATAGCCGACCGAGTCCATATCTGGTGGGCGAATAACCGGACTGCAATTAACGAATTTAACCGTTCCGGCCCGTCGAATCTCGCATAAAGTCGGACCGAATTACCGGAGCGTTACACACCGGCAAACACAAAACATATATATACTTACGCCTCGATAGCTTTGTTCCAGTTTATAACGTAGCCTGATAAATGGAAATTCTCTATTTGCACCACGTGGACGTTCCCCTTCTCCGTGCCCACGTAGATCCATTTCGACTGCAGCGGCAGGTGGACGCAGGTTATCCTGAAAATAGACACAACCCTTTGAAAATCGCCCCTGCAACGCCAGAAGGATTTGAAGTGCAACCGATGCAATTTCAGCGTTTTCTATACCATTGTCATAATCATAACGTGTCTCATCGTCAACTTATGTGTAGGATACTCTGTGATTAGTCGCGAGATCGCCTAGAAATGTGAAGAATTAATATATTAATTCAAGTAGTCTCTTCGACCAGCGTTGAAAAGTTGATAAGAGTTTTGGAGGACCCATAAATATAAGGCCTAACGCGCGTTCAATTACAAAAAAAATGAAGCTTATAATTTCCCTTCGTCGATTCCACGAATTAAGCACTTAAACAAGTGTTTAGATGGAAAATTTCACATCCTACCACTACTGTCGGAAATTTGAGAGGTGATTGGTTTCAGACCAATTATTGCCGATGTTTGGTTCACGAACCGCCCTAAAGAAATAATAGAAGGGGGTGATTGGTTTAACGAAAACGTCATTTGGAACCACTTAGAATGGTAGGGTTGAAAATTTTCTTGAGACGAAAAGAAGATCGGATAAATTAGGCCTCTTGGGGTTCCATTATTTTTTGGGTGGCCTAAAAGTCAAACAGGAAGTCTCGTGAGAAGAAAAAACTTGACAAAAGATTGAATTGTCGATTACAAAACTCAAGATATTCGTCTAATTATAAAATATGAAAGTTATAATTTTGTTTGAAAAAAAATAATCATCATACAAATAATAATTAATAAGTAATGATTAACAAAGCAATAACTAAACACAGAGGCAATTATTCTGGGTTCCTGATAACTCCTGCACCTGGAATTTCGTGAACCATGAGGGAGGTTTGTACACGTGTAATCGTATCCGATGGCTATTGTAATTACGACAGAGCTTCATCGGTATAACCCTCGCTTAATGATGATTAATATTTATACCAAATCGTGGCGGATTATCAACGTTATTCGCCTTTGCTGGAGGATACTGGAAAGATCGATAATCATATCGAATACTGCGTGGTTAATGCATCAGATCCACTGAAGCCTCCAACGACATGTCTCTGTTATAACTAGTCGAGACCCCAAACTTACCCATCGACCCGGATCAAAAAGTTTGGGACATAATATACTCACTTCTCCTTCTGAAACTTGAGACTCTGCACCACCTGGGGCACCTTCTGCCTGAAGTTCCAGAGATGCAGGGTGTCGTCGGCGGTCGCCGACAGCAACGCGCCCTCGTTGACCAGGAACTGGAGATGGAGGACGCCCGACGATCCCGGAGGACCCTCCATGTCGTGACGGACGTGGATGTCGACGCCCGGCTGCCCCAATCTACGACCGCGTTTGTCAAGGAAATTGACGGCCAATTTGCATAGAGAGAGTTTATATATTGAAAAAGACACTTTCGGCAGGGAAAAACTTCCCCTATTCACGTTGACGTTATCCCTAATACCTGAAGTTTCCCCGTAATAGCGTCGATTACTGTTGTAACGACGCCGTTTCCTCCACCTTTTATCCAGGGTTCAACTCTCGGCTCGTAACGTCATCGTAGTCACGCATTTCACGAACTACCCCGGACAGACTACACCACCCTCTAATCGAGGAATTTCGCCCGCCGTCCCCGTAATTACACAATATTACGGTACTGGGGCAAATGCTGTAGGAATGCGCCGAAATATAATGTGAAAATATCGTGTAGGAATCGAATGAGAAGGCTCGTCGACCAGAAGGTATTTTTGAAAGTGTCAAAAAAAGAAAACAGCTTTCCGACGCTACCCAAAACGATCCCTATTTCGAACTCCAAACGTACGAAAAAAGCGTTCGGAAAAGGTCGAAAAAAGACGAAAGCGCACAAAGTTACCTTTTCCCTTTTCTATAGGGTTTTGATCCAAGGCGTCTCGGGGATCGAGCGGTCGAACTATCATCCCAAAGGACGCGAGGTCTCCTTAAAGTAAATCCAGCCCGATCCCAACGCCGGTTTACGTAAAAACGCGATTTGAAAAAGGTAAATTTTTGACACCACGAGAAAATCCGAAATAAATCACGTCGATCACAGATATTTCGTGAATTGAATTATTCGTCTTTTGACACATCGTCGAAATTTCGCGAAACTCAATCATTTCGAGATGAATTTGAATAAATAGGATGATAAATTGATGCTGGTGGGTAAATTTGAAGGCATATTCGAATGACGAACGTTAATTTGATCATCATCGTTTGAAGTTTACATTCAGATCGAAATGGAAAGAAATTGAAGGTGCTCTAAAAAGATGGATTCAAAGGATTAATAGAAAGAAATCAAGGTGAGTAAGTTTATTATTAAAGACAAATCTTGACAGCTCCGAGACTTCACTCCTAACGTAACAGCTGACGCCGCGTTAGCATTTTTAGTGCATTTTTCAAAGGTGAAAGTAAATAAAGCATCGACGGAGATGGGAGACACGTCACTGATTAATCCCCTCTAATCATAAACCATAAACGTAATAGGTGCAAAACAACCGAGCATGTAATCTCCCATCCATTCCTTTGACGTTATCGCAAATAACGACCCAAAGGATCCAATCTTACAACTCTAATAATAGCGAAAACCTATCCTTCCCCCCCAGGGACAATCCCCCCCTCCCCGTGACCGTATTACGTTGCAGATCACGGGCTGATCCCCCCGAGCCCCGGATTAAACCCCGTAAGACCCGACGCACAAGCTACAAGACCGGAAATAGTTTTGCGCTCCTTTGTGCAAGAATTCCATCATCTACGGGAGGGCGATCGGGCGGAAGATCGATATGCCGGCTCGGAATTAACGGGTTTCGCATCATCTGTCCGTTCGAGATCGAGTCTTCTGGAGAATATCGTCGCATATTCGTGAAAAAGCGAGTCGTCTGATCGTTTTTATCGCACCATTGAAGTGACATTGAGCAACTTTAAGTTGAGTGCCCTTAGCTTTTCAAAAAGCAGGTGACAGCCCAGGAACTGTGCAAAAAGAAGGTTCATCCACTGCTTCCTATCCTTCAACCTTATTTCAGTATCAGGTGATTCGCCGAGATTGGCAACATGGGATAGGGGTCCGATGGAATTTGGAAGGACCGTTCGTGAGTCTATTTTTGAATTTCATCGCATCCCTTTGGGAAGTTGTCAAAGTCGTGTCTTTGAAAACGGAGCAGAGGAACGTAAACGAATACAGATCCGCAATCTACGTGTCGAACGCATTACCTGTAACTGGTCCTAATGAACGGCCTCGCCTGGAGGCAACGTTGTTTTGTGATAAACAATAAAGGACCTTTGTAAACAGAGATATGCCATTCGCAGAGTTCCATTGTTCCGGGGTATTATACTCCCCCTTTCCGTTCCCCCGAGTGGGCCTCGTGTATACGGCGCGGTTTTGCAGGAAATGCCTCCAGTTTGATGGAATAAGAATAAACCGCTTGTTTCGTCGAATCCTCCCTTTCTTATGTTGTGAAAAGGGAATTTCTGATGTTGTTACTTTTCAATGACGGCAAAGCATGGTGTGTCGTGCGTGCATGGAAGAAGGTCTGATAAATATTCATGTCGGGGGATTCGTGAGGGATTTACTCCTCCCGAAGTTCCCAAATTATCCCGCAACATAATCCGGGACTTCCATCTTTGCCGTCGACGTATCCAGGGATCCGAAAACGTTGTATTTTCGAAATTCAATTTCCTGCCACCCGACGTAATGAAGCGAAGCTCTCGCATCCGATGAACGGAGGGACGGAGTTTTGATTGCTCCGCATCGACGGTTATTCATGCGGAAATACTCATTCGGGCTTTGTTCGAAAAATAAATGTTCGACCACATTCAAATCGTCGAAACAGTGAACTCCACCTTTTCGACGAAAGATGAGCGCCACTCCTGATGTGAATTATTCGAGATTGTCCATTTGAAATTCGAATCGACTTCCCTATATACGAAAAGACGGCATAATCTAGCCACCCGCGGGTTTTCGTCGCGGAATTTGAATTTTCCGAATTTCCATCCACCGATCTCGCTCGTTCCTCTCCCCAGGTTCCCCGGAATTGGATTTCGCGAAAAAATATTATCGTCGAGAGTGTGTAGATGCGACTTATATCGAGAAGACGTATTGTATGTTCTCGGGGTGGAGTCACCCAGGGAAGTGTGTTTGGACTTCAGTTGTGATGATCCAGACTTTATAATCGAGCCATCTAGCGAAAAAATTCTCCAGAGTGGATTCATGGTAGACGGAGTGGAATGCTGAGGCCACCGATTTGAACCAAAGAATATTTCATTTCTGTGGTTGATGTTCAGATTTTCAAACGAATCTAAAATGGACAGTCTTTGAAGTTTTTAGAAGCTTCGACCATTTCTATAATCACGTGGGTATAGTATCGAACTGTCTATTTTGATTGTTATTTTCTTCATTTCATTTCTGTGTTGTTATCATAGGTGTTGCCATCCCATTTCAACAGTGGATATTCCTTCTGTATTTTGAACTCTCCATGTAATCCAAATGAAACATATTTCAGCTCGTTCTACACCATTGTCTTTACCATAATGTGTCTGTTATGTAAATAATAAAAAATATTTCATTTCTGTTCGTTTTCTGTAGTTGATGTTCAGGTTTTTACAAGATTCCAAAATGGAGTCGACAGGCAGTGAAGTTTTTCGAATATGTTAAAAACTTCGACCATTTCTATAACAACGTGGGTAAAGTATCGAACTGTCTATTTTTTATTGTTACTTTCTTCATCTCATTTCTGTACTGTAACCATAGGTGTTGCCATCCCATTTCAACTGTGGATATTCCTTTTGTATTTTGTACTCTCCGTGTTATGCAAATAAAATCTCTTTCAGCTCGTTCTACACCATTGTCTTAGTGATAATGTGTCTGTTATGTAGATTATAAAAAATATTTCATTTCTGTTCATCTTCTGTAGTTGATGTTCAAGTTTTTACAAGAATCCAAAATGGAGCAGACAGGCAGTGAAGTTTTTTGAATGTGTTGGAATGTTCGACCATTTCTATAACAACTTGGGTATAGTATCGTCTATTTATTATTGTCACATTCTTTATCTCATTTCTGTACTTCGGTATAGTATCGTCTATTTATTATTGTCACATTCTTTATCTCATTTCTGTACTGTAACCATATGTGTTGCCATCCCATTTCAACTGTGGATATTCCTTTTGTATTTTGTACTCTCCGTGTTATGCAAATAAAATCTCTTTCAGCTCGTTCTACACCATTGTCTTAGTCATAATGTGTCTGTTATGTAGATAATAAAAAATATTTCATTTCTGTTCATCTTCTGTAGTTGATGTTCAAGTTTTTACAAGAATCCAAAATGGAGGAGACAGGCAGTGAAGTTTTTTGAATGTGTTGGAAACTTCGACCATTTCTATAACAACGTGGGTATAGTATCGAACTGTCTATTTTTTATTGTTACTTTCTTTATCTCATTTCTGTACTGTAACCATAGGTGTTGCCATCCCATTTCAACTGTGGATATTCCTTTTGTATTTTGTACTCTTCGTGTTATCCAAATAAAATATCTTTCAGCTCGTTCTACACCATTGTCTTAATCACGATGTGTCTGTTATGTAGATAATGAAAAATATTTCATTTCTGTTCGTTTTCTGTAGTTGATGTTCCGGCTTTTACAAGAATCCAAAATGGAGGAGACAGGCAGTGAAGTTTTTTGAAGGTGTTAGGTTGGGTTAGACCGTTTCTATAACAACATGGGTATAGTATCGAACTGTCTATTTTTTATTGTTACTTTCTTTATCTCATTTCTGTACTGTTACCATCCCATTTCAACTGTGGATATTCCTTCTGTATTTTGTACTATCCGTGTTATCCAAATGAAACATATTTCAGCTCGTTCTACATCATTGTCATAACCATTATGTGTCTGTTATGTAAATAATAAAAAAATAACTCAATGTTTCAAATCTTTGTTTATTGAAGAATACAAAAAATCCGGATACAGAATCCTCTTCCTTATAAACGAATAGTTAATCATTCCTTCGGGATTCCTTTCAAATATCCCGTTTCCCCAAGCAGAATCTCAATGAATTCCTTCTAATATCACCAGCAAAAACTCTCCTCATCACAGATTAAAGGGAAACGAAAATGAATAGCCTTTGAGAGCAGGAACGATCCACTCCGTGCCGACTTATTAACTCCATCCGTTCCGTGGACAAAGACAAAAAGGAAATCTCGTCCGGCAAGAACGAAATTACCCACCCTCCTACGGAGAACAGATCGTCATAATTTGCCCCAGGCGAGTATATTTTTCCAATTCCGCGTCGCCGACGGCGGCAATAATGACTCCGCGATCAACAAAACGGAGACATGTCTTCGTATCTACCTGAAACTGTAATCCAGAAGTCGGACGTCGTAAATTCCGGGATTCGCCCCGGGGATTTTCATCCCCGGAAGGGACGAAGCGAATAGAAAATGTAGATTTTCCGCCGTTTATCAATTTTTTGCAATCAGACTGAACCCGAATACGTCCTGCTTGATTTATGGGATTTTTGATGGTGATGAGGCGCGGAAAACTCCTCCTAGTATAGGTTGGGTTGTCACAGACGTTTTCAGTTCGGATAAAAAGTACTTTCTTTTCGAGTCTATGTGCAAACATTTCAAAATATATATAAAAATCGAAACCAAAGTTTCTTTCAAAGGATACATTCTCAGAGAGCCACATTTCGATCCAATCGCTAGCAGTTTCTGGACAGGATCGAATGCCATCGCTGTTGGTTGGAAGGGAAAGCCATGTCGGAACGTCTGGAAAAAAAAAATAATGATGAAAAAGATGAAACAGTTAAGATTCACACACTTTGATACCAGAAAGGTACCGATTATATGGGTGTTTTCGCAATTCCTTCTCTTGGATTTCCGGTGTGTTCATGTTATGGCTCTAGAGGATTACCTCAACGTTTCAAACGACAGTTGCCGGCATGTATTTCATAGAATATACAAGAACTTTGAACATTTGAGCCCTCTTTGCAAAGGTGGGAGAAAGTGTCAACATTCTATGCATATTTCGTAGAGAAAGCTCAGTTAACAACACAGCTTGGTGAAATCTGAATTTAAAATTCTCGTTCCTCAGCCGGAGAAACGAGATAATCTCGTTAGTACGGATCTTCTCAGACAGAAACAAGAAACGGATTAATCTGAATGAATCCGAATTCAATGCCGCGACATAACGAGTCAAGTTCACGAGAAACTTGAAAGAAATTCAATGCCATCCCGCTCCCTGGAATGATCTCCAGTGCCGAATCCCGAGGATGTTGATGGAACTTTCCCATTTTTTACGTTTAATAATGAAAACGCGAACGCACAAAATCCGGGCCTTTTCAATTTCCGCCCCCATCTCCGACTTTTGTTCGTCGAATGATGTATTCATGGCCTAAAACGTGGCGCCTCTCGAAATTTAATGTTTAATTAAAAAAGGCTGTTTAGGACACAGTCACCAGAATTATAATGCAATACTTTTCTCGTTTATTTTCTTGATTACTCATTCCAATTTGCCAATGACGCACATTGCAGGTGTTCATTGTTTGACGAATCAGTAGTCAATAATTAAAGTAGTTTCTTCTTTACTGTATGATAGATAGGTCGGATAATCGTCCGTTGTAAACAAATAACTTTTTTTAAAAAGTTGGCCTTCCATATCAAACACATAATTATATACACAACAAAATTAGTACAACAATGGTAACAGTTCGAGGATGTTTTCAGTCTTCTTCCTCCAATGGACCATTATCCCAACAACCCTTACTTGTTGACTCCCCGATCCCCGAGAACTGGGTCAATCGATTGTTCCCCCCTCAAGGAAAACTACTCTAACGTCTACGACGACATCCAGATGAGAAAGTCCAATCCCTGCGCAAATAATGGGTAATAATTGACCGATGAAGAATAAACGAGAAACCCATTCCGCCGACTACACCTCAAATATTGACTGCCTACGGTTTATTTACGGAACGAATTGCCGGTTTCCTCCCCTCAAGGACGGACGCGTGATTGACGTCTTCACGTGAACCGGAAGTTCCTAAAGGGATAAACACTTTGTTCCAAGGGCGAGACATTTTCGGTTTTGTCAGTATCTAACCAGAGGATCGCTGCAGTCGTGGAAAGACAAAACGACGATTAGTCATGTCAACCACCCCTTTGAATCGCAGCCCTGTGCAGGTTCGTAGATAAGTTATCAGGACGGGTCGCGTCTGGCGAAAGTGACACCGGAAGACGGGAGATGAAGCAGTCGGACGGTTTTCCGCGTCGTTCCGGGGAAATATGCGGGCGGTTAACACACTATGAAATTATAATAATGAAATGTTCACTTAACTTTCAAAATTTCATAATTAATTCGAAAGTCATTAGAAAGAGTCATGTATCGTCGTGGAAAAAACAGAATCTTCTGAGTTAACGCCGGGTTATTCGAGTCTTCTATGAAATATAGTCGCATAGTCGTCTGATCGTTTTTATCGCACCATTGTTTCTTCTGTTAAAGTGACATTGGGCAACTTTAAGTTGAGTGCCCTTAGCTTCTCAAAACCAGGTGACAGCCCCGGAACTGTGCAGAAAGAAGGTTCGTCCTCTGCTTTCCTTCGAGTCGGAACATCCTACCAAAGTTTCATTCGAATTGGAAGCGAGTGAAAACCCAACATTTCCCTCCGAAAGTAACCAATTTCCATCTTGCCTTTAGTGAATGTTTACAGACCGTGAAAGGTTTACTTTAACTCTGACATATCGAGTTCCCTTTTCGTTTCGAGTGCGAAAATACGCGGAACTTGACAGAGTTTTACGGTATGTCGGACTAACACGTCTCTTTTATGGATTACTTTAACCTTTTCAGTCGGACATAAATTCGAAGTTTTATTGCGGACCGCTGAAAATTTGGCGAGAACCTCTGTCGTTTTCCCACCATCGAAAGACGTGTTTTTTATTTCGTACCAGCGAGAGTGGACCTTTAAATTCGGTCTATTAAGTTTGTCCTAGATTATCATCAAGCGAATGAGGAAGTTTCCTATAATACCGATTTCAGAATGGATTACCCTTTATGTACTGACTAGAGAAATAAAAGAAGAAGAATATTCTGTACTCCATAGGTCATTTTTATTCAATGGTTATTCTATACTAAACGGTTATAGAGATGATGATGGTTACTCTTGGATATAAAGCCGAGAACTGTTGGTTAAGATTTTTCAAGCAAAGAATTTAGTCTTCACGTTGATAAAGAAATATTTAGTCGAAGCATCAGTCGTAGAAATGAGAATTGACGAAACGAAGGGTTTCCAATATCCCTAGTGTAATATTACGGTTTTATTTGAAAATCTTTTTCCCACTGTTACTTTTTCTTTGTATTGAAACGTTACTGTGGGATTATTCTTTGTTGTCTATCCCCTGTGTTGATGAATATTTAGGTACCACGTGTTAGTTCTTTTTAGGTTCATTAATATTATGGATTCTTGATACTCGGTTAGAACGATATGGGTCAGCTCAACATAATAACTCGGCGCGGAAGCTCCCCACAGGAGTGAAAGAATTGTGCCCCTTTTTTGGGTAGGTAGTATTTAGGTAGTTCCTTCCAGCCTGTAGACAGGACTTCGGACAAATTCCACTCCCGGTCCTTTTTGTTGCCACATGTCCACATTTTTAGTTGCATTTACTATTACTTCATCACCATATACCATGCCTGTTGATAGCCCATACTTTTACTGTTTTTTCCATTTAATATGCCTTACTTTTGCATCTACCATTTTAACCCTCCTATGGAGCGTAACTGGATTATTTATCTTTGATTGTGATATATTTTCTTCCTATAATTGCAATTTTCTCGCAGGTTGATGATTCTCTTCGAAACGATGCCAAACCAAAACGTCGTCAACGCCCTCTAGTGATAGCCGCGTGTGTCTTATGATAGCCATTATTCACACTATCAGTACGACATACGCAAGGCTGTCACTAGAAAACATAAATCTGCTGAAGATTCTTCGTGTCGCTTTGTATTATATAGGCGTTTCCCTTGGGGAGTTATTCTGTTACCCATCAATGTTTTTGTTTCTTTGAATCTCTCGAAGAAACCTGTATTGTCGACATCAATGTTTAGAATTCCTGTAGACTTGTATTAGTTTCGACCGTATCAAAACACGGATCACCAACGCCATCTTCACGACTTGCACATAAGACATCGAGTCTCGTCTAACAAAGGGAATTACCGAAGTTTCGGAAGATGCCGAAGCGATACCAGAACAAAGGGGCGGTTTGCGGGGAAGATCCCACATTATCGCGTGTCGTCGCGGCATAATGGAACTGTTTGTCCGATAACTCCGCGACGAGTAATGTCTCACTGACGTGGCGACACGCACTCGCTTCGACCGGAATGGATGCAAAATGGCGTATGTTAAGTTTCAATCTCGGAATTTCCGGTTTTGCGAAACGCTGAATAATTGATATTCGGATAGAGTCCTGTGGTCCAGGTAGCGGAAGACACCAGGTGTTGGGGTTTTATCTACATCGAAAGCGTTTCAGCGGAAAGGTGCGTCGGCTCATAAAATATTTAGAGTTCGTTTTGATGGCTTTTCGGGGGTGAATCTGGAAGGGTTCTTCTACACTAGGTATAAACATTTAAGTGGCAGACAAGCTGTTGGTCGGAAGGAGATTTATGATATGAGGAGGGGGTTGTCTCGGCCGCCTCTTATACGTAGGATCGTTTTCTATTTCATTCTGAGACTTCTATTGTGTCGGGTTTTAAGAAGATTTCGTTTTGTGTGGTAGATTACCATTGTGAGGACGCACGAAGCCGAAAAATAATCCATTAACTTTCTTCTCGTGAGTTAACGCAGAAATTCCTTAGATAGTACAAATTTTTTGATGGCTCTAGAATTTAACGATCAAAACGTCAACTCATAACTGGAAAATTCCCGACATGCCGCGTGGAATTGCCAATTTTCATTTCGGCGTTCGGTTGTTCCAGACCTCGACAGGAAATTCGGATTAAAAGTTTACCGTTCTCCGTTTGTAATTGAATTGATGAACGTGCAGGAATATTAGATTAGTACCCCTGTTTTTCATCGATTACTTCTTTATTCGAACGCGCGGCCATCGAATCAGGAAATTAAAGTCAATATTGGATGGTTTTGAACGAAAAGCGATGGCTGTTAAGATTCACAAGGGTCGTGGGCCTTTATTACCAGAAAGGTACCGATTATACTGGCGTTTTCGAAATTTTTATCACTGGGATTTCTGGCGTGTTTATGTTATGGCTCCAGAGAATCACCTCAAGATCTTGACTTTGTCATTGGTCACAATTTGTCATTATGTGATAGGTAGAGATTTTCGTCGTCGTCGAGCCCCCTTCTCAGAGGTGGGAGAAAGTGTCAACATTCTATGCATATTCTGTAGAGAAAGCTCAGTTAACATCACAGCTTGGGTGAGATACCAACATTTTATTGTACTGGTGTAATGAAAGATTCTTACAATATCTTTATCATTAGAAACTGTTAATTCAGATTTATCAGAGATAGATCTTAGGTCGTAAGGTTGGTGGAATCGATACAACCAAACAAGTTAATTTATATAGTGTTGAGTTTGTAAATAAATCCAATATAACGTTTATACATCTTTCATCCATAAAGGGATTTCTCATTAATTTGGGATATCCATTACGTTGAGACTATTCCACATCGTACCTATCAATTCTCGTTACTGCTTTACAACCAGTCCCCGGAAAATTCAAGGTTCAGAAATATATACTTTGCAAGTCCAGAGAATCGGTGTTACGAGATTTTACAATGGCATATGATGAAATTCTAGCTCATCTTTGAGATAATCACTCATTTCTATGACGATTCCATTGTATAATGATACAGTCTTTTTTTATTCTGTTTAAATCTTTTATATTTTTATTATCGCATTTATACTTATTCATTCTATGTTCTCTTTTTTGATGTGTACATTCCAATTTTTTTTGGTAAAAAGTGCTTTGTTCTCATCCTTGAATCACTTTTCATCCCTAACCCCGCCATCTAGCGAGGAAATGATGAAGAGTAGATTGATGGTAGACAAAATGGAATGCTAAGGCCACCGATCATTAAGTTTCGGTTTGTTTTCTGTGGTGCAGGAATTTGTGGTTGATGTTTGGATGCGAGTAATTAGTTATATCTTGTCCAAATCGAAATTTCCCCGTTTTTGGAAAAGCCTTTATTGCCATATCTACAGCTACGTCAGGCTGTGTCATCAGACTTATCCTATTTTTTGTTATTTTTGTTTTTTCATTTAGTTCAATCCATTTTAACTGTGTATATTTCTTCTGTATTCTGTACTGTCTACTTAATCCACATGTCATCTATTTCAGCCTATTCCATTGTCATAATCATAATGTGTCTATTTGCGTTCTTCGCCATTTCTGAAGTGAGTTAATACTTCTTTGTTCTTTACATTGTTTAAGATTGTGATAAATAAATAAATAAATACTTAAATAAATAAATTTTTTTTGATCCTTTGAAACACAACATGGTCAGAATAAGAGGAATATAATAATGATAAAAAAAACAATTAAGAATAAGAGCAAACAGTCTCACAAATATTACTGTACAGAATAGAATATATGTTTAAACACCCAGAAGGACCAAAATAGAGCTCTGGGAACTCTGATAAATAGTTTACCAACCTGTTGAATTCTCGATACTTCATTTGAATGATGTTTTCCAACGACAACTCATGTGTAGAATGCTTACCATACAAGGTTAGTGGGAGTAGTTCGATATCTTTACAAAACTGTAGACTGATGAACGTGCATTAATATAAGATTAGCATCTTTGTTTTCCATCGATAGAATACCCTGATAAAGTTTTTGTTTAGTCTACTCGACCAGCATTGAAGTGTTGATATCCCAAACTCGAGAGTTTCAACCATAAATATATTGTTTAATGACCAAAAAAATGAAGCGTTGTGAGATTTATAATTACCCTTCGTCGATTTCACGAATTGAGCACTTAATTGGGCGTTTAGATGGAAAATTTCACATCCCACCACCACTGTCGGAAATGTGAGAGGTGATTGGTTTCAGACCAAAGATTGCCTATGTTTGGTTCACTAACCGCCTAAGAAAGATAATGGAAGGGGTTGATTGGTTTAACGAAAACATCATTTGGAACCATTTAGAATGGTAGGGTTCAACATTTTTCCAAGATGAAATAAAGATTGGGGAAAGGCAGTGGTTTTTTGGGACTCTATCAGGAAGAGAGGAGACAAAAAGTTCATCAAAGGTTTTTTTCGTTTCGAAGTAACTGTGTATTACATCTCAATCTATGAATATGTCAAAATCAATTTATTGTCTGAAATGTCAAAAATTAGAAATCTTTTCAATTATGAACCAAAAATCTTCCAGTGGAGAATATTTCCAACGATAAAAATGGTAAATATGTCTTGAATTTTTCGTCTTCCCCCATTCTTCACACAATAAAAGAGGGGAAAAACAATAACCATTTCCCGGAAAAATTCACAATGAATATTTGACGCCCTCTCGGGGTGGGAAACACACGAATTCATCCACACCAATCTCTTTTCCAGAACATTCTCTGAGAACTCAAACACGTCCGAAAAATGAGGGAATCGGCCTTCAGCGACCCATTACCGCCCTCCACCAGCAGCAGCGACGTAGGAATAAGGGAGGCCGAAGAGTCGAACATAAACTTGGTCTCTTCCTCCACGCTGAACGACAAAGGAATGAGCCTGCACAGTTTTCCCATTGAAAGCGAGATCTTCGCAGAAAAAACGCCGCTTTCCATCCAGACCTTCCTCAACGACAGTTTCGTCCGTCCCTCGAGACAGAAAGGAAGAATGACCGCCTCGAACTTCCTCACCCAGATACCGCCGAAACGCAAGACGACCCGTCTGGTGATCGACACGTTCAAGTGCGAGATAAACCCGGTAAGGGTGGAACTATCGGGGTTCTCCAGTACGATCATCGGGATCTCGAGCCTGGAGAGGGATTTCGAGTCGTGCGGATCCAACACGATCGACAAGATGAGTCTGTTCCGCGTTCAAAACGTCGAAGCTCTCTCGTTGACGTCCTCCAGGTACATGTCGGTGGCGACGTTCCACCACGACATCCTCCCGGAGGACAAACACGCCGCGTCGTCGGGGAACCTGAAAAAACTCGAGAAACAGATGATGGCCCTTCAGAGCGTCTTCGAGAAGGTACGGATTTCTCGCGAGTATAACATCAAACAAACGGAGAACAGTTCTGGGTACATTGATATAAAACTGGTGATAGAAAACGCCAGCACTCAAACGGTGGAGACGTCGTCGCAGAACACGGATTTTTCGTTGGGTAAGATCGAGTCGTTGATCTTGGAATGCGAGTACGTGAGGGCCATGGCGAATATGATAAGGCGGTATCCGTTCTACTTCTACTTCCTGAAGAGGTGCTACACGGACGGAAACTTCGACCAGGAGGGGAAGTTGAGGCATTTGAGGCCGAAGCAGAGGAGCTTCAAGAGGGCGGTCATACATGCCTGCGGGTGCGACAAGAGTCATCTGGAAGCTATCAACTCCATATTGTTGGACTTTTTTAGTGAGGAGAAACATTAGTGACTTTGTCTTGTGTCGAGAAAATAAATTCTTCCATGAGCATTAAAACGTTTTAGGGATAAGAATGTAAAAATGCTGCAATAACTGAGGTGGATTCGAATATGAGGGAGATTTCGATGGAAATGTTTTCCCATAGAGCTTGAACACAAAAAGTCGTTATCTTTTACGACAGGGATTCCGAGACTAGAACCGCATCTTAAAATTTATATTGCGTCACATAGAAGAATAAATATCCGAGAGAACGTTGGGGCGAAATATTCCTGCGATATTAGTCGAGAGTATTTGAATTGAAAGATGTTATATGATGTGGATATTGCATTTGGATATTCAAAAATATTCATAAGATTTTAACGATCTAATGTCCGGTTGAATGAATTCCTGTTGTTTGAACTCAACTATTGTTATTACAACAAGAAAGGACCGTTGTGAGAACCATCTGTACCTGCATTTCAACATGCCGATTCCGGTTTAGATGACTTGAGTCCTATGAACAGGAAAAACGGTAAGTATAGCAGTGATCAAGTACTTTTATTATGAAAAGGAATATTTCCGTAAATGGTACAGGAGTATCTAGTAATCTAATAATTTTGTAAGTGTGAACCGATCTGGCGTCTGCGCCCGCCATTTTTATTGTCCGTACAGAAATCCATATTATCATGAAACTTGGGAAGTGGGTTTGCTGAGTCCGTCCAAGAGAAGAATAACCACAGAATCTTTTTATACAAATCGATGTACGATGTTAACCTGAAAATTCTAGCTCTCTTGCTTGGGGGAGTTTTTGCTCTAGAGGGTTGTTGATTTTTCCTGGCTGCTCGTTTTTTTTTCGTGAAGGTAAAACAGGGTAGGATTGGGAGTTGGTTGATCTGAAACTTTCGAAGGTGGGAGAGATACTTTGGGTTTTGTCATGTGAGTAACAATATTTTATAATTACAACTTTATCATTCAAATATTCTCCTAATTTGCTACACTTGTCTTCAACAGGGACCATTATTAACCCCATGTGTTTATCTCATATCATTTATCCTCAATTCACAAGAGGCAATTTGCTCCTACTCAACGTATTTTTACCATGTTGGTTTGCTCCTTGTGTATTGTTTTGTATCCATTTTTCATACTTCATTATCAAGTCTATTCCATATTATTTAATGATTCTAACTGACCATATGTATTAAATTCATAAGTGCTTAACACAAGAATCTGTCTTGTATAAACTAATGCTTAATAATCACCTTAATTATAAGGTTTTGCAATATTCTTCGAATGATACTATATGTAATCGTTGTAGTTTGCAGCAAATAGCAAGGATATTCATAAGCACCATTGTCGGCATTATGTTTCATCACCTTATATTGATTGAGCATTTTAAAAAGCTACTCTCCATGCATTATTATCCGTTATGACTTCTCGTTTATTGTTTATATGATTGACTGCTTATATCGTTTACTATCTATATCATCCACTGCTTATATCGTTCATTGTTTATTTCGTTTACTGTCCATAACATTTACTGGTTATATCGTTTACTGCTTATATGGTTTATCTAATACTTGATGGAATTATTGACCAGGAAGACAACTATCTGACGACGCAACCTAAAAATTAATCAAGGCTTCGCCCAACGTTTGGAAATATATATAACAAGGACACTGTCGCATTCCCGTCTCCTTGCACCGTGGGAGATCATCAATCGTCAAATGATAGTTTGATCCCTGCGAAGTAAAACTCCCAATTTACTGCCTTTATCTCAATCATTTTTATTCATTCATTTTTAAACACCATTTGACAGAATTCTCACCGGTCAACCTGTTTATGAGTATTCTTTTACTTGTGAGTTAATGGTATATGAACGAGAAAAGGAGGGAGGTTTTTTTTTGGCATCCCCTTCTGGGTTGTGTTTTTCTTTTCCTCCCTAACTTTAGGCACTCTGAAATAAACTTAATATTTTCTTGTTTCGAGTGCTAAAAATATGTGTTTTAAATTTCCTATTTTCCCGTCAATCTCTTCTATTGAATCAAGCGTAATTTGGGTTACATACTTACATACACAACGTAGAGTCCTTTTAAAACCACTATACGATCACGATCTTGGCCAAAGATTATCTAAAGTAATATTTTCAAGTTAAAAAGAACGCCTGTAAGGTAGAGTTCTATTTCTTTACGGTTTTCAATAGAAAACTGTAATGTCGGTAAGAGTTTATCATTTCAAAAGTACCAGTAAAGTAAAGTACAAGTATAACCCAACAATATTTGTACGACTAACAGTATGGACACATTAAATTCAACAGGAATGTTTGGTATTTCTCACAGATATTCAGATTATTCTACCGGAATAAATCTTGTTTTAGCTGACAGTATTTTAATCTATGTTGTACCATATGGTTGAAGCTGTTTGGAATAAAATATCGGTTTCCGGCGAAGGAACAAACAAGATGAAACAGCGATTCGATCATTTTTAGCACTTTTTGGCATCCTACCTATCGATCTACGATTGATACTAACTCTTGAATAACTTTTCCTAAGAAATACAAAAAGAAGAAAAGGAGGTTAGGATATGATTAAGAAACATAGTGTAGAAAGGAACGGAATAATAGGGATTTGAAGGGAAAACAGAAATTAGAGTCAGGTTAGATCAGATCAGAGGAAGGAAGAAAGATTAGATCTGTAGCGATCTGCACCGACGGCCCAACATTTACCGTACCGCTCAACAGAGGGCGCCACCGAATAAACAAAACTCGAGAGACATTGCCCAAAGGATTGAAAAGCGACAGAAAAGGGGCGAGCATTAGAAGACAGTAGTTCTGTGATCAAATTCACTTATATGGAATCGGCGGAAAAAATTTCTTCATATATATTATGGAGTCTCTCATTACTCGTTTTCAACGAATGTCTCACTAAACCGTCAGAATATAGTTGTTGAGATACTATATAATTAAATAATATTATAATGAGTATACATAGTCCAAATTCTTCTTAAATAATTAATTTACAGTTCACTAATACTAATTTATTTACACCACTCAATAATTTATCTACACGCGCTATTAAGTCCTATAGAAGTAACCGAATTCTTGTTGTATATCCTGGAAAATTTCTTTGAGTGCAAAAGCTATCGAACTTTTCGGATATTGTCAAGGAGGAAGTATGTGTCTTTTATAATGAGTCGGTCCTTATTCTGGAAGCGTCCCTCACGGTACACAAAATTACGCATCCCCCAATTCTACCATCGCGCTCATTAAGTCGAATTTATGTTGTTTAATTAGCGGGGGGCGGATCCGTTATGAACGGGATAAAAGCGAAAATATCGAAACAGGCACCGTTGCCACCCTCCGTGTGCCTCTTAAATTAATTTCAACAATTAGGCATCCGCCCTTGCAGCTCGCGATGATAAATATCCAGCGTTTTCTTTCATACCAGACCTTAATAAAAGGCTCCTTCCCTTACAGTTTGAATACAGGATCATTCCCCTGAAAAATGTTTCCCCCGAATCAATTAATCTCGAATCCGCGAGCCATAAAAAAAACCCGGTCCATTCCAGACTCACGCCCACAAAACGTCCAATCTCACGTGAGTCCCATACATCTCTGGGGGAGGGCATTATCGGCGCCCACAATTCAAACCGTTCGGGGGAAGAAAAAATGCCCGATCTTAATTCGAAATCGATACTTCTGTCGCAAATCTGTTGCGTCCCGTCCTTCGGGACTCGAGCCGGAGCCGGCCGAGAAGAGGGTCATTAGGTTGTATGGGAGATTCGACGTCGGCAGGTCAAGGGTACAACGAAGAAAATAAGGAAAAAAAGCGCGAATAGTGAATTCCCAATTCAACCCTGGAGAATTATTATTATGTATAATGAATATAGTCCAAATTCTTCTTAAAATCACTTATACTAATTTATTTACACCACCCAATAATTCATCTACTCGCCATCTAGTCCTATACTGTCTTAGGGCCGATATCGAGTTATATATTGGGAAGGAACACTCGCGAAGCCTCCAAACATTCGAGCCCTGTTTGCAGAGGTGGGAGAAAGGGTCAACATTCTATGCTCATTCAACATCACAGCTTGGGTAAGATACCAACATTTTATTGTACTGGTGTAATGACAGATTCTCACAATATCTTTCTTCGTTAGAAACTGTTAATTGTTGTATTTATGTATAATTACGATAGGCTCGATAATCTCATTTTTACTTTTAATATTACTTCTTTATTTTGTTCTTTATATTCAATACATATGATATCCTTTTCAGCTCGTTCTATACCATTGTCATAATCATAATGTGTCTTAGTATTAACATACCACCATACAAGGTATATTATGTATAGATAGTTGTATCGCCAACAAATTCGATTCAAACAAGCGATTGGCTACGTTCACCACTCAACATCGTTAGTCTTCACTCTCAACTAATAACTGACTCACCCCAATGTATTCTCCCCTTCTTCTTCTTCTTCGAAAACTCCGGGACATATAGCAACGGATAAGATGAAATTTTAATGCCATCCGGAACTTCTGAGAAACTCGGTTAACTGCCGGCAGATGGGATGGGGGAGGAAAGAACGAATCGAGTTACGGAAAATTCAGATGAAAGTTGTGGGACATCTGATTGATACACGTTGAAAATCTCGCGCCACATAAGTAACGACGTCAGTTCGATGTGAATGAATGCGAGCAATGGGTTCGTTCACTCCGCTCTGTCATTGTCTTATCGATTGATCACCTGTTGTGCCTCTCAAATTGACATTGCCACATTAAAATCGCCCACCTGTTAGTCGTTACTCATTCCGGGAATGCATATCGGGAAGGTAGTCAAGTTAATGGAACTGTAGACTTTTCTTGCTTCGACCATAACATAAATCCGGATAATTTCCGAAACTCATGCGTTTCCTCATTACCTCGAGGTTTACGATACCCTCTGGGGCTTCACCAACTCAAACAAGCAAGAAAGGGACTGCCGACCCTTTGACTCCCGAATGGTTACACGGAAAGTACATTATTTGAGGGATTCCAAACGCATTTTCCGCAAATTTATTCGGGGTTATCGCCATGAATTTTGATTTGGGCGGGTTAGGCCTATTATTTTTTTCAGCGGTAATAATTCCTCGAATCGTAGAATATTCTGCAAGAATGACTTCGATATTTCTTGAAATAAAACCGTCGCATCCAGCATTTTGCAATCGATTTTGTAATAAATTGAATGGCTTAAGCATTAATATATTGATTTAAGTATTTGTTAAGTCGACCAGCGTTGAAATATTGATAACCCAAACTCAAGAGTTTCGAAGGACCCATAATTATAGGGCCTAACGCCTAACGACCAAAAAAATTAAGCCTTGTGAGATTTATAATTTCCCTTCGTCGATTTCACGAATTACCTACCACCTCTGTCGGAAATGTGAGAGGTGATTGGTTTCTGACCAAAAATTGCCGATGTTTGGTTCACGAACAGTCTTGAAAAAAAATTATAGAAGGGGGTGATTGGTTCAACGAAAAAAAAAACATCATGGGGTTTTGTGACTCTATCAGGAGTTGTTTGCAGGAGTTGGACGAAAAAAGTTTATTCGTGGGGAAAGAACACTTATTTCGGGAACTTGTTAAAGTTGATAATAAATTTTCGGGAATCAGTGACGAAGTAGTTTTCAAGAAGAAGGCACAAATAGCTATTTCAGAAAAATAACACGGAATTTATCGGAAATTTAGTTGAGTTAAGATGTTGAACCGATCTGGCATCTGCGCCCGCCATTTTTATTATCCGTACAGAAATCCATATTATCATGAAATTAGGAAGTAGGTTAGCTGAGTCCGTCCAAGAGAAGAATAACCACAGAATCTTTTTCTACAAATTGAAGTACGATGCTAACCTCGAAATATGAGGGTCTCTTGAAAGTGGCTTCGGGAGAGGCTGGCGGTTTTTGTTGGCTCTGGCTTTTTAAATTCTACAGTGATATCTCATCTTTTTGAAGGTAAAACAATATTTTATAATTACAACTTCATCATTCATATATCGGCTTCTCCTAATTTGCTACACTTGTCTTCAACAGTGTCCATTATTTACCCCATGTGTTTATCTCATATCATTTACCATCAATTCACAAGAGGCAATTTGCTTTTACTCAACGTATTTTACCATGTTGGTTCGCTTCTTGTGTATTGTTTTGTATCCATTTTTCATACTTCATTATCAAGTCTATTCCTTATTATTAAATGATTCTAACTGACCATATGTATTAAATTCCTAAGTGCTTCTCACAAGAATTTGACTGTATAAACGAATGTTTAATAATCACTATAAGGTTTTGCACTATTCTTCAAATGATACTATATGTAATCGTTGTAGTATTCAGCAAATAGCAAGGATATTCATAAGCACCATTGTCGGCATTATGTTTCATCCCCTTATATTGATTGTGCATTTTAAAAAGCTACTCTCCATACATTATTATCCGTTATGACTTCTCGTTTATTGTTTATATGATTGACTGCTTATATCGTTTACTATCTATATCATCCACTGCTTATATCGTTCATTGTTTATTTCGTTTACTGTCCATAACATTTACTGGTTATATCGTTTACTGCTTATATGGTTTATCTAATACTTGATGGGATTATTGACCAGGGAGACAACTATCGGATGACGCAACCTAAAAATTAATCAAGGCTTTGCCCAACGTTTGGAAATATATATAACGAGGATCTTTGGCCGCATTCCCCTCTCCTTGCACCATGGGAGCTCATCAATCGTCGAATCATAGTTTGACCCCTGCGAAGTATAACTCCCAATTTACCGCCTTTAAAATCACTAACGATCACGATCTTGGCCAAAGATTATCTAGAGTAATATTTCAAATTAATAAAAAGAACGCCTGTAAGGTATAGTTATAGTTCTTTACGGTTTTCAATAGAGTAAAGTACAATCTGAACAAAATTATATCGAAACGCTGAAAGAAAGTACGGTTTTGTTCAGTGCCGCAGTGAACTTTCGGCTTCATTAAGTGTGAACAACACGATTTCGACAAGGGCAGAGTTTCAATCCCCCCAGTAGAGGAGCATAAGAAAAGGCGATTCTAAAATTAAGCATTGCAATATTTGAGGTTTACTAGTCCCGAGTATTGAAATCTCTCACTCAAGATTGAATAACTCTCGAAATTCGAAGTTATTTGGATAGTTGTTATTCTGAGATAATTAATCAAACCTTGATTTTGACAAATCAGCGGCGATCTCATTATCCCCGGCTAATGTCCATCGTGATCCCATCACGTCGGCGAAATTAATTCGGAGTTTTCGATGAATCAGTCTAACCAGCGCGTATTGTATTTGTTGTACGGCAATTACAGCCCAACGTCTGTCATGCGAGATTATCGGAGATTGCGCCACGTGGACATACATCAACGTCCCTTTCGCCATCGCTATTATCGGATAATTTGATTGGTTTATGTCGATTTAGTGACCGGAATGTATGCAATCTTAGTTGTTCCAAATAAATTACCCGCCGCCCGCCTCCGGTCCTAATCTACCCAACATACTTCCCAAGTCCAGAATATAAATTGTTTACCGCCCCTAATTAGGGCCCCGGTTTCGCCGGATGATATTCGAATTTGAATTTAATCAAAACCACTTCGCCGTAATCCAATCTGACCGAGCTCTTCACGTAGCTTCCCGTTTGGTCTATTGGCGGAAGTTAGATATGGAACGGCCCCCGGTCTTTCCACCCGGGGGGCCTGGCCCCCGGCGGGGAGGGGGGAGCGAACGAATTCCGGAACGATATCCTTCTGGAATTTTAGATTTTAGGGAACGTTGTTCGGATAACTCCGACGGTGGAATTCGGGGATAAGTGGCGCACATCGGTTATGAATCCCCGCGAAGTTTTGGGGGTATTCGAAGCGAGTGTGGGGGTTGACAATGTCGCTAGATATCGATAACCGTTGTGTTTTCTCTTTGTAAATTACAATCCTATCGTGTCTGTCGTTCAAATGTAGGGCTTGTCGTCCTGTTCACACACGGCCGCAATTCCGAATTCTGGCCGGGTGATACACGGTTTAACTAAACGGAGAAGGTTTAACTAAACGGAGAAGTTAATGTTACCGCGACAGAATGGATTTCGTCCTGGTAAACGGTTCTATATTTTATTCAAAGCTCTCCAAACTCCGAAAGTGATCGATATAATTTGAGGGGAATTGAGTCGAAACTCTTTCATTTTCAACTGTCAAGAGCGGATAACCCATATAATCAGCGCATTATGTTCGAATCGTGATTCGCTTTGTGTTATGCAGCCGACCATACATGTTTCATCGAAGATAATTAATTCGATTCGAATTTTGGTCCGACATGAAACCGACGTTCCATCTTTGATGAAGACTAATTTGCCGTGCATAAATCACCAGGTAGCGACGCCCGAGGGTGGATCGAATCAATGCAAGGCCTGCCTGGGGATTCGCATCGATTCCGGCCTGGATATTGTGGAAAATTATGAAATAATGCTCAATTATTAGTTGGACTGTAATAATTGTGAATATGAACAATTAATCTCGAATTCGGAGAAGAGTCTGCATATTCGTTCATACATTGTGTTACTTTGTATAATCAACTGATGTCGTTACTATGGAACCGGGTGACCGATGGGAAACCTGCAACGTAGGAAATAAAGGTAAATAAGGTCAGGAAAGGGGGAGAATATGCAACTACGATTGATTATGAGAAAATTTCGGAGAAAGAATTTAAGAGCGTGGGTGTCCCCAAGCCAAGTGAGAGATACTACGACAAATGTCCACTCAGGAATTGGGTTTTTGAAGGGGGAAAAAGTTTACCTTTGGGGGACTCTGGAAGAGTTGAGGCAGTTGCTCGCAGGTAGAAAATTCACTAAGAGTTGTACGGGGTCGGTTGTAGGAAAATAGCTTTAGTTTTTTTAGTCGAGAATTTTTAGAGTCCGGATTAGGGAAACAAAATGTGTTAGATCGTGGAAATAAGTGCCGAAGAAATTGCGTTTTGAGTAAAGTTAGAAGTCGTATTCGTCACGGGAGTGCGAAAAAAAGGTTAAGGTCACTTTCAGAGTGAGTGAATTTTTTTTTCAAGTAGGTACAAAAAGGGATTAGGTAGGTTGCAGATCAAGGTAGGAAAATTCAGTTCAAAGTTTTAACCCCTATACATGTAAATGGTGTTATTGTTATCCCCAATATTATTGATAACTCGACCCGAAATTGATTTGATGTGTTTCGATGTAAGGAATGTGAATAATAGTTGTAATTATTTATATAATTACATAATGCCAACCCTGTATATTGCAGATGAACTCCTTATCTATTCCTATTCGAATGTTCATATTTCTTTGTTATATTTTGATTACGCATCGATTGGAACACGCCACGTGTGTGGGTGTATATTTGTCCCATTGTTCGACATGGTTTGTCGTATTTCATTTGAGATAAGATAATGTTATAAATACCTTTGAAGACGAATTCATCGTCAATAATTAAGTGCATGTCTACTAGCTAATGTTATATTAGGGTGGACAATCGTCCGTTGTAAATAAATAACTTTTTTTTTAAAGTTGGCTTTCGCTCACAAAAACGTAATTATATATATTATAAATACACACTATACTATAATTAGTAGTATACCTTAAACACAGCAACGCGTGGCCAAGTCTGCTAGTAGATTATAAATGGTGACAGCGGGTAGTAATATAAAATAATACTTCCAACATAATAACTTGTACCATTATTGAGGGTAGAAGTCGTATTATTACAGGACGAAACATGTCGAGTCTCAAATCAGATTGTTAACATAATACGTCTTGACGATGCAACATCCCTCTGTCGGGGGTTGTGTGTTCATATGTGAAGATTAAACCGGCTCCTTTGAAGTGGTTTCATCGGGCGCAAGCTCCCGTTTCTAATGGGAAGGCGATGATCATTAGACGGGAGATTCAAAGGTGGAATTGCCTGAATATTAGATCAAAAGCGTTTCCTGTTTTCCCCAGCCGACGTTTTATTCGTTGTGCGATAATTCGATGACGGAAAAAAGGTGGAAGCATATGTCGAAATTCCGCCTCCAAAGTGGATTTCGGAAATGGGCTTTCGCTCGTGTCCGGATCTCATTTTCATTTATATTTTTTTAATTATCTCATTTTCCTCAGTAGCAGTTCAGGATTATTCAAGTGCTCCTCGGCCCAAAGAAACATATTGCGGAGAGAAAAGTTTTCCCTTCGTTCTCGATAAAAAGGAGATAAAGGGGGAAGTAGTTATAAAGATAGCGAGCCAGTTCCCATTTGTCCGAACTTTGCGAATTGGGTTAAAATCCGTCCTGTATTTTTAATGCTGGATTACACCTGGCTTCCGTCGGAATGACGTGGATTGTGTTCCTTTTAGTGGGGCTCAAAAAGAAGGAGCTTTTTTCATTCTTTAATGGAAGAGCAGGTTTAATCCATGAAGATCTGCCGGAAGTAGGTCCATCTGGAAATTTTCTATTTCTTATCGTTGTTCATTCATGTATTGTTAAATCCCATTTTAACTTTGAGTATTGCTTCTGTATTTTGTATTGTCTATAACATTGTCATAACCATAATGTGTCTGCCACCAGTGCTAAGGGCACTCAACTTAAAGTTGCTCAATGTCACTTCAACAGAAGACACAATGGTGCGATAAAAACGATCAGACCACTCGCTTTTGCACGAATGCGGCGATAATACAGACGAATTTCGAGGAAGAAAACCACTATACATACATATTCTTACACTTTTTGATCATGAATCCAATACCCATCATAAACCGATGAAATTGAATGCCCTAACTAAACTTCGATAAACTTTTTACGACTTCCCTCGAATTCATCGAACGATGAAGTGTTTTCACTCGCCAGCTAATTTTATAGCTCCATAACGTCCTGAAATCCACTGAAACGTCCAATTTAATGTTACCTACCAGAGTCATCAACTTCCCCACACAAAGTTATGACAGTACATTTAAGCTGAGTGCTTTGCTTTGGAGTTACTAACTACGTGTGATTCCTCAAAGTGCCTCTCTCTTTATATCCATATATTTCCCCTATAAACAGTTTAATTCATCAATTGTTGAATAAATCAAGAGGGACACTCTCCTCTCCATCATCTTTCAACTAGAAACATCAGGACCTCTCCTGAATATTCAGCCAAATCCCTATCGGAGTTTAGAGCTCGTCCTGTTTTTATTTTGCTTCGAAAACTCCCGAAGGAGAGATTCGAAACGTCGGACGTGCGCATCGATGTGGAAACTTCCTCCCCTTCCTCGACACGTGTTCGTAAATTCTGGAAAGTTTTTCTTTCCACGTATCGGCGCGAGCCTCGAATGGTAAATTGCCCTATTGTGTCTCTATTTCCGCCACCGAAAAGATGAGCCAGAATTCTAAACCGCTTTATTATGTGTATTTTCATGCTTTGGGGTTGAAATGTTTTATTCTTTCAGATGGTCGGAGCAGAAACAGGTCGTGTCGTCAAAGAGCAGTTTGTAATCGAATTGTGCATAATCATCGCCGGCTGAAACTTCTGGCATCCTATCTGAATTCGAATGAGGCCAAACGACGAAAGTTATACGTGCTGCTCGTGCAGTTTCGTTGGCCTGTGCCCTTCGAGTTTTGTTGGTTTTCGAAACATTTCCATCGAATGCGGACGTGGTATGTTTGTACCGGGAAATACTGTAATTAACTGTCGGCTCGCATTTGAGTCAGCGAAATCCCAATACCCAATAGCCAAACTTTTTCGATTCAGAGTCAAGTAAGTGATTGACAGAGTCAAGAATCGTAGTGAAAAAATGAAAAAGTCAACACCGAGTTGTTCGAGCCTTCTGTGAAATTGTAACGTGTCAACAGTCCCTTCAGCCCTCTCTTTGAGGCGCCACTGTCTTTGAACCGCTGTGTCCTACAGCGCAAGTCGTTGCACGTGATTCGAATTTGCACCTTTGCGTTTCGCCATTTTGAGATCTGGAATTGATTCGATAATATCGATTTCGCATTGAAGTGAACAGTGGAATTGTCACTTTCAATCATTGGATGTTTAACTGTTAAATATACATCCAAATTTGTCTCGGCGTGAAATTCTCTCACGGTAAGTCTTCCCTATTGTCCACTAAGATATTTTCTGGAATAATTCACAGAGACCGTAGATAATCTTGTGCACGTTTTCTTTTAGGTTAGATCCATGGATTACCTCAAGTATCTATCTTATATTTTGCATTTTCTTCGCCTAATAGTTGTATTTTCATTATTTCAAAGCTTTCTTCGGGTTACAATTTATCTTTTCTGTAAGTTTTGGTTCCTTTAATGACGTATTTAGACCTTGTAAGGAGTGCTTGGGAAACTGTAACGGTCTCTAATGAATTTTAAACAATTCACAGCTCTTGCCCTGGGATTAGAAAAGTTCTTCCCCTGGGATTGGAGAAGTTTGTTCCCCTAGGAACCGAGAATTCGTTCCCTTGGAACTTGAAGATTTTCTTCCTCTGAGATTGGGATATTTAGCACCGCTTCATCAGGACTTCCAGTCATTGGATATTTCCGATAGGGAGACATTTTCCTGGAATTGGATTGTTGGAAAATTGTACCGTATCTTCGAATCACTGGTTTTGGTTGTTTCACACCCTTGGAGCAGGACATATTCAAAGCATTGAAAGACGATATTACATTGTAACATTGTATAAATTCATTTGTTCAGAGGTCGATCCCAACTTGTTGTAAACAATTGTAGACTTGAATTTTCATTATAATTGTAATAACCTGAAGGGATTTATTAATTATGTCAGGAACCCTGAGATTAAGATTCTAGTGCTCATTAAGGTTGATGCCTTTCATAACGAAGGGGATCAGCACATAGTTAATATCCAGGTAAACAACAATTACTTAACAAACTAGGTGACAGTCCCAGAACTGTGAAGAAAGAAGGTTCATCCTCTGCTTCCTATCCTTCAACCCTATTTAGGTAAGTACTCTGCTTTGCTTGAAGTGTTCAATTTCACCTGAGGGTGGTCGCAAACCATTCGCGATCGTTCAGTTGGTATCCGAATCCTACAGTCCCTAGTTTCGATATTTTCGTTCGATGAAAACCACTCAAATTTCGATTGAATCCATAACTTTATCCATTTCGGTTTATGTCGGCCGAAATACGAAGCAATCATGATATTGAACAAATGTTTCAAACGTAATCAATTTCGCCGTGACGACTCGTATAATTGGAAATTTGTTTGACGATTGATATTTGCGGCGCAACAGTAACTTCAAAGGGCGTTTCAATTATCATCAGTATTTATCAGTGAATTTTTCAGTGTGAATATTCTGTTAGGGATATATTTTTCATCCCATAGAAAATTCCATGGCGAAATCTGTCCTCGAAAAGTTCCAGGAATCTCCTTCAACTTCATGCATGGAGTTCCCGGAAATACCTCTTGTCTAACAGAGCGAACATTTCAACGTGTATATTTCATAACTTGCGTCCCCGCGGAAATAACGTCCCGCGTCACGTGACCGGGAACTTCGGTCCGGAAAAACAGAGACGAGTCGTCGTCAGGGGAACCGTTCAACAAATATCAAAGAGCGCCGTCACATCGCGTCGGTTTCCTTTCAGGTCGGGAACGTCTTGATTGAATCGGACCGCTGATTGCCCATAAAGGCCTTAACGGGGGTAGGGGAGGGGATCGATAAGACGTGTCGATGCCTTCGGACGAATCGTTCCGAAGGCGAGTATAAGATTTAACTAATCCTTCGACTGTCGGTTGCGAAATGGCGGATTCACCAATCTCCAATGAGATATGGGACGGTCCCCGACTTTCGCCCGGGGGGGACTGGCCCCCCGGGGGGGGGACGTATAAATTCCGCAACTGGAGCGTCCTCATCTCCTCTATTCATCGATCGCCATCCCTCAATTCACGTTGATACCTCGAACATACAATGGAATAGTTCCTTATTATAATCCCCCGACCTCAATTCCCGGTAGATCCCCTAGGTATTATCCTCTCGGAGATGCTGACGCGAGTAAACCCCAGGTCCAAGTTGGGGATCAAGTTCTCCGAACGACGATAAGTCGACAGAAAATTCTGCACAGTATTGTGACCCATAGATTTCCTACTAAAACATCACGTGCTCCACTAATGTCGATACTGAATGGATCCTCATCAATCTTGAGTGCCACGATTCGAAACCGCCAATTTCCCAGTCCAATTAATGAACCAATTAAAAGGACTGTAAGAATAAATTCCATTTGATCGGGCGGCATAAAGGAATTTCCACGAGTTATTTCGAAGGAAGCAATCAAATCGAAATCGAAGCAAATTACAGAAACGAAACAGTCCCAACTTTCTCCATTAATGACCTAATGAAACTTCTCCGGTGTCTTTCGTTTTGCACTCGACCTTCTTTAGGAGGCGATGTTTCCGATTTCGGAGGAAAATTGGAATTGTAAAGACTGCTTTTAATTGGAGGTGGACGCCCCGAGGAGGAAACTCTGCAAATTAAAACGTTCCTCGATTTATTATTTTCAATAATGAAGCTTCAGCAAGGTTCGAGGAAAAAATTGAATTTTTACTAATTAAAGCAAATGAAAATATCCAACATAATTGGTATTTTCAAGAACTTCAAAGTGCAATAACGACCAGAAAAATCATTTTCCGTCAAAAGCAAGAATACATTTAGAATCTACATCCTCGAATTGAATAGAAAACATATATTTATGTCCAATATCGAAGAGTTAATTTTTCAACAAATTTTGAGGTAAAAAATTTTTCTTCGATTATCTTCCAGAAACTTTCGGTATGAGTTAATTCGAGCACACTGATTTCGAATATGCAGTCGGTTTCTCCATAAACCTCATCGTTTCGTCGCAGCATACATCTAAAGTCTTGGAATATATAGTTTTTTGTTTAAAAAATCATGAAATTTTATGTGAACGTTCTAGGAACTTTGCGATGATTCCATTCAGAAACCAAACGATTCAGACGTATGGTTAAAAATCCCCATCCACCAGAGCCGATCCATTTCCATATAGGAAAACCTCGAATTTGTACATCTGAAAACTGGAATCTCTAAAAGTTCCAACTTCAAAGTGCAATAGCGAACAGAAAAATTATTTCTCGTCGAAAAAAGAACATATTCGGAATCTACGTCCTCGAATTGAATAGAAAACATGTATTTATGTTCAATATCGAAGAATTAATTTTTCAACAAATTATGGGTAAGAAAATTTTTCATCGGTTATCTTCTAGAAATTTTTGGTATGAGTTAATTCGACCACACTGATTTCGAATATGCAGTCGGTTTCTCTATGAACCTCATCGTTTCGTCGCAGCATACATCCAAAGTCTTGGAAAATATAGTTTTTTGTTTAAAAAATCATAAAATTTTATGTGAACGTACTAGGAACTTTGCGATGATTCCATTCAGAAACCAAATGATTCAGACGTATGGTTAAAAATCCCCATCCGCCAGAGTCGATCCATTTCCATATAGGAAAACCTCGAATTTGTTTATCTGAAAACTGGAATCTCTAAAAGTTCCAACTTCAAAGTGCAATAGCGAACAGAGAAATTATTTCTCGTCGAAAACAAGAACATATTCAGAATCTACATCCTCGAATTGAATAGAAAACATGTGTTTATGTTCAATATCGAAGAATTAATTTTTCAACAAATTTTGAGGTAAAAAATTTTCATTCGATTATCTTCCAGAAATTTTCGGTATGAGTTAATTCGAGCACACTGATTTCGAATATGCAGTCGGTTTTTCCATAAACCTCATCGTTTCTTCGCAACATACATCCAAAGTCTCGAAAAATATAATTTTTTGTTTAAAAAATCATAAAATTGTATGTAAACGTTCTAGGAACTTTGCGATGATTCTATTCAGAAACCAAACGATTTAGAGGTATGGTTAAAAATCCCTATCCACCAGAGTCGATCCATTTCCATAGAGGAAAACCCCAAATTTATACATCTCAAAATTAGAATCTCTAAAAGTTACAACTTCAAGGTGCAATAGCGACCAGAAAAATTAATTCTTGTCGAAAACAAGAACATATTCTGAATCTACACCCCCGAATTATATAAAAAACATTTGTTCATGAAAAATATCGAAAGACTAATTTTTCAACAATTTTAAAAAAATAGGTTGAAAAAATTTTTGTTTCTACAGTTTTCAGAAAAAGCATTAGACAATTATTGGAATATCAGAAAAGTTTCATACTGGATGAAATCAGTGGGAGAATGAAAATAATGAAATTAAAAAACTACAGCTATAGAAAGACAACAATACAAAAACAAAACAGATCCCAATTCTTCTTGACACGAAATATCCATCTACCCAATCAAATTTTGTGTTGGACGCCTCGCACAAAGTACTCGAACCCCGCAACATTTCCACGCTACAAACAAAACTTTTCCGCTATTAATTTTCCGAAGGAAACCTCGAATTTTTCGCAGTCACGAGAAATGGGCCCGGCATAAAAATGAATTTCATGCCGGTTAAACGACACGACCTGTTTCGACCAAACCGAAATAAATCAGTTTCTTTTAATCGCCTGGCGGGGGGTGGAGGAGGGAAAAGGGAACATCGAAAGTTTTTGGTTTGCCCTGATGGGTGGGCATGCAAGACAAACACGGTGGTAGGAATTTTCCGCAGATGGACCTGACGTGATTGATGCGTTCTTCGACCCCTCTCCAACTCACAGCATCAATTACAACGGTGTACAAATTTTTTAGCTGCTAGGTTGTTTTCTTGAAATTCTTTCCAATATTCGCAACCCCATCTCACTCAAATTTTTTTACCGCCACCCTTTCCCCCGAAAATTGCATCCAGCGAGGAAAGTGCATATCTTCGTCAATCTCTCGAGGCTGAAATATCCCCTCGAACGGTCGAGATTTATGTTCCTACGCCGGCAAAAATCGCATGTTAGTATCTAATGGCACGATAAAATTCTGATTGCGCCAGTATAAATCCATTGTAAACCTCCCCAGGCTCCCGAGTCCCTTTAACCTTTACCGCAGATCTCGGTTTCAGAATCTTGGGGGAGTTTTCAGTTTCGAACTTCGATAAATTCGGAAGGGAGGAATCTGGACATAATGTAACGGTTTTATTTTTCCGGTCAGGGTATGGACCCCTTTAAAGGCCTGTTTTTTGGGAACTGAAACCAGAGACAAGACGTCTTTGCTGGCATCCAAACCTGAGACCACCTCTCTCGCTTTATATTTTATTTTTATTACCTATGCGTTTCTCTGCCAGGAATAGCACCACGCCCTGTTTCACTGCGGACCAGCAAAAATTGTAGTGTTTCTTTATGTTACGTCTAAACGTAAACGACCACCTGTATAGTGGTTTTCTTGCGCCCGCGCTGCGAGTTCTTGTCATCTCTCTAAATTAATCGTGAGTCATCGACAGAGTCGAGTCTCGTCGAGGAAAAAACAAAATCTTCTGTATCGCCGCATATTCGTGCAAAATCGAATCGTCTGATCGTTTTCATCGCACCATTGTATCTTCTGTTGGAGTGACATGGAGCACCTTTAAGTTGAGTGCCCTTAGCTTCTTAAACACTAGGTGACAGCCCCAGAACTGTGCAGAAAGAATGTTCATCCTCTGCTTCCTACTTTATTTTCGTTTCGAACGCTTGAAATCCTCCGTCATTATCCCGGTATGACCCAATTTCACCGTGTTGGTTTTGGGATTGCGTCGAAATATTTTTGATCTGGAAGCGGACTGTAAACGCGGGGAAAAACGATGGCCAGAAAATATTCATGAATAATCACGTTTCGCTGCGCGATTACCATATTACGTGATTTACGGTTCGTCCAGGACGGATGTTTGACGTCGAAACACATCGTGTCGACTGAGGGGTGGCGTTATCTTCGGTTTCGGATGCCTGTGAACGCGGCCTGACGATATTTTTCAGGTTACATTTCATGGCATTGTATTCATTCTCATATGAAGGCATTAATAGAATATATGTATAATTATGTTATTTATTTATTATTTACAACGGATGATTATCCGACCTATCTAGCATACAGTTAGAGAGAAACTACTTCAGAGGTATTTATAATCTTATCTGAAACTTGTAAAAGGAAAACAACAAACAATGAACACCTGCAGCAATGTGCGTCATTGTGTAACAGTTTTACAGTCTCCTTGAGGTCCCACTGTTTTTGAACCGCTGTGTCCTACAGCGCAAGTCGTTGCGCGTGATTCGAATTTGTACCTTTGCGTTTCGCCATTTTGAGATCTGGAATTGATTCGATAATATCGATTTTCGCATCGAAGTGAACAGTTGAATTGTCACTTTCAATCATTGGATGTTGAAAGGTTAAATATACATCCAAATTTGTCTCGGCGTGAAATTTTCTCACGGTAAGTCTTCCCTATTGTCAACTAAGATATTTTCTGGAATAATTCACAGAGACCATAGATTATTGTGCTCGTTTTCTTTTAGGTTAGATTCATGGCTTACCTCAAGTATCTATCTTTTATTTTGCATTTTCCTTGCCTAATAGTTGTATTTTTATTATTTCAAAGCTTCCTTCAGATTACAATTTATCTTTTCTGTAAATTTTGGTTCCTTTAATGACGTATTCAGACCTGAAGGAGTGTTTGGGAAACTGTAACTTTTTTTAATGAATTTCAAACAATTCCCTGGGATTAGAGAAGTTTGTTCCCCTGGGAACCGATGATTTGTTCCCTTTGGATTTGAAGATTTTGTTCGCCTGAGATTGGGACATTTAGCACTGCTTACTCAAGACTTCCAGTCATTGAATATTTCCGATAGGGAGACATTTCCCTGGAGTTGGATTGTTGGAAAATTGTACCGTATCTTCAAATCACTGGTTCTGGTTGTTTCACATCCTTGGAGCTGGACGTATTTTAAGCATTGAAAGACGTTATTTTATGGAGGAAATACCCCTTAAGATCTGGGAGAAATGATTGAGCTAAGTAACAATAACATTGTATAAATTCATTTGTTCAGAGGTCGATCTCAACTTGTTGTAAACAATTATTGTAGATTTGAATTTTTATTATAATTGTAAAACCTGAAGGGGGTTATTAATTCTGTCAGGAATCCTGAGATTAAGATTTTATTGCTCATTAAAGTTAATGACTTTCATAACGAAGGAGATCAGCACAAAGGTAATATCAAGGTAAATAACAATCACGTAACAATTGAAATTGAAAGCTCATCGAAATTATACATAGTGATATTTATATCAAATGGATAATAGATAAACGGTTCATCTGAGATATACAGGGTTGGCATTATGTAATTATGTACTAAGACTAAGGGGCAATTGTACAATGAAAATATTTCAAGAATTCACTGTAGTATTCAGAACCTTTCCCCCTTCAGACCAACTGTGTTTTTTGTGTTTTTACCATTGACCATTTCTGGAATGAATTTATATTCTCTTGGTTTCCATTTATGTTTCTGATTATGATATGATGATGTAAAAAATTGGAAGACTTAATAACATTTCGGTACATGCAGAATCAATTCAAATAGTCGAGAATAGAGATTATCTCATTTGGCCTAGTCGAGACAAGAAAAAATCGAAGTCGCGAGAACGCTTAGAAATGTGAAGAATTAATATATTAATTCAAGTATCTGTTTAGTCTACTCGCCCAACGTTGTAATCTCAACGACCACTTATGTGTTCTTCACAAAACTATAGTAAGTACCTTCCTCCCTGCAGACCAACCAACCACTGGTCGATCTTTCAGGTTACTTCGGACAGACACTGCACCGCGACATGTTACTGATGAGACCATTCTAATCTCAATTCTCAATCATATTTTTCAAGTGTTCTGGAGCGTTGGTCGCGTCCAAATTCTAGGAACCTACTTCGAAAATTAGTCTCCCAAATTCGAATGATGTCCATAAATGACGATATCAAAACGCAATTAGGTCGTAAAGGTCGAACAACACGATCGAAATTAACGCAAATTACCGGTGTTGGTGCGGCTTTAGTGCCCCTACACGATTATTCGATCATCGCATTATTCCCGGATCACATTTTCCGATGGTAATTCACTTCCCTTCTTTATATAAACGTCACGCTCGATAATGCGTCCCGGATTATAACGGACCTCCGGAAAAAAGGGACTCCCACCCTATTATTAAGGGTCGTAAAAAATTCAATTTTTGGGCTTCGAGGGAAAACGCGAAACAATAACGTGTCTTACTGAGGAAGACGGAACAGAACGTGTCGTTGTGATACTGTCACCAGGACAGCTTCTTTAGTCACAGATTATTCTCGATATCTTCGAGAGGAAAGAAACTTCCCTTACGGACGAATGAAAACTCCCCCGAAACTGATAATAAAATCCAATTCCATCCAAGTGGCGAGAAAATTGCTTCTAATTTTATCGGCTGTTTGGAGCGCTAATGCAATATTTTCATGTGGACTTAAGATTAGCGGACGTAGACTATAATTGAAAAGACCAGCACGGAAAAGGAATTACCCGGAACTTTTTCCATTCGGTTTTTTCCCCGCTCTAATCCGAAAAAGTTCCTACGAACTTCTGATGATGAGGATGGAGGTTGAAAGAGCTCATTAAGTCATCGAAGAGCTATATTATGGTCGTCGCAAAATCCTTCGAACGTTAGGCCAAAAATCCATTAGTGAGATATTTGGAGAAATGACGTGAGATCTCCAGAAGAGACAAGGAGATCCGAAGTTATGAACTTTGGAGTGGCGAGGTGACAGCTCTAAAACATAAAAATCCTGTTTGAATAATATCGTGGGAATGGGGAGTATTTGAGTCACTTCCTGTTGAATGTTTGTCACAGTTATAATAAATCGGAAGACTTAAGTCGTGAAAACGCCCAGAAATGTGAAGAATTAATGTATTAATTTAAGTTTTTGTTTAGTCTACTCGCCCAGCGTTGAGATGTTGATAACCCAAACTAAACCGTCTTAACCCTTTAGTGCCCGAATACCGAAAAAACTTGAATTCACAGATTTTTTTTCTGGTTTCTTGTTTTTTGAAGGTTTTGAAATACAATTCAATTTTTTTCAGAATTTTATTTTCAATTTTGAAAAAAAATCCAAAATATGGACTTTTGAGTCCTTACCGTCAGTAATAATGTCATTTATAGTGTCAATGTAACTGAAAATATGTCAGTCTGTAACTGAAATATTCCATTCCTCATTTTCATTGAATTTTTCCACAAAATTCAGAATAACTACTGATATTACTAGGTATCAACCAAAAAAATTAAAAAATATCTATAGAATCATTATTCAAATCAGTATCCGCATTTTCAGAGTCACTCTCTTCTTCATCTGTTAAAATATTATTATCTAACGGTAAATCTTCGTTGAGGATCTAATTTGCAATGTCCTCTATTTCTTTCGAATAAAGTGGTCTCTTATATACCACTGTTGAATTTTTCTGCTCGCCATATTTCCTGACGGTACTTCTGCGTCCTGATGAAAAATGGGAAATTTCCCAAGAAAAGATGTTCGAATGTTTATTATTGAAACATAAACCTACTGAGTATAACCACCAGCAACAATATATGTTGAATAAAAATAGCAGAATATAGAAAACTAAATTTTACGACGCGTAGAAAGTACTGGTACTCAGGAGTACCGTCGGGCACTAAAGGGTTAAAGGACGCATAAATATAGTGCCTAACGCGCGTTTAATGACCAAAAAATAAAGCGTTCTGAGATTTATAATTTTCCTTCGTTGATTTTGATTATTGAGTAATTGAGTGTGGAGATGGAAAATATGATATCCTACCACCACTGTCGGAAATGTGAGAGGTGATTGGTTTCAGACCAATAGTCGATACAAGAAAAAATCTAAGGCGTGAGGAGGCCTAGAAATGTGAAGAATTAATATATTAATTTAAGTATTTGTTAAGTCTATTCGCCCAGCGTTGAAATGTTGATAACCCAAACTCAACAGTTTCACAGGACCCATAACTATAGTGCCTAATGCGCGTTTAATGAGCAAAAAAATAAAGCGTTGTGAGATTTATAATTTTCCTTCGTCGATTTTACAAATCAAGTACTCAAGTGTTTGGATGGAAAATATGATATCCTATCACCACTGTTTGAAATGTGGGAAGTGATTGGTTTCAGACCAATAGACGATACAAGAAAAAATCGAAGTCGTGAGAAGGCCTAGAAATGTGAAGAATCAATGTATAAATTTAAGTATTTGTTTAGTCTACGCGCCCAGCGTTGAAATGAAATTAATATTAAATATTGAACTGAATTATTATAATACCTCGAAAAGAACGAATATAAACTTCCAAAATTGTATTAGACAACAATTGCAACTCACAGATCCAAAAAAGAGACGTTCTAGAAACCAACGCTTGCTCTTCACTCGAAACTTCCTAATGAGAGATCGTCAGTCTTCCCTTCAACACCGCAAGAACGGAAACGACATAAAGCAAGAACTCGAATAAAGAGTATTAATTCTCGCTTCGCCCAAAAACAAAACAAGAAACGACAACCTTTTTGCGATCCCCCTCCATTGTGGAACGGTCCTGTTGTTGGAACTCTCTGCAAAGTTAATTTCGTCGATGCAAAACCTCTCAAAGGGTTGCGAAAGTTGCGCAAACTTCAACGAATGGTCAGCGATGTAGCGAGTCGCCGCAAAGTGGGAAGTTTAAATTGCATCCCGGAAGATTTCGACTACTCTGTTTAATTTGCGGGTGCTTATTCCTTCGCTCGAATGCAATTATGTAATAAACGGAAGTCAAGGTTTGACAGCAGACTTGGATAAATTATATCCAACAAAAAACCACATAAATTCAAGGTGCGAACAGCATAAGTTTCCTCCGCCCCGTCTCCATGGCGATAGCGTAGTCCTAATCACGTTACCTTCATTAGGCATGATTTACACAAGACAAATAACGCCATATCTCATCCCGTTCTGTGTTTTCTCCCGGACTCACCTGGAAAGAACGGGATGAATTCCCGGGGAAGTTGTCCAATGAATTAGGGTCGGGGGTGGCGCGATACGCCGCAGGATCGGCGGGAGCGACGGCGGAAAAACCGGAGTTTTCTGACCTAATAACGTCTGGTGAATTCGGGGCCGGATGTTGGAGGGTGAAAAATTAATTTTTTTATGGTTCTCAATGGGGTCGAGGGTCGAGTATTTGTTTAGTCTACTCGCCCAGCGTCGAAATGTTGATAACCCAAACTCAAGAGTTTTGAAGGACCCATAAATATAGTGCCTAACGCGCGTTTGATCACCAAAAAAATGAAGCGTTGTGAGATTTATAATTTTTTCATGTCGAGGGTGGCGAAAATCAACAATTCAAGGGGAAATTTCGATTTCGACCTCCTTGATCGTTGATGCTGGACTGAGTGGAATGCTGAGGCCATCGGTTTGAACCATGGGTCATTTCTGTGGTGGAAGAATTTGTGGTTTATTTTTAGAAGCTTCGAGCAACAACAACAAGATATCGCCATTTTAAGAAAACTTTGTTGAGATTTCGACAGCCACGTGGGTATTGTTTCGTGATGTTATGTATTTGGAAAACATAACCTCAAAATTTCAGAAATAAACATGCAGCATTACAAAAAAATTACTGAAAAAATTTTCAATCAAAAAATGTTATTATTTGTGAAAAAAATTTTTCAGAGGCTCTAGTTTTAGGTTGACTTTCATCTCAACTAGTTATTGTTATTTTTGGTTTGTTTGCTTGTTTCTTTTGATCTATTTTCTTTCACGTGATCAACGCCTGAGGGTATTTGTAGGTCAAATGAAGATTCATCATTATTATTATTATTATTATTCTATTCCTTATCGTTAATTTCTACATTTCATTTGTGTATTGTTATGTGGTGGTTCATTAGAAGGTGGTGAGTTGGTCTAGCAGGAACATGAATTTTGTACGATCTATCTGATCCACATATTTTACGCTCGTTCCATTCCATTGTCATAACCATAATGTGTCTCTTTGTGTTTTTTTACCATTGACCATTTCTGAAATGAATTTATATTGTCTTGGTTTTAATTTATGTTTTAGATTAGGATATGATGATGTAATAAATTGGAAGACTCAATAACATTTCGGTATATGCAGAATCAATTCAAATAGGCGGAGATAGAGATCATTTCTTTGGCCTAGTCGATACAAGAAAAAATCGAAGACAAGATAACGCCTAGAAATGTGAAGAATTAATATAATAATTTAAGTATTTGTTCAGTCTACTCGTCCAGCGTCGAAATCTCAACGACAACTTATGCTATTCCATTGTCATAACCATAAGCTGTCTCTTTGTGTTTTTTCACTATTGACTCTTTCTGAAATGAATTCATATTCTCTTGGTTTCAATTTCTTTTCAAGATTATGACATGATGATGTAATAAATTGGGAGACTTAATAACATTTCGGTACTTGCAGAATTAATTCAAATAGTCGAGAATAGAGAATCGAGAAGAATTAATATATTAATTTAAGTAGTTGTTTAGTCTACTCGCCCAACCCAATCTCAAGTTTTTCAAAGGACCCATAAATAGAGTGCCTAACGCGCGTTTGATGACCAAAAATATTGAGAATTTTGAGATTTATAATTTTTTATGGTTCTCAATGGGGTCGAGGGTGGCGAGAATGATTTCATGATCAAGGAAAAAATCAGTCGGCGAAAGGTTAAAATATTTTCTGTTTGTTTTTGCCCGCTGAAAGAACGGGAACATTCGGAAAGTCGGCGCGGAAAAGCCATTTATCGGGAAAGGCATTGCGTGGCTCGAGGGGGAGAACTCGAAGACGGTCAATATTTGTTCCATTCCCAATGTTCTCGTGAAAACGATAGTGCGGGGTAAATATTTGGCGATCATTTCCACTGTAATAACGTGAGTTTTATTTGTTCGAAACAATCTGCGATTTCGACAGAAATACTTTTTACCATTTCGCAGCCACAAAATGAATGTGTACTATAAAACCGTGGGTATATCGACTAGATTGAAACTAAAACACGTTTCAACCCTTATTTTCCAATGTAATGTAATTTCCCGAAGAGAATGGCACTTTCAACGTACGGAGAAGCAAACAGCGCGAATGTCGGTTTTCATTTTCAGTAACTTCCAGTTAGCGTACAACAAAAAAGGCCGGATCGATTCCGGCCGCTTGGTTCTGTACGGCATTAATTTCATTATACTTAAACGAATATGACGCGAGAGCCATTCCAATCCGATTTATTTCAGGGGTTTCGACGCCTTCGCGAGGTTAGTTTTATGTTATTTGCGATAAAAGTGTTCGAATACAGTATCAGACAATGAAAAGTATCGTTGGTTGTTTTTAGTTATCACATAGTTAGATCCAATCTTCCACCAGCGTCAACATGCTTGAAATTCAACAATTCAATTTCGACCTCCTTGATCGTTGATGCTGAGGCCATCGATTTGGATCATACATCATTTCTGTGGTTTATATTAAGGGGGGCTAGTCAGTGAGGTTCAATTGAAGTTGTTAGAAGCTATGAGCAGCAACTACAAAATATCGCCATTTCAAAAAAACTTTGTTGAAATTTCTACAACCACGTGGGTATTGTTTCCTTCTTATTCTTTTCCTTATCGTTAATTTCTTCATTTCATTTATGTATTGTTATGTGGTGGTTTCTTTGAATTTGAGTGTGTCTTGCAGGAACATGGTATTGTACTGTCTATCTGATACACATTGACTCTCTTCCAACTCGTTCTATTCCATTGTTATAACCATAATGTGTCTCTTTGTGTTTTTTCACCATTGAACATTTCTGAACTGAATTTATATTCTCTTGGTTTCAATTTCTGTTTTAGATTATGATATTATGATGTAATAAATTGGAAGACTAATTTCATTTCAACAAGCGTTGAAATGATGATAACCCAAACTCAGGGTTTTAGAGGACCTATAAATATAGTGCCTAATGCGCGTTTAATGACCAATAAAAAGAAGCGTTGTGAGATTTATAATTTCCCTTCGTCGATTCCACGAATTAAGCACTTGAGTGTTCACGTAAAATTTCACGTCCCGCCACCAATGTCGGAAATGTGAGAGGTGATTGGTTTCAGACCAATAATTGCCGATTTCTGGTTCATGAACCGCCTTAAAAAGTCGTGAAAACGCCTAGCAATCAGAATTAATATATTAATTTAAGGATTTGTTTAGTCCACTCGCCCAGCGTTGAAATCTCAACGACAACTTATGTGTTCTTCACAAAACTATAGGAAGTTCCTTCTCCTTCTGCAGACCAACTGTCGACCTTGCAGACACTTCATTGGGACATGTTCCTGATGAGAACGTTTCCTCCCAATTCTTGATCTTCGTCGATTTCACGAATTAAGCACTTGAGTGTTTAGATGGAAAATTTCACGTCCTACCACCAATGTCGGAAATGTGAGAGGTGATTGGTTTCAGACCAATAATTGCCGATTTCTGGTTCATGAACCGCCTTAAAAAGTCGTGAAAACGCCTAGCAATTAGAATTAATATATTAATTTAAGGATTTGTTTAGTCCACTCGCCCAGCGTTGAAATCTCAACGACAACTTATGTGTTCTTCACAAAACTATAGGAAGTTCCTTCTCCTTCTGCAGACCAACTGTCGACCTTGCAGACACTTCATTGGGACATGTTCCTGATGAGAACGTTTCCTCCCAATTCTTGATCTTCGTCGATTTCACGAATTAAGCACTTGAGTGTTTAGATGGAAAATTTCACGTCCTACCACCAATGTCGGAAATGTGAGAGGTGATTGGTTTCAGACCAATAATTGCCGATTTCTGGTTCATGAACCGCCTTAAAAAGTCGTGAAAACGCCTAGCAATTAGAATTAATATATTAATTTAAGGATTTGTTTAGTCCACTCGCCCAGCGTTGAAATCTCAACGACAACTTATGTGTTCTTCACAAAACTATAGGAAGTTCCTTCTCCTTCTGCAGACCAACTGTCGACCTTGCAGACACTTCATTGGGACATGTTCCTGATGAGAACGTTTTCTCCCAATTCTTGATCTTCGTCGATTTCACGAATTAAGCACTTGAGTGTTTAGATGGAAAATTTCACGTCCTACCACCAATGTCGGAAATGTGAGAGGTGATTGGTTTCAGACCAATAATTGCCGATTTCTGGTTCATGAACCGCCTTAAAAAGTCGTGAAAACGCCTAGCAATCAGAATTAATATATTAATTTAAGGATTTGTTTAGTCCACTCGCCCAGCGTTGAAATCTCAACGACAACTTATGTGTTCTTCACAAAACTATAGGAAGTTCCTTCTCCTTCTGCAGACCAACTGTCGACCTTGCAGACACTTCATTGGGACATGTTCCTGATGAGAACGTTTCCTCCCAATTCTTGATCTTCGTCGATTTCACGAATTAAGCACTTGAGTGTTTAGATGGAAAATTTCACGTCCTACCACCAATGTCGGAAATGTGAGAGGTGATTGGTTTCAGACCAATAATTGCCGATTTCTGGTTCATGAACCGCCTTAAAAAGTCGTGAAAACGCCTAGCAATTAGAATTAATATATTAATTTAAGGATTTGTTTAGTCCACTCGCCCAGCGTTGAAATCTCAACGACAACTTATGTGTTCTTCACAAAACTATAGGAAGTTCCTTCTCCTTCTGCAGACCAACTGTCGACCTTGCAGACACTTCATTGGGACATGTTCCTGATGAGAACGTTTCCTCCCAATTCTTGATCTTCGTCGATTTCACGAATTAAGCACTTGAGTGTTTAGATGGAAAATTTCACGTCCTACCACCAATGTCGGAAATGTGAGAGGTGATTGGTTTCAGACCAATAATTGCCGATTTCTGGTTCATGAACCGCCTTAAAAAGTCGTGAAAACGCCTAGCAATTAGAATTAATATATTAATTTAAGGATTTGTTTAGTCCACTCGCCCAGCGTTGAAATCTCAACGACAACTTATGTGTTCTTCACAAAACTATAGGAAGTTCCTTCTCCTTCTGCAGACCAACTGTCGACCTTGCAGACACTTCATTGGGACATGTTCCTGATGAGAACGTTTCCTCCCAATTCTTGATCTTCGTCGATTTCACGAATTAAGCACTTGAGTGTTTAGATGGAAAATTTCACGTCCTACCACCAATGTCGGAAATGTGAGAGGTGATTGGTTTCAGACCAATAATTGCCGATTTCTGGTTCATGAACCGCCTTAAAAAGTCGTGAAAACGCCTAGCAATTAGAATTAATATATTAATTTAAGGATTTGTTTAGTCCACTCGCCCAGCGTTGAAATCTCAACGACAACTTATGTGTTCTTCACAAAACTATAGGAAGTTCCTTCTCCTTCTGCAGACCAACTGTCGACCTTGCAGACACTTCATTGGGACATGTTCCTGATGAGAACGTTTCCTCCCAATTCTTGATCTTCGTCGATTTCACGAATTAAGCACTTGAGTGTTTAGATGGAAAATTTCACGTCCTACCACCAATGTCGGAAATGTGAGAGGTGATTGGTTTCAGACCAATAATTGCCGATTTCTGGTTCATGAACCGCCTTAAAAAGTCGTGAAAACGCCTAGCAATTAGAATTAATATATTAATTTAAGGATTTGTTTAGTCCACTCGCCCAGCGTTGAAATCTCAACGACAACTTATGTGTTCTTCACAAAACTATAGGAAGTTCCTTCTCCTTCTGCAGACCAACTGTCGACCTTGCAGACACTTCATTGGGACATGTTCCTGATGAGAACGTTTTCTCCCAATTCTTGATCTTCGTCGATTTCACGAATTAAGCACTTGAGTGTTTAGATGGAAAATTTCACGTCCTACCACCAATGTCGGAAATGTGAGAGGTGATTGGTTTCAGACCAATAATTGCCGATTTCTGGTTCATGAACCGCCTTAAAAAGTCGTGAAAACGCCTAGCAATTAGAATTAATATATTAATTTAAGGATTTGTTTAGTCCACTCGCCCAGCGTTGAAATCTCAACGACAACATATGTGTTCTTCACAAAACTATAGGAAGTTCCTTCTCCTTCTGCAGACCAACTGTCGACCTTGCAGACACTTCATTGGGACATGTTCCTGATGAGAACGTTTCCTCCCAATTCTTGATCTTCGTCGATTTCACGAATTAAGCACTTGAGTGTTTAGATGGAAAATTTCACGTCCTACGACCAATGTCGGAAATGTGAGAGGTGATTGGTTTCAGACCAATAATTGCCGATTTCTGGTTCATGAACCGCCTTAAAAAGTCGTGAAAACGCCTAGCAATTAGAATTAATATATTAATTTAAGGATTTGTTTAGTCCACTCGCCCAGCGTTGAAATCTCAACGACAACTTATGTGTTCTTCACAAAACTATAGGAAGTTCCTTCTCCTTCTGCAGACCAACTGTCGACCTTGCAGACACTTCATTGGGACATGTTCCTGATGAGAACGTTTCCTCCCAATTCTTGATCTTCGTCGATTTCACGAATTAAGCACTTGAGTGTTTAGATGGAAAATTTCACGTCCTACCACCAATGTCGGAAATGTGAGAGGTGATTGGTTTCAGACCAATAATTGCCGATTTCTGGTTCATGAACCGCCTTAAAAAGTCGTGAGAACGCCTAGCAATTAGAATTAATATATTAATTTAAGGATTTGTTTAGTCCACTCGCCCAGCGTTGAAATCTCAACGACAACTTATGTGTTCTTCACAAAACTATAGGAAGTTCCTTCTCCTCCTGCAGACCAACTGTCGACCTTGCAGACACTTCATTGGGACATGTTCCTGATGAGAACGTTTCCTCCCAATTCTTGATCTTCGTCGATTTCACGAATTAAGCACTTGAGTGTTTAGATGGAAAATTTCACGTCCTACCACCAATGTCGGAAATGTGAGAGGTGATTGGTTTCAGACCAATAATTGCCGATTTCTGGTTCATGAACCGCCTTAAAAAGTCGTGAAAACGCCTAGCAATCAGAATTAATATATTAATTTAAGGATTTGTTTAGTCCACTCGCCCAGCGTTGAAATCTCAACGACAACTTATGTGTTCTTCACAAAACTATAGGAAGTTCCTTCTCCTTCTGCAGACCAACTGTCGACCTTGCAGACACTTCATTGGGACATGTTCCTGATGAGAACGTTTCCTCCCAATTCTTGATCTTCGTCGATTTCACGAATTAAGCACTTGAGTGTTTAGATGGAAAATTTCACGTCCTACCACCAATGTCGGAAATGTGAGAGGTGATTGGTTTCAGACCAATAATTGCCGATTTCTGGTTCATGAACCGCCTTAAAAAGTCGTGAAAACGCCTAGCAATTAGAATTAATATATTAATTTAAGGATTTGTTTAGTCCACTCGCCCAGCGTTGAAATCTCAACGACAACTTATGTGTTCTTCACAAAACTATAGGAAGTTCCTTCTCCTTCTGCAGACCAACTGTCGACCTTGCAGACACTTCATTGGGACATGTTCCTGATGAGAACGTTTCCTCCCAATTCTTGATCTTCGTCGATTTCACGAATTAAGCACTTGAGTGTTTAGATGGAAAATTTCACGTCCTACCACCAATGTCGGAAATGTGAGAGGTGATTGGTTTCAGACCAATAATTGCCGATTTCTGGTTCATGAACCGCCTTAAAAAGTCGTGAAAACGCCTAGCAATTAGAATTAATATATTAATTTAAGGATTTGTTTAGTCCACTCGCCCAGCGTTGAAATCTCAACGACAACTTATGTGTTCTTCACAAAACTATAGGAAGTTCCTTCTCCTTCTGCAGACCAACTGTCGACCTTGCAGACACTTCATTGGGACATGTTCCTGATGAGAACGTTTCCTCCCAATTCTTGATCTTCGTCGATTTCACGAATTAAGCACTTGAGTGTTTAGATGGAAAATTTCACGTCCTACCACCAATGTCGGAAATGTGAGAGGTGATTGGTTTCAGACCAATAATTGCCGATTTCTGGTTCATGAACCGCCTTAAAAAGTCGTGAAAACGCCTAGCAATTAGAATTAATATATTAATTTAAGGATTTGTTTAGTCCACTCGCCCAGCGTTGAAATCTCAACGACAACTTATGTGTTCTTCACAAAACTATAGGAAGTTCCTTCTCCTTCTGCAGACCAACTGTCGACCTTGCAGACACTTCATTGGGACATGTTCCTGATGAGAACGTTTCCTCCCAATTCTTGATCTTCGTCGATTTCACGAATTAAGCACTTGAGTGTTTAGATGGAAAATTTCACGTCCTACCACCAATGTCGGAAATGTGAGAGGTGATTGGTTTCAGACCAATAATTGCCGATTTCTGGTTCATGAACCGCCTTAAAAAGTCGTGAAAACGCCTAGCAATTAGAATTAATATATTAATTTAAGGATTTGTTTAGTCCACTCGCCCAGCGTTGAAATCTCAACGACAACTTATGTGTTCTTCACAAAACTATAGGAAGTTCCTTCTCCTTCTGCAGACCAACTGTCGACCTTGCAGACACTTCATTGGGACATGTTCCTGATGAGAACGTTTTCTCCCAATTCTTGATCTTCGTCGATTTCACGAATTAAGCACTTGAGTGTTTAGATGGAAAATTTCACGTCCTACCACCAATGTCGGAAATGTGAGAGGTGATTGGTTTCAGACCAATAATTGCCGATTTCTGGTTCATGAACCGCCTTAAAAAGTCGTGAAAACGCCTAGCAATTAGAATTAATATATTAATTTAAGGATTTGTTTAGTCCACTCGCCCAGCGTTGAAATCTCAACGACAACATATGTGTTCTTCACAAAACTATAGGAAGTTCCTTCTCCTTCTGCAGACCAACTGTCGACCTTGCAGACACTTCATTGGGACATGTTCCTGATGAGAACGTTTCCTCCCAATTCTTGATCTTCGTCGATTTCACGAATTAAGCACTTGAGTGTTTAGATGGAAAATTTCACGTCCTACCACCAATGTCGGAAATGTGAGAGGTGATTGGTTTCAGACCAATAATTGCCGATTTCTGGTTCATGAACCGCCTTAAAAAGTCGTGAAAACGCCTAGCAATTAGAATTAATATATTAATTTAAGGATTTGTTTAGTCCACTCGCCCAGCGTTGAAATCTCAACGACAACTTATGTGTTCTTCACAAAACTATAGGAAGTTCCTTCTCCTTCTGCAGACCAACTGTCGACCTTGCAGACACTTCATTGGGACATGTTCCTGATGAGAACGTTTCCTCCCAATTCTTGATCTTCGTCGATTTCACGAATTAAGCACTTGAGTGTTTAGATGGAAAATTTCACGTCCTACCACCAATGTCGGAAATGTGAGAGGTGATTGGTTTCAGACCAATAATTGCCGATTTCTGGTTCATGAACCGCCTTAAAAAGTCGTGAGAACGCCTAGCAATTAGAATTAATATATTAATTTAAGGATTTGTTTAGTCCACTCGCCCAGCGTTGAAATCTCAACGACAACTTATGTGTTCTTCACAAAACTATAGGAAGTTCCTTCTCCTCCTGCAGACCAACTGTCGACCTTGCAGACACTTCATTGGGACATGTTCCTGATGAGAACGTTTCCTCCCAATTCTTGATCTTCGTCGATTTCACGAATTAAGCACTTGAGTGTTTAGATGGAAAATTTCACGTCCTACCACCAATGTCGGAAATGTGAGAGGTGATTGGTTTCAGACCAATAATTGCCGATTTCTGGTTCATGAACCGCCTTAAAAAGTCGTGAGAACGCCTAGCAATTAGAATTAATATATTAATTTAAGGATTTGTTTAGTCCACTCGCCCAGCGTTGAAATCTCAACGACAACTTATGTGTTCTTCACAAAACTATAGGAAGTTCCTTCTCCTCCTGCAGACCAACTGTCGACCTTGCAGACACTTCATTGGGACATGTTCCTGATGAGAACGTTTCCTCCCAATTCTTGATCTTCGTCGATTTCACGAATTAAGCACTTGAGTGTTTAGATGGAAAATTTCACGTCCCACCACCAATGTCGGAAATGTGAGAGGTGATTGGTTTCAGACCAATAATTGCTAAGTATTATGGGCTCTATACAAAACATTTCAACCATAATTTCCATTTATAAAAAAAAACCTGAAGCTCCGAACCCACGCTTTGCAGCAAACTTCTCAATCAGAAAACGATCAATCAACAGAACCCGTACCAATATCCAGGAATTTCCAATATCCGCGCCGAAGAGAGTTACTCAACGGCCATTCGCGAATCCAATTTTTCTCATTACGCCCGGATATTCGACCGTTTCGTCGCGAGTCGAGATTGGATATCGGCTGCGAAAAATGCAAAATTTAAACTCGATAAATTACGGGCGACGTTTTCGCAACTTTCATACTCGCAGGTCGTACCTCAAGGCGCGCGCGTCCACAAAGAAAAACCAATTTCCTCTCGTCGGGAATTCCCGATCCGTCCCGGAACCCACAATAAACCGCCGCCCGAACAATGCGGGGCGTGAAATATGTTGGCGGGCGTCCAACATACATCTTGGATATGCGGTAAAAGAGATATCAAAATGGAGCAATCGATACTCACCTCCGCGGTGCGAGGGCGAGAAAACCTGGATGGCGGCAGTCTCTTTATCATTATTCCTTTCTGTATGCAAAGAGGTTGTCCGAAACTTCGACGACACGTCCTGCTTCGACCGGACAAACGCCCGTATTTCTCTCCAACCGGACAGTAAACCATTGCCGGTCGTGTGTCTCTTCCGGGAGGACAACATTCGACGCTTCGAATCGCATTAGGGGTAAACACCCCCTATCCGTCATCCCCCCGACGACCCGACCGCGGCCGCATCGCACATATTTCACTTGTCCTGGTCCCCTGCCAGGTCATATTTTTATGTACCGTCGCCGGCAGTAAACGACGTACCCACTTCACCTTTCAAGGGTGGAAACATCCCCTCGCCCCGGCGGAAACGTTGCCGGAATTCGAATTAGGCTCGGACGATGTTTCGAATAAATTCTGGACGGGGTAATTAAGGATATCGATACTGAACGTTCGCACAGATGAACTTTTCAAGCAGACCAAAATACTCACCCCAAGGGGGTGATGACGGAGTCTCGACGAATCACCGCGGGCTTATTCTGAAATAGGGTTGAAGGATAGGAAGCAGAGGATGAGCCTTCTTTCTGCAAAGTTCTGGAGTTGTCACCAAGTTTTTGTTGAGCTAAACGCACTCAACTTAAAGCTGCTCAATATCACTTCACCAGAAGATACAATGGTGCGATAGAAAGGATCAGACGATTCGGTTTTGCACGAATAATAATAATAATTTATTTCTCCTTTGAAACATCATACAATGTATGGGAATTGTCATCAAGAAGAAAAAATTAAATAAACAATCGAATACAAGTGAACAAAGAAAGTACTGATAGAACACACTTTACAATAGCAATAAAAAAAGAAGAGAGAAAAAAAAGGGGAAGAGAAAAAAAAAGAAAAAAGAAAAGTAGAAAGTAGAAAGGGGAAAAGAAAAGAAAAGAAAAGAGGAAGGAAAGGAGGAAGGAAATGAGGAAGGAAAGGAGGAGGGAAAGGAGGAAGGAAAGGAGGAAGGAAAGGAGGAAGGAAAGGAGGAAGGAAAGGAGGAGGGAAAGGAGGAAGGAAAGGAGGAAGGAAAGGAGAAGGAGAAAGGAGAAGGAGAAGGAGAAGGAGAAAGGAGAAGGAGAAGGAGAAAGAGAAAGGAGAAGGAGAAAGGAGAAAGGAGAAGGAGAAAGGAGAAGGAGAAATAAGAAGGAGAAAGGAAAGGAGAAAGGAAAGGAGAAAGGAAAGGAGAAAGGGAAGGAGAAAGGGAAGGAGAAAGGGGAGGAGAAAGGGGAAGAGAAAGGAAAGGAAAAAGGAAATGAGAAAGAAAAGGAAAGGAGGAGGGAAAGGAGAAAGGAGAGGAAAGGAGAAAGGGAGGAAAGAATAATGGAGAGGAAAGTATAAAGGAAACAGGAAAGGAGGAAGGAAACGAGAAGGAAACAAAGAAAAGAAAAGAAGAGAAATAAAGAAGAAAAAAAAAGAGAAAAGAAAAAAAGAGAAGAAAAGGAAAAAAAAGTAAGAGGAAGAGAAAAGAAAATATGCGGCGATATTTCACAGAAACTCGATGACGTCGATATAATAGAATTCTCGGTTTACTTTCTCTCTCCTCGGCTTGCTTGATCGATCGTTCTGACTTATGGTCAGAGAGATGGCAAAACCTCGCAACGCGGTCGTAAGAAAACCACTATACAGGTGGTCGTTAACGTTCACGACATAACAGAAGGTGGATGCTGATATTTCTCTCGGTCGGGCGAAAATCTGGAATAGGAAAACGAGACGTTCCTAATGGGGAGGCTCGAGACCACTTAAGGCGAAACAGTCTTTCAGACGGGCAATTTCGCACAATGCGGTCTGGAAATTGAATATCGCTGTAATTTTCCCCGGGCCCGAATGGATTCCGTCTTCATTGTCTGATTCAATTTGCGGCCCGGAGTGGGGCGTTTTCCATTTGAATGAATTAGTACAGTCGCGGTCTCGGAGATCGCCATGAATTGCAAATTATCTCGCTGTCAAACATCCGATTTTCGAAAAGACGACATTTTATGTTTCAACCGGTATGGAACCCTTTAGACACGTGGAATATGAGAATTTTTCATATCGAACGCTCTAATTGAGTAATTCGAATATGGCATACTTCTTTCTTATTTCCTGGGAAGATATAACTTCATCCAGACCTCGCGGCGCCGTCCTAGAATTATTATTAAATTTCCAACATGCCGTTCCGACGGCGCTCTTTGTCGCTCCCCGGAATATTACGCCCGGACCATTTGCATATTCATGCCTTCCCCCCATTACCGGGGCAATGGCACCCTGAAAACAACACGACAAGACAGACCAGATCATAAACGAGGAAACTACGTGGTTAAATGCATCTCCAATTACGGAGAAGAAGCGACGATTGGGGGGGGAGATAAACCGCTACTCTTTGTTGCAGATCTACTGAGATGAATCTCTGGACCCCGATTAGGGTCGACTAACCTACAGTCCGCACTCCCAATCATCGGAATTTCCTGGTTTCAGTTTGGTCCTTCGGTCCGGATCGACGACTTCTCCCCGCACCTCGCAATTAGCGCCCCTTCCGGTGCGCGAATTGTCAGAATTCGAAACTGAATATTGATTCGTAGAATAGGTTGGGGTTGTTCGTTTCTCAAACGTTCAAACTGGGTGCGACTTGGAAGGGAGTCTATGAGAGCTTTCAGGCTTGTTAGAGAAACCGACCAAGTTTGTAACAACCCCTACAGTTTGATGAAATAACTCGAATCATTTTTATAATATTATGTGTATGGACCTCCTCTCGAACATATTCTTCGTATGATTCAATGTTTCTATTCTGTTGTACAAAATTGAAAGACTTAATACCATTTCGGTTCATGCAGTTAATTCGAATAGTCGGGAATAGGGATTTTTTTTTTTTTGGCCTAGTCGATAGAAGAGAAAATCGAAGTTGTGCAAAGGCCTAGAAATGTAAAGGATAATGTATTAATTTAAGTATTTGTTAAGTCTACTCGCCCAGCGTTGAAATGTTGATAACCCAAAGTCACTCACTCCTGATAGGGTTCAAAAACCTTTTTCGACCAAGTCCCGAAAAACTAATCCTGATAGAATCTCAAGAACCACTGCCTTTCTCCGATTTATTTCGTCTCAAGAAAATTTTCAACCCTACCATTCTAGGTGGTCCCAAATGATGTTTTCGTTTTCGTTAAACCAATCACCCCCTTCTATTATTTTTTTAAGGCGGATCGTGAACCAAACATCGGCAATAATTGGTCTGAAACCAATCACCTCTCACATTTCCGACAGTGGTGGTAGGATGTGAAATTTTCCACCTAAACACTTAATTAAGTGCTCAATTCGTTAAATCGACGAAGGAAAATTATAAATCTTTCCTTTGAAACTCTTGAGTTTGGGTTATCCACATTTCACCGCTGTGCGCGTAGACTAAACAAATACTTAACTCAATACATTCATTCTTCACATTTCTGGGCGTTCTCACGACTTCGATTTTTTGTTGTATCGACTAGGCCAAAATAAATAATCTCTATTCCCGAGTATTTTAATTAATTCTGCATGTACCGAAATTTTATTAAGTCTTCCAATTTATCACACTGTTGCAATTCATCTGAGATTGGATGAAGACATTTCCTGTTTGTCTATGTAAATTCCAAAAGTGAGCATATCGTGTCCTTCTAACGACCCCCAATACACATTTTATATCTTCATCGTCGAAAAAGAGACCGGAGAGGGTAGTATATCGACTAATAACTCGAAGCGATAAAGATTGTACGCAATATATATTGTGATAGCTTTATGAACGTTCGGACCTCGTAAAAGCCGGGAAACGTCCACAATAATTCCCCCCACTTCAATCTTTCAAAGTCCGTTCGGGATTCGCCGATATCGATGTTTTTATTGCGGCCTGCTTTTAGGGGTGGATTAGACAGGAAGTTGGACGAGTAATTGAAGGAAATAGAATGAGATTGGGTTCGATTTGTTGCTGAATGGCGAAGGCGCTGGTCCAGTTATGTTAGAGTTGAATCGAAGGCGCACGGGGCTTCGATTTCGAAACAAATTTCGTTTCATCATCATTTGGGTCGACCTGGGTTGAAGGTTGAGGAAAAAATCGCTTCGTTCGACCGAGATTCATGGTCCCACGACGGCGCTATTTAACAGGATCCTTCCACCCTTTTATTACCCCCAAATAACCCTACTTACATAAATGGCTGGCCGGTCAACCAATAACCCGGGATTCAGGCTTAACGATCCCTCGAAATTGGGTCATTGAACACGGTGAGGTTGCAACTTGTTTGCTTGCGGGACATCGGCGTGTAATGAAATTTTAAGTCGGGGAGAGCGACACGCTCGGTTTCTCACACAGGTGAAATCCAGCAAGGAAGAGTTGAACCAATTCAATTATCAAAAGATATAGATCGTTCGAATAATGATAGATTGAGGTCGTTTAGACGTCTCAAGCTTCGCCAATTAAGTCATTGTAACGACCGCAATCAACACTCCGAAGATCTCGTTACGGTCGAATCTCGAGGTGCGGATGCGACACCTGAATGCGAAATCGGGTTGTCTGATTCGACTTTACGTTTTCACTTATGTGCTCGTGTCGAATTAATTTGCATCCCCGTCGGAGTGGAACGGGCGATAAGGAAACCCTCGAGATGGATCTGGATCTTTATTAATGACCGTCTCGTCGCTCTCGGATGCAAATTGAGAGAGACGTTCTTTGTTGGAGTTTCGGCGCTGATGTAACATTCGAGATATTGTGTGTCGTTAATGTTTTACTTTGGCCTCCTCGTTTACCGGATTTGAATCCCATCGAACATGGTTATTATTCAGTGTTCGACTCGGCTACGATCTAGCCAAACATATAATTATATCTTTGAAATCGAAAGCCTTGTTTTAAAAAACAATCTTTATTTACAACGGACGATGATCCGACCTATCTAGTATACAGTTAGAAAGAAACTACTTCTGATTATTGACGAATGATCGTCTATTTATAACATCATCTTATCTGAAACTTCTAGAAGGAAAACAACAAACAATGAACACCTGCACTTGTGCGTCATTGGTAAATTCAAAGCTCATCAAAATTATACAAAGTAATATAGATCTCAAATAAATAATAGATAAACGGTTCATCTGAAATAAACAGGGTTGGCATTGTTTAATTATATCAATACATTTTTTCCTCAACCGGTATTGTTCAATTTGCTAACGAAACAGTAATAGGAGTATTTTGTATCGTATTATGTTCCTTCAGTGTTCGCCCTTTTCCAGGAAATCAATCAGGAAAGAGATCCGACGGTGTCGAATTCCAGATTGGCGGTTGGAAACTAGTTGGGATACTTTCAGATTGAAACTGAATACCGTTGGAATTTCACCAAGATTGACGTTTTGGGAGGGAGAATAAAGGGTGGGGTAAGAAAGACGACATTTATACCCTCTAAAATTTGTACACATCGGAATTTCGAAGTCGAGATTTGGAGGAATTATATTTTCATACCAAACTTGCCAATATGTGCCGCAGTTTTACCGAAAAAAAAATTTAGTTTTTCCAACTTTTTTCGAGTTGCGTTTGAAAGACTATACCGACGCAAATATCACTATGAAAAATCTACTCAGTGGTTTTGTGGAATCTACTCGATTGGTTCTATAATCTCCATATCAAAAAACTATTATAGATTTCCTATATTTTCTCTGAGAGTATCAAATATTGTAATATTTGGGAATATGAATATTTAATTTCAAATTCGATTACACATCTCGGAGAAGGGTCTGTATATTCGTACATACATTTTGTTACTTTGTATAATCAACGGATGTCGTTAATTTGGGACAGGGTGACCAATGACATTGTAGTCGATGGATGTTGTGACTACAGGGCGAGATAAGGTCGAGAAGAGAGGAGAATGTGCAACTACGATTGATTTGTAGGAAAATTTCGGAGAAAGAATTTAAGAACGTGGGTGTCACCAAGCTAAGTGAGAGGCACTGAGAAAAAGTCCACTCGGGAATTAGGTCTTTGAAGGGGGAAAAGTTTACCTTTGGGGGACTCTGGAAGAGTTAAGGCAGTTGCTCGCGGGTAGAGAACTCACTAAGAGTTAGTTGTACGGGGTCGGTTTTCCGGTTAGGGACTAAAATTGGGGTAGTAGTCTGTTGTAGGAAAATAGCTTTGATATTTTCAATCGAGAATTTAGAGAGTCCGGATTAGGGAAACAAACTGTGTTAGATCGTGGAAGTAAGTGTCGAAGAAGTTGCGTTTTGAGTAAAGTTAGAAGTCGTATTCTTTACGGGAGTGCGAACAAAAACGCTAAGGTCACTTTCGGAGTGAGTGAATTTGTGATTTGAATTTGGGAAGTCTCTGATTAATAATCTGAAAACCTCTCCCCATTTCGCAGTTTTGGCAGCCTCTTAACTGGGTATTTCACGATCATCCGCAACAACGCGGCAAGACAAAAGACATAATTCCCGCGAACAAACTCATTATCTCAACATCCGCTACCCCCCCCCCCATCGGGGGGGCATAATCAGATGCCCGAAAGGCATCATTTGTTATCTCCCACTTATACCTACCGATATTAATTTAATCGCCTCGTTGGGCCTAATCGGGAAAGGCGCCCGGATCGTTATTTTCAATTGGGAGGATATTTTTATCCCTGATTTATCACCGCGATGTTTACCTAATCCGAGATTTTCGCGTTCGAAAGGGGTGATTTTCGTTTCATCCCAGTCCCAGGCGCCGCGATGAAAGGGTGTTATAATTCGGGGAGGTTGAATGATGGTTTTTCCCCAGCCTCAGAACTCAAGAGCGGGGGTTCCGTCGTTACATCCGAACAAGGAGGTTCGTCGTTAAAATCGAAATTGGACACAAAAAGAAGGTGGCGTGAATTGATGTCTCGCTAATGAGGAAACGACGAATGCTGTAATCGAGACGTCGATCGCCGCTCGACGGAAATGGCCGTTTTTGTCGACGCCGGCGTTTGTAGTCTGATTAATTGGCGTCTGCGAATTATCGACGCTCTGCGATTGGGGAGATGCCAGGTTTTTCATTAGCGACTTTTTCAGTTTCAGCCGTCCCTTAACTTTACACCTTTGATTCTGTTTATGTCATTGTATTAAATTAAGTATTTGTTTAGTCTACATGCCGAGCGTTGAAATGTTGATAACCCAAACTCAAGAGTTTTCAAGGACCCATAAATGAAGTGCGTTGAGAGATTTAAAATTTCCCTTCGTCGATTGTACGAATTAAGCACTTAATCAAGTGTCAAGATGGAAAATTTCACATCCTATCACCACTGTCGGAAATGTGAGAGGTGATTGGTTTCAGACCAATAGTTGCCGATGGTTCACGAACCGCCTTAAAAAGATAATAGAAGGCACGAATAGGTCTTTCAGAAAAATAACACGGAATCTAACGGAAATTTAGTTGAATTAAGAAGTGAACAAAATAATATTGAAACGCCGAAAGAAAATGCGGGTTAGTTCTGTGTCGCAGTGAACTCTTGGCTTCATTAAGTGTGAACAACACGATTTCGACAAGGGCAGGATTTCACCCCTCCCAGTGGTGGAGCATATCGTGTCCTTCTAACGACCCCCAATACACATTTTATATCTTCATCGTCGAAAAAGAGACCGGAGAGGGTAGTATATCGACTAATAACTCGAAGCGATAAAGATTGTACGCAATATATATTGTGATAGCTTTATGAACGTTCGGACCTCGTAAAAGCCGGGAAACGTCCACAATAATTCCCCCCACTTCAATCTTTCAAAGTCCGTTCGGGATTCGCCGATATCGATGTTTTTATTGCGGCCTGCTTTTAGGGGTGGATTAGACAGGAAGTTGGACGAGTAATTGAAGGAAATAGAATGAGATTGGGTTCGATTTGTTGCTGAATGGCGAAGGCGCTGGTCCAGTTATGTTAGAGTTGAATCGAAGGCGCACGGGGCTTCGATTTCGAAACAAATTTCGTTTCATCATCATTTGGGTCGACCTGGGTTGAAGGTTGAGGAAAAAATCGCTTCGTTCGACCGAGATTCATGGTCCCACGACGGCGCTATTTAACAGGATCCTTCCACCCTTTTATTACCCCCAAATAACCCTACTTACATAAATGGCTGGCCGGTCAACCAATAACCCGGGATTCAGGCTTAACGATCCCTCGAAATTGGGTCATTGAACACGGTGAGGTTGCAACTTGTTTGCTTGCGGGACATCGGCGTGTAATGAAATTTTAAGTCGGGGAGAGCGACACGCTCGGTTTCTCACACAGGTGAAATCCAGCAAGGAAGAGTTGAACCAATTCAATTATCAAAAGATATAGATCGTTCGAATAATGATAGATTGAGGTCGTTTAGACGTCTCAAGCTTCGCCAATTAAGTCATTGTAACGACCGCAATCAACACTCCGAAGATCTCGTTACGGTCGAATCTCGAGGTGCGGATGCGACACCTGAATGCGAAATCGGGTTGTCTGATTCGACTTTACGTTTTCACTTATGTGCTCGTGTCGAATTAATTTGCATCCCCGTCGGAGTGGAACGGGCGATAAGGAAACCCTCGAGATGGATCTGGATCTTTATTAATGACCGTCTCGTCGCTCTCGGATGCAAATTGAGAGAGACGTTCTTTGTTGGAGTTTCGGCGCTGATGTAACATTCGAGATATTGTGTGTCGTTAATGTTTTACTTTGGCCTCCTCGTTTACCGGATTTGAATCCCATCGAACATGGTTATTATTCAGTGTTCGACTCGGCTACGATCTAGCCAAACATATAATTATATCTTTGAAATCGAAAGCCTTGTTTTAAAAAACAATCTTTATTTACAACGGACGATGATCCGACCTATCTAGTATACAGTTAGAAAGAAACTACTTCTGATTATTGACGAATGATCGTCTATTTATAACATCATCTTATCTGAAACTTCTAGAAGGAAAACAACAAACAATGAACACCTGCACTTGTGCGTCATTGGTAAATTCAAAGCTCATCAAAATTATACAAAGTAATATAGATCTCAAATAAATAATAGATAAACGGTTCATCTGAAATAAACAGGGTTGGCATTGTTTAATTATATCAATACATTTTTTCCTCAACCGGTATTGTTCAATTTGCTAACGAAACAGTAATAGGAGTATTTTGTATCGTATTATGTTCCTTCAGTGTTCGCCCTTTTCCAGGAAATCAATCAGGAAAGAGATCCGACGGTGTCGAATTCCAGATTGGCGGTTGGAAACTAGTTGGGATACTTTCAGATTGAAACTGAATACCGTTGGAATTTCACCAAGATTGACGTTTTGGGAGGGAGAATAAAGGGTGGGGTAAGAAAGACGACATTTATACCCTCTAAAATTTGTACACATCGGAATTTCGAAGTCGAGATTTGGAGGAATTATATTTTCATACCAAACTTGCCAATATGTGCCGCAGTTTTACCGAAAAAAAAATTTAGTTTTTCCAACTTTTTTCGAGTTGCGTTTGAAAGACTATACCGACGCAAATATCACTATGAAAAATCTACTCAGTGGTTTTGTGGAATCTACTCGATTGGTTCTATAATCTCCATATCAAAAAACTATTATAGATTTCCTATATTTTCTCTGAGAGTATCAAATATTGTAATATTTGGGAATATGAATATTTAATTTCAAATTCGATTACACATCTCGGAGAAGGGTCTGTATATTCGTACATACATTTTGTTACTTTGTATAATCAACGGATGTCGTTAATTTGGGACAGGGTGACCAATGACATTGTAGTCGATGGATGTTGTGACTACAGGGCGAGATAAGGTCGAGAAGAGAGGAGAATGTGCAACTACGATTGATTTGTAGGAAAATTTCGGAGAAAGAATTTAAGAACGTGGGTGTCACCAAGCTAAGTGAGAGGCACTGAGAAAAAGTCCACTCGGGAATTAGGTCTTTGAAGGGGGAAAAGTTTACCTTTGGGGGACTCTGGAAGAGTTAAGGCAGTTGCTCGCGGGTAGAGAACTCACTAAGAGTTAGTTGTACGGGGTCGGTTTTCCGGTTAGAGACTAAAATTGGGGTAGTAGTCTGTTGTAGGAAAATAGCTTTGATATTTTCAATCGAGAATTTAGAGAGTCCGGATTAGGGAAACAAACTGTGTTAGATCGTGGAAGTAAGTGTCGAAGAAGTTGCGTTTTGAGTAAAGTTAGAAGTCGTATTCTTTACGGGAGTGCGAACAAAAACGCTAAGGTCACTTTCGGAGTGAGTGAATTTGTGATTTGAATTTGGGAAGTCTCTGATTAATAATCTGAAAACCTCTCCCCATTTCGCAGTTTTGGCAGCCTCTTAACTGGGTATTTCACGATCATCCGCAACAACGCGGCAAGACAAAAGACATAATTCCCGCGAACAAACTCATTATCTCAACATCCGCTACCCCCCCCCCCATCGGGGGGGCATAATCAGATGCCCGAAAGGCATCATTTGTTATCTCCCACTTATACCTACCGATATTAATTTAATCGCCTCGTTGGGCCTAATCGGGAAAGGCGCCCGGATCGTTATTTTCAATTGGGAGGATATTTTTATCCCTGATTTATCACCGCGATGTTTACCTAATCCGAGATTTTCGCGTTCGAAAGGGGTGATTTTCGTTTCATCCCAGTCCCAGGCGCCGCGATGAAAGGGTGTTATAATTCGGGGAGGTTGAATGATGGTTTTTCCCCAGCCTCAGAACTCAAGAGCGGGGGTTCCGTCGTTACATCCGAACAAGGAGGTTCGTCGTTAAAATCGAAATTGGACACAAAAAGAAGGTGGCGTGAATTGATGTCTCGCTAATGAGGAAACGACGAATGCTGTAATCGAGACGTCGATCGCCGCTCGACGGAAATGGCCGTTTTTGTCGACGCCGGCGTTTGTAGTCTGATTAATTGGCGTCTGCGAATTATCGACGCTCTGCGATTGGGGAGATGCCAGGTTTTTCATTAGCGACTTTTTCAGTTTCAGCCGTCCCTTAACTTTACACCTTTGATTCTGTTTATGTCATTGTATTAAATTAAGTATTTGTTTAGTCTACATGCCGAGCGTTGAAATGTTGATAACCCAAACTCAAGAGTTTTCAAGGACCCATAAATGAAGTGCGTTGAGAGATTTAAAATTTCCCTTCGTCGATTGTACGAATTAAGCACTTAATCAAGTGTCAAGATGGAAAATTTCACATCCTATCACCACTGTCGGAAATGTGAGAGGTGATTGGTTTCAGACCAATAGTTGCCGATGGTTCACGAACCGCCTTAAAAAGATAATAGAAGGCACGAATAGGTCTTTCAGAAAAATAACACGGAATCTAACGGAAATTTAGTTGAATTAAGAAGTGAACAAAATAATATTGAAACGCCGAAAGAAAATGCGGGTTAGTTCTGTGTCGCAGTGAACTCTTGGCTTCATTAAGTGTGAACAACACGATTTCGACAAGGGCAGGATTTCACCCCTCCCAGTGGTGGAGCATAAGAAAAGGTAAATCTAGAAGTACGCATGGCTTTATTTGAGTTTGACTAGTCCCGAGTCTTGAAATCTTCCGTTTCATGGTTTTGTCTCATCACTGGCCCTTTTTTCGGCTAATCGAAAAAAGTTGTTACAATTTCAACAAGAACTTCTCCGTCCGGAAGATCCATTACACAAATGAGATCTCATATAATCTCGAATAGATACGAACTTCCTTCTCGTACCCCATCTGGCACCTCGCCGGGGGCGCCTATCTTCCGGCAACAAGTAGCAATTTACCGCCATCCAGACCGATCTGGAGCCCCTGATATAAGCCCCTCTTTGCCGAGTAATCCGAACGAACCACTCCGCCCAGAAGTGACTTGATTACAATAACAAAAGTGGGACGGGGAACGACACACACTGTTTCGACAGTTCTTGGATGTTGCGCTTCCTAGGAACGCATTCTGATCGATCTGGGAAATGTTTCGATCGGAACCGATCCGATCGTTATGTTCGAGAAGATTTCGAAGTTTTCAACCCGAATGGAAAGTTCAATCTCTCTTTAATGCGAAATGGACCGAACGCGGAGAATCAACCGTGTGGAAATTCGCTTTGCATAAATACGAAGGGGCAGTGGGGCATGAACGGAATGCTCCGGTTCGAAGAAGTGCAGAAGGATGACTGAATTATTGGTAAATGTTCCGAGAGGAACTCTGATATTCAGTTCATTCGTCGTTGATTCATTGTCATGGGTCTTTATTACCAGAAAGGTACCGATTATACGGGCGTTTTCGAAATTCCCATCTCTGGGATTTCCGGCGTGTTCATGTTATGGCTCTAGAGGATTCCCTTAACGGTACAAACGACAGTTTCAGATTCGGTAAAAAAAAAGAATTATCTCGGGTCTTTATTCAGAACACAGAAGCTCTTTGAAAAAATTGCAAAAATGGTCCTAACCATTTTGGGGCTCTCTACAGTCTGGTGGTTATCTTGTTGAAGGTTAAACAGGTTTGGTTTGTGAGTTGGTTGATTTTAAACCTTCAAGGGTGGAAGATATACTTTCGTTTAACACGTGAGTTTCATCATATTTAGTTACTACTTTATCATTATTTATATACATGTTTCTTCTAATTTTCTACGCTGGTATTCAGCTGTTCCATTACTTATTCAATGCGTTATTCCATGTAATTACTTTTGATCCACAAGACTCACATTTGCTTTTGTAGTGAGTTATTTCTATTCAACGTTAGTTAATGTTCCCAACTATTGCAGTTCATAGGATAACGTATTTCACCATGTTTATTTGCTTCTTGTTAATTTTTTTGTACCCATGTTTCATACTTAATCATAGAGTCTATTCAATTTCATTCGATGATTCTAACTGAACATGTGTATTAAATTCCTAAGTGCTTCCCACGAGAACTTCTTGTGTTAACGACTGTTTGGTCATCACCTTTTCTACTCATATCTGGGTTATGCAATATTCCTTAAATAATACTTGTCGATCACCTCTATACTATATGTAATCGTTGTAGTTTTCAGCTAATATTAAGGATATTCACAAGCAGCTTCAGTGTCATCATTATGTTCATCATCATCAATTATCAGTGAGATCCACTCTTCACTCATTATTATCAGTTATACATAATCCTTGATGGAATTACTGTCCAGGGAGACAGCTATCGTAGACGCAACATAACTATCTATAAAACTACTCATCGTGGGAAATATATATAACAAGGAGACTGGTCGCATTCCCCTTTCCTTGCATCGTGGGAGATTATCGATCGTCTAATGAGAGTTGTATCCCTGAGAAGAATACCTCACAGGTTTCTCACATCATCACCTACTAAGGTCGAGGAGTCATTAGTGCAGCATTTAATTTACTCAGCCATCTTCAAACATCATACGAGAGAATTCTCACCAGTCAACCTGTTCCTGTTTATGAATATCCTTCACTTGTGGATCAACGGTATTCGAACAAAATAAGGAGAGAGAGCTCTGGGTTTTAATTTTCACAGTCGACCTCTCCCTATTAATTGTACTGAACGGGTTTTCTCGCAGGTCTTTCCCGATTCTTATTATTTGACCTGAAGTTGGGAAATAGAAAACTGTAATGTCGGTAATAGTTTTACCGCAGAAAAATACCAATAAAGTACAGTGCTAGTCAAGAACCTTTAGTGTAGTAGAGCATTTAAGGCGAGTGTGGAGGCTTTGTTGTTGAAAATTTGTTATTATTCTGTGGGTGAATTTTGGAATGATACTTCTGATGATTTTTTGTCTTGATTTTTTTCTGACTTGTCTCACATATAATTTCATGTCTTAAGAGATCAATAAATGATTCATTCATTTATTTATTATTTATTTTCGGTCGAAAAGTTTTAGAAATTACGTTCAAAATCGTACAAAGATAAGGCGCAGATTCGTAACGGGAGTGCGAGAGAGGTCACTTCCGAAGTGAGTGAATCTGGTTTCAAGTATACTCCAACAATAACAAACCGCATTGTTACACTGCATCGTCGAAAAAATTGCACAGATAAAAGCGACAGCTTCAACATTTGGCTCACCATCAACACCAAAAAGCTTTTCTCAACAAGCATCGAAACAACAAAACACCAAAATCAACCTTATATATTCAAACTTTACAACAGAATATCAACCTGAAATCGTCCCCGGAACTCGACCCAGCCCCGCTCCTATCCACCTCGTTCCTCAAGAACCTCCTCAGCCTCTCCAGGAAGACAGACCTGAACTCCAGGTCGTTGTGACCGCCCCCGTCCACCCACAGCGGCTCCACGGCGGCCGGACACTTCTCGTGGAGGCCCACCCCGTGGCTGAAGTCGATGATCTCGTCGTCGGTTCCGTGGATCACCAGGGTGGGCGAGCGGATCTTCCTCACCCTGTCCACGCTGGGGAAGGGGTCGCAGCAGAGGGTGGTCCGCATGCCTGGGAAGGCTACGCGGAGGCCGGACATGAGGCCTGAGTGGATGACGACGCCGGCGACTCTTTCTTTCGCGGCCAGCCGGATGGTGGGGACGGTGCCGATGCTGTAGCCGTAGAGGATGACGTTCTCCGGGGAGACGTTGTACCTCAGCTTCATCGCCCTCCAGACGGCCGCTATATCCGAGTATAGGTTGCACTCGTAGGGGGTTCCCCCGCTTAAGCCGTAACCGGAATAGTCGTAACTCAAAATGTCGCAGTTTAAATGACCGCCCAGCCACAAGTAGTAGCTGCTGCATAGCCCCAGGTCGACGGCGTTGCCGTGGGAGAACAACACCGTGAACCTCGGTTTATTCGAGCACCTGACGTGCACGCAGGCAATCTTGTTGCCCCTCCTGGTGCGCACGTAGAAACCCTCCAGTTTCTGGAGGTCGGATTGGGGGTACACCCAATGCGCGCTCTCTTTCAAGACCATGCTGTAGACGTCCGTGGATTCCACCCTCCTGAACTCGTAGGAGGGCGCGGGCGGCATGAAGGCCAACTTGGCGGCGATGCTGCTCGGCCAGGGAGGGCAACAGAAGAGGTGACACAGTTTTTTGAAGGTCATGTTGCTCATCGATACAGTAACGTGGGTTGAATGCTTACGTTTATTTCGCTTCGCATCTGAGACGAGTCGTTGACTTACCTGGAACAAAGAGAGATAATAAATCAAAAACGTCGAATAGACTGAGATTTCTTACATGTTTCAACAGTAACTTCGTCGAGTGTTTAATCGGACATTATTCCATGAAAAATTTTTCTTTTTACTAGATAAATGGAAATGGGAAATAGACACTTCAAATTTTGATGGAAACGTAACGTACTCTGTCAATCTGACGCACATAGATAACGTGAGGTCTTCCTCTTCAAATCTGAAGATTCAGACGTTTATCAATTCGTAAACAATAATTCGTCATCGAAGATTAAGATATTTTTAGAATTCTCAGTGATTGCATAGGCAGCAAAAATTATCAATTCCCATTTATATTATGTACAAGCTGTTTGAGTTATTTTTGTATTTGGTAATTTCATAAGTTGAGTAGGTACATCTATAAATATTGAGCTTTTTGATTCAATACAATTTTACTTACTTTCGAACAGACCCCGTTTATGGAAATAAAACGTGGCGCTATGGAAACGTAGACGATTATTCATGTTTCTAAAGAAGGAAATGAAGTCGAGTTCATGAATCAGTTCCAATTGAGACACGACACAATCTAGTCGATACAAGGTGTACGATTAAATCATAATACAAATTCATTTTGTGGCTGTTAAATGGGATCTTTTAGTGATAATACATTGCGTTGTGACAATAAGCCATTACTCGATTGAGTTTTTTGTCTTGAAATAAGTCAATTTATTGAAGTTTACGATTGAATATTGATTTTAATATTATGTATTTTGGATATATCAATAAAATGAAGTGAGGAACTATGATTTTATAATAATTTTAATTTTTACATCAGAAAGAGAGGTTATTATTGATGTTTATCCTAGTCAATTTATACTTCCAGTTCAAATTATGATACAAATTCACATCGTGGCTGTTGAATGGGATTTTTTTAGTGATAATACATTGGGTTGTGACAATAAGCCATTAGGAAAATGTGATCGATTGAGTTTTTTGTCTTGAAGTAAGTCAATTTATTGGAGTTTACGATTGAATCTTGTTTTTAATATCATGTTTTTCGGATAAATCAATACAGTAATAATAATTCTGATTTTTTTTTCAATTTTTACATTCCAAAGGGATGTTATTATCGATGTTTATCCTAGTCGATATAGAGTTAGAGTTTTAATTATGGTACAAATCAATTTTGTGGCTATTGATTTGGATTTTTTTAGTTATAATACATTGTGTTGTGATAATAAGCAATTAAGAAAATGTGAGTGATTGAGTTTTTGGTCATGAAATAAGTCAATTTATTGGAGTTTACGATTGAATCTTGATTGTAATATTATGTATTTTAGATAGATCGATACAATAAATTGAGGAAATGTGATTTTATGATGATATAAAATAGTTTTTTGGATTTTTTCAAAAATTTCACTTCCGAGAGATACGTAATTATAGTCGTTTATCCTAGTCTATATACAGTTCGAGTTTAAATTATGGTACAAATTCATGTTGCGGCTGTTAAATGGGATCTTTCAGTGATAATACATTGTGTTGTGACAATAAGCCATTAGGAAAATGTGATCGATTTTTTTGTCTGGGAATGAGTAAATTTATTGAAGTTCAAGATTAAATTTTAATTTCAATATTATGTATTTTGGATATATCGATACAATAATGTGAGGGAATGTAATTCAATAATAATTCTTGAATTTTTTTGAACTTTTACATTCAAAAGGGACGCTATTATTGATATTTATGTCAGTCGATATACAGTTCGAGTTTAAATTATGGTACAAATTTATTTTGTGGCTGTTGAATGGGGTCTTTCGGTGATAATACATTGTGTCGTGACAAAAGAGCGTTAGGAATGCGTGATGGATACAAATAAGTAAGATGATTTTATAATAATATTGAATAATTCTTTAGATTTTTCCAAAATTTATTTTGTGAGCGTTAGTGGTTAATCAATTGTTTTGTGATAATAAGCTATTAGAAAACGTGGTGGATTGAGTATTTCGGCGTGAAAAAAAAAAGAAAAATTCACCTTCAATTCAATATATCGATACAATTGGGTAAGGGATATGATTTAATAATAATATTGAATAGCTTTTTGGATTTTTTTCAAAATTAATTTTGTGTGCGTTAATTGGGATCGTTAGTGATAAATCAATTGTTTTGTGACTATAAGCCATTGGGAAAACGTGATGGATTAAGTATTCCGTTGTAAAAAAAATGTATGAAAACGTGCCTACAATAAAAAACTTTTGAAATACGTCGATTTATTGAAGTTTACGATTTAATCTTTGATTTAATATTATGTATTTATTTTCAATATATCGATACAATTGCGAAAGGTGATGTGATTTTATAATAATATTGAATATCTCTTTGGATTTTTTCAGAATTAATTTTGTGTGTATGAAAAGAGATCGTTAGTGATAAACCAATTGTTTTGTGACAATAAGCCATTAGGAGAACTTGATGGACTAAGTATTTCTCAGTGAAAAATGGTAGAAAAACGTACCTATATATGGAAAACTTTTGAAATAAGTCGATTTATTGAATTTTACGATTGAATCTTGAATTCAATATGATTTATTTTGGATATATCGATACAATTGAGCAAGGGGATGTGATTTCATAATAATATTGAATAGCTCTTTGGATTTTTCCAAAATTTATGCTGTGAGCGTGAAACGGGATCGTTAGTGATGAATCAATTGTTTTGTGACGATAAGCCATTGAGAAAACATGATGAATTAAGTATTTCGTTGTGGAAAAAAGATAGAAAAACGTACCTAAATATAGAAAACTTTTGGAAAGACTCAATTAATGGAAATGATTTACTCGCAGGAGCTGAGGCTCTTTTTGTGTCCAACTGTGTTGGGAATGAAAATTTCGCTGGTCCCACCCTTCGGAAATAATAACGTCAAAACCGAAATAACCACATGTTCCGACAGGAACGGAAACAAACCCAACAATATTTATCGACATCACCAAACCCTGTTTTATTACCCCCAGGAGTCCGAATGATGTACCAGCAGGAACGCCTCCCAATCGGACCTCGAACAAACGACAAACGTGTCTTCGTTTCTGATACGAGGGAAATGAGCTGTTAGGTGGATTGGGTCAATAGAGTGATGACTGCACGACCAGACAGGGTCGGGATTGCCACGATTTCACATTTGAAATTTATATAGGAAAGTTGTGATTGATACAACTCCCCCTCTTGAGACTCGACTTAACATCGAGTAATGTGTCGCGACGTCTTGAAGATTGGAATGCGGATTTAACCGAAGGTCTATACTAATATTTTCAATACGGAGACGCTTTTTCGGACCTTTTCACCCGGAATTCCGGTCGGCTGAAATAATAGTTGGAGTTGGGATTTATTTATAGCCGCGGGAATATCCTCCGGGTCCCGGAGCTAAATCATGCACGAACGGCCCTTGGATGATCGGCCGGCCGTGCAATTCCAACTTACGGCCGGCTGACTCCAACATACGGAATGAAAATCGAATCGCTTTAATTACGACGAAGGTGGAAAACAAACAGAACGGGTATATGTGGGGATCATCTTCGTGGACGGGGCTTTTCGACCGTTCAAAGAGACGACAAAAAAATAATGGGTATAAAGGTCGATAAATTGGAGAATTTTCATTAATCCCGAGGACTCTTGTTCCGCTCTTTCAACACTCCACCCTTGGAGCTGGGCGGGGGTTATTTATCTACGGCTGTGAGAAAGTGTTCGCGACATCTTATCGAAATGAAGGGACAAGGGCTTTATCGCAACCCCCGGTTTATCGGGGTCCAATTTATCCGGAAATAGAACCAATCGACGAAACACGTGACGTCCCATTTCTGTACATTTCCCCCGGGGGTTCGGGGACGTATTTTCGTTTTATCGCGAAATTCCAAGTCCTCTCCGGAACTTTTGTGTGAAATTTGGAAAATTCGCTTAGCTATTGTCAGTTGCTTCCTATAATAATTAATTCACGACTATATCGGAGCAGCTTCCAAGTGATTGCTTTCTGGGCTATTGATTTCGCAAATGTCAGGCGTGCCTGATAAAGTTTCTTGTCCCTTTAAATTCACAAATACCGCTTTCAACGAAAATCGACGCGCACCCCTAAAACAGACGATTTTCCTTACGGGGCTTAAATTGAGTGACGACACTCTTTGTTGTGCGCTCATCATTGGATGGAACTTTCCTTGGTAAGAACACTGCACCACTTTGTAAGAAGCAAAGAGAACCTAGAAGTCCTCATTTTTTTTCCTCCTGGCATAAAATACAATCGGAAACAAAATTACTCACCCCCCAAAGTAAAACGCCCATCCCCACCGGTTTCAGACACTGGAAAAATCCGCGAGTGGAATTTCCTTTCACCTTGTACAAATCTGACATCTGCGAAACGCTGCATAATTGCAGTTACCTACATTTATTTAGGTACAGTAATCTACTTACTCAAAACTGCAGATTTGGCCGAAAAAGATTAAATATGTAGTCTCCTATATTAACACTCGATGGCTTTTGACAACTTCCGAGGAGGTTAGAACAGAAAGCTCTGGAGAGGTTCTCTTAGTTTTGAAGTTCGACAGTCCGGTGGTTATCTGATATCTTATCTTTTTTAAGGGTAAAACATGTTTGGTTTGTGGGTTGGTTGATCTTAAACCCTCAAGGGTGGAAGAGATACTTTAGTTTAACACGTGAGTTTCATCATATATTATTTAGTTACTACGTTTTCATTATTTATATAGATGCTTCTTCTAATTTTCTACGCTCTTATTCATCTGTTTTCATTTCTTATTCCATGCGTTATCTCATGTTATTACTTTTGATCTAGAAGACTTTCATTCGCTTTTGTAGTGAGTTATTTCTATTCAACGTTAATTAATGTTCCCAACTGAGGAACTATTGCAGTTCATTCGTATTTTACCATGTTTATTTGCTTCTTTTTATTTTTTTTGAACCCATGTTTCATACTTAATCATCAAGTCTATTCAATATTATTTAATGATTCTAACTGACCATGTGTATTAAATTCTTGAGTGCTTCCCACTAGAACTTCTTGTATTAACGATTGTTTGATCATCACTTTTTCTAATCATATCTGGATTATGAAATATTCTTCAAATAATACTTGTCGAATAGCTCTATATGTAATCGTTGTAGTTTTCAGCTAATATTAGGGATATCCATAAGCAGCTTCAGTGTCATCATTATGTTCATCATCTTCAATTATGGAATAGAGCCTCATTTGGTTGAGAACTTTAGATCCACTCTTCACTCATTGTTATCAGTTATACATAATCCTTGATGGGATTGATGCCCATGGAGACAACTATAACTATATATAACTATCTATAGAACTACTCATCGTGGGAATTATATATAACAAGGATCATTGGTCGCATTCCCCTCTCCTTGCATCGTGGGAGATCATCAATCGTCTAATGGTAGTTGAATCCCTGCGAAGAATGCCTCACAGGTTTCTCACATCATCACCTATTAAGGTTAAGGAGTCATTTATGCAGCATTTAATTAACTCAGCCATCTTTAAACATTATATGAGAGAATTCTCACCAGTCAACCTGCTGCTGTTTATGAATATCCTTTACTTGTGGATCAACGGTATTTGAACGAGATAAGGAGAGAGTTTTACAGTCGATTACTATTCATTGTACAGAACGGGTTTTGTCGCAGGTCTTTTCCGATTCTTATTATTCGACCTGAAGTTGGGGAACTGTCCCAAACAGCACCAATAAACTTGTTATTTTTCAGTTTTGGGTACTTAAACATTAGTTTTGAATTTCCTATTTTCCCGTCAATCTCTTCTATTGAATCAACCGTAATTTGGGTTGCATACACAACGTAGAGTCCTTGAAACACTTCACGATCACGATATTGGCCGAAGATTATCTAGAGTAATATTTTCACGTTAACTAGAACTCATTCAAGGTAGAGTTCTAGTTCTTTGTCGGTAATAGTTTTACCGCATAAAAGTACCCAAACAGTACAATCTCTCTGTGATGATCAACATTGTTTGCCAAAAAACGTCCTCAACATAAAAGTGTGTTTATCGTCGCACAAAACCCATTCTCAGTCGGATAAGCTTTCGAACATTGTATGAGTTATAATGCCGGTTATTGTCTAGTAGCGCAATCGACTTTGATTGAAGCCGGCAACGTTTACATTCATCGCGGGATTTATGGAGGGCCGGGTATTTAATAACGGCCAGAACGTTGGCGTAGTTATGCCCATCGGATTGATATGAAGCACGAGCTTCCCTCCCTATTCCCTATTGATATATGAGGTTGTTGGGCGTTGAAATTGCTGTATCGAATTTGTTGCCGGCAGGCTCGGATTCCCCTGAAATTCGGGGGGTTGGTGATTCGGTAAAACGAGCTTCGGAGTTTTCTGGGAAATGGAGATGCTTTGCGACTCCTCGAGTTTCGGTGGAAAGTTGCGGAGAAGAGAGTTGGGAAGTGTTATTATTTCCGAAGGAAGAAAGCAGCGAATGTTTCACTCTCAACACGGTTGAACAAATCATATGGTTGACGCAAAAGAAGACTCAATTGTGCTTTTGAGTACAGCATCCGCGTAATTTCCATAAATCGACTTATTTCAAAGTTTTCTATATGTGGATACGTTTTTCTACCTGTTTAACACAACTGAATACTTATTCCATCAAGTTTTTCTAATGACTTATTGCCACAAAACAATTAATTAATCACTGACGATACCATTTCACGCTCACAAAATTAATTTTGAAAAAATCCACAGAGCTATTCAATATTATTGTAAAATCGCATCCCCTTACTCAATTGTATAGATATATCCAATATAAATAATATTTAATTCAAGATTCAATCGTAAACTTCAAGAAATCGAGTTATTTCAAAACTTGTCTATATAAAGAGACGTTTTTCTACCTTTTTTCGCGCCGAAATACTCATTCCATCACATTCTTCTAATGGCTTATTGCCACAAAACAATTGATTAATCACTAACGATCCCATTTCACGCTCACGCTCACAAAATAAATTCTGAAAAAATCCAAACAGCTTTTCAATATCATCATAAAATCACATCCCCTTACTTAATTATATTCCTAACGCCCTTTTGTCACCATACAATTCATTATTACTAACGATACCATTTCACGCTTACAAAATAAATTTTGAAAAAATCCTAACTATTTAATTTTATAATGAATCCACATCCTCTAACTCAATTATATTCCTAACGCCTTTTTGTCACCACACAATTCATTATTACTAACGATCCCATTTCACGCTCACAAAATAAATTTTGAAAAAATCCTAACAGCTATTTAATTTCATAATGAATTCACATCCTCTTACTTAATTATATTCCTAACACCCTTTTGTCACCACACAATTTATTATTACTAACGATCCCATTTCACGCTCATAAAATAAATTTTGAAAAATTCCAAACAGCTATTTAATATTATCATAAAATCACATCCCCTCACTTAATTATATTCCTAACGCCCTTTTGTCACCACACAATTCATTATTACTAACGATATAACGAATGATCCCATTTCACAGGCACAAAATGAATTCGTACTCAAATTCAACTCATTCATAAACTCGATTTCCTTCAATAGAAACATTTATCATCGTCTACGTCATAATTTCGACAGCGTTTTCAGTAATTCCGTCCCAGAGTAAATAATTTATGATGATTTCAAAAATTGTATCTAGTCGTCAATATTTGTAGATGTACCTACCTACTTACCTTCAAAAATTATCAAATCATACTCAACTGTAAAATTGGCAAATACGAATATATTTCTTCGAACTCAAACAGCTTCCAGGTAATATCCATAAACTTGTCTCCCAAGCAAAGGATCGACAAGAATCGCCCTTTTAGTTGTCCGCCCCTAGAGCAGACCCTGGAGGTACGTTCCAGAGTTCGTGGAAGCAAACCATCCCCAAGTAGCAAAAAATCGACCAGATCGATGCACCAAAACTCGGTTCAACTCCGTTTAAAATTAACTCGGAGTTTCGTTCGCTTCCACAATCCGTTTTATTCCACCCTTCGATTCGGTTACTCCGCGAGTTTAATCGGGGTCCCCGGTAAGGTTATTTCAGATGTGCCGGAGTTTAATTAAACAGAAATCAACGGACTAATTAGCCCGATTCAACAAGCCGCTATCGTCGCCAGATCGGGCGTTGGAACTTAAAACGTCGCAAAACGTGATCCTCTCGCGAGAAATCTTGGGATTATAAAGGGTGCGAGGTGAAAATTTAGATTGAATGGAATGGAACCTTTCCCCCACTATTCCATGAAAAAATCACAAGATTATTCGATTATCGAGGTTGAGAGTGCATAAAAATTATTACCACATCGAAAATTGCATGACCCCATTTACTTTAAGTGCTCCTCGTATATTTTTCCATTAACCCGGCCGTGGGAATATCTTCTCGTCGAAGTTGATATTAGTCGTTATTTCATCGAATAAAGCGGGGAAATCGGTACTTTCTTCGAAGAAATTCAATCAGGCCATTTTTTACAACTCCGAGTTACAAAGTGGCGAATGCGCCGGTTGGCGTGTCATAAACCGAACGTGTCGATTCCTCTCTCGAATATAATAGAAATTGGAAAAATCGCGGGAAATCACGTCCCGAATTTCCGCAGCTGCAGTCATCGGATTGTCGTCGGTAGATACGGCGAAATCCTTTGTCAGCAATCGGAAAAACTGATAGGCTCATCTGACGTTGGACGCTCGAATTATCGTCGGGGGAAAATTTTATGGACGCTTATGCGGGGAAATTCGACCGACCGACGAAAATATAATGGATTGGAGGAAGATTCTCGGCGGGATCATTATGATGACTCGAGAGATGAAAGATTAGATTATCTTTCTATGACGTATGGTCTCACTTATTTATTCCTGTCCTTTTAGATTTGATTTTTCCAACTACTACATAATTTTGTCCTTGCACCAACCTCCAGAAGAATTTTCGAGGTAACTCCTTTAGGTCGGATGGAATCGAAGCCACTTTCGATAATTACCTACTCCTGAGGATTAGGTTTTTTTTTGGGTTATACTGAAAGCTTTCAAACATTTCATGTGATCATTTCCTCGCCGAGAGGGCAAATTAAACATTATCATCCCCTTGTTGAGGGGATGAAAGCGATGTTGCATTTCGAGATAAAACACTTCAAAGAGATAGAAAGAGAAAGATAATGTATATGAACATGACTATTGTTCTTATCTCAGCTTTTGAAGGGTAGTCAACATGTGGGGGTTTTTACCCCTACTGAGAAAATCGAGCGATAAAAGACCGGAAACTGAAAAAAAACTCACAATGAAATAATCGCGTATAAGAAAATCGCGCAAAAAAATCGTGTAATAAAAAAATTCGCGTTACAAAAAAATCACTGAGAAAAACGCGCGATGAAACAATCGCATGTGAGAAAATCACGTAAAAAAATCACAGTTTGAAAAAATCGCTTTTTGAAGAAAATCAGGTTATAAAAAAAATAGCGTTATCAAAAATCGCACATTTAAAAAAACGCGCGATGAAAAAATCGCGTTATGAAAAAATTGCATTATAAAAAAAATCACGTTATAAAAAATAGCGTAAAATAAAAAAATCACACACTGTGAAAAACGCGCGAAGAAACGATCGAATATGGGAAAATCGCGAAAAAAAATTGCGATATGAAAAAATCGCGTTATCGAACAAATCGCGCGACACGTGAAAAAAAAAATTGACATTATTTAAACTAAAGTATGTATAACAGATATCAACCCCTCGTTTTCCAATTCTTCTAGTTTTGTTGCGAAATGGCGGAAGCGCCAGAATCAATCGTCCCATTTTTCAAGGACTCCCTTCAGATTATCCCACTCAAATATCACTTAGCTACTACAATATTGACCAGTCCGAGATTACCAAAGATATCGATTATTCATGGGACCTGATTGTTCCTAACCGCCGTCCAAATTTATCTCCCCGCCGTTCAACCAGACCCATGTAGTCTGATGTTGCGACCATTGCCAGATGGCGAATTATTTGCAACTTCAGAAGTTCACGGCGAGCAAACTGTGTGTGTAATCGTCCAAATTCCTGCAAAGTCATGAATTGTACAGGATAAATTATTGACGGAAATGACAGTAATTTTCGGGCGTAATTAGACGTTGAAGTGTTGAAACTGCGAAATGCCAGCGGCTCGATTAGTTTCGGGATAATTGAAGGGAATGAAACTGACAAAACCTACTTTTCACGGAACAACAGTTCATACCAGTGAACCGTTCCACTCTGTTCTAAATACATCTAATTACTTCGAATTATAGTTCAGGGTATTTCACTCGAACTACTCCGAACGACAGTTCAGAGTAATGAACAGTCGGATATGAAACGTCCACTCTTGTCGAGACAAAAACAGAGCCCTTCGTCAATCCATCAAACCGTGAGTCGTCCCATTTTACGCCAATTGTTCCGATGAAAACCCGCCGCTTCGAGGAGAACTGAAAAACGTCGGCTCGGTATAATCCACCCATTTTTCATCGTCTTCCTGCTTTATTGGAAGAACAAGTTGAGTGACGTGGATAACAGTGGACGACCACCACCCCACCCCCTGTCTAAACCAGCGACATCTCTCATATCGGAAGAGGGAAGAAAATTCGTTCGGGAAAAAGTCAGTCATCCGGAAGAGAATCCTCGGACAATTAATCGTACTCCCTTTCTCTTGGCGTGCCGAAGGACTAAAACCGTTGAATTTATGGACGATTTCTTCAGCTAATGAAACCCATTTCAGTCGTTTTGTTCCCATTTTTACTATTTAAAAGCAAAAAAACCGATTACATCCGAACAATCAAGATAAGTGCAGTTCAGAACAGTTTAGAGTAATAAAACTCAGTTCAATTCGGAGTACCTAGTTCACATTCACTACTACAGTTCAGGGAAGTGAACCGTTCCGTTCCACTCCGAACTGTTCCAAATAATCTGAACCATAGAATATAATATCCTTTATTATTTTATACTCAAAGCTCTGAACCGTTAAAAACCTGCAACCATCGAATGAAACCCATTTCAGTCGTTTTGTTTCCATTTTTACTATTTGACGCAAAAAAACAGATCAAATTCGAACCATCAAGATTAGTTCAGTTCAGAACAGAGTAATTAAACTCAGTTCAATTAGGAGTATCTAGTTCACATTCACTGCTACAGTTCAGAGAAGTGAACCGTTTCGTTCCACTCCCAACTGTTCCAAATAATCTGAACCATAGAATATAAAATACTATATTATTCTACTCAAAGCTCTGAACCGTTAAAAACCTGCAACCATCGATACAATATCAAGCCTAAACTGAAGCGAAACCCTAAAGTTGCAAGCTTTGTGAATTTCCTTTGAAAATTTAATGAATTATCTGGGACTAAAATTTCCGAACCGTGTGTGTGTGTAAAGATAATGAATTTTCTAGCGGCTTTTACGTTCAATTTTGAGCCGGTAATAAAAACGCGGGTAAAAACTAATTATAACTTGTGGAGCATCCTATCGCGGCTGCCAGCCGTTCCATCTTACATGCTACCGGTCGATTTTGGTCCTACCACAATAGCCTGCCCACTCACCCTGCAAATACCCCCCAGTCTTGGCCCTTTTCACTTTTTCCCTGCCGAAAACAAAGGATACTCAACGAAGCTAGTGAGAATCTGGAGAATACTCTTTCCCGTTGCTCCCAATACAAAGAGGTGATAAGAATATACATAGTTTGGAATGAAAAATAAGAATACCAAGGTGGAAAAGCAGAAGATCATTCAGATAATCCAAGATTAATAAAGATGGGAATGCCTCAAATTCCTGGTTATTTCTCTCTGAGCTATTCCTCCAATTTTAACTATTAACAAAGAAAACGCACTTTCACAAAATATTCGTCTTAGTCAACAAAAACTAATATTTATGTTTCACTCAAGATTACCCCAAATCGATTTCACAAGAAAAGACCGCGAATAAATTGATCAAAATGGCTGCATAGAACAAGTTCATAGAAAATGCATTCCATTTTTTTTAAATCACAGAGTAATCTGCTCCTACAAATGGATTGTAATGTATCGTTCACACTGCATAAAAATTTGAAATTATTTATTTCCATTTGGTCAAACGACGAACCGATTAAGAGTGATAAAATAGCTCGGATATATTCAACAATGGGATTGTTTGTTTATTACGTAATGAAACACCTATAATGAGCACAACCATTATCCACGAAACCAAGTGTTTCTCGTAAAGGCAATCCTACATCTATACATCCCGATTTCATTCAATTATTCAATTGAAAATTTGATGAATGTAACAGGTAGAGTTACAAAAGATAACATAACAAGTAAGAAAGTGTGTAAACGCTCATAGCTTCAACATAATCGGAAACTGATAAAACTATTGATAACATTACGTATTCCAGAATCGATGATTGAAAGAGGACCAAAAAAAAAACGTGAAAGCTTTTGAATATTAATTTGTGGTATGGATATTTTTTCATGATTAGAGAATTGGGAGAAACTTACTGTTTTTCTGGTGTCGTATCTAGAAATGGATACTTTCCGGGAAGTTTCGAATGAATAGGAGGAAATTTGAGGAAAATACGTGATAAGTAAGTGTGAACTTACCCTTTTAACCTGGAAATGCTCTGGTCGAAGAGTCTCCTGGATCTCCTGATCAGGCCTACTTTGTTGGGCAACAGAGGTGCGAAAATTGTCCAAAACCCCTTTAAAAGTGAACTTCTTCATGACTTCTCGTCTATCGGAGTCCCTATCCCGTCTCATCGCACCATCATAGAACCGAAATCCGAAGAGAAAATCCCGATCAAAATTTTGAGGTCATAACATGCAAATTCAGGAATATCGACTGGAATACGTATCACTCTGAAGGAACGAGACCTTCTGAAATGCGCTGACCCGCCTGGAAATTCAGCAAAATAAGCGTACGCCTCGCAGGATTAGCCCTCTTCTCACCGAACCTATGAAACCGCCCCAAAACTTCACTGCAGGGAGATCTTTGCTAGAGCCATACGGGGGCAGTTCTGCGCCATGGGGCGAATATCAACGCGCAAGCCGGGATATCGTTCATATTTTTCGCCAAAATCACAAACACGGAACGTTTCACGAATTCGACGACTTCAAATCCGTCGACGACAATCAAAATATCCACTTGTTATTTTGACGGATCGATAATAAAGGAACACATGTTGCTTTGCGCACTCACTCGCGGACCTACTGCAGTTGATTTTTCCCGAACGTCGATTGATGCGGGAAAAAGATAGAAAAAATTGGATTGATTGATAAACAAGTCGATTTTTACGAACAGCTGATTGGGGCATTGGAACTACTGTTATAACCTGCAAAAATAGTTGTTCGTCATCACTACCGATTCATTATTGACGATTCTTCGATGACAATCACTTTATTTCGAAAATGTTCTTCAAAGTAATCATCAAGAATTGCACTCTTATTTATTATCAAAGGCAGCGCGAGTTGTCAAAATTGAGGTGAGTACACTGAGTTTTAGGTTATAAAAGACTGGTTTCGTAATGTGAAATAAACACTGATATTTACAAAACAAGAACCTGTTTGAAAGTCCAATTTTCTGTCATCTCTATTGAAAGAAGAGGAATCAAACTTTCTTATCATAAATGATGTTTTTCCAGCAAATATGGCACCTTATTCACCGCTGGCTTCTCCTTATTTTCCATCTCGAAACCCTCAATCGACACCGGTTCCTTCATGGCAGAACCGGTAAGTTCCCTGGAACATCTCGCAGAGAACAGTGACGATATGAAAACCAAAGTCGAACTGATGATCCTCCGAATCCAAGCAGAATTTTGTAAAGCCCTAGAAAAGGAAGAGGACTCCGGTGCAAAGTTCTCTGTAGACAAATGGCAGAGAAAAGAAGGTGGTGGTGGTATAACTTGTATCCTTCAAGATGGAAAGGTATTTGAGAAGGCAGGAGTAAACATCTCAGTTATCTCCGGAATGTTACCCCCAGCCGCAATCGCCCGAATGAGGTCCCAAGGAAAAAAATTGAGCGACAAAGAGTTACCGTTCTTCGCAGCAGGCGTCAGCTCAGTCATCCACCCGAGAAACCCATTAGTTCCCACTATCCACTTCAATTACCGTTACTTTGAGGTCAGGGATGGGGATACGGTCCACTGGTGGTTCGGGGGTGGTACAGATTTGACCCCCTATTACTTGAACGCAGCAGACGCTGTCCATTTCCACACGGTACTCAAGGAAACGTTGGACAAACACGACAAGCAGTATTATCCGAAGTATAAGAAATGGTGCGACGAATACTTTTATATACCGCATAGGTACGAAACTAGAGGGATCGGTGGGATTTTTTTCGACGATTTGGATACTCCGAGTCAGGATAAATGTTTCGAGTTTGTGTCTGACTGTGCGGATGCCGTGAAGTATTCGTACATACCTTTAGGTAATGAAAAACCCCTAATTTACTAATCACTACTTGAGAGTTTTACAAAATCACATTTTGAAAAGAATTGAAACAAAATTATAGAATTATATTCTAGAAGAGTTCTGGAAAAAATTTCATAGAACTGCTAAAAGCTTAAGCAGATTCATCGAAAATAATAAAGATAAATCTAACATGCGGAGATTTTCCACGTTTTTTATATCAACCAGACCGCTAGACCTTTTTAGAAAAGTTGTGGATCTAAAGTTCTCTCTATTTATCTATAAATTCATAGAATTTTTGATATTTTAAGATTTTAAGCTGCATCTACAAATTCTTAAAATTTTCGATTAATGACAGAATTTTTGGTTATCCAAGATTCGAAGTTGCATCTACAAATTCTTAAAATTTTCGATTATCAACAGAATTTTCGATAATCCTAGATTTGTAGTTACAGTCACAAATTTCTAGAATTTCCGATTACCCTATATTTGTAGCCACATCTACAAATTCTTAAAATTTTCGATTATCGACAGAATTTTCAGTATCCAGGATTCGAAATTGCATCTACAAATTCTCAGAATTATTAACAGAATTTTTGATAATCCAAGATTCGTGGTTGCATCTACAAATTCTTGACATTTTCGATTATCAACAGAATTTCTGATTATCCAAGATTCGAAGTTGCATCTAGAAATTCTTAAAATTTTCGATTATTAACAGAATTTTTGGTTATCCAAGATTCGAAGTTGCATCTACAAATTCTTAAAATTTTCGATTATCAACAGAATTTTTGATAATCCTAGATTTGTAGTTAGAGTCACAAATTTCTAGAATTTCCGATTACCCTATATTTGTAGCCACATCTACAAATTCTTAAAATTTTCGATTATCGACAGAATTTTCAGTATCCAGGATTCGAAATTGCATCTACAAATTCTCAGAATTTACGATTATTAACAGAATTTTTGATAATCCAAGATTCGTGGTTGCAGCTACAAATTCTTGACATTTTCGATTATCAACAGAATTTTTGATTATCCAAGATTCGAAGTTGCATCTAGAAATTCTTAAAATTTTCGATTATTAACAGAATTTTTGGTTATCCTAGATTCGATGTTGCATCTACAAATTCTTAAAATTTTCGATTATCAACAGAATTTTCGATAATCCTAGATTTGTAGTTACAGTCACAAATTTCTAGAATTTCCGATTACCCTATATTTGTAGCCACATCTACAAATTCTTAAAATTTTCGATTATCGACAGAATTTTCAGTATCCAGGATTCGAAATTGCATCTACAAATTCTCAGAATTTACGATTATTAACAGAATTTTTGATAATCCAAGATTCGTGGTTGCATCTACAAATTCTTGACATTTTCGATTATCAACAGAATTTCTGATTATCCAAGATTCGAAATTGCATCTAGAAATTCTTAAAATTTTCGATTATTAACAGAATTTTTGGTTATCCAAGATTCGAAGTTGCATCTACAAATTCTTAAAATTTTCGATTATCAACAGAATTTTTGATAATCCTAGATTTGTAGTTAGAGTCACAAATTTCTGGAATTTCCGATTACCCTATATTTGTAGCCACATCTACAAATTCTTAAAATTTTCGATTATCGACAGAATTTTCAGTATCCGGGATTCGAAATTGCATCTACAAATTCTCAGAATTTACGATTATTAACAGAATTTTTGATAATCCAAGATTCGTGGTTGCATCTACAAATTCTTGACATTTTCGATTATCAACAGAATTTCTGATTATCCAAGATTCGAAGTTGCATCTACAAATTCTTAAAATTTTCGATTATTAACAGAATTTTTGGTTACCCAAGATTCGAAGTTGCATCTACAAATTCTTAAAATTTTCGATTATCAACAGAATTTTTGATAATCCTAGATTTGTAGTTACAGTCACAAATTTCTAGAATTTCCGATTACCCTATATTTGTAGCCACATCTACAAATTCTTAAAATTTTCGATTATCGACAGAATTTTCAGTATCCAGGATTCGATATTGAATCTACAAATTCTCAGAATCTACGATTATTAACAGAATTTTTGATAATCCAAGATTCGTGATTGCATCTACAAATTCTTGACATTTTCGATTATCAACAGAATTTCTGATTATCAACAGAATTTCTGATTATCCAAGATTCGAAGTTGCATCTACAAATTCTTAAAATTTTCGATTATTAACAGAATTTTTGGTTATCCAAGATTCGAAGTTGCATCTAAAAATTCTTAAAATTTTCGATTATCAACAGAATTTTTGATAATCCTAGATTTGTAGTTACAGTCACAAATTTCTAGAATTTCCGATTACCCTATATTTGTAGCCACATCTACAAATTCTTAAAATTTTCGATTATCGACAGAATTTTCAGTATCCAGGATTCGAAATTGCATCTACAAATTCTCAGAATTTACGATTATTAACAGAATTTTTGATAATCCAAGATTCGTGGTTGCATCTACAAATTCTTGACATTTTCGATTATCAACAGAATTTCTGATAATCCAAGAGTTGAAGCTGCATCTACAAATTATAAAAATTTTAAAACCTCTAACTGCATCGTTGAACAGCTACCTCCAGTCAATAGTTCTAATTTCGACTGAAAAAATTAATTTAGTCATTATTCTTGGAGTCTGACAAATCTCCATCATCTGCAAGTATATCCCATTGTATCTCTGAATGAATTTAACGATTATTATTACAATCATGCCAAACAGGTCTGGACTAATCGAAATAAGGTCTGTATAACCGTCTTGAAGCGATAAAAAGAGTAAAAACATTACTTTCCATTACATATTGGAAATTCAACACACCTTAAGTTCTACTATGGTAATTCCTTTAGGAAAACGTTTCTCGGTAAATGATATATCATTTTTAGAAGTTGAAATCTGTAGATTTACGAAATCGGATGTTATCACTTTAAAATCTCCCATCTTCTTCGATTTTGAAAATTCGAAAATTGAAAGAAAAGTACACTATCAATTGAACGACATGTCATGGTTTTGCAAAACTCTTAACTAGTGAAAATCGTAGGCTAAGTTGATTAGGAAATTCAAAGTTATTAATTTGTCTTTACTTGCCTTCTTTTCCACTTTTAAGATTAGATTTGGAATTTTTTACGAAGTAACACTGTTTCATCTTCCAGTCCAAAGACACAAAGATGCCATTTATAGTAAACAAGAAAGAGATTGGCAACTTTTAAGGAGAGGACGTTACGTTGAATTCAATCTCATCTATGACAGAGGCACCAAGTTTGGATTACTCACTCCCGGAGCAAGGTACGAAAGTATCTTAATGTCCCTACCTTTAAAAGCGGTAAGTTGAAAAACTTTTGTTCGATTTGAATTTTGACCAATTTTGTTACAGAAATGGGAGTACATGCATCAACCTGGTCCGGAAACTCCCGAAGGAGAATTACTGGAAGTTTTGAGGAAACCGAGGGAATGGGCGGTGAATACATAGATATCGAATTTGTTGATTTTGTTATAGCAATATATTTTTAATATACAAAACGAATTTACAAAAATTATTTCTGCAACAACATCAAAGCTAATTCCTCAGCTTCGTTCACTGTTAAATCGGAGGTCATCTTCTTGATTTTATCCACCTTTTTATGTTTCTTCTTATGTGCTTCTCCAGATTCTTCCAGTTTTCTCTTCTTCTTTTTACCTTTGAGTGTCCTGAAAATAAGTCGATGTTCAAAGAATGTTTTCAAAACTGGTATATAACGAATTACTTACTTTGGTTTCTCCACAAACTCTTCATCTTCCATATCTCCACTCGAGTACTCATTCTTTTCTCCGTCAATACTCTCTTCATCATCCTCGTCAATATTACCGTAAACTTTCTTAGGATCGGGAACCCAAGATAAATCTACATCTTCCTCCGATTCGCTATCCCCAAAGTCGTCTATTTTTTCCTCTTTGTCCTTCATCTTTTGTTCCTTCAATTTCCTCTTCTGTTCCTTATGTTTAGCCTTCACTTTTTCCCGATAAACCTTTTTATCCACTTTGTCCACTTCTTTGAATTGTTCTATGAGTTTTTCGATATCCAAACCGTCCGCAGTGCAACATTCCGGACCTAGACCGGACTTCTCACCTTTTTCGATCGCATCTCCCTCTTCGTCGAATTTAATTTTTTTATTCGTAACCGACTTCGTATTCAACATTTTTTTAACCAAAGCGGCCTTCGTCGTCGGTTTCTTTTTATTAGGCCCGACCACATCGAATTCTTTAAGAATAACTTCTTCAGGCTCGGCTACGCCTTCCAGTTTCGGCTCTGCAAACTTCAACACCAAATCATCGCCACGATCATGGAATACATTTATATTTTCTTCGCCATCCGATTCACTATACGGTTCAACTTTCGGCTTGATATCTCCGATCGGATTTCCATCGTCATCGAAATAGATTTTATTTGGATTCGTATTAATTTTCTTTTCTTTCGCTTCATTCCCCTTCAAGAATCTCAGAGGGGGAGTTACAGTCAATCCGTAAGAATGCGCGAAGGAATCGTAATCTAAAACTTTGACGTCGAATATCTCTTTCGTCTTTTTCCTCATGTAAATCGATTTAAGGTAAGTAACGAAGGCTCGTTTGGCTGTATAATGCAGTGCGGTATCGCCCAAAACGAAAGATTCCATTTTACGGAAGGGATCGTTGATTTTAGCTGGGTTAACACTGAAAAAAACAAATATAAAGATTGGTTGCCATATTGAGAATATTGTAAACTTACTCTATTTTGTTGATGGGTATCTTTTTCTTCTCGAGATCCTCCAGCATCTTCAACTCCGAAGGCATCAGGAGAAGGAGACTTTCGCCCCCTTTGTGAAACCTCGCGGTTCTCCCGACCCTGTGTATGTAAGTATCGGCATCTTCGGGGCAATCTACTTGCACCACCCAATTCACTTCCGGGAAATCGAGACCCCTAGCGACTATATCAGTGGCGAAAAGTATGGCCGAAGTTTTCCTCGAGAATTCTTCGTAGATTTTTATTCTTCTCATCTGGTGCATTCTACCGTACAACGCCATGAGGGGAACACCTGGCCTCATCCTGAAGAAATTATCTTGGATTATTCGATCCGGGAATTTCAAAACAATACTCACTTTGAAAATATTTCGAAAATGAACTTGACTTGTTTGCACGTCGATAAAAACACTATAGACTTCTTTTTCAAATGATTCTTGATGAAACTCCACAATATCGCAACCTTGTCCTTCAATTCGCATACAATGTAACTTTGTTCGAGTCCCTCCGGCGTACTATGTGTGGCGTTTGCATGTACAGCAATATAAGAAGGGTCCTTGAGGTTGAGCCTCGCTAAATCTTTAACGGATTTAGTTTGAGTGGCGGAGAAAAGAAACGTTTGTCTTTCCGTAGGTAAATTCGCTATAATCGCATTCATAGTTCCTTTAAAACCCATGTCAAGACAACGATCCGCCTCGTCGAGAATTAAAATCTACAATAAAACAATTCCGTTACCAAACTCAATATCATAATAATATAAAAACAAACCTGTAAACTAACGGCATCGAAGAGAGGATTTTCATCCATATGCTGTAACAACCTTCCTGGCGTACAAATAATAATATTACACTGATCCATCCTTTTCCTCTCGAATTTCAGATCTTTCCCACCGATAATCAACCCGCAGGAAAAGTCGTGGTTCACTCCGATTTTTTTCAAAGTTTCGAAAATCTGGAGCGCAAGTTCTCTCGTGGGGGTGATCACCAGAGCTCCCAGACCATCGAGATGGGTCCATTGTTTGCAGAATAACTTTTCCAACATTGGTATCAAAAACGCCAAGGTTTTACCGGATCCAGTTTGGGCAGCTCCGAGTATGTCGTTTCCTCTGAGAGCTAACATTATGGTTTCCTTTTGGATTTCGGTTGGGACTTTGTAACCGGCATCTTTGAGGCCCTTATACGTTTTGAAACTCAATGGGAAATCTTTGAATGACTTGATTTTGGACAGGTCCACCTGAAATCATAAAAAAATTATTTAGTATTTGGTTAACTTCAAGTACAAATTTTGAACTTACTTTGTCATTATACTTGGCTTGTAATTCCTGAATATACTCAATTTCAGGTTTGGCTGATTTTTGTTTGTTGGTGAAAATCTTCACTTTACTTTTCTTCCTTTGTTCTTTAGTCATCTTGGGAATTCACATATAAATAAATTAATATATTGACAAACTTAAATACCTTATACTATTCAACATGCTATAAATTTGTTTCCTTCTCAGTGTCAGCTCTTGCTTAGAGGTTAAATTGAGTCATAGATATTTATTATTGTTGATTTTCCTTTTCTTCTTTGAACCTCAAGTCAATCACTAGTAATTATTGTGTTTTGTGTTGGTGAACCTGATAAAATTCAGAATTCCTTTATAGTGTACTTTTCTTTCAATTTTCGAATTTTCAAAATCGAAGAAGATGGGTGATTTCAAAGTGATAACATCCGATTTCGTAAATCTACAGATTTCAACTTCCAAAAATGATATATCATTCTCTGAGAAACGTTTTCCTAAAGGAATTACCATAGTAGAACTTAAGGTGTGTTGAATTTCCAATATGTAATGGAAAGTAATATTTTTACTCTTTTTATCGCTTCAAAGCGGCTATACAGACCTTATTTCGATTAGTCCAGACCTGTTCGGCATGATTGCAATAATAATCCTTGAATTCATTCAGAGATACAATATGATATACTCGCAGATGATGGATATTTGTCAGACCCCCAAGAATAATGACTAAATTATTTTTTTCAGTCGAAATTAGAGCTATTGACTGGAGGTAGCTGTTCAACTATGCAGTTAGAGGTTTTCGATAAAGACGACAAATCTGTATGTCGTCTAACTGATGACAACCAATTGCTAGGAGCTTATCCCGTAGATTGTGGGATGAGATTACACGTAGTCGATAAGTTTGTGTTGAAGAATGAATTAGAGTCTGGAGATATAGAAAAATTTGAGTTGAGTGAAGCGGAATACTCCAAAAAAACAGATACGGTCAGAGCCTTCTTACAGAAAAATAAATTAAGTAAAGTTTCCCTATTAATTTCTTCTACCGAATACTTACGGTTTTCTTGTGTCAGGACATTATAACGAAGAGTTCCAGCAGAAAAAGGAAAAACTTGAAGCTGAAGAAAAAATTCATGCTGAAAAGTTGGTTTGTAACTCTCGATGTAAAGTAACCATACAAAATGCCACTCCAAAGCTGGGTACCATAAAGTACGTAGGAAAAGTAGACGGTTTACAAGGTTTCTGGGTTGGTATTCATTACGACGAACCTCTAGGAAAACATAATGGCACGTGAGTACATTTCGAAGCTTCTATAGGATTTCTTGTAATCTTTTTCGATTTTAGGTGTAACGGAAGGCAATATTTTGAATGTCCAGATAAATACGGAGCTTTCGTCAAACCGTTTAATGTCACAATGGGCGATTTTCCTGAAGAAGATTATGATTTGAATGAGGAGCTGTAAATATTTAAAAGATTGCAATTATATTACTTTATTGAACAAAATTTTTGATATTAAAATAAAAGATTTAAACAGGTTTATACTGCATTTTTATGAAACCAATTCATTCAGAATATACCGTGGTTCTGAACAATAAAGGTAGGAATGAATATATTTGATTTATAGCATTTTTGAAAGTTTAAATTTAGCATTGAAATTATGTAGATTATACAATTCGAATGGCATTTCACCTAAATATTTCGGTTCATCCAATATTCTTCTAAACTCTAAAATATCGAAACAAATTTTTTTTTTTTTTTATTTTCAAGAGTACCATACCTATTTGAAATCAATCAATGATGAAAAACACGCATGCGCGTCAAATTCACACTAAAAATGAATCCTCTAATAATTAAAGTTGAAAGAAACTTTATAACCAGATTTGATAAAAGCTTATTGGTATGATTAACCAAAGATTGGACAACTCTATGGATTAACGTACCAAGAAGAGAACCAGGACTATTTGAGGTTAGATGCAGGATCCTCTATATAGGTATATTAAACAAACTTCTTTGTTTCAGTTTGAGAAAGAAGTGTAAGAAAATAACATTTTAAACCTAAAGGACGACTGCTTCGATTGTAAAAAATTGATTGCTTCCAATATTACAACATAAGAAAACATTCGACATGGCAAAAAACAATGTTCATCAAGTCCTCTTAGGTTTCGAAGATGAACTCGTTAGTGACAAAAATAAACATTTAGTCAATTTCAAAACAAACAAGATTGGGGGAAAACCCGTGAGTATTCAACCCTATAAAACCATCAGAAATAATTCAATGCATTATTCCAGGATATTCCTAGTAATATAAAATGGGAGATCCCGAAATGTTCACTATGTCAGCTTCCAAAACCCCTCGTGGTTCAAATTTACGCCCCTTTGGACAACTCGAGGTATCACAGGACTCTATACGTGTTCGCCTGCATCAATTCGAACTGCTGGAATCAAAACGAAAGGCAAGAACATTTCAAATTACACCGGCGAAGTCTGACACGTCTCAATTTTCAGCTGGACCTGTTTCCGTATTCAAACGCAAGAAATTTCCCCCGACGAAACCGCTCAGTTTGTCTCGAAAACAAACACTATGAACTGGTGTAACGACGCCGAAGATTGGGGCGACGACAATAACGCCAACGAAAACGAGGAAAACGGAAATATAATTAGTTCGGAGCGGATATCGGACGAAGACGAGGAAAGCTTTAGTTTCGACGATTCTGTAAGGTCTGTCTTCGAGAATCTTTCTGTTGACGATAGGAACGCTAACGTAGGAGCACAAGGTATGAATTTTTGTGGATTATCTAGTTTGGTTTATATTAGTATGTATTCTATGGAAAATTGGCCTACTTTATTCTGTGGATTATCTAGTTTCGTCTATATTAGTATGAATTTCTATGAAAAATTGGCCTACTCTATGCTTGCTCTTTTTGTGGATTATATGGTTTCGTCTATATTAGAATGAATTTTTCTGGAAAATTAGCTCACTCTATTTTGTAGATTATCTAATTTGGTCTATATTAGTATGAATTTCTATGGAAAGTTAGCATACTCTATTTTGTGCATTATCTAGATTGGTCTATATTAGTATGAATTTCTATGGAAAATTGGCCTACCCTATTTAAGTTCGGACGAGCAACAAGAAAACTAATTTTGGAGATCTGTCAATACAACACAGAAGAATTCTATTCTAGGGTAAATATTTTGGAGAGAAAATAGGAGTTGAATTAGTTTCATTATGTCATTTCATCCTTATATATTTTTTTTGTATGGACGATGCTTAAAATTTGACTGTATGAATTGAAGCAAATAAAGCATTGATAATAATAATAATGATAATTATCTAGGTTGGTCTATATTAGTATGAATTTCTATGGAAAATTAGCCTACTTTATTCTGTGGATATTCTAGTTTGTTCTATATTAGTATGAATTTCTATGAAAAATTGGCCTACTCTTTGCTTGCTCTATTTTGTGGATTATCTAGTTTTGTCTATACGAGTATGAATTTTTTTGGAAAATTAGCTCGCTCTATTTTGTGGATTATCTAGTTTGGTCTATATCAGTATGAATTTCTATAGAAAATTAGTATACTCTATTTTGTGGATTATCTAGATTGGTCTATATTAGTATGAATTTCTATGGAAAATTGGCCTACTCTATTTAAGTACGGACGAGCAACAAGAAAACTAATTTTGGAGATCTGTCCATACAAGACAGAAGAATTCTATTCTAGGGTAAATATTTTGGAGAGAAAATAGGAGTAGAATTAGTTTCATTATGTCATTTCATCATTATATATTTTTTTTGTATGGAGGATTCTTAACATTTAAATGTTTGAATTGAAGCAAATAAAGAATTGATAACACATAATAATAATTATTATCTAGATTGGTCTATATTAGTATGAATTTCTATGGAAAATTAGCTTACTTTATTCTGTGGATTTTCTAGTTTGTTCTATATTAGCATGAATTTCTATGGAAAATTGGCTTACTCTTTTTTGTGGATTATCTAGTTTTCTCTGTATTAGTATGAATTTCTATAGAAAATTGGCTTATTCTTCTTTGTGGATTATCTAGTTTTCTCTGTATTAGTATGAATTTCTATGGAAAATTGGCTCACTCTGAATAAAAAGACCTTGTAAATATGTAGGCTCATGGTTGACGAAATATCTCAAGGTATTTAATTTGCTGAATTTCTTTATTTCACATTATCTTTGGCTAACAAACTAACACCAATCAACAACAGTCAATCACAGATTATTGGAATACAAAATAGTAACAACATTTTTTGTTTTTATTCGCAATACAGGACTTCTCATTTGATATGAGAAATTAATCTTAAAATTGAAGATATACTTCAATAAATTACCTACTCCATCTCACGAGGACTCATCAGAATCAATAAAATTTGTGCGCTTAAAATTAACGTTCCTAACTTGTAGGAATCAAAAAATGTGACACATTTTCGTATACGACGAAAGTCAACATTGTTGCAGGAACTACTCTAATCAAGTTCGTCCCCAAACCTTTGTAAAATCCTTTCCAACCCTCATTCCTCCAAGTTTGTCTCACGCAATCCACATTTCCCTTGTACGAGTAAAACTGGTTTTGTAATCTCGCCCTTACCACTTGATAAGGGTACGTGATGGAAACCGCAGCAAACTTCGACACCGCCGCAAACGCTAGATATTGGGCAACGCTTAGTTTCGACGTAATGGGCTTATCGTAATGTTTGTTATACCTGTTCTTCATTTCTTCGTAAACCATGAACTGTATGGCGCCATGCGACACGCCTAAAAGTCCAGGGATGAAGCCACGGTACCAACCTTGCAGCCCTTCGGCCTTGTACAACTTCACTAAAGTGTCCATCATTCCACTGTAATTCTCAACTTGTGTCACTGTTTTGCTCTGAAGGCATAACCTTGTTTTGCACACCCATATCGGGTTGGTTAGAACAGCGGTCAAAGCGCCTGCTTGTGTAGCCGCTATCAAGTGTTGACTGGGTGTTAAAGGACTATTTACATCACCCTCTTGTTTGAAAGTTTTCAGAGCTGTGTAAAAATAAAAATAAAGACCCCAGGAAGCTCCAGCTCCGATCGTACTGGGAACGGCTCCTCTGTACAAACCGGTTATTCCTTCTTGTTTGAATATTGTGGTTAAACCATTTATTATACCCTTATATTTTGGATCGTAATTCAGCCCATTGTTGACTTCGAATCGTATCTTCAATAAATCCAAGGGATGTAAAACCAACGTCGAAGATACACCTCCGCTGATTCCAGCTACGAGATGTTGATATTTTACGTGACGTAAAAAACTTAGATCGTCAGTGGTTGAGGCTGCATTGCAGTCGGTTTTTGCCAGGATGCTCATTTGAATAGTTCTGCTAAGAAAATGAATTCAAATCCATTTAAAATACGGTGTCGTAGTTATTTGTTTAGAGTAGGTTAATACATTTTAGGTTAGATTTTTAAAAACATAGAGTAAAATGTATCAAATATGTTTTCCTATACTTATTTCGATGATTTGGAGTGTTGTACGTACGTAGGATATAGATGGCGCAGACGATAAAGAAGATTCCTGTCATCGGTCTAGTAGATTTCTAAAATAAAAAAATTATTAAAAGCCCTACCGTGAAGTTTTTGAGCTTTTGAGCGCTCGTTCATACAGCTTGTGGTTAGATTTGCATTTTCCAGTTTTAGAAACTGTCAATTATGCCGAATCAGCTGTTACAGAAATATAAGGTTTTTCATTCAATAATTCGTTGTAATTTAAAATGGTTCTGGTTATGCGATCAGGTAAAAATGTAGTTTAAATATATTTTCAGGTGGTGCAGTCGGTAGGCAGAATTCCCCGGGAGCTTCAGCCGAAATAGAAGGGGACGAGGGAGAAATCATAACTATCGACAGTCCAGTCATGCCCCAAAAAGATATCAGAGCCCTACTTCACGAGACAGCTCCGTTACCTTCGGAAATATGCGGTGCAAGTAATTACAGGTGTCCGTCTTTTTATTTTTCCTCGTTCTTCATGAGCGTCTGGGACGAGTCGGACATTTCCCCCAAGTTCAACGATGTGCATGTCAAGGAGCTCTTGCAGGAGTATCAGCAGAAGGAAGATTTGAACGGCATCAATATGGACGATGGAAGGCAGGGCGAAGGTCTTGAGAATTATGAGAAAAGTTTGCCGAAGCATGGGGATAAGATGTTCCACTATTTTCTGTCCAGGATGCAGAAAAATCCAGGTCAAATTTTAAGGTACGTGTTTAGGAACAAACAAAAATATATATAAGATAATTGGTGTTCCGTAGGTATAGTCGTGAAGCTGAAAGCCCCCTTCTGTTGCGTCCCCAACTGGAACCCATAGCCAAATGTCCTTATTGCCAAGAAGAGAGAGTTTTTGAATTCCAAATCCTGTCCACCATAATTCCGAAACTGAAGTTGGCAGTCGATCATAAGCCTTGCAGTCGTTTAGAATTTGGAACCGCTTTAATTTACACCTGTAGAAAAAGTTGTTCGTCTTCCGATAATGAAGTTAGACTCGAGACTGTTATTATACAGAAAGAAATGTATTGATTTCGAAGTTCCATTTTTAAACAATACGATCATTCCACTCTGATTTGAGGGTTATCATTTTAGAAATTATGAATAAAGAGTAGATATTCTTCATGGTTTTGCTGAGCGAGTGTTTCTTTGCAATAGAGATTAATCCATGTAATCTGCTGATATCTTAGACCGAGCACAAAAAAGTAGTCGATCACTGAAAAAGATTCTTTATTAATTTGAACGAGTATGATGAATTACTTGTTTTTTGTAACCTTTGTTGTATATTAAAAAAAAATCTAGTCAATAACTTATACTCTCCTTTGTAGAAGTAAATGAGACCTTTTATTATGAAAATTCTCTACCTCGATAAAATCTAAAAAACGTTTTTTCGTCCACTTATGTGACTTTGAAATTACAATCTTTAACGAATTTAATCTGACTAAAATCGATAATTACTTGAGACTTTTCGCTGAATTTCAGAATTTGTCTTCTATTGAGATGCAAAGTTCCGTCGAATGTTTGTTGCCAATTTAAGTCGATATTATATTTGTGATGAGAAAGTGTATCAGACGTTATCTTATAGTAATAAATTCTTCCTAAATAAGGATTGTTTTCATACCTGGAGATTTACATATCTGTTGTACATTTCCTTCAAATTGATGCTGACATTTCCCTAAGCTCAATTTTAGTCAAAAAATATTATTCTATTCGAGCCAATTCACATAATAGTATATTAAAAAAACAATTATTCAAATAAATACTCCTTTATACAAAAATAAATAGGATCTTATAGTACATACATACATCACAATATCAGCCATAACTTTCTATACTAACATTATATACATAATTAGAGGTAGTATTGCATTATCTACTTGATCTGTCTTAGCTTCAATGAAAGACGTAATTATAATAGCAAGTGTGATCCTTACGATGGTGAACTGATCCATATTAGCGATAAACCCTGGATGAAAATCAATAATTTGTTAACTTTCAGTATACATCCTCCCAAGAAACTCACCTATTTGGTACAAAACAAATATAGTTAACATTTGAGACACGATCGAAGCCAGAGTCCCCTCGATAGTCTTCTTCGATCCTAAAATAAAAATATATGTGAGAATCATAACCGAAAGTTGCTCCTATTCATAAATAAATTACCATGGTAATGATGTTTGCCGTACTTTGATCCGAAAACACTGGCCACCGTATCGCCTATACCAACAGATAATATACCGCTGAAAAGGGGTAAAAAGTCGAAATATGCCGAATCTGTAATGTCGCAAGGCGAAGGGTGTATCCAAATCGGAGTAGTAAAGCCGGTTAAAAGGTAGATGGGGGTTACTGCAAGTATTCCGGCATCCTTCTCATCGCTCAGCACCGTAAAACTCTCTTGTAAAACTGCACCTAAGGGAGGTACTTGCAAATTACGTAAAATCTGAAATCGGACATTTTATTAAATTTGCTCGGAATGGAACCTATAATTTACCTCTAGCAAAAAAAATATCCCAAGTAACATTCCACTGCCGAGGTATAACAGGTTACACTCGTACAACAATCCCGGGATATAAACTGCTACCGCCAGAATGTGAAAGATTTTTCTTTGCGACGACGATGCTTTAGCAGCGATATTTCTGTGTTTAACCACCGCTAAAGTAGCTATACAAACACAGATTACCCAATATAAGATCATTTTCATCTGCAATATAATAATTTGAAATTTACGGGATAGAAATTTTCGGATATTACCGTAGGTACATCTTCGACAAGCAAACTCAATACCCATAAAACTGGACTTCTTTGTAGGAAAATGTGCAAGGGGAGCAGAAAAGTCGTCGATAAAATCAAAGCACTCCAAACGTAAACAGAAATAATTTCTTTTATGTCGAAATAGTATAAAAATCCTCCTAATACCATAATTCCAAAGAGTTCCATCTAAAAATTGAACTATTTCAAAAGGTTCTGTTTCGTGATAAACGTTTAATTTCACCTGGATTATAACAGTAGATGATCTGCCAATTTTAGTGATTGGTTCACCGATAGAATAATAAAAATGTGGAAGTGTTGTATACAATAATATTATCACGGCCTGTGCTGTTAAACCAGCCTCTCCTAGGGTAAACGATCTAGGGAACATTTTGAGCACCATTAAATAAATCCTACTGTATAAAATGGTACAAAAAAAACCACTGTATATAGCAAAAACCAGCCCTGAAAAAAAAGGTTGGTATCCTGTCTTTCTCAAGATGGTACATTATAATTACCTTGATTAAAACAGGTAAATAAGACTGATATTGGAACGAAAATCCATAACTTAAACACCGATACATATTTATCTCTCCGGAATGCTCTGAGTATGAAGACGTTTGTGAAAAGTAAGCCAATAGAAAATATCAGTAACGACTTGTAGGTATCAGTCAACACTACATAGTGCTTCAATGCAGAAATTATAAGGGCAATAGGTAACAAAAATAACAACCATATCCCATTGCTGGCTTTGGGTCTAAAAAAGCATGTTTGAAAATCTGAAACCGATGAAACATCTTCGCAACTTTACCTAACTTCGATTTCTAAATTCTCTTCCAGGTAATTTACTCGGATATTTTTATCGAATGCATTCAATGCCTTATCCATTTTGGTTATAGTTGCTTGTGATCCTCATTAGATATGAGAACAGGAACAGACTGAACAGAGGTTATCTGAGAACTTTGCTCTTTGCTCTTTTGTAAGTTGAATATTTACATTGTAAGTTATAAAATTAAGAGATTAAACGAACTTACCTAAGTGAAGTTTGATCTTAATTATATGAAGCGTCTCGTCCGAATAGATCATATATGTAGTATATTCATTTCTGTATGAATCCAACACAGTATTCAAAGCTTATGACCATTGGTCCACAGCCGTCTTTATTAGAAGCCTGGAACGAGAGAAAACTGGCAACGTTGGACGGAGAGATATGGAACTCGGGGGCTTCGCATAATCGAGTTTTCAGTTCAACAAGTCGTAATAGGTTACGCACGTGTTTTTGTTGGTATTTGTGTTTTTGTGAATTAAATAAGTGTAATAAAGTTCAAACTGAAGTGTAATAGTGATTCAAGTGAAGTGAAAGTGTTGTTTTCAGTAATTTTGGTGGGTATATTTGAGATCATCTACTGAGAATCAAGATGGTACGATCGTGTTGTGTTCCAAATTGTAGAAGCAATTATTCGTATCACAAAGATAGGAATTATGTAAGTTGTTTTAAATTTCCCAAAAATGAAGAGCTGAAGCTTCTATGGATGAAAGCTATCCCAAGAAAAGATTTTATTCCGACCTCTTCTAGTTCAGTTTGCGAGAAACATTTCGAAGAAAGTGATATTATTAAGACAGATAAATTTTTAAAGCCAGATGGAACCATTCAATTGTTATCATTAAAATATCCTAAATTAAAAAAAAACGCTATTCCCAAAGTTTTTCCAAATTTACCGAAGTATCTCACAAAATCAACTCCAAAACCGAGGACCGATCCTCAGCTTAGAAAAAATGAAATCATTTCTCGGCAGAATAATGAAATAGAAGCCTTTTTGAGTTCGGACATGATTAAAGATTTCGATGACCTAATCAATAATTATTCAATCAAAATTGATGTATCAGGATGGGAGATTAAGAAATTCGATGAAAAGATTCATTTTTATATAATTAATTTCGAAAAATCATTATCTGTGGATGTTTCAGTTCAAATAGATAGAGACCTTAGATTAAAATTATTTATTAAAAATATTCAGATCTCTCAAAATGATTTAAAATGGATTCTTCCGTACGATCTAACACTTAGTAGGTGGTCTCAACTTACAAATTTACTTTCTCGTTATAAAAATGTAAATAATGAAGATGCTGTACCTGAAGAATTTATGTTAGATTTATTGAAAAGTTCTTTAGCTTCCTTAGAGTTATTTTTAGCTGATAGAAATAATGAAAATTTTGACAAATTCAGACAGGTAGAAATCATTACAGACCAATTACGACAGGTCATAGCAAAAAGAATTAAATACTCATCAAGTACTATAATTATGTCATTTATATTATTTTCACAGTCATCTTCATGTTATGAATTAATGAGAAAATTTTTTATTTTGCCTTCTAAAAGGTATTTGAGATCAATTTCTTCGTCATTAGAAATATCCCCTAATTCTGACAGTGGAAATAAAAACTATCTCTCAAATGTATCTCATAACTTGCCATTATTGGATCGTGTAGTAGTTCTTTTAGTTGATGAAATTTATATCAGTTCCCGTCTAGATTATAGATCAAAAAATATTATTGGTAGCGCAATTAATTCTTCCAACGATTTAGCTAAAACGGTACTATCATACATGATAAGTTCAGCTTTTGGAAATATAAAAGAAATAGTGAAATTGTTACCGGTTCAGAAAATAAAAGGTACGGAAATGGTAGACATAACCCAAAATATTATTTCTTTCGTTCAAAATTGTGGTTTTGAAGTTTTGGCCGTAATAACGGATAATCATTCGATTAACAGAGTAATGTTCAACAAATTTTCTGATTCATTCAAAATTAAAAATCCGAACGACGATGAAAAACGAATTTTCTTGACTTTTGATCCAGTGCACATATTCAAAAACATTTGGAAAAATTGGTTGAATCTAAAAAACGTTGATAAAACTTTTACGTTTTGCGATTGGGATGACTTAGAAACGGTTCGATATGCGAAATTTCAAAATTTAATCGATATCTATGAAAAAGAAAGAAACGCTCTTGTAAAACAAGCTTTCAAACTCAACCACAAGTCTCTCTTCCCTTCAGTCTTCGAAAGACAAAAAGTCATATTAGCAGATAATATTTTTCATTATTCCACAATATCTGCCTTGAAGACCAATTCAATGAACGATACGGCTCAGTTTGTCGAAATATTCAGAAAGTGGTGGGATATATTCAATACAAATTCATATATGAAGGGTATAATAAAAAGGAATGAATTTTCAACGCCTTTCGAGAAGGATAGTTTCGAAAATGACGTGAAATTAAATTTTTTGAAAAAATTCATTATTTGGCTGGATAGGTGGCATAAACTTTCGGGATTTAATGGAAAACTTTCAAAAGAAACATATGCTGCTATTCGACAATCCACAATAGTTCTGATAGAAATGGTCGAATATTCTTTCAAAATTTATAGGGAATTGAAGTACATATTAGCGGGAAAATTTAGCACCGACAATTTAGAAAAAAGGTTCGGTTTATATAGATCGCTTTCAGGGTGTAATTATAATGTTTCTTTCGATGACATTTTAGGAGCAGAAAAAAAAATTAGAATCAAGAAAGTTTTCAAACGATCGGAAAAAATGTATACACTTAAGGAAATTAAAGAAAATTTCAACTCCGAGGACTTCATATGCGAGGAAAAATATTCGGACGATAATAGCAAAATAATTTCAGATTTTTTGTTCATTTTAGATTCAGATTATCTCCAAAATAGTGACATAGATAATTCCGCAAAAATTTATGTTTCAGGCTATGCTGCGCATTCAATTTCTAAAAAACTTTCATGTCACGAGTGTATTTCATTAATTAGGGCAGCAAAGGGAATCAAAATTAATAATGAATATTTCGACAATCTGCAAAGAAACGGCTTGTCAATCGCCACCGAATCAGTTAATTTCATATTTGTTCATATGTGTTCGATTTTGGAATTCATTTTAAATGATGAATCAACTTTATCAAGATTTCTACATATTTCAAATCAAAAAATGATTTTATGCGAACTTACTATTCGTAGCATTGAATTGGACTTCTTTTATTCAGAATTTACAGAAACTTGTAGTTGTGGTTCGAATGCAAAAAACATTTTAAATTCACTCTGCTCCATTTTCGCGAATTTACTGCTCAAAAATTATGTGAAAAATAGAAATAATGATTCAAAAGTCGAGCAAATGGAGAAGAAAAGAAAACATTTAGGAGATAGCAAAAAAAAACCATTGAAGAATAAAAAATTATTCACTTTGTTATGAGTTTTTCGAAATTTTCATTACTTAATATATTTCTATATTTATTTATTTATTTGTTATGTTTGAGAGTTTATATTTATGTTGAGAATTTTATTTGAGTTTTTTTTTTTGGCAAGAGATGACCTTACACCTTCCCGTGGTTCTTGCTGAACAATAAATTGAATAAAAATTCAGAGAAATATCATTTCAATTTCAACTTTATCATGAGATTATTGTGCAAAACTAACTGAGATATTCAATTTATTGACTAAGTAGGGTCTTATGTTCATTTTTCTTCCAGCAAAAAATTAATTTGATGACTTGACTAGTGATTTGAATGTGAAATAATATTATATCTCGCGCTATCGCTCCGCACTAGTATACCTACCATTTACGTTCGGATGCGACGATGCCAGACTTCGTTCCAGGCTATCTATAAAGACGGCTGTGATTGGTCATAAAAAAGAAGAAGACTCTGTGCGCGGAGTCCCCACGCCAGCTCCATCCGTCCCGTCGTCCATGACGCCATTATTTTCCAAAGCTAGGGTTTTTCCTTTTGTACGTAATAACTTTTTTGTAAGGGATAATACATTTGGGTAGGGAGGGACTGATCTATTCGGACGAGACGCTTCATATAATTAAGATCAAACTTCACTTAGGTAAGTTCGTTTAATCTCTTAATTATATTTCGCGTCTCGTCCTCTAGATCATATATGTAGATGTTCAACGCAAACTGATGAAAAACAGTTTACAACAAAAAGGTTATAGAAGATATCTGTAGCAGAATCATATTATGTACTTTTTGCCATTGAAAGTATATATTTCTCGAAGAGTTGTAAAAAAGGAAAAACTAATTTCGTTATATACCGAAAACTGCCCTTCCAAAACAGTTTTGTTCTTGGATAGGTCTATTATAATATTGTGCGAAAGTTTTGCTCATAACCGACCATCCCGCAGTTTTTCTTATGTGGTCCAGGGTTATTCCTCTTCTGTTGGCAGCAGAGGTGGATGCATGTCTAGTACTATGTGCAGTAAATATGTTAGTGTCCAAACCGCTCTTCTGCAGTGTTTTCTTTATCCACCTACTTAAAGTTTGGCTAGTCACGGCTTTAAAGGGCTTTTTGAATGATATAAATAGTGTTTTATTCAAGGCTCTAAATTGCCCTGTCTTTTCAATGTAGGTGCATAATGCAGCAGCAGGACAAAGGTGAGGCTTTTCTCGAAAAAAAGGTATCGTCAAAATAGGTTGCGACCTCCCTGGTCCAGACGTTTTGATTTTCGATGGTATTTTGATAATAACTTCCTTATCACTAATTTCAATATTTTCTACTTCAATCAATGACAAGGTTTGCGCCCTGTGAGCAGTGACTAAAGCAAGTAGAGTAACGGCTTTCATGGTTATTTGTTCAAGTGTTAGGTTTTCGTTAGGGTTAAGAGTAGATAGATAGTCAATCACAATTTTTGGGTCCCAGGTTACCTGATACTTTGGACGTGAGGGCCTTTGCTTGAACACGCCTCTCAGAAAACGTCTGATTCTAAAGTCAGTACCTACATCCGGTGAAATCACAAGTGCAAGAGCTGATCGTATGGTATTCAACGCACCATGGGAAAACCCCCCTCGGAAAAGATCTGTCATGAATTTCAGAATTTGATCCACCTTGAAAGAATAATAACTTATCTCCTCTCTCCGACACCAATTCCACCATAACTTCAATCCACTGTTATACTGTTTCACTGAAGATTCAGCTAGAGACGATATGGAAATTTCAATTGCTTCTTCAGGATAGCCATTTTTCTTCATTCCTTCCCTGATAACAGCCCGGCAACCAGGGTAAGTTTTGACTTCAGGGGGTGAGGTCTTCTGTCGATTGCAAGAAGTAAGTTATTACTGGGCTCAAGATAAACCAGATCTTTAATGAGTAATTTATTGAAGACAGGGAACCACGGTTGTGTTGGCCAATGTGGGACTACAACAATGCCTTCTGCCTTCTCAGAAATAATTTTTTGCAAGATTTTTGGAATCAAAACGAATGGTGGGAAAGCATAAAAATTTAGTTCACTCCACTGAATCGTAAAAGCATCGGTAGTTTCAGCCTCTGGGTCTAAATGCCAAGATATAAATCTTTTACATTTTGCATTATTTCTAGATGCAAATAGATCTATCTCTGGGACACCAAAGTGCTCCTTAATTTTTGAAAAAGCTTCATCATTCAGTTCATATTCTATTTCGGAAACTTCACATCTCGATTCTTGATCGGCTTCTTTATTGTTTGAGGACTTTATGTAAGATGCATAAATGACAATTTTCCGTTCTTCGCACCATTTCCATATATTCCTTGAGAGTTCACTCAGGTGTGGATATTTGACCCCCCCCATGCGGTTTATGTAGGAAATGGCTGTGGTGTTATCAATTCGCAATAGAATATTGCATTTTTCCAGCTTTCCAGCAAAACACTTTAGGCCAAAGAACGCAGCCAAGAGTTCCAAATAGTTTATATGTTCCTCTGATTCTTCACTATTCCAGAAGCCATGAGATCTCTCATTATTGCAAAAAACTCCCCAACCGCTTCGCGAGGCATCACTAAAGATTTCAGTTTCAAATTTAATATGAGTCAGGGACTTGTACGAAGCAATGTTACGTTTCCACCAATCAATATCCGTTACTATCGCGTTAGGAATAGTTACTACGTCTTCATAATTTTGGCCAGAGTTTTTGAGGGCTAAGAATTTTAAATTTTCCATTCGCTTTACATGAAGCCAGCTGTATGGAATTGCGGTACATGCGGATACTAATAGGCCAGTGATATGCGCAAGTTTCCGGATTTTGATCTTTTTCCCCAATCTTAAGTTATTTAATGATTTAATTATTTTAGATTGTTTTTCTAAGGGAAGACTTATTGTCATATTCTCGGAGTTATAAATAAAACCTAAATATTTTGCTTCTTGACTTGGGTTCATTTTGCTTTTTTCTAAGTTAATTATGAAGCCACATTTTTCTAAAATACTCAAGGTTTCAGAAATATTTTTTTGACAGTCATCAAAAGAACTTCCAATTATCAAAAAATCATCAAGATATACAACCGATATAAAACCACTGGATCTTAAGTAGGCTAGTATAGGTTTCAAGAGTTTCGTGAAAACATAGGGTGCAGTATTGAGGCCAAAAGGTAAACAATTATATTGGTATAGTTTTCCTTCAAACGAAAATCTAAGATATTTTTTATATCGTTCATCGACCGGTATGAGATGATAAGCATCTTTCAGGTCTATGGTGGCTAAGTAGCACTTTGCAAAAATTAACCTTGATACTGTTTTTTGGTCTTCCATTTTGAAATGGTGGGTTTTGATAAACAAATTTAATTTTTTTAGATTTAGGATGAGACGTTGTGATCCATCTGTTTTAGGAACCAAAAAGATGTTTGAGATAAATTGGCCTTTTGTTGTACTGCACCTACTAATAACCTCTGCGCCTAACAATAAATCTAATTTTTCCTTGATATCACAAAGCTCATTTTTGGTCCAATGCGGTTCCTTAGGAACCTTGCTCTGTACAGGGGTTTTAAAAAAAGGAATTCTATAACCTTTGATCCATTCTAATATCACTGGATCTGAAGTTAATTCAGTCCATACATTTTTGTAATTTTTCAGACGACCAGCACAAGTTGTTACCTTTAACTCCTGTTTCGGTTTTTTCCTGGTGGTCTCCTCTGCTGCCGATTCTGGTATTGGTGGTCCCATTGTTTCCCTGACCTTGCTTGTTGGGGTTGTTTTGGCCTGCCCCTCCACGTCGCAGTGTTGGTGAGAGGCAGGCTCCTGGAGTTTAAAGTCCTGGTGGCAATTGCTCCTATTCTTGTTCTCTGTCTTGCCAAATTTGTCTTGGCCTTCCCTTGGGGTCTCATTTTTAGGTCGGCTGATGCCTTTTCTAGCTCCTTCATTTCTTTGATTCTCTCGGACAAATCAGAACCAAAAAGAAATTCGCTCACCTTCGTTTTCCCAAGGATATCTTTGAAATTCCCATTCAAATGAGGATAAAGCAGTTTTCTCCTCATAAGGGATTCCTCGTGATGTAAGGCGCATAATAACTTCCCTGCATCACCGAGTTTCTTCACTATGGGTAGTTTTGAGTCATCAGTGATGATGTCAGTAAGGACCTGACCGATTGCTGTTAGGGCTGTGCCAATTAGATCCTGTTTTTCCCGGATCTTGTCATCCCTATTGAGATGGATTTCTGACAGTGCAGTCCTCACTTCGGAATTGATTTTTGGAGCTTTTACCAAGGGGCAGTTTGAAGTGGGAGGATACTTGGTAGTGATATTCTCCTTTTCTCCCTCCCCTAGGCCATTTTCCAGGAAACTGGTCCATACTCGGGCAACGTTTTTGTCGATCGCCAGGGATCCAGTGTCGTTGGTCCGCTTCTGATACCCTAATATTGCCATAATATCAGAGCTAAGATCGGCTTCATCTTCCTCCAGGTGCTCGCCTTCAACTTCTACAACTTCTACAGCATTTTCGTGTCGTTCTGTGATCGCATTGAAGAGAGAAGAGAAAGAAAAAAAAAAAATAATTAATATTTTGTCTGTCAAGGGGCAATCATTACGTGCTGGATACAGGCTTGTTGTAAGGTATCCACGTAATCTCATGGGCCAGAGGCAGGCCTAATAAGGTTCCCATAATAACAGGTTTGTAACCAATGTATCATAACATGCCATGTTCGGAGAGCCTCCTACTAATGGATAAATTTCAAAGGTAAGAACAGAGCTATACCTAAGTTTGGTGTTATGCTCTCATTACAGAGGTAGAATAATACCAGTGTAGACTTTATTCGAGCCATGTTAAGTACTTCGTAGTATGGAACAACGTACTGTTGGGAAGAACAGATGTAGGCCTAGTAAGGTTCCTATAATAACAGGTTTGTAACCAATGTATCATAACATGCCATGTTCGGAGAGTAATATATTGTACTACCTACTAATGGATAAATTACAAAGGTAAGAACAGAGCTATACCTACGTTTGGTGTTATGCTCTCATTACAAAGGTAGAATAATACCAGTGTAGACTTTATTCGAGCCATGTTAAGTACTTCGTAGTATGGAACAACGTACTGTTGGGAAGAACAGATGTATCACCAAAGAAAATGATATGGTTATTAGTTCATTGTGTAATGTGTATCTCTATGGATACGAGAGAGAAAATGGACAAAAAACATACCTCTTGACTCTGTATGGTCTTCAAACTCAGAGTTTGAAACGTAGGTACGTCTATTGTATTCCTTCGAAGAGGACCTCTCTTCAGATGAGGATATTCTACTTCTTCTCCCACGGTGCCGGTGATGACGACGAGATTTTTTTATTCTCTTTAACTCACTTTCCAGAGCTCGAATTCTCTCGTCATTACTGGTTTCTGAAGACTCGTACTTACGTTTTCTATTGCCCATTTTATTTAATTTTATTTTCAACTCAAGAAAACAAAAAATTTCACTAAAATCAGCAAGTATGAAGAACACGTGTTGTATTGTATACACAGGAAATAAATAATGGCGTCATGGACGACGGGACGGATGGAGCTGGCGTGGGGACTCCGCGCACAGAGTCTTCTTCTTTTTTATGACCAATGGTCATAAGCTTTGAATACTGTGTTGGATTCATACAGAAATGAATATACTACATATATGATCTAGAGGACGAGACGCGAAATATAATGAACAATCCTTATCTTCAATTTAGGGATGGCTAACTGTACGCGGAACTGATCCTTGGATCAGGTCCGGCTGGTCGGACTAATGGAACTGATCCCTACTGATAATTTAAACAGGTACGAGTACCAGTCCAGTCAATCATAATAACATAAACTGAATATAAAACATATTTTTCTGAACCGCCAAAATGTCCTCTACCAGTCTACCCGCAGGTACCATATCAAAGAGGAAGACTTTCACCATATTATCCATTTATTAGGCGCTGGTCTCCTCGAAACGCGACGGACCACCGACGCGGAGACGCCTCCGTCAATTTCCGAATTATATGTTAGGGAAACCACGAGCACGGTTTCCCCGAACCGCCGCATGCGACGTTCATTCAGGGGCCAGGGCTGGCCAGATTTAAAAGTTTGCCAGTGCCGGTTCATGTTCATATCTCCGAGTAATCTGAGTATCAACAAACTACTGTGGAAGCCGACCTGCGCAATAAGTCCGGACTAGAACTGATCTTTGAACTAGTTATTTCTCTGGACCGGATCAGGTCGGAACTGATCCATGAAATTATTGGGATCAGCCATAGCCTTAATAAATATAGGATACATTGGGTGCGTTCCACTTAACGCTCGCAACGCCATCGACCACGACCGCTGAAACTGCCGTTCCACTAACGTAAAAAGGCCGCGGGCGTTATAGGCGAATGTTATAGGTGGAACGCAAATCTTGAGCGTTGTGACTGTTGTGAGCTCGAAATTTGGCGGCTAGGTGAAAACCTACAGCTGTGGGGGTTGTGAGTAAAAATTTCGCATGGATTGGAGTAAAATTTAATTCATCATGGTTTCCCGTGAAGTTATGGTTGCGTTTTTGACAAGACGAATGAGAGAAAATGACTCGGAAAGTTCATCAAGTTCTGATGAAATGTGGGAAGCTGCTTTGAGTGTGAGAGTACAGCGACAATTACGTCCACGCATTAGAGTCATTTCAGGTAATTTTTTATTCATATCGTAATCATTAATTTGCACATACATCTAATTTCAGTATACAAACTAATTGACTATTGTTTGCAGAATGTCAAGAGCTACGTTTCAATACGTCCATGGAATGATGCAAAAAGATTTATTGAGAAAGGTAAAGGGTTGTCCTTGTATTCCTTCTCAAACACAGCTAATGATAGCGCTTTGGAAGATGGCCACTGAGGATTCATATAGGTAACGATCAGTTTCAAGAATAGAAAATCAGATTCACATCTTACTTAGAAACTCGTGATATCATTTAAAAATAGAGAGTTTGATCTTTGTTGAAAACAGGATTACAGGGTTCTGTCTTCCTTTTTAAATTTGTTTAAGCGCAATGTGGGTAGAAGTTTGTATCAATTGGATCATTTACTACTTTTCCATTAAATTGATTGCAGATCTGTTTGTGACCGATTTAATGTTGGTCGGGCAACTGCTGTCAGAGCCGTACGAAGAGTGACTCGTGCATTATTCAAACGAGCTCCTTTGTTCATACAATGGCCCACTGGAGATAACGCTACCACAGTTATGCGAGGATTTGAAGAAAGTAGTGGTTTTCCCAAAATTATCGGTGCTATAGATGGAACCCACATTCGTATAAACGCTCCGATAGAAGACCAGATAGCTTACGTCAACCGAAAAGGATATCATTCCATTCACTTGCAGGTATTCATTGCTATATTTCATGTAATTCCAGTTTTTTGTAGTTCGTTTCATTTTAGCCTGTATGGCTTTTATTTGTATTTATTTCTTTTTCTAGTTGGTTTGCGACCACAGATGTTTGATAACAAATTGTTACGCTGGACACCCTGGATCGATTCATGATCAAAGAGTCTTCCGCTTATCAGAAGTATCTGAATTTTTGAATGATGAAGAAAAGTTTCCAAAAGTGGGTGATGCCGCTTACGAACTGCAGCAACATTTAATTACACCTTTTCGAGACAACGGGTTCCTCACTCGTAGACAGAAAAATTACAACTATCGACATTCCGCAGGCAGGATAGCCGTGGAAAGATGTATTGGCCTACTGAAAGGACGTATGAGAAGCTTATTGCATTGCTTGCCAATGACAAGATTAGATATGATGGCTGAATATATTGTGGCTTGTTGTTAGAAAATCAAGACAATAATAATGTTCGTCAAGTAGCGAATCAGAAAAGAATCAGAATCATGGAAAATCTTCCATAACTTGTTTTAGGAATTTTGATAATATCGAGTATTTTGAAATTTGAATTTGGGGGGATGGGGAGTTTTGACAACAAAACAAAATCATTGTATATATTATATGAAGCAATAAATTGAAAAATGTTAAAAATATTTTGGCTTTTATTTTCAAAAACATTCCAAATAAATAAAATTATGTAATTACTTCTTTTCAACTAATTGAGAAAGTAATGCCATCATTTTCTCATCCATCTCCAGGCGTTCTTTGTGTTGTTTGGCACGCGCTTTCGCCTCTTCTTCTTTTTGCTCGAGTCTCCTCTTCAATAGAGAAGCCACATTTTCAAATTGTATATCTGGAATAAAAAACTCAGTTCGTAAGAAAATGTATTAGCAGTATTAAAAACGATGAAAATACATGAACGTTCATAACACAACTATCGCAAGAAACAATTGGAATTGAATGGAACAAAATCTTAAATAATTATTTATGATGATATTTGGTAAATATGATGATTTGTTCCATTTTTGAGCGCTCGTACAACTTACACGAGGGCTATATCATTTCGTCACGATGTCTGTATTTTTCGAATTTTGAGCCGAAAATGATCTCAATCGACTATGTTCGACTCACTGATGACGAATCCGTCGGAAAATTCGAGTCTGTCCGTCCGTCCGTCCGTCCGTAAGCACGATAACTCTCGAACGGATCAACCTAGAGACTTGAAATTTTCAGTGTAGGTTTAGATCCCAAATGCCTCGGTTAAGTTCGTTAATGGGCCAAATTCTCCCAGGGGTTCCGTAAATATGGCCGTTCAAAGTTTTGTTCCCCTGATTACTTGAAATCTACAGATTTGATTGAGATGAAATTTCGCACTCAAATGGAGAATGAGGTGTTCAAGCTACATGTGGAATTTTGTCCAGATCGCATGACCAGAACCATAGAAACCATAGAAAATTGTAACTTTTGAACGGAAACGCCTAGGGACTTGAAATTTTTAGGATAGGTGTGGATCTCGAATGTCGTGATCACGTTCATCTATGAGCAAAATTATACAAGGGGTTCCGTAAATATGGTCGTTTGAAATTTAGTTTTCTTGATAATTTCAAAACTTCAGATTTGATCGAGATGAAATTTTGTATTTTAATCGAGAATGATATATTCATGCTACATTTCTCCAGATCACATGACCAGAACCATAGAAACCATAGAAAATCATAACTTTCAAACGGAAAGGCCTAGGGACTTGAAATTTTCAGGATAGGTGTGGATCTGAAATGTCGCGTTCACGTTTATCAATGAACAGAATTATACCAGGGGTTCCGTAAATACGGTCGTTTGAAATTTTGGTTTCAAGATAATTTCGAAACAACGGATTCGATCGAGATAAAATTTCATATTTTAATCGAGAATGTTATATTAAAGCAACATTTTGTCCAGATCGCATGACCAGAACCATAGAAACCATAGAAAATTGTAACTTTTGAACGAAAAGGCCTAGGAACTTGAAATTCTCAAGGTGGGTTTGGATCGCAAATATCGCGATCACGTTCATCTATGAGCAAAATCAGACTAGGGGTTCCGTAAATATGGCCGTTCAAAATATTTTTTTGCTGATAGTTCCGAAAATACTGAGCAGATTGGGATGAAATTTTGCACCTAGCTGAGTAATAATGTATTCAAACTACGTGCCAAATTTTGTCCAGATCGCACCACCAAGACCATAGAAATCGTAGAAAATTCTAGCGAATTATCGAAAAAAAATTGATCAGCTGAAGCACTGACATGAAGTCTGGAGTTTCGCCTAAGTTTCAGAATTTTTTTGACAGCTGTCGAAAATTCCTTCAATTGATTTCTGAAACTGGAAAATGCGAATCTACCTACAAGGTGCATGTACGAGCGCTCAAAAGCTCCTGCCTTCACGGCAGTGCTTTTCGTAATTTTTCAATAAATACCTATAAGGATCTTGGTCTTCGAAAAGACCTCATACCAAAAGTTCATTTTGAGGTTAGGTTAAGAAAAATATAATTTTTTCCCCAACTAAAGTTATTCGATTGAAAATGTTATTTTATTTGTAAAAGTAAAGGAACCCTTACCATTTTCGGCTGACATCCTCCACTGACATTGTAATCTCCACTCCAATATCTGTTTCACTATCATACAACGTAACTTGTTTGGTCGCCATCGTTGTTTTTGGAATTCCCGCTACATTTGGATGAAAGCTCGCTCTGACCCACCAATATTTTGTGGGCGAAGTGGGCGAAGTGCGGTCGCAAACAGTGACGTCAGTGATCGCTCGCGACGACCACGGGTCTTAGGTGGAACGATACAGAGGGTGTTACAATCGTTGCGAGCGTTAAGTGGAACGCAGCTTTGACGTCGAGTGATCGCTCGCGACGACCACGGGCCTTAGGTGGAACGATACAGAGGGTGTTACAATCGTTGCGAGCGTTAAGTGGAACGCACCCATTAAAAGTAGATTTGTTTCGGCAAGGTTCGTACCGGTTCGTGGATCTCCGATCTCCGAGTTGGAAATTCCGTAACTTCGATCTGCGGGCTCTGCGGCGCACATTGTTTATGTAAACATTGTCCATTGTCCTAGCTGCTATTACATTTTTCGGTGAATGAACGAATTATTGAACTTTTTGAAGTTGAATAAAATCTCATTTGTGCTTATTATTATTCTCAAATTTATCGAGTAATTTAGAGGAAAATGGCAGAACAAGAAATGTAAGTACTCAGTGAAATATAAATCTTTTAACATCCACTTTAAGTTTTAAGTGTATGTACAGAAAATATGAAATCTGTAGGGTAGCAGAATCTTCATCAAGAAAAATTTCGGCACAGCGCATCATCTGCCCTTTGTGTACGAATGTGCAAGGATTTTCGTTCCATAGATTACTCTTGAAACATTTAAAAGATTTTCACGAAGTTGAGATAACTCGATCCAGTCAGCAATTTTCGAATTTCGAAGAATTCACAGTCTGGAGAAACCTAGGAAACAGGGAAGTGGATTATGCTTGCCAGACAACCAGAAAAGATAAGAAAGGAGAGAAAATAATTATTTATAATTGTAATAGAAGTGACACAAAAGGTATAATTTTTGCATTCACAATGTGGGAGAATCTTATATATATGATGAATTTTTTTAAGGATATATTTCCAATAGCAAAGATCGTAAGCGTAAAATTGGGGGTACTATAAAGATTAAAGGAGTGTGTCCATCAAGAATCGAAGCTAGAATTCTGATTAATGGTGAATATTTGAAAATGCGGGATCTAATTTTAACCGTTTGATCATTTTCACTTTATAGGGCAGGTTACCACTGATTTTATAGAAACCCATATAGGACATGAGGATGAGCTCCGTACCAAGCGATTGAAAAAAACAGAGGAATTGCAGATTGTGGAGAAGTTGAAAGAAGGTGTTCCCAACAACAGAATTCTCCAAGATGCAAGAAAAATAGCAGATGAGAATTTAACAAGAATGAATGTATTGACACCACAGGACTTGATAAACATCAGATTGAAATTTAATATAGATAATCGAAGGCATAAAGATGACATGGTAGCAACTTCATTGAAAATTCAAGAGTGGAATCAACAAGGTCGAAATCAGGCATTTTTATTTAAAAATATTGGTGAGGGTTTGTTTTCAAGTCGTAACGTAGTGTAGATTTTAAGAATATTTAGATAGCTGGTATTAGATACCAGATACCATTAGATATCATAAGACCTTGCGGTCGCAGTGAAATATAACCCCCTTTTCAAACTATTAACTATTAGTTGGTATTAGGTAGAGATATGGATCGACTCGATTCATTATCTTAATATTTTTGACTTGATCATCGTGTATTGGGTGCATGTTAGTTAGGATAAAATAGTGCTTATTTAATTCCAGGGGATAGTTATCCTGGTTTGTTGGAAGAAGATTTCGCTGTTGGCTTTATGAATGGGGTGATGGAAAAGAAATTGAAAGAACATGGAAGCATTATATGTATAGATGGCACACATGGCACCAATCAGAGAAATTGGGAATTAACTATAGTATTGGTGAAGGGTGAAAGCAACACTGGATTCCCAGTAGCATTCTTCATTAGTAATAGAAAAGATCAAATAATTCAAGAAATTTTTTTTACAGCATTTAAATCTAGGCTAGGTAGATCCATAGAGGCTGATTTCCTTATGAGCGATGATGATCCCAAATACTATAATGCATGGATCAAAGTAATGCAACCCGAAAAGCCATTGAGAAGACTTCTATGCAGCTGGCATATAGTCAAAAATTGGAACATCCAAGGCCGCAGAAAGCTTCAGGACCCCAAAATGAGGAAGGAAATGAAGATGGAATTGAGGAAAATCCATCAAGAATTAGATGAAACTAAATTTGAAAGTCTAGTAAACAACTATTTTGGACGCTTGGAAGAGAATCATGAAAATGGTTTTTTGAGTTATTTGAAAACGTGAGTGCAATGCTCTTTCCATTCATATCCTGTATATTCTCCTTCGACAAAAAACTCTTAGAAGCTACATAAGAAATTCAATTCTTATTCCATAGGCTTGTGCAGGTTTGATTATTCACTTAATATAGAAATCTTGCCTTACAAATCGAAGATCAAGTTCAATTACTGTTGGATTGATTTTAGCCTGCTTTAACTGATTGTGTTTTTTCAGCTATTATTTCCAGAATAAGGAGAGAATTATGATGTGGGCCTATTGCTATAGAAAAGGGGCTGGAATAAATACCAATATGGCAATAGAAAGTCTGAATAAATATTTGAAATACAATAAAATGGAAGGAAAAAAGAATATAAGGTATTTATCTAGTTATTATTTGAAATCCTCATTAAATTTAACTTTATTCCAGGGTAGAAAAGCTATTGGATTTTTTTGACCAAATAGTGGATGAGAAGATGTGGAAACAAATTCTTCTCAGGGAAAGACCAAATGCTAACAACTACTATCATAGGGTTACTGTGGAAGCACATTGTAAATCCCTCATGATGAAAGAAAATGTGGAGAATGTTGGTAAGAATTGTTTTAGAGTGAAATCTCAATACGAAGATAAATATTATAATGTTTCGATCATCACTTCTTGTGATGAAGATTGCCGAATGGGATATTGTGCAGAATGTAAAATATGCTTACACCAATATAAATGTGACTGTTCTAGTAACAGTATAAAAACCATATTGTGTAAGCATATACATGCTGCATTTATGTTTGGTCGGAGAAGCGATTCTGTTTCAGATGGAGATTCTGATGAAGCTACAAGCTTACATATAAATGAACCTACAACCAGTCGAATGGCATACCAGGATGATGTTAAATATTTCATGGAAGAATCGGCATCCAAACCAGAAAGTTCAACATCATTCAATCGTTACGATGAAAATGTAATGTAGCTCAAGCTGTGTTTTGATATTTTCTCTTGAATATTTTGATGGTGCTTTTATAGCCTTCTGATGAGGAATTACTGAAGAAAATTCAATTGTTGGACCAGGAAAAAAGAAAGGAATTGAACAGATGGCTGAAGGCATGCACAGAAAGCCAAAGAGAGATATGCCAAAAAAGGGGAATAGAAAAACAAACCTATTATCCTAGGAAAAATTGAATATGTGTTGAATGAAGTGTTTTAATTTCTTCAACTGAAGTGGTAGAATATTTTCAGATTTTTATCGAGCATATCATTTCAAATCTTCTTTCAGGAAATCTTTAAACAAGCATGATGACCAGATAATTATTTTTCAAGAGACCCATACAACAACAGAGTAAAATCATTGTAACGAGAATATGTACTAATTCGATTTTCTGCTTAGTCTTATTCAGCGTCTATTAAATTTTGTAAACACTCACAAGGACTACAAGGAGGCAGGGTTTTTTCTGCTGAGGTTTTTCCCTGAGCTCTTGTATTATAGGCAGAATTGTATAGTACCCCATTGCACCAACCTCAGCTAACACTTTTTGTTTGATTTTGTATTACAATAAAAGTAATGAAACATTTTTATTTTGAATTCTACAATGAAATCCCAATCTCGGGGCTTAAAATGGAACAAAATCATATTAATTTCTTCTATTGCGAAATGAATTGAAAAAAAATTATAAATGGGTAGCCAATACACCTTACTATTTGATGAAGAAATTCTTAATCTCTTCAATTGCTAAATAAACATGGGAAATATGATAATTGGGTAGATAATACAAGTCAAATTTCTTTTAGTTGAAATTATAATTTCTACATGAAAAGAGCAAATAATATTTCGAGGAATGTTTCTCAGTTGTAGGTTTCCACATTAAGAAAAATTTGAACTATTATACTAAAGGTTTATAACGTTAGAGCTGAAAATGAATAGGGTGATGATTTCATCTGATAACCACTACATTTTTCTTGGTATAAAATGGAAAAAAATTTCTTTTCAATTAATTCACTCACGGCAGACACAAAACTTTCTATTGTTTATTATAGTTTTGATAATACATGTGGAAATATTTTAATGAGAAATTAATTGATTTCTATTGGTAAGTTTACGTTTCGAACTCTATTTCTGACCGGCCACAGAAAACAGTGGAGTGTTCAAAGTGTCAAAATCAGATGTTGGCGCTACCAAGAGAAGCCTACTAGCGCGCAGGTCAGGTTTTTGCTTTACATCGGCATACTGTAACTCTTGTGCCAATTTTACTTTTAATGTATCCTAATAAATATAGGCCATCCCTAAAATTGACCGTAGTTGAAGCAGTCTAATCTTTGATTGTATTTTGTGTACGTAAATATTTTATATCAAACTATTCATTAACAATTGAGTTATCTCCACAAATCACAATATCCATAATTCGAAGCAACTAACAATTCGGGAATGCATGCGCATGTGTTGTAATTTTTTCAGTTAAATTTAATTTTAGTTTGAAGTCATCCAATTTTATTTTTTTCAGTTTCAATGAGGCTGGTATTGCTGCGGTTCATTCTTGTGGATTTTCTTTCTCAGAGAATATTCAAGAACTGTAAATATAAACTTTTCAATTTGGGAGAAAAACTAGTAGATCTTGATGGTTTACAAGAGCAGGATAAAGACTCATCAGGTTAATAAAACAAATGATTCCATTGGATTGGATATCAGCCATTAATTAATGGCCCTAAAGAGGCATAGATTGGATTCCACTATCTCAGCTTGCTATTGAATGGAGAAAGAATACCTACCAAAGCGATTAAAGGTATGTTGTTGAATGCAAAATAACACTCAATAGTCCTCCATTTCTGTTTATAGGTTATAATCAGAATAATTTAAATTTTTTTTCATATTGAAGCATCTGTTCGCAAATGATGTGAGTCCTCACTTCCATTCTGAGGAGTTAATAACGTTTGGTGGTGAGATTGTTCCCAAAGTTCCTTCCTTACAAATTATTTCGTATAGGATAGTCATGAAGTTTCACTCAGAACAAAATCTTGATATATTTCATAGTGTTAAATTATTCATGGAAATCAATTAACTTTTCATTTCTTTTTTCATGGAAGTTGTCAAAAGTTTACTTCGTTTCGAATAATTTAGACTCCTGTAATGTATTAGATTAGCGTGGTTGCTCTGAATGGTTTCAATATCAAACCAGGATTGATTTGGTTGATGTAACTAAACCTAAGATATATATTAATTGTTATTTGGTTTTCAGGTTCTGAAACTTGAAACCGTTCATACTGAAGAATTTTCTTAGCAAAGAGAAGAAAAGCACAAAAAGACATTAGATATAGATACGATTATCAATGCAAGTTGTCCAAGAGGCATAGAATAACAAGGTGTTGGAAGGTATGCTTTTGTATTTTCCTTGTGACTTGTTTATACTATCATCATGGTTCGATATCTCCATAAGAGAAAATTTTGTCTTTCAAATAAGAATTACCCACAAATGATAATTTTGTGGATTTTTACTTTCATTGAAAGAAATCCATAATTACTTCATTCACAAATCAACTGTTATAATGAAATTATGTACATTTTTATTTTTTTCAGTTTTAATAAGGCTGGTATTGCTGCCTCTCATTCTTGTGGATTTTCTTTCTCAAAGAATATTCAAGAAATGTAAATATAAACTTTTCAATTTGGGAGAAAAACTAGTAGATCTCGATCGTTTACTTCAAGATCGGGATAAAGACTCCATCAGGTTTATAAAACAAATGATTCCATTGGATATCAGCCATGAATTAATGACCCTAAAGAGGCATAGATTAGATTCCACCAAGGGCGGATCCAGGATCTCTTTCTGGGGGGGGCACAAGGGGCGGAAGGCAAAAAAATATGTACCGTGATGGAATCTCCACAGTACACAAAAATTCAGTCTGGGGGGGGCACGTGGATTCCACTATCCCAGCTTGCTATTGAATGGAGAAAGAATACCTACCAAAGCGATGAAAGGTATGTTGTTGAATGCAAAATAACACTTAATAGTCCTCCATTTCTGTTTATATGTTATAATCTGAACAATTCTTTTTCTTATTGAAGCATCTGTTCGCAAATGATGTGAGTCCTCACTTCCATTCTGAGGAGTTAATAACGTTCGGTGGTGAGATTCGCTAACTTCTGTTTTATTTTTATACATTAATTATTCCGTTCCCAAAGTCCCTTCCTTACGAATTATTTCGTATAGAATAGTCATGAAGTTTCACTTGGAACAAAATCTTGATATATTTCATAGTGTTCAATTTTTCATGGAAATCAAACCACATTTTATTTCTTTTGTCATGGAAGTTGCCAAAAGTTTACTTTATTTTGAATAATTTAGACTTCAGTATTGTATAAGATCAGCATGGTTGTTCTGAATGGTTTTGAAAATCAAACCAGGATTGGTTTTGTAGATTTAACTAAACCTTAGAACAATATATTAATTTTTATTTGGTTTTTAGGTTCTGAAACTTGAAACCGTTCATGCTGAAAAATTTCGTTAGCAAAGAAGAAAATCACAAAAAGACATTAGATATAGATACGATTATCAATGCAAGTTGTCCGAGAGGCAGGGAATAACAAGGTGTTAGAAGGTATGCTTTTGTATTTTCCTCGTGACTCGTTTATACTATCATCATGGTTCGATATCTCAATTAGGGTAAATTTTGTCTTTTGAATAAGAATTATCCGCAAATGATAATTGTGGATTTTTACTTTCATTGAAAGAAATCCATAATTATCTTTATTCACAAATCAATTGTTATAATGAATTTATGTACATTGATACTTTTCATATTCAAGTGTATCTGGGCGCAATCTATACTGAAGTGGAAAGAGTATTGTTTCAATCTTAAAGAATACTTCAATTTTATAGTTGTAACAGGGTTACCTTTGCCATATGCGTATAGATGGCGCTAGAGGTAACCAATAAATTGCGTTATGGTGGATGCGGTGTAACAAGTTCGAATGGGTCCTCATAGCGCATCCACCATATTGGCTATAGGACAGACCGCAGGCTGTTTTCTTTCTGTTCTATTTTACTGTAGTATTGTTCATGTTGTGGTGGTTGCTCCTCTGAATAATTTCAATATTTAATCTGGATTTGTTTTCTCGTTCTAACATATCCTCATATATTATTCGATGTTTCAGATTTGGAGTAGTTGTATTCTTATCCGTTATTGTGAAATATTTCTTTTGCATAACAAGGATGAATCGCAGTTATATGAGTGACGGAGAAGACCTTGGTTATGAGAGGTATGATTTTATATTATTTATTCATTTTATTTTTTTTTTCAATTATCATCGAAAAAAATTTCAAAAAGCACTGCCTTGAAGTCAGGAGCTTTTGAGCGCTCATTCATCCACCTTATAGATAGATTCGGATTCTACAGTTTTGGACACAAATTGAAAAAAATTTCAAACTATGGCGAAATTCCAGACTTCATGTCAGTGCTATTTTGTCGATAATTCGCTAGAATTTCCTACGGTATCTATGGTCTTGGTTATGCGATCTGGACAAAATTTTCCACGTTGTTTGAATACATTATTATTCAACTGTGTGCAAAATATCATTCCAATCCAATGGGTAGTTTCGAAATTATCGGGAAAAAAATATTTCGAACGACCATATTTACGGAACCCCTGGTCTAATTCTGCTCATTGATAAATGTGACTGTGACATTCGAGATCCAAACCTTTCCTGAAGATTTCAAGACCCTAGGACTATTTGTTCAAAAGTTATAATTTTCTATGTAACTAGTCATGTGATCTGGAAGAAATGTAGCTTGAATATATCATTCTCCATTAAAATACAAAATTTCCTCACGATCAAATTCATAGTTTTGAATTCATCGAAAAAACAAAATTACAAACGACCATATTTATGGAACCCCTAGTCCAATTTTGCTTATTGATCGCAACATTCCAGATCCACACCTATCCTGAAAATTTCAAGTCTCTAGGCCTTTCCATTACAAAGTTATAATTTTCTATGGTTCCGGTCATGTGATCTAGGGACTTGAAATTTTCAGGATAGGTGTGGATCTCGAATGTCGTGATCACGTTCATCAATAAGCAAAATTAGACTAGGGGTTCCGTAAATATAGCCAGTCAAACTTTTTTTTTCCTGATAATTTCGAAACTACTTATTGGATTGGAATGAAATTTCGCACATAGATGAAGAATAATGTGTTCAAACTACGTGGGATATTTTGTCCAGATCGCATTACCAAGACCATAGATACCGTAGAAAATTCTAGCGAATTATCGAAAAAAATTGGTCACCTAAAGCACTGACTTGAAGTCTAGATTTTCGACTTAGTTTGAAATTTTTTTTAACTGCTGTCAAAATCTTTCCAATTGGTTTCTAAAACTGGAGAATGCGAATCTACCTATAAGGTGGATGAACGAGCGCTCAAAATCTCCTGACTTCACGGCAGTGCTTTTCGTAATTTTTTTCACCTTATACTTGTGAATTATATTATGGTGGATGCGTTGAATTGAGTTGTTATAGTTCCTCAGAGTGCATTCGTCGTATTGCTATACTTTGGGCAGACCCCAGGCTATTTTTCTTTGCTTCATTTGTACAGTAGTATTGGTTATTTTGGGCTGGCCTAGACTAATTCCAATATTCAATCAGGATTGGTTTTTTCTTTGTATCAACATGCTATAATATTAATTATCCTGTTTGCATGCACTGAAATCGTAATATTAATCATCATTTGATCTTTCAGATTCGGAGGCGTTGTATGTAGTCATTCATTATAAAGGATTTCTTTCCCAAAACGCAGATAAATCGCAAGGCAGAGAAGCCCTGGGTGATGGAAGGTATGATTTTATATTTGGAACGAGACTTGTAAAAGATTTAGATTGTCCATGGAAAAACGGATTGCATATCATATTCGAAATCAGCGTCGTCAGTCACTTATACCTTGTAGTTCTTTCTATTCCTTATATACAGGGTGTTTCCAAATTCGACTTGACCTTTGGACAACGTGTTAGTACGACTCATTTGCTGTTGTTTATTACCAACTTTCAAATCATACAAATTCTTTTTCAACGTCTATTACAGCATATTTTCACTTTTTTCATACATATCATATCGTTCTCTGATGAAAATAATCCAAAAGTATAATCAATCTTGCTCAACGTAGAAAAAATTGACGAGAAATGAAGTAGGGTGAGTAATTTTTCAAAAAACTCAAATAACTCGTAAACTTTTCATTTTTGGAAATCAATATGGCTCAAATAACAGCAAATGAGTCATACTAACACTTCCTCCATGGTTCACGTCGAATTTGGAAACACCCTGTATACGCTTCTGATTCCATACCGTTTTTTGAATTGATTGTCGAATTTTTACCCAATATGTACTTGGAATTACATTAGGGTGGATGCGCTGTAATGAGTTGAAATAGTTCATCAGTGGGCATCCACCATATTGCTAAGGTTAGGAAAGACCCCAAACTGTTATCTTTTGTTTCATTCGAACTGTAGTATCTGATATTTTGAGGTGGCCTCGAAATAATTTTAATTTTTAATCAGGATCTGTTTTTTTTGTTTTAACATGCTTTGGATTCATAATATTAATAATTGTTTAATTTTTCAGATTCAGAGGCGTTTTATTTGTATCTGTTACTGTGAATGAGATTTTTCGTCAAACGAAGATAAATCACAAAACGCGGTTAGATGGATAGCAGAGAAAACTTAGGTGATGGAAGGTATGATTTCATATTATAATCGAGCTTACGTGAAGAAAACTGATCTCATATTCGGAATCAGAGTGATCAATTTCTTATATTTGATGTTCTTCTATTTCATAACCTTTTTCATATCCGTACCTCAGAGCAAAAGGGTATTAAGTCACAAAATGTGAGTTTTACAGGAGAGCCTAAAATACTTGCATTTTTCGTTTGATTCGCGTTGTGATTAAGGACTTGATACTATGTTATTTTCGTTATTTTAAGTCCAATCATCTTGAAGGTAGACCGCTAAATAGAGCGCGTAATTTAAATGAAGGTGAGCCAAAAACCCGAAAATTGAAATTTTGGACTTAATACCCTTTTGCTCTGAGGTACGGATATTGATTCTCGATAGTTACCACCCATGGAAGAACAGATTGTTTTTTTGGAATAGGCGTTGTCTATTCTATTTGGTAGTTCTTCAAACGATTGGTTTAAAAAACATACAGAGCTCAGAGATTTTTTTCTGTACTATTTTTGTAGTAACTGCATAGTAATTATTAGAAATATGTTTTGTTTCACATAATTTCTGAAAATCACTTTCGTTTCACAGGGAGAGGCCTCCTGGAGGCTTTGCACTTTGCAGATGCGGAATTGGAGCCAACGTTCTGCCAACGTATGCCAACAATGGATCTGAAGAGATGAGATTAATATACAACAAATTTTTGTTTTTATATGTTACTAATGTGAATGTGACCCAATAAAATTATGAACGAAATTTTTGGTTTATTTATAGTTCAAGAAGTATTTATGGGGCTGCCATCTGACGGCAAAAGCTCCTAGTTTTCCCTGAACAGGTGCTGCTCCCCCTGGCAGAATCCCGAACTTCCTAGACATGTGCTGCCCTCTGGAGGCAAAAGCCCGAAGTTATTTGTTTGTCGGGTGCTGCCACCTGCTGTAATCAAATTTCAGGAGCTCGGACAATTTGTCGAATTTTTCGTCAGATTTTGGTGTACACTCAGGTAGAAAAGTGCCATTTTTGATGACATTTTTGTCAATAACTCGCGAATAAGATTTTTTAAAAATGAACTGATTGCAAATTTGGATTCAGCTTTGCTTAATGCCTCTTTCTTGTGATTTTCGAAAAGATCCGATGAAAAAAATTTTTGAAATTTACCCAAGGGTCCCCCCTTTGAAGTTAAAAAATCGAAATCGGAAATATGACATATAAGGGATGTTTTCGAGATAATTAGGGGATGTAGATACCGAATCTAACATCAGTTCGGTGCTCAGACTATTTTTTCTGATATTTTGAGTACACTCAGGTAGAAAAGTACTCTCATCAAATCCACTTTTCACACTGGACCAATTGGATCAGGGATCATAATTACACTCGAACTCTAGTCCGTCAACTGTGAAATTTAATCAAATTTCAGGAGCTCGGACAATTTGTCGAATTTTTCGTCAGATTTTGGTGTACACTCAGGTAGAAAAGTGCCATTTTTGATGACATTTTTGTCAATAACTCGCGAATAAGATTTTTTAAAAATGAACTGATTGCAAATTTGGATTCAGCTTTGCTTAATGCCTCTTTCTTGTGATTTTCGAAAAGATCCGATGAAAAAAATTTTTGAAATTTACCCAAGGGTCCCCCCTTTGAAGTTAAAAAATCGAAATCGGAAATATGACATATAAGGGATGTTTTCGAGATAATTAGGGGATGTAGATACCGAATCTAACATCAGTTCGGTGCTCAGACTATTTTTTCTGATATTTTGAGTACACTCAGGTAGAAAAGTACTCTCATCAAATCCACTTTTCACACTGGACCAATTGCATCAGGGATCATAATTACACTCGAACTCTAGTCCGTCAACTGTGAAATTTAATCAAATTTCAGGAGCTCGGACAATTTGTCGAATTTTTCGTCAGATTTTGGTGTACACTCAGGTAGAAAAGTGCCATTTTTGATGACATTTTTGTCAATAATTCGCGAATAAGATTTTTTAAAAATGAACTGATTGCAAATTTGGATTCAGCTTTGCTTAATGCCTCTTTCTTGTGATTTTCGAAAAGATCCGATGAAAAAAATTTTTGAAATTTACCCAAGGGTCCCCCCTTTGAAGTTAAAAAATCGAAATCGGAAATATGACATATAAGGGATGTTTTCGAGATAATTAGGGGATGTAGATACCGAATCTAACATCAGTTCGGTGCTCAGACTATTTTTTCTGATATTTTGAGTACACTCAGGTAGAAAAGTACTCTCATCAAATCCACTTTTCACACTGGACCAATTGCATCAGGGATCATAATTACACTCGAACTCTAGTCCGTCAACTGTGAAATTTAATCAAATTTCAGGAGCTCGGACAATTTGTCGAATTTTTCGTCAGATTTTGGTGTACACTCAGGTAGAAAAGTGCCATTTTTGATGACATTTTTGTCAATAATTCGCGAATAAGATTTTTTAAAAATGAACTGATTGCAAATTTGGATTCAGCTTTGCTTAATGCCTCTTTCTTGTGATTTTCGAAAAGATCCGATGAAAAAAATTTTTGAAATTTACCCAAGGCCCTTTGAAGTTAAAAAATCGAAATCGGAAATATGACATATAAGGGATGTTTTCGAGATAATTAGGGGATGTAGATACCGAATCTAACATCAGTTCGGTGCTCAGACTATTTTTTCTGATATTTTGAGTACACTCAGGTAGAAAAGTACTCTCATCAAATCCACTTTTCACACTGGACCAATTGGATCAGGGATCATAATTACACTCGAACTCTAGTCCGTCAACTGTGAAATTTAATCAAATTTCAGGAGCTCGGACAATTTGTCGAATTTTTCGTCAGATTTTGGTGGGCAAGAGCTGAACTAGGAATTTTCAGTACAGAAACCTGCCTTCCTATTTTAGAAATTCCAGCTATTGTCGGCAGGTGCAGCACCCGACATACAAACAACTAGCGCCACCTAGTGGACAAGAGCTGAACTAGAAATTCACAAGAGTTTCAGTACAGAAACCTGCCTTCCTATAGAAGGATTTCGAGCTATTGCCGGCAGGTGGCAGCACCAGACAAACAAATAACTTCGGGCTTTTCCCACCAGAGGGCGGCACATGTCTAGGAAGTACGGGATTCTGCCACGGGGAGCAGCACCTGTTCATGGAAAACTAGGAGCTTTTGCCGTCAGATGGCAGCCCCATAAATACTTCTTGAACTATAAATAAACCAAAAATTTCGTTCATAATTTTATTGGGTCGAATTCACATCAGTAACATATATAAACAAAAATTTGTTGTATATTAATCTCATCTCTTCAGATCCATTGTTGGCATACGTTGGCAGAACGTTGGCTCCAATTCTTCATCTGCAATGTGCAAAGCCTCCAGGAGGCCTCTCCCTGTGAAACGAAAGTGATTTTCAGAAATTATGTGAAACAAATCATATTTCTAATAATTACTATGAAGTTACTACAAAAACAAAAATAGTACAGAAAAAAATCTCTGAGCTCTTTATGTGTGTATGTTTTGTAAACCAATCGTTTGAAGAACTACCAAATAGAATAGACAACGCCTATTCCAAAAAAAAAATCTGTTCTTCCATGGGTGGTAACTATCGAGAATCAATATCCGTACCTCAGAGCAAAAGGGTATTAAGTCCAAAATTTCAATTTTCGGGTTTTTGGCTCACCTTCATTTAAATTACGCGCTCTATTTAGCGGTCTACCTTCAAGATGATTGGACTTAAAATAACGAAAATAACATAGTATCAAGTCCTTAATCACAACGCGAATCAAACGAAAAATGCAAGTATTTTAGGCTCTCCTGTAAAACTCACATTTTGTGACTTAATACCCTTTTGCTCTGAGGTACGGATATGAAAAAGGTTATGAAATTAGAAGAACATCAAATATAAGAAATTGATCACTCTGATTCCGAATATGAGATCAGTTTTCTTCACGTAAGCTCGATTATAATATGAAATCATACCTTCCATCACCTAAGTTTTCTCTGCTATCCATCTAACCGCGTTTTGTGATTTATCTTCGTTTGACGAAAAATCTCATTCACAGTAACAGATACAAATAAAACGCCTCTGAATCTGAAAAATTAAACAATTATTAATATTATGAATCCAAAGCATGTTAAAACAAAAAAAAAAGATCCTGATTAAAAATTAAAATTATTTCGAGGCCACCTCAAAATATCAGATACTACAGTTCGAATGAAACAAAAGATAACAGTTTGGGGTCTTTCCTAACCTTAGCAATATGGTGGATGCCCTCTGATGAACTATTTCAACTCATTACAGCGCATCCACCCTAATGTAATTCCAAGTACATATTGGGTAAAAATTCGACAATAAATTCAAAAAACGGTATGGAATCAGAAGCATATACAGGGTGTTTCCAAATTCGACGTGAACCTTGGAGGAAGTGTTAGTATGACTCATTTGCTGTTATTTGAGCGATATTGATATCCAAAAATGAAAAGTTTAAGAGTTATTTGAGTTTTTTAAAAAATTACTCACCCTACTTCATTTCTCGTTAATTTTTTCTACGTTGAGAAAGATTGATTATACTTTTGGATTATTTTCATCGGAGAAGGATATGATATGTATGAAAAAAGTGAAAATATGCTGTAATAGATGTTGAAGAAGAATTTGTATGATTTGAAAGTTGGTAATAAACAACAGCAAATGAGTCGTACTAACACGTTGTCCAAAGGTCAAGTCGAATTTGGAAACACCCTGTATATAAGGAATAGAAAGAACTACAAGGTATAAGTGACTGACGACGCTGATTTCGAATATGATATGCAATCCGTTTTTCCATGGACAATCTAAATCTTTTACAAGTCTCGTTCCAAATATAAAATCATACCTTCCATCACCCAGGGCTTCTCTGCCTTGCGATTTATCTGCGTTTTGGGTAAAGAAATCCTTTATAATGAATGACTACATACAACGCCTCCGAATCTGAAAGATCAAATGATGATTTATAATACGATTTCAGTGCATGCAAACAGGATAATTAATATTATAGCATGTTGATACAAAGAAAAAACCAATCCTGATTGAATATTGGAATTAGTCTAGGCCAGCCCAAAATAACCAATACTACTGTACAAATGAAGCAAAGAAAAATAGCCTGGGGTCTGCCCAAAGTATAGCAATACGACGAATGCACTCTGAGGAACTATAAAAACTCAATTCAACGCATCCACCATAATATAATTCACAAGTATAAGGTGAAAAAAATTACGAAAAGCACTGCCGTGAAGTCAGGAGATTTTGAGCGCTCGTTCATCCACCTTATAGGTAGATTCGCATTCTCCAGTTTTAGAAACCAATTGGAAAGATTTTGACAGCAGTTAAAGAAAATTTCAAACTAAGTCGAAAATCCAGACTTCAAGTCAGTGCTTTAGGTGACCAATTTTTTTCGATAATTCGCTAGAATTTTCTACGGTATCTATGGTCTTGGTAATGCGATCTGGACAAAATATCCCACGTAGTTTGAACACATTATTCTTCATCTATGTGCGAAATTTCATTCCAATCCAATAAGTAGTTTCGAAATTATCAAGAAAACCAAATTTCAAACGACCATATTTACGGAACCCCTAGTCTAATTTTGCTTATTGATGAACGTGACCGCAACATTCGAGATCCACACCTATCCTGAAAATTTCAAGTCCCTAGATCACATGACCGGAACCATAGAAAATTATAACTTTGTAATGGAAAGGCCTAGAGACTTGAAATTTTCAGGATAGGTGTGGATCTGGAATGTTGCGATCAATAAGCAAAATTGGACTAGGGGTTCCATAAATATGGTCGTTTGTAATTTTGTTTTTTCGATGATTTCAAAACTATGAATTTGATCGTGAGGAAATTTTGTATTTTAATGGAGAATGATATATTCAAGCTACATTTTTTCCAGATCGCATGACTAGTAACATAGAAAATTATAACTCTCACACATTTATCAATGAGCAAAATTAGACCAGGGGTTCCGTAAATATGGTCGTTCGAAATATTTTTTCCCGATAATTTCGAAACTACCCATTGGATTGGAATGATATATTGCACACAGTTGAATAATAATGTATTCAAACAACGTGGAAAATTTTGTCCAGATCGCATAACCAAGACCATAGATATCGCAGGATATTCTAGCGAATTATCGACAAAATAGCACTGACATGAAGTCTGGAATTTCGCCTTAGTTTGAAATTTTTTTTCCATTTGTGTCCAAAACTGTAGAATTCGAATCTATCTATAAGGTGGATGAATGAGCGCTCAAAAGCTCCTGACTTCAAGGCAGTGCTTTTTAAAATTTTTTTCGATGATAATTGAAAAAAAAAAATAAAATAAATAAATAATATAAAATCATACCTCATAACCAAGGTCTTCTCCGTCACTCATATAACTGCGTTCACGATTTCATCCTTGTTATGCAAAAGAAATATTTCACAATAACGGATAAGAATACAACTACTCCAAATCTGAAACATCGAATAATATATGAGGATATGTTGGAACGAGAAAACAAATCCTGATTAAATATTGAAATTATTCAGAGGAGCAACCACCACAACATGAACAATACTACAGTAAAATAGAACAGAAAGAAAACAGCCTGCGGTCTGTCCTATAGCCAATATGACGGATGCGCTATGAGGAACCATTCGAACTTGTTACACCGCATCCACCATAACGCAATTTATTGGTTACCTCTAGCGCCATCTATACGCATATGGCAAAGGTAACCCTGTTACAACTATAAAATTGAAGTATTCTTTAAGATTGAAACAATACTCTTTCGACTTCAGTATAGATTGCGCCCAGATACACTTGAATATACAGTGACTAGATTTAACACAGTGGCGACATTCAGGCTAAGCCCCGCCCCATCCGCCATGTTCTTCCTAAATTTGAATGTGAATGCATAGGATTTGAATGGAAATCGTAATAAAAACTTGATGATAATTAAACAGAATGATTTTTTCCCTAATATTCACTGGTCAATCGTTGTAAGAACGTAATAGAATATCCAGATCATAAATTTTATTACTTATAGTACTGTATTGCAGTGTTATAATGAAAAGAATCTTTTGGATTTCACGTTCATTCATTTCCTTTGGAAGGATACAAATAACAATAAAAAACAAATTGAAGACTTTTAATAAATGATTAATCGAAATATAAATAATTCAGAATAAGTTGCCAACTTCTCATTTTTTTTTGAGGATGCTTTGAATTTTCTCGAATTAATTTTCAATCTAAAAATAATAAATCTTTTTGGTTTTGAGATTCTGGCAATCTGGCCTCAAATATGACATTTCTCTGAGATAAAATAATTTCAGATCTATATTTTGAGATCAAATATATTCTGAAAATACTTTCCATCTCTAAAAAAAACAAAACACTGCATCTGAAGTGAAAAATAAGGATTGTTAGTTGAACCTCTTTATTAGTGTAAATTTACTACATTTTTTGTGCAATGGCCTTTTGGAAACTGCTGAACTCACATTCGATGGTATTAGAAGTTTTTAAAATATATCCTGATATATTATAAAGAAAATTCCACACATGTGATTTTTAACCAATCAGAACGTGTATTTCTGACAGATCACCATCGCAACGGATGAATTTTAGTGGAAATTTTTTCCTCGTGGGTACCCAACAGCGAATTATACTGGAAATTTTTTTGGCGTTTATAATGACAGAATATTCTTTTTGACAATCAAATTTTTTTCTGTTCACATCAGTGGAATTTTCTTACCGAATACCACACGAGGTCAAATTAAATCCGGAAATTTTTTTCTCGCTCATGAATATTTTCAGGAAATTATCCCTCGTCTTCGACTCGGGATAATTTTCAAAATATTCATGAGCTCGAAAAAATTTCCGAAAATAATTTGACCTCTAGTGGTATTACTAGTGAGAATTCAAGTCCCTCCGATTCAAATTAAATATTGGAGTTTCTATCATTTCTGGCAACATAACTTAATCATGAAGTGGCTTCAATGTTTTCAAACTGTCTAAAAAACCTGAAGAAACTCTGTCATCTTCCTTGTAGCTGCTATTATTTACGTTCTTCAAGTATTCCGACACAGAGATCAATTTCAGGTTGTATTTCACTTGTACCACATTTGGCACAATTTGTTTGCTTCTCAATACACAGAATAAATTTCCCAAACAATCTTGAGAAAATAGACTTGTTAAAACAAATTGGTATGCTCTCTATTCCAACAATTCAGTTTGGAGTTCCAGAATGGATCGTGTCGAAATGACAACACCTGTTTGGGATGGTTTCCAAATTTTCTTATAGCCTACTTCCGTATTGGTGAATATTTTGATGAATTCTTCTGAAAATGTTATCGTTTCGTTATCGACATCAGTGTTAAATTTGCTTATTGCAGCAGATGGATGTCTGGATGTCATCAAGTGAACCATTGATCTAAAAAAAAATATACTCTTCAAATCGAAGTTTCGGCTGCGATATCACATACTAGGTAAAGAACCCAAGATTTAAGGATAATTTAAATAACAAATGGTACAAGAAAACGTAAGGAATACTCATATATAAAAGACAACACTTACCACTTTGGCTGAAAAATAACAAGAAAATTTTGATAGTTAAGGGATACTTGGCCAAAAAGTATCAGTCAAATATCACATGTACATTTCTAAACCATTAAATTTTCTTACTTTCTCACTACAATGGGCCTTATATTTTGAATAAAACCTAAAATTCAGGTAAACGAAGAATGTAAACAAACGAATTTAGGAAGAATATGGCGGCTGAGCCGGCAGCCAATCAAAAATGAGACCACGAATGTCGCCACTGTGTTTAATCTAGTCACTGTACTTGAATATGAAAAGTATCAATGTACATAAATTCATTATAACAGTTAATTTGTGAATAAAGATAATTATGGATTTCTTTCAATGAAAGTAAAAATCCACAATTATCATTTGCGGGTAATCATTATTCAAAAGACAAAATTTACTCTAATTGAGATATCGAACCATGATGATAGTATAAACGAGTCACGAGGAAAATACAAAAGCATACCTTCTAACACCTTGTTATTCTCTGCCACTCGGACAACTTGCATTGATAATCGTATCTATATCTAATGTCTTTTTGTGATTTTCTTCTCTTTGCTAACGAAATTCTTCAGCATGAACGGTTTCAAGTTTCAGAACCTAAAAACCAAATAAAAATTAATATATAGTTCTAAGGTTTAGTTAAATCTACAAAACCAATCCTGGTTTGATTTTCAAAACCATTCAGAACAACCACGCTGATCTTATACAATACTGGAGTCTAAATTATTCAAAATAAAGTAAACTTTTGGCAACTTCCATGAAAAAAGAAATGAAATGTGAATTGATTTCCATGAAAAATTAAACACTATGAAATATATCGAGATTTTGTTCTAAGTGAAACTTCATGACTATTCTATACGAAATAATTTGTAAGGAAGGGACTTTGGGAACAGAATAACTAATGTATGAAAATAAAACAGAAGTTAGCGAATCTCACCACCGAACGTTATTTACTCCTTAGAATGGAAGTGAGGACTCACATCATTTGCGAACAGATGCTTCAATAAGAAAAAGAATTGTTCTGATTATAACCTATAAACAGAAATGGAGGACTATTGAGTGTTATTTTGCATTCAACAACATACCTTTCATCGCTTTGGTAGGTATTCTTTCTCCATTCAATAGCAAGCTGGGATAGTGGAATCCACGTGCCCCCCCCAGACTGAATTTTTGTGTACTGTGGAGATTCCATCACGGTACATACTTAGAATATTTTTTTGCCTTCCGCCCCTTGTGCCCCCCCCAGAAAGAGATCCTGGATCCGCCCTTGGTGGAATCTACTAGTTTTTCTCCCAAATTGAAAAGTTTATATTTACATTTCTTGAATATACTTTGCGAAAGAAAATCCCCAAGAATGAGCAGCAGCAATACCAGCCTCATTAAAACTGAAAAAAATAAAAATGTACATAAATTCATTATAACAGTTGATTTGTGAATAAAGATAATTATGGATTTCTTTCAATGAAAGTAAAAAAAAATCATTTGTGGGTACCTAATTCTTATTCGAAAGACAAAATTTTCTCTTATGGAGATATCGAACCATGATGATACAAGTCACAAGGAAAATACAAAAGCATACCTTCCAACACCTTGTTATTCTCTGCCTCTTGGACAACTTGCATTGATAATCGTATCTATATCTAATGTCTTTTTGTGATTTTCTTCTCTTTGCTAACAAAATTCTTCAGCATGAACGGTTTCAAGTTTCAGAACCTGAAAACCAAATAACAATTAATATATATCTTAGGTTTAGTTACATCAACCAAATTAATCCTGGTTTAATATTGAAACCATTCAGAGCAACCACGCTAATCTAATACATTACAGGAGACTAAATTATTCGAAACGAAGTAAACTTTTGGCAACTTCCATGAAAAAAGAAATGAAAAGTTAATTGATTACCATGAATAATTTAACACTATGAAATATATCAAGATTTTGTTCTAAGTGAAACTTCATGACTATCCTATACGAAATAATTTGTAAGGAAGGAACTTTGGGAACAATCTCACCACCAAACGTTATTAACTCCTCAGAATGGAAGTGAGGACTCACATCATTTGCGAACAGATGCTTCATTATGAAAAAAAATTTAAATTATTCTGATTATAACCTATAAACAGAAATGGAGGACAATTGAGTGTTATTTTGCATTCAACAACATACCTTTCATCGCTTTGGTAGGTATTCTTTCTCCATTCAATAGCAAGCTGAGATAGTGGAATCCAATCTATGCCTCTTTAGGGCCATTAATTAATGGCTGATATCCAATCCAATGGAATCATTTGTTTTATTAACCTGATGAGTCTTTATCCTGCTCTTGAAGTAAACGATCAAGATCTACTTGTTTTTCTCCCAAATTGAAAAGTTTATATTTACAGTTCTTGAATATTCTTTGAGAAAGAGAATCCACGAGAATGAACAGCAGCAATACCAGCCTCTTCAAAACTGAAAAAAATAAAATTGGATGAGTTGAAACTAAAATTAAATTTAACTGAAAAAATTACAACACATGCGCATGCATTCCCGAATTGTTAGTTGCTTCGAATTATGGATATTGTGATTTGCGAAGATTATTCAATTGTTAATGAATAGTTTGATATGAAATATTTACGTACACAAAAATTATTAGTCTATGGTACCGAGAACCGAGTAATCTGGGTATCAAATCAACAAATTGCTGGGAGTGCTGGGGAAGCCGACCTGCGCAATAAGTCCGGACTAGAACTTGGACTGGAACTGATCTTCGGAGTAGTTATATCTCTGGACCGGATCAGGTCGGAACTGATCCATGAAATTATTGGGATCAGACATCCCTACTTTAATTAAGGGTCCTAACCTAATAAATGGACCATAGATCATAGATATATTCTTAAATCTATGTAAATAAACCATAGATGTTTTCATTTTGTTCTATATCTTTTTATGATATGGCCTCGAGAAAAAGAGCATAAATGAATGAATATATGGCAGAAACTTCGATTGAACGTTGTCGCTTATCCCTTCATGGTGATCTATTTCCATAGTACAGAAGAATAGCCGCTGCAAAGATCTAAAATTAAAGATCTCTCTAAATTGGATCTCTTACTTTCAGCATTTGAGTATAGATGGCGCCTAGAGACTAAACTTAAATTTGGTGGATGCGCCCTTAGCACACAATGAAAGCGCATCCACCAATGCCTTAGTAATAAATAAATACGAAGTCTTGCGAAAACATTAAATTAGTAAATAAAGTGCATATATGTAATATATTTTCTTTCGAGATGAAATATTTGAATTATTTGGGTAGGTTCCCAAGGAATCTTCCGTATAATGACAATGCGGTTGCTAATGGTTTCGAGATGAATTTATTGATTTAACGATACATGAATCCATTTTACTTTTTTCCATAAATCGAACATTATATCATATACAGGTGAGCTTTTTTTCAACTGAATTAATACCATACCATGTATTATACGTTATCAGGGAAATCTACAAAGAATAATGAAAAAAATATGTTCTTTTCTCCAAGTTAATGCTTCATGAAGTAAAATTATACTCCGTCCGTTTATTAATTATATCAATCAGCTAAAAAAATATTTTCAGGAGTGAAATGACCGAAAAAAATAAAAAGAAGAAAGGAAACGGGTCGGAAAAGAAGGACAAGAAGAAGCCCCAAAAATCTAAGAAAGGGGGTAAAAAAGGTCGTTACAAAAGTGCGAGATTTGCTGTTGATATATTCACGGAGGCCGCCATGGAAAATGCTTATACCACATGCCATAACGTTCAGGATCTCCTGAAAAATCGGGGATTCCCCTGGCCTGACGCTCAGAAAAAGAAGAAGAAGGGAAAGAAATAAGACATGAAATTAGATTTGCAACGCATTTTGTATTTTGATCATATTTAATTCATAGACAGTGTTGTCGCTTCATGTATTACGTTATACTATTTTTTTTAATCAAAAAAAAAATAAAATAAGTGAAATACCCAAGCAATTTCAGAATTTTTTTCTCACATTAAACTCTATTCGAGTGGTCAAGGAAATATGTTCATCCTGAAAAAATTGGGATGGAAATCATATTTTTATTTTCAGTAGGAAAGTTGTTGAAAATTGCTTTTCTGTAAATTTTCATTAGATCATGAAGCATGAAGATTACTCTGGAAGTAACAGGGTTACTCGAGTTTATTATAAAATCTGGTTTAAATATAGAGTACAGCATCAATGCGAGTATTTCAAGATGTTTTCCAAATCCAAACTTGATCAGAAATAGTCAAGAAGAGTTTTTAGATTTTACATTGTAAGTATAATTTTATTTTAAGATTCATTAAATTGTTGATACCTACTTCAGATAATGATATGTGGAATGAAATGCATCTCCTGCTATTAATAGAACCCATTATTTACAATCTGTTACAGTTATTTATGTAGACTAAGATGAAGTTAATTTTTGTCGAGTCAATTCACAAAATATAGTGAGAAAATGATCAGATTCTAAAGAATTACCAATATATTTCAAAAAAGACTGGACAGTATAAAATTCATGCAATTTTAATTAACTTCTTTTCAGATGTCGATGAAGCTTTCGGTCAAAGCTGATGAAAAAGATAAACATGAACTTGACGTTAACTTTTTACTCTTCACTAAGCACAAGTTATATAGTGCAGCAGATGATGGGAAAATTAAAGTGAGTAATATATTAAATTCTTTCTGAAAGTCATTTTCACCATAAATCCTTGAGCAAAATCATATTTTCACCAGGTGTGGACCCCAGATTTGAAACTTCTGGCAGAGGTGCAAGCGCACCCTTGTTCGGTTTACTCCTTAACAGCAAGCGAAAATACCCTATATTCTAGTTCGAACGATGGTACGGTTAAAGCATGGACCCTCGACGATTTAAAAGAGAAGAAAATACTTCTCAACCAACCTAACTTTGAGTTTTGGAGGGTCGCTTGGAGCAACGGATACTTGTACGTTGGAGATGACCAAGGAAATGTAAATATCTGAATTGGGTTTCCCCCGTTTTCAGTTTATTTTTTTTCAGATCCGTGTATACAATAACGAAGTTTATTACGGAATCATGAACATTGCCGAGCCCGTTAAGGATATGGTTGTCGATGGACACATTCTTTTCACAGCGAATCTCGATATCATCATTACGGATGTTAAATTACAAGGTGAGCGAGGTGTATTTTTCAAACAAACCTTATTACGATAATTCCAGGAAAAAACCTTCAATGTATCAACCGTATCAACATCTACGGTAAAGCTCCGATCACCCTCGCTGGAAATACATTGTGTTTCACCGATAGAGAAGGTAGGGACATAATTGTTCACGAGAAAGCCGATGAAAAACATTGGAAAGAATTGACTCAAATGAAGGTGAGTGATATCGAAAAACTGAGGAGAATGTGAAATTTAAAACTTTCCCAGGGAGCTCACGATCTCATCATAAATGCTCTAGCTGGGAGTGGAAGCGATGGTAAAGTGAATCTTTTCAGTGGTGGTTGGGATAAGAACGTCAAGAAATGGATCATCGACAACGATAACATTGAGAATAAAGGCTCTTGCGACGTGGGTTTCACTGTGAATGCTCTCGTTCTTGGCGACGATGAAATAATGGTGTATGTAGCTGGTGAAAATGGCAATATAGTCCGAATAGATGGGAAATAAACCATGGACAACCGGTTTTATTTGTTAATATACCCTTACAGTTAAAATGAGCACAAAACTGTACATTATTTATGTATTTACAAATACGAGAGGCAGTGTTTCTCCAAGTACTTTTCCAATAATTTGTCGATATAAAATTTCAAATACTCAACCGTCATCAATATATGGATTCAACCATTTACCTGCTTTCTAACTTTCTGCCGAATGGGTTCAAACCTAGCATTCGCTAAGCAATTATATTAATTCATCTTATGCTTATTTTTATTCAGCGTGTAAGTACCACATAAAGCTCTCGATCCACGATAAAAAACTTTCATACCAGGTTGGTACCTTATTTTAACAAATTTAATGAAGGAAAATCCGAAATTTCTAACAGTAGGGAAATCTCAGTAGCAATAATTTTAGTTTGACACCGATCTCTTGCGATTCGAGAAATTTCCACATTATAACAGGTTTCCCCAATAGGAATGATACAATTTGAGATGGTTATAATGGCAACATTTAATCATGGAAAGATACATTTAGAATTGTCTCACTGAATAATTTATGCGTTTCTCTTAATGTTTGAATTGTATCATTCCTATTGGAAAACCCTTTACATTATTACAATAAGCGAAAAGCATTTAAAAAGTTTCATGAGCTCTCGCACAATAATTTTCCAATGATCATTAAAAAAATATCCATCTCTCAAATTTTCCGTTGAATAACAAAATAGGTAATTGCTTCGATCGAACAATGCTAAAATCTAGCGGAATCTTGGGTCGTATAGAAAAAAATTACTTTTAATAGCCAGTAATATCCGAGATTGTTTGTCCCATTTCTTCCGCCATTTGTCTGTACTTGGTTCTCTCGTCAATCAAAGCATCTGGAATAGAGTCATTATAATAAACAGAACGAGATTCTGATTAATGCCAGTATAATCTAACCCCGACAATTAAAAATAATAAAATAAAACACAATAATCAACCAAACATATTTATAAATTAAATACACATAAATAAACATACAGAACTTATAAGATGAAAAATAATGAAAATTTCTCGACGACACCGAGCCGCTGGAACCTCAAACCGATTTTTGTTGTATGCAGGAAAAATTGCACTGTACAATGATAAAACTTTCGATCATCGAGAAACTTTGGGAGTACAAAATATACAGATGGCAAAGAAAAATTTACAGGATGAGTTCCACGAATGCTGTGTCCAAATCGTCTCCAATTTCCTTGAAACGCTCTTTCTCGGCAACGAGCTCATCTACAATCATTCAAGTTAAAGATATGCTTCGATGGAAAGGGGTGAACTTCATATCGCAAAGTATCGATGCCTCTATAATATTCATATTTAACTTTAATTTGGTCCTTCGTGTGAGAAATTTTTAGTCTCTTACGTCCCTTGAAGCCAAACACGAAACGTGTCTCGTCTATCTAAATGAATCCTTTTTTGAAATAATCGTGGAATTTGTATGGGGAATTTTATCGAATAAGAAATATCCTGTCCACCTCTTTCTCATAATTGCGATATGAAGCTCTCAGAATAACGAAAATTCTATTAATCCGATTCTTCACTGCAAACAACCACTGTTATTTCCACTCGATGTTGGACACTCTAAGGAGAAGGAAAAACCATGCAAAGCAGAAATGATACAAAAATAAATTAAAATCTCTGTGTTATTAGTGTAATTGCATAAAAAATACAATATAAATAAGATATAAACAGGCCCTAAAATAAAGTTTCTCGTAATACTTTCTTTGTGTGGAATAAATTTCTGTTCCAAAAGAATCAAGATAAAGCTTCGATACAGATTATATAAAGAGAAATTATGTATGAATGAAACCTGCTCAAATTACAACAATTTTAATCGTTTTTAAAATTTTAATGGATGTAATTAAAAATTTTGTCTTGTTCGGAAAAACCGATTATCACTCATACCTTTAATTACACTCAATGAAGTTGACGATGTTTCAATATCAGAAAAAACATTCACAATGATTTGTCGTAACAATAGTAGTAATTAAATACATAAATGCGAATTTAACTTTCTGAAAATAATTCTTTTCTCTTCCCTTAATGAACATAAAATTATTAAATACGTGGCGAATTTTGAATTCAAGCAGAAGCTTTCAAATTAAGCTTATGAGTCAAACAGAATATCAGTGAGTTTTCCATTTAAAAGGAATATACTGAAATTTTATCAAAATTTTCTATCATAATTTTAATATCATAACAAAATGAAAGCTAGTAACGATAATTAAAAACAATAGAAATATTCAATATTGTTTCTGTTATGCCAAACGCAGTTCTCGAACCGATGAAAGTATAAATTATAATAAAACTATATACAAAAATAACCGCCAGTTATCAATTGACCGAACATAAAGTTCCCAAACTCAAAGAAAATAAATATTAATAAGTATCAAAAAACTTTCATTTTTGGTACGGTAAAGAAAATGTGAGAACCTTTGAACCATTTTTAGCTACCTTCATTCAGACAAATTATAGACAATCAATAATTGGATATCAAAGATGCTATCAAGTCTGTATATGGCAGTTGTTGATCGTATTATTGCAATAAAGGAGAGATCAACGGAATGGCTAGCCTCAAACTATCCAATGAACTGAACAAATTCAAAATGCAAAATCGGAATTTCTACAACTACATAATTTTTATCAGAAGCACCAATTTGAACATCGATTTGGGAATGTATGTTGCGCTTTTTCATCATTTACTGGTTTGCTTAATGCATCGTGTGATCCTTAGAAATTACATATTTTGAATATCGTAAAGGGTCGCTTCCATCTCATCTGAGAGCAGTTTGTTCTTTTCTTTTTCGCTAAGTATATCGTCTGGAATGTTAAAGGTTAGGGTTAGGATCAAACAAAAAAAAAACATTAAGAAATAAACAAATCAAAAAACATCAAGTATCGATCTTATTCGGCATTGTTAGACATCAACGTTGAACGTACCTTCTAATCTGTCAACCTCCTTCTGGAGTTTCTGAACAGAACGTTCTGCGAATTCAGCACGAGCTTCAGCCTGTGGAATTAAATCGTTATTAGAGAGTGATTCGGAGAGGTCTAAAAAAAAAACTCAAGTTTGAATTACTCAACAGAAAAAAATTCTTTGGGTCGATAAGTATTTCAAACTTGGAGGTAAGCAGAGATCGTAAACAATTCCATCTAACACTTAATGCAAAGACGAGAAACAAGAATATAACAGGAAAGGTTTTTCAATTCTGAAACATTTCTCGTCGTATTGGATTTTGAAGTTTATTTGCTGTTGAAGATACAAATAAAACCTAAATAGATTTCCAAAAGATTTAATTCACTGTGTTAAATGGACTTGTTTCAGACATAATCGTGAACAGACTTTTAATGAAACAGATTCACATGGAATTTGATTTTTCATTTCTTTATGCTCATGTGGAGAAGAATTGAATTGCATGCAAAAAGCTAGATACAATATATTTTGTCTAAACTTGAGAATAATTTATAACTCAAACTCAATAAAATGAAAAGTTATTTTAGTAATCAAGCAATTTCTAAGGCAACCCTTGTACCACTAATTAATCAAGCAGAATCAATGAAATTTAATTTGAAAAGATTTAAATTCGAACTGACTCAATATTTTTTGGAGCCTCGTTAGACAACTAGCAATATCTTCAAACAGAGCAAACCAAAAACCACTCTCAAATCTTTAAACTTACCGTTCACCCTTGAACGACTTTCTCTCAGTTAAGCTACTTCAATTCTAATAAAATCAGAGTATATCCCTCTCAAAATTGTTCGATGAAATTCAAAATGTCAACAAAAAGTTTGATAATTTGAAGAGAGGGATATACCCTGTGAAAATAAGTCCTATATAAATGAATCCCAATAGTGAAAACAAACTCAACGAAACAAATTCATATAGATCATAAAAAAATAAAGATTTTCTTTGAGTTTATTTCCATTGTACCCACGTTAAGAAGGTGAAAAAGTCGAGATGTAAGCAGAGATTTACCCCAATACATTGTGAATTTTTAAAGAACCGACCAAATCTAAACTTACTTCACGCAACTTATCAGACATGGAATGAATTACATCCTCGCTATGCTCTCTTGTAATGGCAGCCTGTACACAAACAACGCTATACAAACATGCTTTATACAGAACAAGACAATACACTAAAGTGAAGTGAAAAATGGTAAATACATCTGAAGACATACGCCCCTCCAACGTCCAGACAGCCAAAAACCTTCCGTAATAATATAGGAAAAAAAAAGGGTTCAAATTAGTTGTTACCTCCGCAAGTTTGTCTTCGTTCAGTCTCAGCGCCACCGAATACTCCTCCTCCCTCGCCGTGGCCTAGTTCAACATTTATTGATATCAAGCGGAAAAAAAAAAATACAAAAAATCATGCATTTGATCGGGGTTAAACAAAAAAATCACAACTCAAGCAGATTCACACGCTATACTTAGGTGTGTACCTCCTTTAGACGGGTTGTCAAATTCTTGATTTGATTTTTGTATTCTTCTTCACGTTGGTTCGCCTGGACAAATACGAGAATTATATTTGGGACTCGAGAGATTCGAGCTTCCATTTCCAACGGAAAAACTATTTTGGTATAATTCGTGAACGGACATTGAGAAAATTAAGTTTCTCGGTGGAAATGGAAGATTGTAATATTTCCATATATGATATTATCAGTAACTTTGCTGGTTTTGGAATAGATAAAAATTAATTTCTTACAATGGAAGGCTTCACAGTATTCTTAAGTTTAAGGCATTGATTTTTTTGCCCGCTTGTTTCTACAATCTCAACAAATTCAATTCAATTTTGTTTAATTAAGTGAAAATTCAGCTTTCTAGCTTTTCCACGTGAAAAAAAAGAACTTGAGTTTAAATTTAATCATTTTTTGGACAAACATGAACAAGTCCGAAAATCACAGATATCCTAAAGTTTCTCTAATAGAGTCATGATTCCTCTCAAAAATCGTGGATTTTGGAAGATTCATCAAGTATTTTATTCTTGTGAATTAGATAAATAGGAAACTGATTTTCCAATTGTAATTCAACATTTTTCTACTAAAACGAAGTAATAATTCTACTTGTGAAGCCTTTTCAAACTTTGGGATGAAAATAGAATGGAATAGGTAAAAATGTCTCACCTTTTCTTCTGATACTTCAAGAGATTTAAGGTTATTGCCTACAACACGGAGTTCCTCTTCAAGTTCTACGATTTTCCTGAAACATAAAGAATCGATTAGTAAAGGAAATTTGTTGTAACGTAACAAGTTCAAAGAAAATTGCAAGCAAACATTTACTACCTGGATACTCTCGACCTCGAATAAGATACAAATGAGCAAAGATCTTCAATTTTACTGAAAAAATTTTGGAGCAAACTGAAACTGGTCCTCAATAAAAAAAATCGTAACAAAATGGACAATGGTTTCCCCAAAAACTTGGGGAAATCATGACATAGGAATTTTTTTCAGACCATTTAATCATGGATAGCTTAGCACTTACCTGTCACTTTGCTCGGCTCGTTCTTCTGCTCTTTCTAAATCCTGTTCCATCAGCACCAACTTACGGGCAACCTAGCAACATCAAATCGTGCAAAAATACAAGCAATTCGCACTAAAACTATCAGAATATAAAAATCCACAAGTTTCATTACGACCTGTTTCAGGTTTGTCGTCATTCGAACGAATGAACAGATTCGCGTTGAAACTTGTGGGTTCGACAAGATTAAAAAAATAAAAATCTCGGCTCGCTGCAACATCCCTAAAAGAGCGATAAAAACATGCAAAACCACGCCATTCAAACGGAACACCTACGATTCTCCGGTTTCTGCGCGTTCTTCGGCTCTCTCGAGATCGGCTTCAACCATGGCCAATTTACGGGCAACCTGTATATTAAATACTTCATTTAGACTAATTGGCACGTGATTCACGGGCGGTTGATTCAAAAACAAGACTTCGTTCTGTTAGAAAGCTGTAAAACGTTAGTTGGTGGAAAGGGAATCTTTAGAAAAATTAACTGATAAAAATTGAAATGAAACTGTTATGACTGAACGAACTCGCCAACCTGATTGTCTAATGTATTCAGATATCAGTGTTGGTTATTATTGAAGCTTCCAAACACATTCACATCGGTTATACAGTTTTAATGAGTGGTTAATGGAATGCGGAACAAAGAAAAATGCCGTTGTATGAAAAACATCGATTTAAGAATGGAAAGAAAATATGAGCTGTTGGTTGCACATTACGGTTTCTAACGGAGAGAAAAACAGAAAGAACTTGTGGGAGTTAATTTCTTACTCGTTCGTCGAAATATGAAAAATATGAAAACAGAAAAAAAGTGAAATATGTTAATTTTCTCATTAATTATTTTCGAGAATTGTGAATAATCAAAGTTTCTCTATTTAATTCAAAATTCATCCGATTTTTCCTTCGATGAATTTTGAGGGAAACAATCATGATAAAAGAGAAATATTTCACGTACTTATTTGGCTGTTGCCACCAGCACCTCCTCCCACACCTCAGTTCGGATTTCCAGTTCAAACATTCAGAAAATACCGAAACCCCATCCGGATAAAATAAAGACAACCGAAAAAGATTAAATTCAAAAGTTACAACATCTCAATTCGTATTTTACAACAAATTCGACTCGAGGTACAAAATATCATTGCGAGCTAGAATTCTCAAGCCAGTTGGGAAAATTATTGGATAGGGTCGAAAAATTCTTAAATATCCTTGGAATGATGAGAAAGATCATCATAAATGTTGGAGATTACACATGATAAGAATAGTATCGGAGTGATCAAATATAGAATTCGATCAGTATTAAGAATAAGTTCTTATCAGAGCAAACATTCAGAGATAAAATAAAAACAAAGTTTGTACACACTTGGAAAGAGAGTATGCAAAATAATTTTTGTTGTTTTTATGTTTCGAAGGATATTCACTGAAATTTTTCACAATTCTTTGCTCTCCTTATGTTCATTTTTAGGTCATTACAATTAGTAAAGAAATCTAAAATAAGTTGCCTTTATACTCGATAACTCAAGAAAAAATATTTGTATTTGTTATTTTAACTTTATTACTTGTAATACACTCATATAATTTTTTTATTGGTTTTTTAAATTCACTAACCACAAACTAAGAAGTACCAGGTGGTCAGAAAGTAGGTTCACAACTCCAATTGTTTCTATTTCATTTTAAGGAATTCCTATCAACATTAAATGAATAATTGACTTATTTAACAATATCCGTAAAAACTTCTCCGTTACCCTACGTTGAAAAATGACATGATCGTTACCAAAAAGTTAATTAAACAGGGTATATTTGGAAAGTTTAAGCAACAACTATTCAAGCCACATTATCATAAGTGTTGAAAAACTTTCAATATAGGATGAAGAACAATACGCAAAAATGATTAAATCAAAATTAATTGAGACACAGCACTGATAGTGCTTGTGAAGTTATTCGAGAAGTCTTTGTTTAACATTTTACAAAAAAATCGCTTAAGAACCTAAAAAATTTTCTGTACATATATGACATCATCAAGAAAACAAATAGAGTTGTAATCTTTTTTCTGGCCACCCTGCTGGATTGGCTTAGCATTAAACGAGCCCCTGACATTAGTCAGTTTGTAAATAAGACGAGCTCGAAAAATATTCATAGCTGCCTTTCAGATCACCATAAAAATTCTAGCAGCCAATTTGAAGATACATTAATCAAGCCTCTAACTTGAAAATCCTGTTGTGTTAAAAATAGCGGCAATAATATTTTGAACCACTCGGTCAAAATAAATAATCTATATAAATTCTATCCCTTCCGAAACTTTCAATAATTATTAACAAGCCCCATCACAACACCCACAAACGTTAAACATGTCTCGAAATTCGATTTTTTTCTTACACTGCGCCACTCTTTTCCCGCCACATTTCCCCCCTTTCACTTCACATCTACCCATATACGCCGACGTTTCCACTCGACACCACCGGAGAAGACACTGTCGTGTTAGTTAGTAGCGAGTATCAGAACACTGAAATTAGAATCAACACCAAAAAACAACAATACGCTAAGTCAAGTATTTTCTATAAACCTCATCGTATTTTTTATCGGCTTCCTCGGCCAAAAATCGGGCCTCTTTCAATTGGTTCTCGAGGGCGTCCATGCGTTCCTCATCGGCCAACGAGCGGTTCTCGAGAATTTTTCGTTGCCTAGTGAAAAGTAAATTGAGAACATGAATTATCGAAAATCAACGACAACTCTGATACACGACACCACAGAAATTGATTCCTGTCACGTGGTAGATCACATCTGTCATATTTGGCCAACGTTGCCAGATTTACTCAAACGTACCGTGGATCAGAGTTGTTCGAAACTTAGAAGAAAGAGATTGAAGCTTGAATCCGTCACCTCCGGGGCAGCCTGAAAACCTGTACGAAAAAAGCCTTATTCTAAATTCCTAACTCTATATCCAACAACGTTCGAACGAAGAAAATTTGGAAGAATGTTCTTCGATCGAACCCGTCGGTGGTCAAATGAAGGGGAGAGGGCCAACTACCTCTTCGTATTTTTTGTCTGCTTCTTCGGCTATCAATTTCGCTTGGGCTAGTTGCTCTTCCAGGAGGGTCACTCTGTCGTCTTCCATGTTACTTCGGCTTTCCAGTGCTTTGCATATCCTGAGGGGCGATAAGGGAGATCGTCGGTGTTAATGAGGCGCACACAGCGCCCAATGTTCATGTGTCGACTGTCTGCTTGGGAATTTTTCGAGCAAGATGCATAGAGACACAATTCATCAATATTTTTTAATGGAATCCGAGATATTTAACTGCCATACTCAAACGTGGTAATTTGGCCCAATTGTAAAGGAAGGTGAATATTCGGATTCAAAAATATGTATTATAATTTTGAGTACGCAATTCATCCATTTTCTGTCTAACAAACAACAAAGAGTGATCAAAAATTTCAATTTGTGTATTCTTTGCATCTTATCTAGGGGAATTTGATTCAAATCACACTAGATGATCTTAATTTTGATCTTCAACTTATTATGTTTGAAATCTTGAATGATAATAAATTGGACAAGTCCGACAGTCGACAGTGAACATTGGGGTGAATGTTATTCTCGCACGGGGACGGGGGAGGAAAAACAAACCTTTCACTTTCGTCTGCGGCTTGGGAAGCCTCCGCCAATTTGGCGGTGGCGGTGGCCAAGCGTTCTTCAGAACGTTCGAGGTCCTCCTCCAACAATTGGATACGACGATTCAGAGCGGCAACTTCGGATTCCGCCTGTAATAAAAAAAATATATTAGTTGATTTTCACTAATCTCCAGATACGACGTACAAGATGATCGATATGAACAGACAAGGAAAAGAACGAATGATTTCGACTTGATATGTGCATCAAAATTGGTTGATTCCATCTTTTGAAGTTTATAAAAATAAAATGACAGTACTTGTCATACTGACAAGAACACTGAAGGCCATTATGGTACACAGAAAAAAAGTGAGTTTTATAATATTTTCAATTTACTCAATTCTGTGATTCCATCTACGAAAGTATCAAAAAATAAATTGACAGCATTTGTCGAACTGACAATGAACCCTGAAGGCCATGTTGGTACACAAAAAATGATCGAGTTTTATAATATTTTCAATTAACTTAATTCTGTGATTCCATCTATGAAAGTGTCAAAAAATAAATTGACAGCATTTGTCATACCGACGAGAACACTGAAGGCCATTATGGTGCACAGAAAAAAATTGAGTTTTATAATATTTTCAATTTACTTAATTCTGTGATTCCATCTATGAAAATGTCAAAAAATAAATTGACAGCATTTTTCATACTGACAAGAACACTGAAGCCTATTATAGTACACAGTCAAAAAATCGAGTTTTATAATATTTTCAATTTACTTAATTCTGTGATTCCATCTATGAAAGTGTCAAAAAATATATCGACAGCATTTGTCATACCGAGAAGAACACTGAAGGCCATTATGGTACACAGAAAAAAATTGAGTTTTATAATATTTTCAATTTACTTAATTCTGTGATTCCATCTATGAAAGTGTCAAAAAATATATTGACAGCATTTGTCATACCGACAAGAACACTGAAGACCATTATGGTACACAGAAAAAAAATTGAAGTCTGTGCTTTTGTGAACTTCTTTGTTGTTGTTTCAGTTGAAGATTTTGGTTTTTTTGGTCTGATGGGGAATTGAAATAGTTTGGATTGGGAATCTACACATTGATGAATGTTGATTTGATTAGTGATTTCAATACCTGTGTTTTAGACACCGTTTTATTCATTATGTGTTATTGTTCCAATAAATGAGTTTTCAAAAAATAAAATGACAGGATTTGTCATACTGACAATGAACACGTATATAAGCCATTTTGGAACACAGAAACAACTGGTTTAATTTATTCTTTTTCATGATGATATGGTGGATGCGCCATAAACCTCCACTTTATGTGGCGGATGCGCTTTCCACCACCATCCTCATCCGATCCTATTGTAAAACCGCACCGACGATTTCGAAATATTCCGTAGCGTAAAATCTATAGGTTTCCGACACAAAGCCGATACCCAAAAACCCGTACTTCCTTCCGGTCTTTCATCAATGACGTAGCTGGGCCATGACTATTTTTCCCAACGCTTTGTTTCGAATGTTTACACGCATTGTTGAATGATACCCATTATAAATTTGTACTTCTTTTTCGTTTCAATCGATGCGAGTCACGCCCTACATTTCCCAAGTGTCACTTTCCGATAAGAAATAATTCGGTTGCGAATATTAAATAAGATGATGATCCAGGTTTATCTTCGCTAATCTTGGAGACGAAGATAAATAAGTGAGCCTGGGATATCTCCTTACTAGTTATTTACACAGCTTTTTATAAGGAGCAAGAGTTATGACTCAGCCTATGTTGAAAAATTTTGATAAGAAAACGCTGTTTCTTCTATGACTTGATGTGATCACAAATCGAACATATCCATAGATACTTGCATGGATATCAATTTATATTTTCTAATCAGTACATAAACTTTTTCCAATTATATTTCTAGAAAGCTGTTTCAACATTAAAACATCAAATATCAATAATTCGTAAGTCATGAAAGTATTTTTTCTTCTCATCCTTTCATGTGCTTGGTTACTGAGACCATCCAGAAAATATTGAAAATATTTATTACCATACCACTCTATGATCATCAGTTACCTAGCTAATGTTCATTAAAAACACTGTATTGAATGATCAGTTATTATTTCTGCATGGTAATTACCTACTAATCGGTTCTAGTTATAAATATTCAATTTATTAAATACCAAATTTCAGGAAATACCTAAAAGATTCAACCCGATATCGTTTTGATATGAAATAGAATCGAGAAGTAGTTTTCATACGCGAAGCCCATCGAATAATCAACAAGGTAAACCTGTTTCGAATATATTTTCCACTCATTCATAAACGAAATAACCGTTTCTATTATCTGGAATGATTAACGATAAAACTTCATGGAAAAGCATGACGGTCTATAAACTAGAACGAAAACACGACTGCATAAAAAATTAGGTACAGGTACTTTCAATTAACCTCAAAATCACACATGTTAGGGATGTTGGTTGATAACTCTGTATCCTCAAAGAACATCTAATATTTTCATATGATAACAATAATTATCGCGGAATTTCAATCAAGGTAAAATAAATATTTGGTCAAAAGACCACTACGTCATCAATTAAAATCGATAACCAGTGAACGTGGAAGTTGGACTTCGAGGTTCCAAACATATCTCCAGTTGGAACACAGGGGTGGGTTTCCATCCCAGATAATATCAACAGAACAATCGTGAAAATATTCTCAGATAATTCAGGCTTACTTCTTCTCGCCGTATCGCTTCCAGTTGCAGACGTTTAGTGTACTCCTCGCATTCATCCTTGTACCGTTCCAACTCCTCCTTAGTCTGACGCATTTTTTTCTTGAGCACATCCAGGATGGACGTCGTTACAGGTAGGGTGGTAGTCATTTTGACTTTTTTCTCGAAACACGACACCGAAAATAACAACGAAACAACGTTCAGCGGTCGCGAACTGATAACAAACTGGGCGAGCCGGCCTATGATTCAATATGGCGTCTGCGCCTGCGTAGGAAACACCTGTATGTTATGTTCAGCTTCCGCCGTTTTTGAATAGGGGCGCGCCCGAAATTTCGAAACCGCCGCGTATCTAATTTGTGCGACAAACCGTGAAATCGTAAAAGTAATTGACAATTGTATTGGATTGTAATTGGTAAAAGCTACGCTGGTTGTACTATGCGGTCAGCAATTCGATCGAAAGCCGTTTCAATTAGACGTTCTCGAATGTTCGTCCGTTGATTACTGGAACGGTTTGTCGATGACATAAGCCAGAACTTGCGAATAATGCTCATTTCGATATGAGCGTGAAAACTTTTGGGGTTATTCAGAATTTGGATATAACACAGAAGTTATTTGAGAACCATAGAATGTTTTGGATTTTTTTCAAATAGAACATTATGATAAGCATGATGATGAATTTTGAAAATTATACTGCATTCTCCATATTGACGTAATCTGTGGCCTTTTGCATATAAATTGTACTTTCATATAAAAACATTTCGATATTCTTTATGATTGTGAAAACTTTTGGGGTTATTCAGAATTTGGAAAGAACACAGAAGTTATTTGAGGACCATAGAATGTTTTGGAGTTTTTTCAAATAGAACATTATGAGAAGCATGAAAATGAATTTTGAAAATTATACTGCATTCTTCATATTGACGTAATCTGTGGTGTTTTGCCCATAAATTGTACTTTAATATACAAACATTTCGATATTCATTATGATCGTGAAAACTTTTGGGCTTATTTAGATTTTGGATAGAACACACAAGTTATTTGAGAACCATAGAACGTTTTGGAGTTTTTTCTAATAGAACATTATGAGAAGCATGAGAATGAATTTTGACAATTATACTGCATTCTTCATATTGACGTAATCTGTGGCCTTTTGCAAATAAATTGTACTTCAATATACAAACATTTACAGAAGAAACTGTTACGATCGCCGAGTTTACATCACTGTTCAGGCCATAAATGGTCATGTTATTGAAATCGACTTGATTTCAAGATACTCTGTGGCTATCTTGCCCATATCTATGGCACCATATGTTGTTTCGATACTTTTCAATATTCATGATCCTTGAGTTTATAAGGATAATCGAAAATATATATGTGTAATCCATCTTGATAATTATGATTCGAATGATTCCATCTTTAGAAGTTTATAAAAATAAAATGACAGTACTTGTCATACTGACAAAAACACTGAAAGCCATTTGGGTACACAGGAAAAAAATTTAGTTTTATAATATTTTCAATTTATGTACTTAATTCTGTGATTCCATCTATGAAAGTGTCAAAAATTAAATTAACAGCATTTGTCATACTGACAAGAACATTGAAGGCCATATGGTACACAGAAAAAAAATTGAGTTTTATAATATTTTCAATTTACTTAATTCTGCGATTCCATCTACGAAAGTGTCAAAAAATAAATTGATAGCATTTGTCATACTGACAAGAACAGTGAAGGCCATTATGGTACAAAGAAAAAAAATTGAGTTGTGTAATATTTTCAATTTATGTACTTAATTCTGTGATTCCATCTATGAAAGTGTCAAAAAAATATATTGACAGCATTTGTCATACTGACAAGAACACAGACGGCCATTATGGTACACAGAAAAAAAGTGAGTATTATAATATTTTCAATTTACTCAATTATGTGATTCCATCTACGAAAGTGTCAAAAAATATAGCGACAGCATTTGTCCTACTGACAAGAACACTGAAGGCCATTATGGTACACAGAAATAAAATTGAGTTTTATAATATTTTTAATTTAATTAATTCTGTGATTCAATCTATGAAAGTGGATAATCATTATCAAAAAATTTTATTAACGTTCATCATAAACATTTGTTTGTGTAATGATTAGTGGAGTGAGTGAGAATTTTATTGAATATGATGATATCGATATAATTATTTCGATAGCAATGTTATGTTTGGATATGACTCAATTTTATAACTACTCGACGAGATAATGGAATTACACCGAATAATCTAATTATCTTTCAAGTATTAACGATGAATTAACGTTAAACTAACTTCAATCCTTGCCAATAAAGTACCAAATGCATTGTCTTGAATTTACTCGATGTATAAGGTGATTAATAATTATAATTCGAACTTTCACGGAATTATTGCATTGAAAACTTTCTGATTACCAATAGGAATTCTCTAATGAAATAATAAAATGCTTCAATCCATATAACCTTTGTAATAATAAGCGTTGAAAAATTCCTTTATCCAGGTCAAATGTCAATTGAAGCAATTCACGCCATAAAAATTCTTGAATTCCTTCGATGTTTCGTTCAATTCGGGAATTTCAGAAGAAGAATCCCGAATCATAGAAATCGCTATCACCGAACCTAACCCCTTCCAGTCATAACCTATCTTCGGATCGTGACGTCCACCTGTTGCGTCGACACAAACAAACCCACGTGACAAACGTCAGCTGACAAGTTTATTCATTTATGCGTAATTCATCTCGTTAAATATAACTCGGAACGTCAACATACCCTCTTCAACTGCGTCTTCATGATGTTGTGCAACTCGTTGCGGATTATCGAGAACTTCATCAGGGTGTCCGAGCTGAAGATGGAACTGAAGGCCAATCCAGGATAGTCAGCACATCGTCTCTTCCTCCTGTTCTCCCTTTCTGCAACTACCTCGGTACATTCGGAGGTGCATCGAAGTTTGGAAAGTTCCTCCAGTTCCGGATCTTTCTCCTCGTCGCTGTAACTGGAACCTTCTGCTGCTGGTCTGTATATTGTTGACATGTCTTCATCTCCAGGTAACTTGGGTACATTTCGTACACGTTTAATTCTTGAACTTTTGGTTTTCTCTTTGACAGGCGTAGATACTCTACTACTATCTAATTCGTCTTCGCTATGGGTTAGGTCTATAACTACGTTATTATCACAGTCGTTACTTGACTTATTGATATCACTTATTTTATTCGAGATTGAGGCACTTTGGATCACAGTGGGGCTGCTACTTGTTTGTTGTTGACTGTATTCACTTAGGGGCATCGTTGAACTTTCTACATTCTGTTGCAGGATCGCCTTCCTACGACTGCTTTCGTTTCTGGGGTGGTGTTGGTGCCCACGTTTCTTCCCAGAGCCCCTCGGCCCCGTACTTTGTGACATGGTCACTTCGATGCGGATTCGAACGGGCACATCGCCACTGACATCTTACGAACTACTGCGGACTGGCGGTGACAGTTCGAAACATAGACGGTACGCGCGCATGGGCATCGAAACAGCTTTCTCTTATTCTCATCCGTGACCGCCTCGCTTGTGGCGCGCCTGGAGGGCCGCAACTCAAGATACACGAAATTACGATAATGCCTCAATATTTCGGTAGAATTCATTCGGGGTAGACGGAATTCCGCTATTGTTTCGTGGGAAGGTTCGAGAATCCCTCGACGTGGGATCCGAGAGGCCTTATTTGGCAAGAGATCGGGTTCTACGTACGGGATTATTTTTAGATCTCGAGATGTTGCGCAGCGTTGGTATACATAGTCTAAATCATACGTGAACAAGGCCGGAAATATTCGATTCGAGTAATGTCTAGCTGGCCGCACTTTTCAGATTCCGAACAATTCAACTTGAGGTCATGATTTGACTGGAATGACAGGATATGGTCGATCTGAGAAAAATAAATCGTTGGAAATTCTTACTCATTTTCAGGCAGGAAGACGTAAAAATGATGAGAAGCTCTTGATAAATATCAATACCAACAGTTCTTCGAAGAGGCATTATAATGATGATTATATTTCCCACTTTAAGAGTAGCTTGATTGTGAAATGTAAGAATAAAACGTGAATCAATATCCTGAGGAGTTAATGACCTGCTTCAAGGTTGAGAAGCGCAAACTATAAATTATTGAGGGAAGCAAGGGCGGATCTAGAAATTGGCCTTGTGTGGATGCACATAAAACCAAGAAAACTGCTTCAATAGTTCCTCGTTCTGTTCATATCATAAATTGAGTTTATAATATTTTCAATTTATGTACTCAATTCTATGATTCCCTCTATGAAAGTATCAAAAAATATATTGACAGCATTTGTCATACTGACAAGAGCACTGAAGGCTATTTTGGTAGTCAGAAAAAAAATTGAGTTTTATAATATTTTCAATTTACTCAATTCTGTGATTCCATCTATGAAAGTGTCAAAAAATAAATTGACAGCATTTGTCCTTCTGACAAGAACACTGAAGGCCATTTCGGCACACAGAAAAAAAATTTTATAATATTTTCAATTTACTTAATTCTGTGATTCCATCTATGAAAGTGTCAAAAAATAAATTGACAGCATTTGTCCTTCTGACAAGAACACTGAAGGCCAGTTTGGTACACAGAAAAAAATGAAGTTTTATACTATTTTCAATTTACTTATTTCTGTGATTCCATCTATGAAAGTTTCAAAAAATAAATTGACAGCATTCGTCCTACTGACAAGAACACAAAAGGCCATTTTGGTACACAGAAAAAAAATTTTATAATATTTTCAATTCACTTAATTCTGTGATTCTATCTATGAAAGTGTCAAAAAATATATTGACAGCATTTGTCATACCGACGAGAACACTGAAGGCCATTATGGTACACAGGAAAAAAATTGAATTTTATAATATTTTCAATTTACTTAATTCTGTGATTCCATCTATGAAAATGTCAAAAAATAAATTGACAGCATTTGTCATACCGACAAGAACACTGAAGGCTATTTTGGTACACAGAAAAAAAATTGTGTTTTATAATATTTTCAATATAGTTAATTCTGTGATTCCATCTATGAAAGTGTAAAAAATAAATTGACAGCATTCGTCCTACTGACAAGAACACTGAAGGCCATTTTGGTACACAGAAAAAAATTTTTATAATATTTTCAATTCACTTAATTCTGTAATTCCATCTATGAAATTGTCAAAAACAAATTGACTGCATTTGTCATACTGGTAAGAACACTGAAGGCCATTATGGGCACATAAAACCAAGAAAACTGCTTCAATAGTTCCTCGTTCTGTTCATATCGACAAAAACCTTCCCAAATTTTTCATTCTCTGGATAATTTCCAGAATTCCAGTCGGAAAGCTCGGAGTGAAAAACATAAAACTCACATTTTGAAGGGCCTTCTCCTTCTCCTCCAATTTTCCGTTGACTTGGGTGAGTTGTTCTTGGGTTTGGTCGAGGTCGTTCTCAATCTGTTGGATCTTCTTCTGCAGGGAACGAGCCTCTTCTTCGGCCTGTAAGATAAAAGGAAAACATGAAATTCAATATTTTCCAAGTTTGTAAATTCGACATTTTCTCACCTTTTCAGCGCGGAGATTGGCATCTTTGGCGAGTTGTTCGTTGTAGGCGGCGCGATCAAGGGCGTTGTCCTTTTCAAGCTTCATAGCTTGCATTTTCTTCTTGATGGCATCCATGTTGCTTGATTTGAGTACGCTTTTTTAACACTGTAACAAGAAAAATATCATAAGTTACAAGTTTGAAATGATTTATTCGATTTATGGTCTCTACATAATTTTTTTTATTAGGAAATTCTGGTGTGAAAGCTTTTTTACTGTGTCCTTACGCTTCATTTTTGATACTCAGTGATTTATGGAAATTCCGAAAAATTTTTCCCGGCTGAAGGATTCGAACCCGAAACCTCTCGGTCATGAGCCTAACTATTAACCATTTGGCCACTCCCCCTCTACATCAATCGATGAATAATTCAATAATATACCTAGATTAATTAAAATCCAATAAAAAATATCGTCCAAGTCTATTGCTGAATTGAGTTTAATCAAGAGTTGCACTTCAAAATCGGCGACACAAAGTGAAAATAATCGAAGTTGACTCGAAGAACTCGCCGTTTCCAAATATGGCAAAAATTCGAAATGCTACCTTGACAACTTTATCCGATGAACAACATCGAATAAATCTCTGATTTTCACTTCGTACTCAAGGGCATGCGATATTTTTTTTCCTCTACTTGGGTCAAGTGCGTCGGCCATATGGTTGTTACATTTCAGCGAAATTGATTACGTGAAAGTATCGAGCAATGCGAATTTTATATCACGGTCGAAAAAATCTTACCTCTTTCGATGACCACGATTCACAGAAGATTGTTTGGATGTTTTGTGACAGCGTCAATAAATAATCCGACAATTTTCACGTGCGTAAATAATATTTATATTTGGAGGCACGTAGTCGGTCGAGGTTTTCCTATGTTTGGATATATCGTTCGGAGGACCATGTTCAGATTGGGAATATTTGATCACGTAACTCGGATCATCGAAATTCCTACCAATTCAAACAGACCCATAGAACCGAAGGTACACAGAACAATTAATTTTGGATTGGATTGGGTTACAAATCACGTGAACGTCCCAATCGCTGATTGAGTAAATAATGATCATTGAAACATTTTGTGTTGACTGTTCGCACATTTGAAGATCTGCAAGTTTGCGAAATAGCATCAAGGTTTATTAGTTGTAAAATCACACCAGTTTGTTAATTGCTTATCATTTCGAAAATGTCAACTATGACCATAGAATTGGGGAGTGAAAAAATTTTCTATGAGGTGATAAATGATTGATTTCGTCTGACGTTTATCGTGGAAAATTAATTCAACGTTTGACCGGGGTCGGAATTATTTCAATTTTCCTCGAATTTAAGTGATTTGAGATTGTGGAAAAATAGTTTCTCGATACCAAAACGAGAAACACACCTCGTGCGCATCTGTATTTTATTTTCAGACCATACTAAAATAAACAGACGGCCTACTTCGAGACCTTAACTGCTGGATAGTTCACATCACATGTGGATCTTATCCCGAGTAAATCGTACGAAAAACTTATATATAGACGTGTGTGTTAGGAGGAGTATTAATAGACCAAGCAACAAAAACGCTTTTCGGAGCTCCTTATCGAGAATTATGGAATCCCAACGACTTCAATTACGAAACTGGATGAGTTTTCTATGAATTTGTACCAAGATCCTGGGATAAAATTCATGAGTTTTGTGGAGTGGTGGTTAGAGCGTAGGACTTGTGACCGGAAGGTCTCAGGTTCGAATCCTTCGGTTGGAAAAAAAATTTGAGTTGAAGTACTTTTCTCCACCAATCACGGTTGGGTAAACAATAAACAGTGCTAAAGGACACCTGAGCTCAAATTTCTGAAGGTCCCAAAGCATTAATATAAGAAGTTAAGATTACGAATAAAAGTTTGATGGTTAGTTCCCCATATAAATGGCTTCATTGAATTGAAGAAACTTTGCATCATGAATATCATGAGGGAACGAGAATTAAAAATAGAATTATATTCCAATTCAACCGTAATTTCCTACATATTGACTTTCAAGAAATCCGTTATGTATAAATGAATTTCATTGCATCTTGTAAGTACCAACGAGCCAACTATTCTTCAAGGAAGATGCCATTAATCCCCAATTCTACTGGCGTTTTATCAGGCAGGTCATCAACAAAGAGTCAGAGAAAATAAAAAATCTAAATTTCCATTCCCAAATTTGGGGAGACATTATCTGATTATGACACATGAGAGGAATTTCCAGTGACTGGGTCCTCAAAAAAAATATTCGAATGAAAAGAACTGTTGGAATTCCATCAACTTGTATTCCTCGAACAATAAAGCTGCCCGAAGAATATCGTTGGTACAAATATGTACCTAATGAGTCATTTTGACGTTGATGCAAATTATGTGGTACTACAATGATAGATCAGCTGTCTGATATCCCCAATAGCATGTAGATGGTCATTCTAGTTCGAAAATTTAACTGTACTTAGAGAGAATGAATAATATCTGCAGGTATGCCGTATCATCTGATAACAACTTTTGCAACCTGCAAGAACTCGAGGAATCTCAACAATGTCATTGTACCAAGACGACTGCCATTCTACTTCTACCTATCTAACAAGTCACATACATAAGAATAAGAACGACACACTTGGGGGAGATAACTATAGGGATCTATACGTGAAAATAAAAACCGAAATACTCACCGTAAAGTAACAAATGACTCCTGACAACACGCGGCACGAGGTTAGCGAGCGACTGTCTTATTCGACTTGAGAAAAGCGCTATCGTTTTACTGGGCTCCTTACCGGGAGAAGCCCCACCACCTGGACGGACCGAGGCTGAAATCAGAAAACGACACCGACACAGCGAAACTTAAAATGTTTCTTGGTACGGCCGTCTTACCATCACAAGAATTCGATTAGAAGTATTTTTTCTGAATAATTCTTCACTTGGGGAAGAAAAACTAATCGAAACCGTCGGAATTGAGGTTATACTTTCCTGTCATAGAGTAGATCTAATGCATCACATCTGTCACGTTTGACAGATATAAGTTTGGGGCACTTTCCATAAAAAAAAATTTTCATTCGAATTCTATGGTTATTCAACACTACTTGAATGGTGAGAGTTTTATGAAACGAGATTCATGGAGTGGCCCGCTTTTTCGATTAGGATGATTTTTTCTGGATAATTCCTCATCATTTTGGGAAGAAAAACTAATAGAAACAGTCGGAATTAAGGTTCAACATTCCTGTCATAGAGTAGATCTAATGTATCACATCTGTCTGTTTGACAGATATAAGTTTGGGGCACTTTCCATCGAAAAAAATTTTCATTCGAAAACTATGGTTATTCAACACTACTTGAATAGTGAGAGTTTTATGAAACGAGATTTATGGAGTGGCCCACTTTTTTCGTCGACCTTGATCGATGCAGCTGCATTGAAGCTCGGAGATAATCCGAATTATGTTCGAAATTTTCGTCCAACCGAAATTGCTCGAAATTTTCGAGAGTAAAACTGCCCATATCTCATTTAATTTCCATCTCGAAGATTCGTTACTTTTGGTACGACTTTCCCATAAGTCCATAAGAGGAGAAATATCGGTGAAGGTTGCAAATTGATCCATATAGGGAAGGATAAGAACGAAGGTTATCTCCTCAAGAGAAATTGTAAATCTTTCTCATTACGATCAACTGATCTAGAATATAAACAAACTAACAATGGCCTACCTGAATATAAGGTCAATTGTCAATTATCGTGACAAAAATCAGTTCAAACCTTAATTTTGTGTTCCAAATATTCAGGAAACAGACAAGATTTGGGCGCGGTTTTACACGATGAGAATTCTAAAATGAATTTAAACTATCGATGAATAAAGAATCGATCATTCTCTAGCACAGTGGGACAATTGCAATTCGAATTCAGTTTGAATTAATTGTCTTTATCGTGGTTTTAAGGTTATGTTTAGGGTTCAATAATTATCACAGGTTTTACAATAACTTTGTGTTAGGGTTCTTGTTATTTTGGATTTAGTTATAAGCACTGGTTTCACAATAATATTTTGTTAGGGTTCTTGGTATTCAAAATTTAATTATAAACTCCGATTTTAGAATAACTATCACTTGTAGCTCACACGTGCATTTTACATGGATCAGGGATTATGCCGTAGGGTTAGGTCATAGAACATATCAATTGCCGTTGATGAGGGGTATGTTCCACTAGTTTCAAACTTTCTTCTTTTTCAACGAAGTTTTCACGCTATGAAGAAAATCGTTTTCCACTTATTTACTCGGGTAGAAATGGGAATAACGAGAACGGTTTTCTCCGCATATGGCGTTCAATGTATGTCAATGTTAATTAATCACCCTAATGTTCATGAGATTTCTTTTCTAGCCTAACTGGAACAATCGAGTATGAATCTTCATACTCTTCGATCTTCATGTTCGATATCAGATATAAAGGAATAATTCAACATTTTGGCATTTCCTGCCCGTTCCCGACTTAAGCCACGGGTCGCGGAGGTGGGGGATGGCAAGAGGGGAAATCGAGTAGGGAACGGGAGCGCGATCACGTCGAGCATCCCGACGCCTGTAGCTCCCTGGACAGCGTCGAATCTGAGCGTCTTCAGGCGAAACCAGGTAGGTCGTGTTTTGTGAAGTGTGCCCGACTAACCTTTAAATGTACGTTACATAGAAAGTTGAAATATCGAAGTTCTTCTTACCCCGAAGGAATTGGGGGTGTTGAAAATTTTTCTTCTTGGGCAAATCGAGAAAGTGTTGTTCCAGTCGTAACCACCGATCTTTTCTCTAAATTTGGATGTTTGGCTTCACGCCAAGATTTTCGCATTACATCAACAAATATCAATCGAGAAGAAGAGTATTTTAAGAAACCGTTTAATCTGTGTATGTTACCATTCTCGATTTCTGACATTTTTCTCTAACTTCGATTTTGTTTTAACCAATTTGGAATTTAATTTTCGAAAAATTCTCCGAGTTATTTTTTATAGCTCCATGGAATGCTCATTCATTTATTTTATTAAAAAGTTATTTCATCACTGACATTTTTTGGCAGTCATTTTCAATGCGTGGGCGATTTTGAACTCTAATAATAAATCATTTGCTGAACAATATTATGAAACTGCTGTGTCCGGTCGAATTCCTCCATTCTGACTCATCCTTTTTCAGATATAATATTGAATTTTAGCGCTTTATTACTACTGTGTCCTTATGCCACCTGAGGCACAGCACTTTTGATTGTTTGCCCAATTGTGGGTGGTGGTAGAATATCCTCGGGTCCCAGAATTTTATTTTATGAATTCTCTACAATGCATTTTTTTTTGACAATTTACACATAATAGTTTTCATTAGTTAAATAGCTGTTCTACTACAATTATTTCCGGAAAAAGTTTCACCGACCGTCAGATTTGAACCTACGACCTTTTGATGTACGAGTCAATCGCCCAAAAATTGCACCACTCTCTTATACTGTAAAATTAGCATAATATCGTGATCTAAATGATGGGGATTTGAAGTTTCCGCTTTTCATTTTCAAACACTATTGTTATTTCCTTATCAAATAATCCCGTCAAGATTATTCGATAGTTTTGAGTTCTGGAAAACATAGATAGGTATGGAGTTTATTCAATGTAGAATTTCATTGAAAACTCACAGATGACCCTCACTTTATTTCTATGATTGAGTTTGACGTTTTCGAAAATTAATACGTACCTTACTTAATATTTTTCAAGATGTTTCGAAATTGAAAACTTCCCAACTAGAACCGGAAACAATTATCACGGAACAAATAGTTCCAGAACTAGGTTTATGGGAAGTTTTCAACTCAATTGAACTTTCAACGTTCGAATTGCCTGTTGGAATGAAGGCTTCGTAATATCCCAAGTTTTCTTATCGCAGTGCTCACAAGCAGTCCGTTTCTCAGCAACTTTTATTCCTCCTCGAATCGAAACATGAACAGACTTCGTGGATGAGCTTATTAGATATGATTTATTTGACATTTTTGTGGTCTACTAATGTTAAACGTCAAAATTGCGATTATGTTGGCGACTTTGACAGGTGTGGTATTGTTTATGTCATCTGTCACAGTTAATTCAAGTGGTGCCACAAGCAGACACCGAACATCTCATTTTCTCGACCTCTAAACGTGTGCATTTATTTTCGGGATCATTATAAGTTGGAGAAATTTTTATTCTGTCACTGATTGCATTTTTTTCCTCCAGGGTAGATCTAATGTATCGCATCTGTCATATTTGTTTAGCTCTAAGGTCGTTAGTAAAAATTTGATCGAGAAAAAATAAAACGAATTCGAAAAAAATTTAAATAATTCAATGTTTTCAAGATAGAAAAGAGCAATTTTAAAAAACCCACTGTCATTAAAAAACTGTCACTTGGTTCTTGCTTTACTGCTTGCTTCGATGTAATTAATGAATATTCACCAAAACGCTGATATCTAACAAATATTGGAAATTGAGGTTTATTTGACATTCTTGTCACACAGTAGATCTTATGTATCGCATCTGTCATATTTGGGCTACGTTGCCAGATATGAGTTACCCTTAGTGAAGCTCTATGGTCGTCAGTAAAAATTTAATCGAATTAATCGAATAAAACGAATTCGAAAAAAATTAAAATAACTCAATGTTTTCAAGATAGAAAAGAGCAATTTTGAAAAACCCACTGTCATTAGAAAACTATCACTCTGTTCTTGTTTTTATGCTTGCTTCGATTTAATTAATGAATATTCACCAAACCACTGATTTCTAACAAATTTCGGAAATTGAGGATATTTTTGACATTCCTGTCACACAGTAAATCTTATGTATCGCATCTGTCATATTTGGGCGACGTTGCCAGATATGAGTTACTCTTAGTGAAGCTATATGGTCGTCAGTAAAAATTTACTCGAGAAAAAATAAAACGAATTCTAAAAAAATTAAAAAAATTCAATGTTTTCAAGATACGAAAGAGCAATTTAGAAAAACCTTAGTCATTAGAAAACTGTTAGTTTGTTCTTGTTTGTATGCTTGCTTCGATTTAATTAATGATCATTCACCAAACCACTGATTTCTAACAAATTTGGAAAATTGAGGATATTTTTGACATTTCTGTCACACAGTAGATCTTATGTATCGCATCTGTCATATTTGGGCGACGTTGCCAGATATGAGTTACCTTAGTGGAGCTTTATGGTCGTCAGTAAAAAATTACTCGAGAAAAAATAAAACGAATTATATAAAAATTAAAATAATTCAATGTTTTCAAGATACAGAAGAGCAATTTCGAAAAACCCACTGTCATTAGAAAACGGTTACTTCGTTCTTGTTTTTATGCTTGCTTCGATATAATTAATGAATATTTACCTAACTACTGATTTTGAAAAAATTTCGGAAATTGAGGTTATTAATATTTTTGACATTCCTGTTACACGGTAGATCTAATGAATCACATCTGTCATATTCGGGTGACGTTACTAGATCTGAGTTGTTCTTAGTGAAGCTTTCTATGATCGTCGGTAAAAATTAAACCAAGAAAAAATGAAACAAATTCGAAAATATTAAAAAAATTCAATGATTTCAAGATACAAAAATCAATTTCAAAACTTCCACTGTCATTGAGATACTGATTCTTTTCTTCTGGTTTTAATGCTTGTTTCAATGTTATTAATGAATATTTACCAAACCACTGATTTCTAACAAATTTCGGAAATTGAGGTTATGAATATTTTTGAAATCCATGTCACACAGTAGATCTAATGTATCGCATATGTCATATTTGGGCGACGTTGTCAGATACGAGTTCTTCTTAGCTCTATGGTCGTCAGTAAAAATTTAATCTAAAAAAAATAAAACTGATTTGAAAAGATGAAAATAATTCAAAGTGGTGCCACAAGCAGACATCGACCATCTCATTTTCTCGACGTCTAAACGTATGCATTTATTTTCGGGATTATAATTTTTCTTCTGTCACTGATTACATTTTTCTCCCTTCCAGATCATTAACTTTTTCTTGTGAGGAAGAAGCAAAAACACAACCACCATGGATGCCATCAAGAAGAAAATGCAAGCTATGAAGCTTGAGAAGGACAACGCTTCGGACAAGGCCGACGCCATGGAGGGCCAGGCGAAGGACGCGAACCTCCGCGCCGAGAAGGTGAACGAGGAGGTCCGCGAGCTGCAGAAGAAGCTCACTCAGGTCGAGACTGACTTCGAGACTACCAAGACCAACCTCGAGCAGGCCAACAACCTGTTGGAAGAAAAAGAAAAGCAACTGACACACGTGAGTGGTCACAGAAATGTAAAACGTCAACGAAGGTCACCTTGACGTTTCTGTTTAGGTTGAAGCAGAGATGGCGACTTTGAACCGTAAAGTCCAGACCATCGAGGAGGATCTGGAACGTTCTGAAGAACGTTTGGGAACTGCCACCACCAAACTGGCTGAAGCCTCTCAGGCGGCTGACGAGAGTAGCCGTATGTGTAAAGTATTGGAGAACAGGGCTCAACAGGACGAAGAACGTATGGACCAACTCACCAACCAACTCAAAGAGGCTCGCATGTTGGGTAAGTTCGAGGTTAGGACCCAAAAGTTCTAAAGGTTAACCTCTCCTTCGACTTGCAGCCGAAGACGCCGATAACAAATCAGACGAAGTCTCCCGCAAGCTGGCCTTCGTGGAAGACGAGCTCGAGGTGGCGGAGGACCGAGTGAAGGGTGGCGACGCCAAGATCATGGAGCTCGAGGAGGAGCTGAAGGTTGTGGGTAACTCCCTCAAGTCCTTGGAGGTGTCCGAGGAGAAAGCCAACCAAAGAGTGGAGGAGTTCAAGAAACAGCTCAAGACTCTGACCGTCAAATTGAAGGAGGCTGAGGCTAGAGCCGAATTCGCCGAAAAGACTGTGAAGAAGTTGCAGAAGGAAGTCGACAGGCTGGAAGGTACGATCTGTGCTCTTCTTTGTCTTTGCTTTATTGCTTCTAGCTTTGTTTCACTTTGCTTTATCTTTATTTTGCAGATTTTGTGCTGCGCGAAAAGGCAAAATATCATAGCATCGTTACAGATATGGACAAAACGTTCGTCGAAATGTCATCGCAAGCATCCAAAAAATAATTTTGTTAACCGCCACTTAAGATAGGAAACAATAGAAATACCATCCATTTTTGATATCGCCACATATTTTCATATTCATTAGAATTCAATTTCGAAAAAAAAAAAGAAAAAAATATAAACTCGATTGAATTAAAAACGTTAAACATTTCACAACAATGGCTTGGTTTCGAGTTACATGCTTCCAATTTTGAGGTATGTCTTCAATGTTACATGTTCGTAAAAGTTGGAAAGTCCTTCGTGAAAAGAAATAACAATGTCCTAAATTTGTCTGTTTCGTGTCGTCCACCCTGTATATGTCCCGAAATATGAACCGAGAATCCGAAACGGTTTAGGTAATGGATGAGGCATCTGCGCTGTTTATTTTTAGCGTTTGATAGTGTTGGCACATCCTTCGGATTGCTATGAATTGGGATTTTATATTTGTGTGCTTATTTAAAAATAGTGTTACACATTGGCCAATTTTCAAGAAATGCAGGCATTGGGCAATTTCGTTTTCTATTTAGATCTTTTTTCACTCGATACCAAAAATATGTAAAATCAGAATGTGTCTCGAAAAATGTAAACCAGAGAATATCATTTATTTATTTTTGACTCAAATTGGGAAGAAAAACAGTATCAAAACAGTCGGAAATTGAGGTTATGCGTTACAACTTTTGACATTCCAGTAGATCTAAAGTATCACAACTGTCATGTTTGGGCGATGTTGCCACATATGTATTTATCTTAGTGAAACTCTATGGTCGCCAGTGAAAATTGAAACCGGAAAAAACTAAATTAATTCGAAAAGATTAAAATAACTTAAGAAACAGATGATCAATTGAGAAAAAATACTGTCAATAGAATACTGTATCTTTGTTCTTGTTTTTTTTTTTGCTTGCTTCAATGTCTTTAATGAAAATTAACCGAATCACAGATTTCTAACAAACTTCGGAAAGTGAGGTTATGAATATTTTTGACATCCAAGTCAAACAGTAGATCTAATGTATCACATCTGTCATATTTGGGCGACGTTGCCAGATATGCGTTATTTCTAGGAAAGCTTATATATTGGTCGTCATTGAAAATTTGGAGTAGAAAAGATAAAACAAATTCGAGAAGATTGATAATTCGATGTTTTCAAGATACAGAAGATCAAAAAAAAAAATACTGTCAATAGAATACTGTATCTTTGTTCTGGTTTTTCTGCTTGCTTTGATGTCTTTAATGAAAATTCACCGAACCACTGATTTCTAACAAACTTCGGAAATTGAGGTTATGAATATTTTTGATGTCCATGTCAAACAGTAGATCTAATGTATCACATCTGTCATATTTAGGCGACGTTGCCAGATATGAGTTACTCTTAGTGAAGCTTTGTGGTCGTCATTAAAAATTTGGAGTAGAAAAACTAAAACAAATTCGAAAAGATTGAAATAATTTGAGGTTTTCAAGATACAGAAGATCAATTTGAAAAAATACTGTCTATAGAATACTGTATCTTTGTTCTTGTTTTTTTGCTTGCTTCAATGTCTTTATTGAATATTCACCGAACCACTGATTCCTAACAAATTTCGGAAATTGAGGTTATGAATATTTTTGACATCCATGTCACAAAGTAGATCTAACGTAGGTATCACATCTGTCATATTTGCCAGATATGAGTTACTCTTAGTGAAGCTTTATGGTCGTCATTAAAAATTTGGAGTAGAAAAACTAAAACAAATTCGAAAAGATTGAAATAATTTGAGGTTTTCAAGATACAGAAGATCAATTTAGAAAAATACTGTCTATAGAATACTGTATCTTTGTTCTTGTTTTTTTGCTTGCTTCAATGTCTTTATTGAATATTCACCAAACCACTGATTCCTAACAAATTTCGGAAATTGAGGTTATGAATATTTTTGACATCCATGTCACAAAGTAGATCTAACGTATCACATCTGTCATATTTGGGCGACGTTGCCAGATATGAGTTACTCTTAGTGAAGCTTTATGGTCGCCATTAAAAATTTGGAGTAGAAAAAATAAAACAAATTCGAAATGATTGAAATAATTTGATGTTTTCAAGATACAGAAGATCCATTTGAAAAAAAATGTCAATAGAATACTGTATCTTTGTTCTTGTTTTTTTGCTTGCTTCAATGTCCCCATTGAATATTCACCAAACCACAGATTCCTAATAAATTTCGGAAATTGAGGTTATGAATATTTTTGATATCCATGTCAAACAGTAGATCTAATGTATCACGTCTGTCATATTTGGGCGACGTTGCCAGATATGCGTTACTCTTAGTGAAGCTTTTTGGTCGTCATTAAAAATTTGGAGTAGAAAAACTAAAACAAATTCGAAAAGATTGAAATAATTTGATGTTTTCAAGATACAGAAGATCAATTTAAAAAAAATACTGTCAATTGAATACTGTATCTTTGTTCTTGTTTTTTTGCTTGCTTCAATGTCTTTAATGAAATTTCACCAGACCACAGATTTCTAACAAATTTCGGAAATTGAGGTTATGAATATTTTTGACATCCATGTCACACAGTAGATCTAACGTATCACATTTGTCATATTTGGGCGACGTTGCCAGATAAGAGTTACTCTCATTGAAGCTGTATGGTCGTCGGTGAAGATTATATAAATCATTGTTCTAAAAATATTAATAACCTGTTTTATGCCTGCTCTAATCATTGAATACTCACCAAACCCACCGATCTCTAACAAATTTCAATTTTCAGACGAGCTTGGAATCAACAAAGACAGATACAAATCCCTCGCCGACGAGATGGACTCGACCTTCGCCGAATTGGCTGGTTATTAATTTTTTTTTTACAACTCCATCTGAAATATATTTTTCATCCACGTTTCTATCGGGCCCTGAAGATTTTGTACATCTGGTGATTTGGGCGGCCATTCTGTATCGTTATGTATGTATGTTCTGCTTTTTGAACTTGCAACTCCCTATCGTCTCTTGAAGGACACTGTATAGACCTTTATTTTATCGAATTGTTTGTTTTGTTTATTTTAATAAAGTTGTAAGGAATCAGAAGTGGTCTTATTTACTGATGTCTGCGACAGGCGTGAGACTCGTCCGGAAGGTGGTTCCATGACTTCAGGCAGTCCATTGTCATTCAGCGCCCATTTATATTCCTATCACTATCCATAAAGTACGAAACGTCGAAGGAGCTGAAATGGATCATCAAATCCGCGATTTTCTGGATCTTCCGAACTCAATTACTGCATTCAATAGGTATCAGTCACGCTAATCCAGTTCTATTTTTATGGAAAGTTTCTTTTTATCGAGATTAGTCGACTTTATGTTCATCCTCTTCGTCAAAACCAAAAGGATCGAAATTTTTTTTTATAAATGAAGAGCTTTGGTTGTATGAACATGCGAAAGTGACTGACTGAAACATTAATTTTCTAAACAAGCCCTCAAAATATGAATGGAAAGCCGCATAAATTGGTGCTAGACGTGTCCTTACACCAACACAAGCAGGAATTGAGCGATATTAAGGAAACTAGAGTGGCGATGACTGAGGAACTTTGGGCTGTGAGAATCTGAAACGAGCCGATTCGTGATTATTATAATAGGAAATATCGGCATTCTCAACAGGACCGGATTTCGTCTTGTTATTATGTTTGCTTCAATGTTATAGTTGAATATTCGCCAAAACACTAATTTCTAACAAATTGAGGTTATGATCGTATCATTTTTGACATTCCTGTCCCACAATAGTTCTAATTTATCACAACTGTCATATTCTTGCAACGTTGCCACATGGCAGTTACTCTCAGTTAATTGTAAGGAGATCTTTATAAATGGGCGCCAATAAAAAGTAGAACCATTATAAATGTCATTGTCAATGAATATGGAAAAAAAATTAAACAAATTTGAAAAGATCAAAATAATTGAATTTTTCCAAGATGTATAAAATTAATTCTAAAAAACCCACTGTCAACAGAATACTATAACCTTGGTCTTGTTATTATATTTGCTTCAATTTTATTGTTGAATATTCATCAAAACACTGATTTCTAACAAATTGAGGTTATGATCGTATCATTTTTGACATTCCTGTCACACAATAGGTCTAATGTATCACATCTGTCATATTCTTGCAACGTTGCCTCATGGAAGTTACTCTCAGCTAATTGTAAGGAGATCTTTATAAATGGACATCAGTAAAAAGTAGCACCATTAAAAATGTCAGTGTCAATGAATGTGGAGAAAAAATAAAACAAATTTGAAAAGACCAAAATAATTGAATTTTTCCAAGATGTATAAAATTAATTCCAAAAAACCCACTGTCAACAGAATACTGTAACCTTGGTCTAGTTATTATATTTGCTTCAATTTTATTGTTGAATATTCACCAAAACACTGATTTCTAACAAATTGAGGTTATGATCGTATCATTTTTGACATTCCTGTCACACAATAGGTCTAATGTATCACATCTGTCATATTCTTGCAACGTTGCCTCATGGAAGTTACTCTCAGTTAATTGTAAGGAGATCTTTATAAATGGACATCAGTAAAAAGTAGAACCATTAAAAATGTCATTGTCAATGAATATGGAGAAAAAATGAAACAAATTTGAAAAGATCAAAATATGTAATTAAATTTTTTTAAGATGTAGAAAATGAATTACGGAAAACCTACTGTCAAGAGAATACTGTACCCTTGTTCTTGTTATTATGTTTGCTTCAATGTCAGTGTTGAATTTCCACCAAAACACTGATTTCTAACAAATTGAGGTTATGATCGTATTATTTTTGACATTCCTCTGTCACACAATAGGTCTGATGTATCACATCTGTCATAACCTGGCGACGTTGCCACATGTGAATTACTTTCAGATAATTGTAGGAAGACCTTTATAAATGGACGTCGGTAAAAATAAGAACCATTTGAAATCATGGAATCTCATTTTCGATGAATATAGAGAAAAAATAAAAAAAAATTGTAAAATATCAAAATAATTAAATTTTTCCAAGATGTAGAAAATAAATTCCGAAAAACCTACTGTTAAGAGAATACTGTACTCTTGTTCTTGTTATTATGTTTGCTTCAATGTCATTGTTGAATTTTCACCAAAACACTGATTTCTAACCAATTGAGGTCATGATCGTATCATTTTTGACATTCCTTTGTTACACAATAGGTCTAATGTATCACATCTGTCATATCCTGGCAACGTTGCCACATGTAAATTACTTTCGGATAATTGTAGGGAGACCTTTATAAATGGACGTCAGTAAAAATAAGAACCATTAGAAATCATGGAATCTCATTGTCAATGAATATAGAGAAGACATATATAACAAATTTGAAAAGATCAAAATATGTACTTAAATTTTCCCAAGAAATTAATTCCAAAACTACTACCTACTGTCAACAGAGTGTTCTTACTATTTTGTTTGTTTCAATGTTTTATTGTTGAATATTCACCAAAACACTGATTTCTTACAAATTTCGGAAATTGAGGTTATGAACGTTGCATTTTCAGAATTCCTATCACACAGTAGTTCTAATGCATCACATCTGTCATATTTGGGTGACGTTGCCAGATATAAGTTAGGTACCCAAACTTGAACCGAACTGATGCAAATTACATACGTGTTTGGTTGATATATGTTCTCCCTCGAAGAAAGAACTTTTTTTTGTCTGGCTCTGATATTCTGAAAGTTGAGGGCGTGCGTGTCACTGATGTGGGCGGTAACAGGTGTCGAAGTTTAAAATAAATACCGTCACCTCACGATCGACTTGTTCTAGTGCCACTGCACCCTCGAAGGGTTCAACTTCGAACCTGTTAACTATGTGAGTACTATTTTTTATTTTGTCTTAATTTGAAATTTTTTTTTGTCAGTCAATTAACCGGAATTCATACAATATAAAAAATAGTAATATATCATAACAATTCCTAATCAATCATCCCCACATGGACAACCCCCATTTCTCAAACCCCAACAAACCTCGTTAAAAAAAATAATTTCCCATCCGAAAACCCGCGACACATCCTGATGATAACGCGACGTTTCTACGCAGCCCGATGGAGGACGCACTCGCTGGTGGGGACTCCTCCACTGATCGTCTCTGGGTGAGACTCAGTGCCCTCGGAGAGGGTAACGTGTTCGCCGTTCTCCCCGAGCTCTTCCGGAAGATGATAACGCAGGACCTCCTCTCGGCCCACGCGGAATCCTACGACATGATCTTCCCCAGCGACGAGCAGTGGAAGGAGAAGATCTACTACAGGCTGGTGGAGCAGCAGAGGAAAGCCGATGCTGCCGACAACGAGGGGTGAGTCATAAAATTATTCACGTGAACTAAATTCGAGCCCTGCATATCTGAAATATTCCCTTCATGCAAATTTTGTTGCATTCTCATACTCGAAGCACACGTACTGAAATCCATAAATGAAGGACTCTCTGTTTTCTCCTATTTGGCCTTTTGTGCGGATGAAATATAGTACAAATTCATTTCGTGGCTGTGCATTGAAATCGTTGGTCTTAAATCAATTGTGTTGTGATAATAGGGAATCTGAAGTGCTCGTTTTGGTGGGAAAAAAATTTGGAAGGATCTACTTGAGTTAGATATATGAATGAGTAAACTCAATTAATTGTTTTTCTCTAGCAATTTCGTCTATGTCACTCTTGACGTTAACCATCGCTGTAGTAATTTTTGACACTGATGATGATGAACTGTCAGTTCTTTATCCAGTTTATTTCAATATAAATTGCAGTAAAATTTCCCTGTCAACTTCCACATTAAAGGTAAGATTTGAAACTATACCGAAAATGTCGAATGAAAAAACCTGAAATGTCTCACAGTTTTCCGAAATATTCGAAACAATCATAATCATTAGGCCCGATTGAAATTCAATATTCGGAATGAATAGATGAATGAGAAAACATATAATTTAAGTTAAAATCATCTTGAGGGTTCATACCTCATCAATCAATTGAAAAATTGGTGGAATATTATAAATGGCGCATGCGCCCATTTGACACTTCCAGAATGTTGGATCCCATCCACCAGCAGCAAAATCAGAAGGAAAAGAAACTACACGATTGGAACATCGTGCCGAAGAACGAGAGGGGCGAGTGCGACGAGGTTATACCGAACAAAATCGGGAGGAAGAGGTTGAAACAGGCGCAGAATCCCATAACTTGGACCGTCGGCGATCTGGCGAAGGCGGGATGTCTGCTGCAATCGCCCCCCATCGGTACGGCCTTCGAGGACGAGCAGGAGATGAGGAGGGTGTACACCCTCATCTACGACGTTTTCCGATGTGAGTGAACGCTAACGATCGGAATTTGAGGTTATTAGGTTGACATTCAGACAGTAGTTCTAATGTACCACATTTGTCATATACTTGGTATTTGACCACGTTGCCAGATGTTATTCTTAGTTGATGTCGATATCACCTAGGGGGCGTTTTAGTTAATTTTCATCTCGAAAATTTATTTTGATTAGGTTACCTGGCACCCTGGCGATAAATCCTCGCAAATACCTTTCGCATATATGTAAATCTTCCCCCACGACAATCAGTCATGCAATGCCCCGTCGATTTTATTCGTTTGAGGGAATCGCACTCGCGTGATCGGGTCATCGCCGCAATTCTCATAACCTTCCTTTCCGATTTGCATTCGATAACAATAAAATTTGAAGAATTCGATTCGACGTTCATGGAATTTATGGGTTCTCTGTTTTTCCTCCCGCAGATAAGAATGTCCTGATGCAGGCCCTGAACGACATAACCTTCTTCCAGGTCTTCGAACAGGTAAGATTTACCACCGGTAGATATTATTATTATTATTTTTTTTTAATAAAAATATTGTTTTTTGTGTGAAAAGTAAGTGTATTCTTGTCGTATTTGACTTCAGTTTCAGTTTTAATTTTTTTTTTATTTTTTTTCAACCAAATTATGGGTTCTTTTTCAATTCTATTCTCCATTCTCCCTTTTAAATGCCATATTTTTTTGTTTCTGAAAAATAAGTGTATTCTTGTCATATTAGTATTTATTCCTGCGAAAATTGAAAATTAATTAATTTTTTTTCGTTTTTATTTTTGTTTTTTCAATTTCAATTCTTCTTTCACCTTTTTATATTTGACTTCAGTTTCGTTGTGATTTCGGTTTTTCCAACGAAATAATGTTTTTTTATTTTCAACTTTCCTTTCACCCTTTTATATGCGATATTTTTCTTGTTTCTGAAAAATAAGTGTATTCTTGTCGTATTTGACTTCAGTTTCAGTTTTAATTTTTTTTTTTTTTTCAACCAAATTATGGGTTCTTTTTCAATCCAATTCTCCTTTCGCCCTTTTATATGCGATATTTTTTTTGTTTCAAAAAATAAGTGTATTCTTGTCGTATATGACTTCAGTTTCAGTTTTTGTTTCGTTTCTTTTCATCGAAATATTGTTTTCTTTTTCAATTCAATTCTCCTTTCGCCCTTTTATTTGCGATATTTTTATTGTTTCTGAAAGACAAGTGTATTCTTCTTTTCTTGTCACATTAGTGTTTATTCCTGCGAAAGTTGAAAATTAATTAATTTCATTAATTGCGGTAAAATATTTTTATTTATATTCTTTTCGATAAATAAAAGTGGATTTTGGTCATTTTTGATAATGAATTCTTGAGAAATAAGGGTATGCTTGTCGTATTTGTTTTCAGTTTTTGTTTTTTTTCGAAAGAAATATTGTTTTTTTTATTTCAATTCTCCTTTCGTCCCTTTATATACGATATTTTTATTGTTTCTGAAAAATATTCTTGTCGTATATGAGTTCAGTTTCAGTTTTTGATTTGTTTTTTTTTCATCGAAATATTGTTTTCTTTTTCAATTCAATTCTCCTTTCGCCCTTTTATTTGTGATATTTTTATTGGTTCTGAAAAATAAGTGTCTTCTTGTCGTATATGACTTCAGTTTCAGTTTCAATCTTTTGTTTTTTTTTTATCGAAATATTGTTTTCTTTTTCGATCCAATTCTCCTTTCGCCCTTTTATATGCGATATTTTTATTGTTTCTAAAAATAAGTGTAGTCTTGTCATATATGACTTCTGTTTCAGTTTTTGTTTTGTTTTTTTTTATCGAAATATTGTTTTCTTTTTCAATTCAATTCTCCTTTCGCCCTTTTATTTGCGATATTTTTATTGTTTCTGAAAGATAAGTGTATTCTTCTTTTCTTGTCACATTAGTTTTTATTCCTGCGAAAATTGAAAATTAATTAATTCCATTAATTGTGGTAAAATATTTTTATTTATATTCTTTTCGATAAATAAAAGTGTATTATGGTCATTTTCGATAATGAATTCTTGAGAAATAAGGGTATGCTTGTCGTATTTGTTTTCAGTTTTTGGTTTTTTTTAACAGAAATATTGTTTTTTTTTCATTTCAATTCTCCTTGCGTCCCTTTATATGCGATATTTTTATTGTTTCTGAAAAATAAGTGTATTCTTGTCGTATATGACTTCAGTTTCAGTTTCTGTTTTGTTTTTTTTTTCATCGAAATATTTTTTTCTTTTTCAATTCAATTCTCCCTTCGCCCTTTTATTCGCGATATTTTTATTGTTTCTGAAAGATAAGTTTATTCTTCTTTTCTTGTCACATCAGTATTAATTCCTGCGAAAATTGAAAATTAATTAATTCCATTAATTGAGGTAAAATATTTTTATTTATATTCTTTTCGATAACTAAAAGTGTATTTTGGTCATTTTTGATAATGAATTCTTGAGAAATAAGGGTATGCTTGTCGTATTTGTTTTCAGTTTTTGGTTTTTTTTAACAGAAATATCGTTTTTTTTTCATTTCAATTCTCCTTGCGTCCCTTTATATGCGATATTTTTATTGTTTCTAAAAAATAAGTGTATTCTTGTCGTATATGACTTCAGTTTCAGTTTCTGTTTTGTTTTTTTTTCATCGAAATATTTTTTTCTTTTTCAATTCAATTCTCCCTTCGCCCTTTTATTCGCGATATTCTTATTGTTTCTGAAAGATAAGTTTATTCTTCTTTTCTTGTCACATCAGTAATTATTCCTGCGAAAATTGAAAATTAATCAATTCCATTAATTGCGGTAAAATATTTTTATTTATATTCTTTTCGATAAATAAAAGTGTATTTTGGTCATTTTCGATAATGAATTCTTGAGAAATAAGGGTATGCTTGTCGTATTTGTTTTCCGTTTTTGGTTTTTTTTTAACAGAAATATTGTTTTTTTTATTTCAATTCTCCTTGCGTCCCTTTATATACGATATTTTTATTGTTTCTGAAAAATAAGTGTATTCTTGTCGTATATGACTTCAGTTTCAGTTTTTGTTTTGTTTTTTTTTTCATCGAAATATTGTTTTCTTTTTCAATTCAATTCTCCTTTCGCCCTTTTATTTGCGATATTTTTATTGTTTCTGAAAGATAAGTGTATTCTTCTCTTCTTGTCACATCAGTATTTATTCCTGCGAAACTTGAAAATTAATTAATTCCATTAATTGCGGTAAAATATTTTTATTTATATTCTTTTCGATAAATAAAAGTGTATTTTGGTAATTTTTGATAATGAATTCTTGAGAAATCAGGGTATTCTTGTCGTATTTGTTTTCAGGTTTTGGTTTTTTTTCAACAGAAATATTGTTTTTTTTTTTATTTCAATTCTCCTTTCGTCCCTTTATACAAGATATTTTTATTGTTTCTGAAAAATAAGTGTATTTTTGTCGTATATGACTTCAGTTTCAGTTTTTGTTTTGTTTTTTTTTCATCGAAATATTGTTTTCTTTTTCAATTCAATTCTCCTTTCGTCCTTTTATTTGCGATATTTTTATTGTTTCTGAAAGATAAGTGTATTCTTCTCTTCTTGTCACATCAGTATTTATTCCTGCGAAAAATGAAAATTAATTAATTCCATTAATTGGGGTGAAATATTTTTATTTATATTTTTTTCGATAAATAAAAGTGTATTTTGGTCATTTTTGATAATGAATTCTTGAGAAATCAGGGTATTCTTGTCGTATTTGTTTTCAGTTTTTGGTTTTTTTTTAACAGAAATATTGTTTTTTTTTTATTCCAATTCTCCTTTCGTCCCTTTATATGCGATATTTTTCTTGTTCATGAAAAATAAGGCTTGTCGTATATGACTTCAGTTTCAGTTCAAATTTAAATTTTTTTTTTATTTTTTTTTATCGAAATATGTATTGTTTTTTTTTTTAATCCAATTCTCCTTTCGCCCTCTCATATGCGATATTGTTATTGTTTCTGGAAAATGAGTGCATTCTTGTCACGTTAGTATCGATTCCTGCGAAAATTGAAAATTAATGAATTTCATCAATTGCGGTAAAATACCTTTATTTATATTCTTTTCCATGAATAAAAGTGTGTTTTGGTCATTTTTGATCATGAATTCTTGAGAAATGAGTTCATACGTATTCTTGTCTTATTTTACTTCAGTTTAAATATTTTGTTTGTTTTTTTTTAATGGAAAAATTGATTTCAGTTTCGATTTTTTTTCCAACAAAAATATTAATAATGCGATCTAGGCGAATGAATAAATTTCAACGTTCCTTCCCAGCAATATTTCTATTGTTCCTCCCGCATTACGACACAAAAATATCGCCTCGCGTGTAAGAAAGCCAACAATACGCCAGTGCTTAACGATTCGTCAGAATTTGAGCAGAAACGGCGATGAGTTTGACGGGCCGGAAAGGGAAACGCCACGTATCACAAGTAGTATATAAACTATGCAACCGTTTAGGGGCGCATGCAAATCTACCCTTCGCATGACGGCCGTCGTTCATTTAGGTAAAATTAATCGAATTCACTTCTCTCAGCTCCAGGCCTCCGTCCCCGTCGTGTGGCTCCTCTTCTACGACCTCTACCACCGCGGTTTCAAGAAGAGGGAGACGTCGGTCAGGGAGATCGCCTCGAGGCTGTTCCACCACGCGAAGCTCTCCTTCGCGGAGAACGCCCTCTGGCGGCACAGGGTGAAGCTGGCGGCGGCGGTCGCGAGACTCAGGATCAAGTACAACGCCCTCAGCCTCATGGACCTGCTCCCCTCTCATCTGAGAGGCGACAGGACGAGCAAGGAGTCGCGGGACGTCCCCGTCACCGTTTGGATCAACAACAGGAAGTTCAAGAACGTCGGCGATATCAAGAGGCAGATCGAGCACGCCCTGAAGGTGAAACTGGTGGACGATCTGAGGGATCTGGGTCCGGACACCTTCAAGTGGGACCGCCACTGTCCGCTGACCGTTGCGTTTCACTATTCGATGAGGACGCAGCTGGCGAAGAGCAATCTCGTTCGGAATCACAAGCTGATCGTTCAGGTAAATCTTCATTTATTATGATGTTTTTCCAGTGAAACTTGTATTGTGGAATTTAACGAAAATGCACCTAATTTTGTGTCAAAAGTCCCAGTGTCACTTTTGACAGCTGTCAAAAAATAAGTGTATTGTTATGACAATTGGATATTCATTGGGGAAAATTCTCATGAGCCCTTCGATAAATGTCATACTTGATAATAAATTGCTGAGATATAAGTGTATTTTGACAATATACTGCGGAACATAAGTGTATTATCGCAATTGATACCGAGTTGCCTAAATAAAAGTGAATTAAATGAATTTTTGAAAAATAGGGGTAGTATTTTCGAGAATCAAGTGAATTTTCATTGAATTTCAAAGAAATTATGAAGAAAAATAAGTGTATCCGTGAAAGTGTCGCATATGACAATGTGTTGTGAAGATAAAAGTGTACCTCATCATTCTTCCCAATGAATTTCTGAAAAAGGAAAGAATCATTTTGAAGAATTCATTGTATTTTCATTAAATTTCGAGAGTATAATGCAGAAAAATAAGTGTATTCGTATTGTTGTCGCATTTGACAATGAGTTGTGAGGATATAAGTGAACCTCATCATTTTTCGCAATGAATTTTTGAGAAATAAGTGTATTATTTTCAAGAATCAAGTGTATTTTCGAAAATATAATGAAGAAAAATAAGTGTATTCGTATGGTTGTTGCTTTTGACAATGGGTTGTGAGAATATAAGTGTACCTCATCATTTTTCGCAATGAATTTTTGAGAAATAAGTGTATTATTTTCAAGAATCAAGTGTATTTTCGAAAATATAATGCAGAAAAATAAGTGTATTCGTATTGTTGTCGCATTTAACAATGAGTTGTGAAGATATAAGTGTACTTCATCATTTTTCGCAATGAATTTTTGAGAAATAAGTGTATTATTTTCAAGAATCAAGTGTATTTTCATTGAATTTCAAAAATATAATGAAGAAAAATAAGTGTTTTCGTATTGTTGTCGCATTTGACAATGAGTTGTGAAGATATAAGTGTACCTCATCATTTTTCGCAATGAATTTTTGAGAAATAAGTGTATTATTTTCAAGAATCACATGTATTTTCGAAAATATAATGCAGAAAAATAAGTGTATTGGTATTGTTGTCGCATTTGACAATGAGTTGTGAAGATATAAATGTACCTCATCTTTTTTCGCAGTGAATTTTTGAGAAATAAGTGTATTATTTTCAAGAATCAAATGTATTTTCGAAAATATAATGCAGAAAAATAAGTGTATTCGTATTGTTGTCGCATTTGACAATGAGTTGTGAAGATATAAATGTACCTCATCTTTTTTCGCAATGAATTTTTGAGAAATAAGTGTATTATTTTCAAGGATCGAGTGTATTTTCATTGAATTTCAAAAATATAATGAAGAAAAATAAGTGTATTCGTATTGTTGTCGCATTTGACAATGAGTTGTGGAGATATAAGTGTACCTCATCATTTTTCGCAATGAATTTTTGAGAAATAAGTGTTTTATTTTCAAGAATCAAGTGTATTTTCGAAAATATAATGCAGAAAAATAAGTGTATTCGTATTGTTGTCGCATTTGACAATGAGTTGTGAAGATATAAGTGTACCTCATCATTTTTCGCAATGAATTTTTGAGAAATAAGTGTATTATTTTCAAGAATCAAGTGTATATTCGAAATTATAATGCAGAAAAATAAGTGTATTCGTATTGTTGTCGCATTTGACAATGAGTTGTGAAGAAATAAGTGTACCTCATCATTTTTCGCAATGAATTTTTGAGAAATAAGTGTATTATTTTCAAGAATCAAGTGTATTTTCGAAAATATAATGCAGAAAAATAAGTGTATTCGTATTATTATCGCATTTGACAATGAGTTGTGAAGATATAAGTGTACCTCATCATTTTTCGCAATGAATTTTTGAGAAATAAGTGTATTATTTTCAAGAATCAAGTGTATTCTCGAAAATATAATGCAGAAAATGAGTGTATTTGTATTGTTGTCGCATTTGACAATGAGTTGTGGAGATATAAGTGTACCTCATCATTTTTCGCAATGAATTTTTGAGAAATAAGTGTATTATTTTCAAGAATCAAGTGTATATTCGAAATTATAATGCAGAAAAATAAGTGTATTCGTATTGTTGTCGCATTTGACAATGAGTTGTGGAGATATAAGTGTACCTCATCATTTTTCGCAATGAATTTTTGAGAAATAAGTGTTTTATTTTCAAAAATCAAGTGTATTTTCGAAAATATAATGCAGAAAAATAAGTGTATTCGTATTGTTGTCGCATTTGACAATGAGTTGTGAAGATATAAGTGTACCTCATCATTTTTCGCAATGAATTTTTGAGAAATAAGTGTATTATTTTCAAGAATCAAGTGTATATTCGAAATTATAATGCAGAAAAATAAGTGTATTCGTATTGTTGTCGCATTTGACAATGAGTTGTGGAGATATAAGTGTACCTCATCATTTTTCGCAATGAATTTTTGAGAAATAAGTGTTTTATTTTCAAAAATCAAGTGTATTTTCGAAAATATAATGCAGAAAAATAAGTGTATTCGTATTGTTGTCGCATTTGACAATGAGTTGTGAAGAAATAAGTGTACCTCATCATTTTTCGCAATGAATTTTTGAGAAATAAGTGTATTATTTTCAAGAATCAAGTGTATTTTCGAAAATATTATGCAGAAAAATAAGTGTATTCGTATTGTTGTCGCATTTGACAATGAGTTGTGGAGATATAAGTGTACCTCATCATTTTTCGCAATGAATTTTTGAGAAATAAGTGTATTATTTTCAAGAATCAAGTGTATATTCGAAATTATAATGCAGAAAAATAAGTGTATTCGTATTGTTGTCGCATTTGACAATGAGTTGTGGAGATATAAGTGTACCTCATCATTTTTCGCAATGAATTTTTGAGAAATAAGTGTTTTATTTTCAAGAATCAAGTGTATTTTCGAAAATATAATGCAGAAAAATAAGTGTATTCGTATTGTTGTCGCATTTGACAATGAGTTGTGAAGATATAAGTGTACCTCATCATTTTTCGCAATGAATTTTTGAGAAATAAGTGTATTATTTTCAAGAATCAAGTGTATATTCGAAATTATAATGCAGAAAAATAAGTGTATTCGTATTGTTGTCGCATTTGACAATGAGTTGTGAAGAAATAAGTGTACCTCATCATTTTTCGCAATGAATTTTTGAGAAATAAGTGTATTATTTTCAAGAATCAAGTGTATTTTCGAAAATATTATGCAGAAAAATAAGTGTATTCGTATTGTTGTCGCATTTGACAATGAGTTGTGGAGATATAAGTGTACCTCATCATTTTTCGCAATGAATTTTTGAGAAATAAGTGTATTATTTTCAAGAATCAAGTGTATTTTCGAAAATATAATGCAGAAAAATAAGTGTAATCGTATTGTTGTCGCATTTGACAATGAGTTGTGAAGATATAAGTGTACCTCATCATTTTTAGCAATGAATTTTTGAAAAATAAGTGTATTATTTTCAAGTATCAAGTGTATTTTCGAAAATATAATGAAGAAAAATAAGTGTATTCGTATTGTTGTCGCTTTTGACAATGGGTTGTGAGGATATAAGTGAACCTCATCATTTTTCGCAATGAATTTTTGAGAAATAAGTGTATTATTCTCAAGAATCAAGTGTATTTTCGAAAATATAATGCAGAAAAATAATTGTATTCGTATTGTTGTCGCATTTGACAATGAGTTGTGAAGATATAAGTGTACCTCATCATTTTTCGCAATGAATTTTTGAAAAATAAGTGTATTATTATCGAGAATCAAGTGTATTCTCGAAAATATAATGAAGAAAAATGAGTGTATTCGTATTGTTTTCGCTTTTGACAATGAGTTGTGAAGAAATAAGTGTACCTCATCATTTTTCGCAATGAATTTTTGAGAAATAAGTGTATTATTTTCAAGAATCAAGTGTATTTTCGAAATTATAATGCAGAAAAATAAGTGTATTCGTATTGTTGTCGCATTTGACAATGAGTTGTGGAGATATAAGTGTACCTCATCATTTTTCGCAATGAATTTTTGAGAAATAAGTGTTTTATTTTCAAAAATCAAGTGTATTTTCGAAAATATAATGCAGAAAAATAAGTGTATTCGTATTGTTGTCGCATTTGACAATGAGTTGTGAAGATATAAGTGTACCTCATCATTTTTCGCAATGAATTTTTGAGAAATAAGTGTATTATTTTCAAGAATCAAGTGTATATCCGAAATTATAATGCAGAAAAATAAGTGTATTCGTATTGTTGTCGCATTTGACAATGAGTTGTGAAGAAATAAGTGTACCTCATCATTTTTCGCAATGAATTTTTGAGAAATAAGTGTATTATTTTCAAGAATCAAGTGTATTTTCGAAAATATTATGCAGAAAAATAAGTGTATTCGTATTGTTGTCGCATTTGACAATGAGTTGTGGAGATATAAGTGTACCTCATCATTTTTCGCAATGAATTTTTGAGAAATAAGTGTATTATTTTCAAGAATCAAATGTATTTTCGAAAATATAATGCAGAAAAATAAGTGTATTCGTATTGTTGTCGCATTTGACAATGAGTTGTGAAGATATAAGTGTATCTCATCATTTTTCGCAATGAATGTTTGAGAAATAAGTGTATTATTTTCAAGAATCAAGTGTATTTTCGAAAATATAATGCAGAAAAATAAGTGTATTCGTATTGTTGTCGCATTTGACAATGAGTTGTGAAGATATAAGTATACCTCATCATTTTTCGCAATGAATGTTTGAGAAATAAGTGTATTATTTTCAAGAATCAAGTGTATTTTCGAAAATATAATGCAGAAAAATAAGTGTATTCGTATTGTTGTCGCATTTGACAATGAGTTGTGAAGATATAAGTATACCTCATCATTTTTCGCAATGAATTTTTGAGAAATAAGTGTTTTATTTTCAAGAATCAAGTGTATTTTCGAAAATATAATGAAGAAAAATAAGTGTATTCGTATTGTTGTCGCATTTAACTCTAGTTACGAAAATATAAGTGTACGCAATGGTTCGCCACAAATTTTCAAGAAATAAGTATATTTTTGTACAGTTCAACAATTTCTTACGAGAAATGAAAATTTATCGTAGAAAAATACTTATATTTGTATCCTCCAATAAATAAAAGTCTATTTCAAAAATTTTTGATCCTAAATTATTAAAAAATAAGTTTATTTCCATTATAATTTGGTAATGAACCTTGGAAAAATAAGTGTATTCGTTTTCTTGTCGCATTTGACTTTAGTTACGAAAATATAAGTGTATGCTCGCTATGTTTTGCAATGAATTTTCGAAAAACAAGTGTATGTTCAGTACAGTTTAACAATTTACAGCGAAAAATGAAAATTAATTGCGGAAAAATACTCATATTTGTATGCTCCAATAAATAAAAGTCTATTTTAAACATTTTTGATCATAAATTGTTAAAAAATAAGTGTATTCTCATTATAATTTGGCGATAAACCTCGGAAAAATAAGTGTATTCGTTTTCTGGTAGCATTTGAATTTAGTTAGGAAAATATAAGCGATGCTCGCTATGTTTCGCAATGAATTTTCAAGAAATAAGTGTATTTTACTGCGAAATATGAAAATTAATTGCGGTTAAATACTTGCATTCGTATCCTCCAAAGAATAAAATTCTATTTTGGTCATTTCTGGTAACGAATTCTGAATAAATAATGGTTTTTTCACTACTGTTCGACAATATATCTCGGAAAAATAAGTGTATTCGTTTCAGTTGCGATGATATAAGTGTATGTTTGCCATGGTTCGTAATAAATTTCGAAAAATAAGTGTATTTTCAGTTGACAATTCACTGCGGAAAAATAAATGTATCCAAATTTTCGTCGCATTCAACAATGAGTTGAGAAAATATAAGTGTACACACGTAATAAATAGTCGAAAAATAAGTGTATTGGTGTCAAGTTTCCGTTTATTCCCGCTAACCTTATCGTTCATTCTACAGGATAGATCATTCTGCGTCGGCGCGGCGACGTTCTGGAAGGTGGTGGAGGACCTCGAACTCTCCGGCAGCGTCATCCAGACGCACGTCAATTCCCCCAGGTCCACGGCCTACCTGGCCAATCTCCTGTCGCAGAACGAGAAGATCAAGAAACTGATGGCCTTCAGTGCAGGTAGAAGGTAAAATTTAATAGGATCCATTTCGAAATTCCTCGGAAAACAATATGATTTTCAGGAAAATCGAGTACGAGAACTACCTCCACGAGCTGGGAATGACGAACGTGGTTATATATTCGGATAAGCTGGTGGATTTCGGCTTCGAGTCTTCCTGCATGGAGGAAGTGGTGGCCGTTTACGCCACCCCGCCCAACAGTTATTCAGCGGTGACGGACCCGATAGATTTGGTACGTTACCAGAACAGCGACACGTCATGCTTTACATAATCTTGTATGTCTATCCAAGGTCTGCAGCAGGGGCGGCGACCTATCCATGCTGGAGATCCTCACCGAGTCCGAGGACACCCTGGAGGGGAGGAACAGGGTCACGAAGATACTCGAGGAGCAGAGGAAGACGCTGAAATTCGCCATGTCGAGACCACAGGTGACTATTTATCCTTCGATGATGTATTAAGAGCCATGAAAGGTCTTTCCAGATCCAAGTGGTCCTCTACGAGACCCACTCGGAGCTCGACGTGGAGAACTGCGACATGGTCCAGACGACCCTCGACGAGATCAACAGGATAGCCAAGCTGCACCACGCCTCGTTGCAGGGACTGATCAGCCCCGATTATGCGTCCAACGTACAAATGGTGAGGTCCTCACCCTTGGAAACTATATAAATCCAACTTTGTTCCTCGCCATCAGCCCTCGGATCTGCTTAAGGAGATAAACAACAACGAGGAAGAGAAGAAGGGGAAGCAAGTGGAGGCGATTGGAGACATCCACGTGAGTTCCCCACATGATTTGTTATTGGAGAACCTCCAGGTGCCCGAGACCGACCTGTTCGACACCCCCGACCTCCCCTGTTTGTGCCCGGAAGAAGCGAACTGCAAGATGGACAACGGCTGTTACCTGGCGCTCATCCAGAGGAAGGTAAACTGTAACCAGTAAACTGTTGAGTATCCCCCAATGATCCAACATTTCCGCAGCAAGTCCTGAAGCTCGACAACAAATACATGATACAAATGGCGGAACAGAGGGGGCTCTTCGGGAGCAACAACAGTAACACGTCGAAACAGAAAGGTTCCAAACAGAGCAGGAAGAAACAGCAGATGTCGAAACAAGAACCAAAACCGAAGAGGACCAGGAAGAGACTCAAGGATTTCGAGGTGAGATACTGTACTGTATTGGTACATGGACATTACAGTTTTCTATTGAAAACCGCAAAGAACTAGAACTCTACCTTAAATGAGTTCTTTTTAACGTGGAAATATTACTCTTGAACCGATCTGGCGTCTGCGCCCGCCATTTTCATTATCCGTACAGAAATCCATATTATCATTAACATTAGGGAGTCGGATTGCTGAGTCCGTCCGAGAGAAAAATAACCACAGAATCTTTTCTACGAATCAAAGTACGGAGGCTAACCTAGAAATGTAGGTTCTCTTGTTTAGGAGTTTTTGCTCTGAACGGTGGTTGATTTTGGTTCGCTGCTCGGGTTTTCTTGAAGGGAAAACAGGGTGAGTTAGGTTGATCTTAAACCTTCGAGGGTGGAAGAGATACTTTGGTTTTGTCATGTGAGTAACAATATTTTATAATTACAACTTTATCATTCAGATATTCTCCTAATTTGCTACACTTGTCTTCAACAGGGTCCATTATTTACCCCATGTGTTTATCGCATATCATTTATCCTCAATTCACAAGAGGCCATTTGCTCCTACTCAACTTAATTTTTTTCCATGTTGGTTTGCTTCTTGTGTATTGTTTTGTATCCATTTTTCATACTTCATTATCAAGTCTATTCCATATTATTTAATGATTCTAACTGACCATATGTATTAAATTCCCAAGTGCTTATCACAAAAGAATTTGAATGTATAAACGAATGCTTAATAATCATCTTAATTATAAGGTTTTGCAATATTCTTCAAATGATACTATATGTAATCGTTGTAGCAAGCAAATAGCAAGGATATTCATAAGCACCATTGTCGGCATTATGTTTCATCATCTTATATTGATTGAGCATTTTAAAAAGCTACTCTCCATGCATTATTATCCGTTATAACTTCTCGTTTATTGTTTATATGACTGACTGCTTATATCGTTTAGTATCTATATCATCCACTGCTTATACTGTTTATTGTTTATTTCGTTTACTGTCTATAACATTTACTGGTTATATCGTTTACTACTTATATGGTTTATCTAATACTTGATGGGATTATTGACCAGGGAGACAACTATCGGACGACGCAACCTAAAAATTAATTAAGGCTTCGCCCAACGTTTAGAAATATATATAACAAGGACATTGCCGCATTCCCGTCTCCTTGCAACGTGGGAGATCATCAATCGTCAAATGATAGTTTGACCCCTGCGAAGTAAAACTCCCAAGTTACCGCCTTCAATCTACTCAATCATTTTTAAACACCATTTGAGAGAATTCTCACCGGTCAACCTGTTTATGAATATTCTTTTACTTGTTAGTTAATGGTATCTGAACGAGAAAAGGAGGGAGGTTTGTTTTTTCTTCCCCGTCTGGGTAGTTTTTTTATCCTCCTCACCTTTTGGCACTCTGAAATAAACTTAATATTTTCTTGTTTCGAGTGCTAATAATATGTGTTTCAAATTTCCTATTTTCCCGTCAATCTCTTCTATTGAATCAAGCGTAATTTGGGTTACATACTTACATACACAACGTAGAGTCCTATTAAAACCACAAGCGATCACGATCTTGCCCAGAAATTATCTAGAGTAATATTTTCAAGTTAAAAAGAACGCCTGTAAGGTAGAGTTCTAGTCCTTTACGGTTTTCAATAGAAAACTGTAATGTCGGTAAGAGTTAATCATTACAAAAGTACCAGTACAGTACAATCTATCATACAGTATAGAAGAAACCATTTTAATTATTGACGACTGATTCGTCTTCAGAGGTATTTATAACATTATCTTATCTAAAAGTTCCAGAAGGAACGTAACGAACAAATAACTCCTGCAATGTGCGTCATTGGCGAAATCGGATGAGTAATCAAAATTATACATAGTAACACAAGCATTAAAATGGAAATAGATAAAGAGCCCATCTGAGATATACAGGGTTGGTATTATGTAATTATATATAATTTCCACCCCCATTTGGTCCTTCCAGATGGAAAGGATCGCGGCGCCGACGCACTCCTTCCTGCGCCACGTGACCGCGTCGTGCCACGAGTGCAAGCGGTGCCGACAGGCGCAGGAGGAGCTGAAGAGGCCGTACAAGCAGTGGTGGACGGAGACGGCCCGCTATTTGACCACCGTCAGGTCCAGCCTGGTGAGGAAGAACCTCCTTCCGCCATCCCGAACGGCCCCGACCCTCTCGGCGAAGAACGTCGTGAATCACCTGGCGCGCTCGTCGTGTCGCCTCGACGAGGTGGTCGCCAAGCACAACGACTCGTCCAGCTCCATCCCTCTTTTGCCGAAACTGAAGTTGACGAGGGAGAAGACGAAGCCGAAGGTGCCGCTCTTCGTGCCCGTCACCTTCGTGGCCTTCCCCTGCGCCAACCATCCACCGAATCTGTGCGAAACCCCCAGCTGATGATTTATATTGTTTATTCGAATTTAGTTTACTTGAATAATAAATTTGCCTACATTTGGAAGGTCTCAATTGAAAGCTTTCTTCTTTAGTGTTTAAAAGATATAGTAAACAAAATAGTAAACAGTCCATCAATGATCAACTCCTTGAAGCTATAGGTATGTAGTAATACCATTGACTAAGCAAAATAATAATTTATTTTGTCCGTAGGAACTGTCTGAAGAGGAACTCACTCCTCGGAGTATTTGGCGAACGGATGGTGCAGAGATTGAATTGGAAATCTCCAGGACGGATGACAAGGAGAATTCGACCCTTCTGAAGGTGACTTCCAAAGTTATAGATGGTAATCTCTCTGCTCTTGGTGCTGAAGATTAATTGAAAACTTTTTTTTTCAATCTTGCAGATGCCAGTAAAGCTGGGGGTATCTTGGGGGATCTCACGAAGAATCAGCTGGAGACATTGATATCGGCAGCTCATGAAGTTCAATGTTCCTCGACATCCAGTGAATCTGCTCGGAGAAGGATGTTGTCGGAATGGGATGGAAATATTTCCAGTAAGAATTCAGATGTAAGATTTTTTTTCCACTTTTGAATATCTTCCTTCTTGTTTCTAACTATTCGAATCTCCACTAGATACAAGATAGAGTAGCCGAAGGAAACTCTTCGATACTAACACTTGAAAAGGTTCCCTTGATGTGGACAAAAAGAAATGTATTCGAAGATCTGCCAAGGTATCCAAGGACAAGTTCCAGATGCCCCACAATTCCGGAAGATCCACGCGAAAATATCATTCTAAAACAAGTGGATAAAATCAAATGTGATAAACAAATATCTGCAACGAAAGTACAAGTCTTCGACAAAAACACGAACAAAACTGTGGTGCTGAGGAAGAGAAATCGTTCAGAACAACCAGCAGATGAAATGTCCAATAAGGTAAATGTCGCAGAAGATCTCTGAAATTTAAACCTTTCATTCAATTTGATATTTTGATCCCTTCGAGAGTATCGACAAATCATAAAATTCTGTAGAAACGTTCTAGAAGCTCAGCGATAATTTATTTCGGTAGCCGAAAAATATAACCAGATGAAGAAAAATCTACACTGACGTAATTTATTTCGGACTTTCTCGAGGTGTCAAAAATCACCCTTTTTGAGCGCTCGTACTACTTACACGAGGGCTATATCATTTCGTCACGATGTCTGTATTTTTCGAATTTTGAGCCGAAAATGGTCTCAATCTACTATGTTCGACTCACTGATGACGAATCCGTCGGAAAATTCGAGTCTGTCCGTCCGGCCGTAAGCACGATAACTCTCGAACGGAACAACCTAGAGACTCGAAATTTTCAGTGTGGATTCAGTTCCCGAATGCCTCGGTTAAGTTCGTTAATGGGCCAAATTCCACCAGGGGTTCCGTAAATATGGCCGTTCAAAGTTTTGTTTCCCTGATTACTTGAAAACTACAGATTTGATTGAGATGAAATTTTGCAGTCAAATGAAGAATGAGGTGTTCAAGCTACATGTAAAATTTTGCCCAGATCGCATGACCAGAACCATAGAAACCATGGAAAATTGTAACTTTTGAACGGAAACGCCTAGGGACTTGAAATTTTCAGGATAGTTGTGGATCTCGATTGTCGTGATCACGTTCATCTATGAGCAAAATTATACTAGGGGTTCCGTAAATATGGTCGTTTGAAATTTAGTTTTCTTGATAATTTCAAAACTACAGATTCGATCGTGACGAAATTTTGTATGCTAATGGAGAATGATATATTCAAGCTACATTTCTCCAGATCACATGACCAGAACCATACAAACCAAATAAAATCATAACTTTCGAACGGAAAGGCCTAGGGACTTGAAATTGTCAGGATAGGTGTGGATCTGAAATGTCGCGTTCACGTTTATCAATGAGCAGAATTATACTAGGGGTTCCGTAAATGCGGTCGTTTGAAATTTTGGTTTGTCAATAATTTCGAAACTACGGATTCGATCGAGATGAAATTTTGTATTTTAATCGAGAATGATATATTAAAACAATATTGTGTCCAGATCGCATGACCAGAACCATAGAAACCATAGAAAATTGTAACTTTTGAACGGAAACGCCTAGGGCCTCGAAATTTTCAGGATAGGTGTGGATCTCGATTGTCGTGATCACGTTAATCTATGAGCAAAATTATACTAGGGGTTCCGTAAATATGGTCGTTTGAAATTTAGTTTTCTTGATAATTTCAAAACTACAGATTCGATCGTGACGAAATTTTGTATGCTAATGGAGAATGATATATTCAAGCTACATTTCTCCAGATCACATGACCAGAACCATAGAAACCAAAGAAAATCATAACTTTCGAACGGAAAGGCCTAGGGACTTGAAATTTTCAGGATAGGTGTGGATCTGAAATGTCGCGTTCACGTTTATCAATGAGCAGAATTATACTAGGGGTTCCGTAAATGCGGTCGTTTGAAATTTTGGTTTGTCAATAATTTCGAAACTACGGATTCGATCGAGATGAAATTTTGTATTTTAATCGAGAATGATATATTAAAACAATATTGTGTCCAGATCGCATGACCAGAACCATAGAAACCATAGAAAATTGTAACTTTTGAACGGAAACGCCTAGGGACTTGAAATTTTCAGGATAGGTGTGGATCACGAATATTGCGGCCACGTTCATCAATGAGCAAAATTAGACTAGGGGTTCTGTAAATATGGCTGTTCGAAATATTTTTCTCCTGATAATTTCGAAACTACTGATTGAATTGGGATGAAATTTTGCACCTAGCTCAGGAATAATGTATTCAAACTACTTGCCAAATTTTGTCCAGATCGCATCACCAAGACCATAGATACCGTAGAAAATTCTAGCGAATTATCGAAAAAAAATTGATCAGCTGAAGCACTGACATGAGGTCTGGAGTTTCGCCTAAGTTTCAGAATTTTTTTGACAGCTGTCAAAAATTCCTTCAATTGATTTCTGAAACTGGAAAATGCGAATCTACCTACAAGGTGGATGTACGAGCGCTCAAAAGCTCCTGCCTTCACGGCAGTGCTTTTCGTAATTTTTTAAATCGAGTTCTTGCGAAAACGGTAGAAAATTAGGAGACGCCACATAGTTATTTGAGACCTCACGTCCTTCGAGCTGGAAATTCGACCAAGGAAATTATTTTTTGTGAGAAGCAAATACATATTCAAAATCTACATTACTATCCTTTGTATATGGGTATGAGAATTTTTTGTTGAAAAAATATTTTCTGCCGATTTTCATGAAATTTCTCATATACGTCAACTGAATCGTGCTGATCTCGGATATACATTCGATTTCTCCATAGACATCATCGTGTCGTCGCAGCACATGTTAAAACTCTCGAAAAAATGAGTTGTTGAGAAAAAATCATAAAATTCTGTAAAAACGTTCTAGAAGCTCGGCGATCATTTATTTCGATAGCCGAAAGATATAACCAGCTGAAGAAAAATCCACACTCACCATGGTCGATCCATTTCCATTTGGGAAAATCTCAAATATGGACATCTGAAAATGAGGATCTCTCAATGTTTCAACTTCAAAGTGCAATAGCGACCAAAGAAATTATTTTTTGTGAGAAGCAAAAACATATTTAGAATCTACACCCTCCACTCATATAAATAACATTAATCATTTTTCAATTAATTATTTTTTGATCGCTTCAAGAGTATCGACAGATCATCGTCCACATCCACCGGCTACGAGATAACCGTAAGACCCAGTGGAACTTTTAACATAAACGCCGGACCTGTGAGAATCTTCAAGTACAGATTGGATCTCAGAAACTTAAGGGGAAAATTGACCGAAGAAATAATCGATAGGATATCCACGCCGACCGAAGCCTCCAAAATAAGATGTATTAAAGAGGTAAAACGAAACATAAAATGTCTTTACGGTCTAATTTTCCCTAATTTTCAGGAATCCCTTCCGACTTGTAGGAGAACTTTGGGCGGAACCGCCACCAGAGATTTCATCTGCGAGTGCTGTAAAAGACGTCATTCATAATCGTGTAACAAAAAGGTAGTAAAAATGTGTCGAAGTCTGGAAATTTTTCAACGGAAACAGGTCGAAATTATTATAACAACCAATTGTAAGCATTAACATTTTATTAAACCAACAATCTGTATTTCTCAATAAATTCATGAAATCTACACTCTTCTGAAACCATGAAAAAACCCCAATGAAACTAGAGATCCGGTTTCGTAAAAATTCACTTCGAATATTGCACAATTAAATTGTTAAGTCTTTTTGTATCAAAGGTCAAACGGGTTTAGTATAAACCAAATATTTTGAATTGTTGAAATCTTCACTGAGGTTCCTTTTATAACATGAATCGATGGAAAAATATTTCTAATATGCAATCTCCTTTATCAGTTACGAATATCACATTGAAATTTTCATTACGAACATTACACTTTATGAAAGTGACAATAATGTTTATAGCCGAGACATCACATCAGAAACCATTGTAAACTTTGGACATCTTCGGGAATCGGTAGCACTCATTCAATAATCTACTTGTTAACAACTAGAATGTTGCAGTATTTCATCGGATTTTATCACAAGATTACATTATAACTTCTCCAACTGGTTTTCGCTCGTTCACGCATCCCAAACTTTGCCCCATCTTTATTTTCGTACCAGGGGTAACTTTAAATTCGAAATCGGGCGGAGCCTGAAACACCAGCACAATAGTCGAACCCATCCTGAATTCCCCCACTATATCCCCTTTCTTGAGTTCGAGGGAATTGCCGAAACATACATCTCGACATTTTGCGTCCTTCCTCGAGCAGTTAGTCTGCAAATTTTTGTCAAAGTACACTTTGATCGTTCCCACGTTCGTAGCTCCTGAAATCGGAGTCGGTCATGAATAACGAAATCAGGGGAAATGGAGTTTTTCGGGGATCTATACAGGGCGATTCGAAATTCGACGTGAACCTTGGAGGACGTGCTAGTATGACTCATTTGAGCCATATTTATTGATATCCAAAAATCAACGTTTTACGAGTTATTTGAGTTTTTGTGTTTTTTGAAAAATTACTCACCTTACTCCATTTTCGTCAATTTTTTCTATGTTGAGCAAGTCTGATTATAATTTTGGATTATTTCATTAGAGAAGGATATGATATGTATGAAAAAAACTCCAAGGTTCACGTCGAATTTGGAAACACCCTGTAGATGAAATATTATTCTTACCGACTGCGGTATACGAAAAGAAGCCGTGTTCCCATTCTCCCAGATAAATCGATCTTTCGTTTATCGAGAACAGTCCAGGAATCCATTTGGCAATCTTGGGATTAACGGATAAGAGTTCACCGTGAAAATGTCTTCGATGGGTGGGTTTCCAATTCGCCGGTGAGTGGAATCTGAGAAGGAATGAGAATTATCTATTAGTAAACTATTCGAATAATCGCCAAATTTAACAGAAAAAGTTGTTAATTAGCATACCGTTCCAGTTCGTTTAATATTGATCATCAATTAGCTATTATCTAGTCATACGATGGGAATGAAGAGCAGTTTTTATCAAATTGTAATTCAGGATGTGATGTCAAGGACTTTCATTCATTTGATAACACCGACACATTTATGTTTTATAAGAATTACGAATTAACAAAAAGACGTGTATTGAAGAGAAAATTTAAAATGTTGCTCTACAACTCTTTTGCATCGAAATTTATTTCCTTTTGAGAAAGATAAAAAAAAGTTTATCAGTGTTTTCGGAAGGGACAAAAATTCCGAGGTCATGATCCCTAAAATAATATTTACTATAACCCAGACAAAAATCGAAATAGTTATGTGATGTAATTTGACAAAAACATTCATCAAAAAATTTCTCACGAATGGGGACCTCCTTAGATGATAACCCCTGACCGAGTCACCCGATATCAATCAAAATTCGGCATAAATAATTTATATAATTAGGAGAAAATCCGGGAAGTGATACGCAGAATTTTAGTACAATATTTTAAATTAATCACGAGACGAGGACATGGAAAAAAACTACAATTAAACTGTCTCCACAACATCTTCATTAGGAGAATTTTACAGGATGATTCCAAATTCATCGTGACGTGTTAATATGACTCATTTGAGCCATATTTATTGATATCCAAAAATCAACAGTTTACGAGTTATTTGAGTTTTTGTGTTTCTTGGAAAATTACTGACCTTACTCCATTTTTTGTCAATTTTTTCTACGTTGAGCAAGTTTGATTATAATTTCGGATTATTTTCATCAGAGAAGGATATGATATGTATGAAAAAAGCGAAAATATGCTTTAATAGATGTTGAAAAAGAATTCGTATGATTTGAAAGTTGGTATATGAAGAAAAGAATAGTTAATTTCTAATATCAATTCGCCTGTAACTTTCGAACTTAAAATTATTTCAAAAACTTGCCAAATTCACGTTGAATTTGGAATCACCCTGTATACAATCCGACCGAGTAAACGATTAAATCAATTTACCTGTGATAATCGCCAGGTGCCAAGTAGATAACGCATTGATACAAATTGGGACAATCCTTTTTATTATGTAAAAGTGAAGATCTGTAATCACGGCACTGTTCAATTCTACTATTCCAAGTATTTTCCCCGAAAAAACTTGGTAACTTATATGTTATTCCTTTCACCTGGAACAAGAAAATGATATAATGAAAATTGTTCAACGCAGGAAAAATAAAGACGAACCAAAACGAGTTGGATAGAATAAAATTTCAAGTATAAAACAAGTGTTTCAATTTATTGTACCATATGAACTACTAAGGAAAAACTGTCAATTCAGAACTACAGAAGAGAGAAAATCACAGAGTGAAGCAAATTCTTCATGAATAAACAAACTCAGTATTAATTTCATTCTTACATATTTCAGGAACTGACCTGTTCAATATCTTCGTTATTAACTGGTCCCAAATGTAGCACCGTTCCGTCGCATGGCGCAACCAAACAACTTTTTTGGTCGATGGTCCTAACCCCTTCTTTGATTTGTCTCGAGAAGAAATCCGCCAAGCTTGAATAAGACTTCAAATCTTCATTCAACGCTTCCGATAGATTAACTTTGAATATATTTATATACAGGCTGTACACATAAGGTCTCAATACTTCTGGTAACTTGATATCTGATGAAAATATTTAGTCAATACAAAAGCGAAGACTTTTTTTGTGTTATCTTACCTGCCATCCAACCCCAACACCTCGAAGCTGTCCTTAGAGGCAAGAAGCAGTAACATTTGACTTCAAATTCCGTCGCTACGGTATCTTGGCCTCTTTTTCGGAAAGCCCTCCATTGCATCACGGCCACGAGACATATGCCAACAGGCACAAACTTGGTGAAAACCCCGCTCCATTCGGACCACCCTGAAAAAATATTTGGAAAAAATTTCGTAGAACAAATTATGTGAAAAGAAGAAATTTCTTTTCTATGAATCCAAGTCAACTTGAAATGTTTTTCTATGCTTGACCCCGAAAAACTTCCAAGAAATCTGAACAAATTGGAAATTCCCGAAATCCTGCTAAACTATTTTTATAAATCCTGATAAAATTTATTAAACTTTCGAATTGGCCAAGTGCATGTTGTGATGAACCGAAAAAGAAGAAAGTTGTTTATATATTTATGAAGTTTTCAGTGGTCATTATTAGGAGGATACTTATCTATGGTTCACTCTTTTTCCTAGCACAAATTATGTAAAAACAAGAAATTTGATTTCTATGAATCCAAATCTACTCGAAATGTTTGTTTTTTACTTGACCCAAAACAACTTCCAAGAAATCTGAATGAATTGAAAATTTCCCAAAATCCTGCTAAAATATTTCTAGGAAATCCTGATAAACTTTATTATTATCCCTTATCAAACTTTCGAATTGACCAAGTGCATGTTGTAATAAAACGAAAAAGAAGAAAGTTGTTCATATATTTTACGAAGTTTTCAGTGGTCATATTTATCTATGGTACTATTCACTCTTTTATTTCATACTTATGGAATTACTGACCTTTGACAATTAGCAGGTACTGAATGAAATACAGTCCAATATCCGTAAAATCGGACGGCACCAAAAATACAATCAAACTTTTTTTATTGAGGAGATTCATCATCACTTGGCCGATATCGGATTTGCACGACTCTCATGAAAGCACCGCACGAAAAGCCAAAAATTAGATGACCACTCATTATATAGGACCCCCGCTCACTCGGACCGTTGATAAGTAATATCAAGAAATGTATGTTCTTTATCAACATAATGAATGTACTCACTCGGTGTTTTGTTGTTGCTTGAAGAATAATTCCTTGACTGGATCGAGTGACCCGGAAGTTGAAATTCGTTGGAACGTTTATTGATGTAAATTGAGGTTTTCAACGGCCTGACTCGCTGGGATCTGAGAAATGCAACTACACTTAAGTTTTTTTTTTATCTTCCAAACTATGTACTACCTCCTTGTTCTTTTCTTTAAACTGATCATTTATATTTTTTTTTCTAAAAGTTTCAATAACCTAACAAGTAAAAATTAAATGTTATTTTTCAAATATGAAGACTGATAACAACATGTGGATTTCAAAATAAAATATAGGAATCGGTAATTTTGGATTATGATCCCTACACGTTACAGAATGTTTTTGAAAGAATTTTTCGGGATTGAGATATTTTATGAGTAAAGAAGAAGACAAAAAAGAAGACGTAGACGAAATAAAAATTCGTGTGAAAATTTGATGTCATACTAGGTATGAATCTAGTGATATCTGAAAGAAATGAAATTGCTAGTAAATTAATGTCTTTCGAATAAGAAAGATCTTCACAAAAAAAACTTCTACAATCTACGAATATAACCACAAATTACTAAGCCATAGACAAGATGAGGGAGAAAAGTGCCATTGAATAATTGAAAACATAAAAATCAATGAAAACGCATCATTGGACGCTATAATAATAATAAGTACCTATCGGCTATCATTCCTTGAAATGAATAAATAATGAATTGATTTTGAATATATTAAATTTTCTTGTCCTATCATGAAAAAACACATTATAGGTATTATTTTAGATATCACAAAACTCACAGTCTATAAAAACTGAGAACAGAACACATTATTCAAGCTGAAATGCGTTTCCAAGCATTTAATTACTCAAAACATTTCATTTAACCTCACTTCAAAATTTAGGTTGATTAACATTTCTCTCGATGACATTTAGTTCATTTACACTACTGGTATTATGAACTACCGGAACTACTACCTGAAGCAAAATAGACAAATAAAACGGTAGGTTTTACGTTCGGTAGATCGAACCGCTACCTTTTAAATTCAAACCTCTAAAGGTAAACACATAACGAATATTTCGAATGTTTCATTGTATATCTTTGATCTCTGATTGAAATATGAATAAAATTTCTTAAGAAGAATGCCATTCAATTCCAAAAGTAACACCCACATCGACCTGGGCAAAATATCCAAGAAGAAAACAATACCAAATGTAGTAACAAGTGAGATCCAACAAAAATAAAGATAATTCATCATTTTCTGAAATATATTTTTCTCTCAGGTACACAAAAGAAAAATGTAAACTCCAGTGTAGAGAATAGGAAATCTGGTAGCTCTACGATAATAGATGAATTAGGAGATACGTTAGACGATATTACTACGCAAGCAATATTTTTCAATAACATAGACGGGTCTTCAGTATCGATAAACGGGATAGTAACACCAAAAACTAAGTCGTCTAATAATTTGGAATTGCCAGATACCATAGAAAGTCCTTTGCCTTCTCAATTTTTCGACGATTCCCACATAATGGGGCAAATAGAAAATGCACTAAATTCTGTTCAGACTTGTTCATCTGAAACTAAAGAAAATCATTCTTATGGGAAGCGTAAAGTTGAAGATGGTGATATTATTTACCAGGAAACATTCAAAATTCCCAAACTTACAGAAACTTCTAATAAGGACTCAGTCCTGAAAAAATATAATAGAACCTTATCCGAATTACTGAACCAGAGCGATGTAGATGTAATTTTTGATGAAATTGAGAATTCGATATATCAAATGGGAACTTCACAAGAAAAATTGAATACAACACACGAAAACGTCCTCGAATTGATATGCGACGAACTTCAAGTAGACGAACAGGAGAATAAATCTCTACTCGACGTTTCATGTTCGAACCTGAGTTTCAGCAGCATTTTTAAGACCAAGTTGCTGGCGAACGCTTCCAAAAGTGTAACGGTACAGAAAACCGAAACATCTAATATTTCTTTCGTCGAGGAAACCGTGGAGTTTCAAGAATTAGGACCCTTTTACGGATTACCGACTAAAGTGAAGGATCTAATCAAACTTTATAAAGGAATAGACGATTTTTACGGTAAGTCTACAACTCTCAAAGATTTCAGGTATTATACCTCTGTCTTTCAGATTGGCAAGATGAATGTTTGAACCTCCCGGCAATCCACCAGAAGAAAAACTTAATTTACGCTTTACCGACAAGCGGAGGTAAGACTTTGGTCGCTGAAATTCTCATCTTGAGAGAATTGCTTTGTTTCAAGAAAAATGCCATTTTCATCCTTCCGTTCGTCGCAATCGTACAGGAGAAGGTAAATCGAAACGGGTATTCAACTGAATTAGTCTTACGATTCTTTCGTAGGTTTGGACCTTGTCCCCTTTCGCCATAGCGTTAGATTTCTTGGTGGAAGAATACGCGGGCAGTAAAGGTGTGTATCCCCCGAGAAAGAGAAGAAGAAAGAATTCGGTGTTTATAGCGACCATAGAAAAGGCTCTGGGATTGATCAACAGTCTCATAGAAACGGGTCGTTTGAACGAGATCGGATTGATCGTGGTGGATGAATTGCATCTGGTGGGGGAACCTGGGAGGGGTCCGACGTTGGAGGCTCTCTTGACAAAATTGGCCGTTGTTGATGGTAAGGATAATTTGGTGGTGGTAATATTGTTCATTGTCAGTTTTAGTTCATATCAGAAGAAATGAAATGACAGCAGCTCTTTGTCAATTATGCCGAATCATTTCATATTTCAGCTAAAGTACAGGTCGTTGGAATGAGCGCCACCATCGGCAACCTAGGCGATATATGCACCTTTTTGAGAGCCGAAGCTTACACGAAAAATTTCAGACCAGTAGAACTAACGGAATACGTGAAATGCGACTGCGAGATCGCCAGAATCGATCTCGAGGCCGACGAAGACGAACTGCTCAAAGTCGAGAGAACAGTCGATTTCAAAGTGAGTAAAAAATATCCTATTCGCGTTGGCATCCCTGAGTGTCATTCAGTTCGAATTAGATATAACATTAGATGGCACCTTGGAATCAAGTGTCAAATGAACGACAACTGACACTCATGACAGTTATTCACGGGTGCCAACAACAAGAAATCGAATTGAATATTTTGTAATTTTAATTTTTTTTTCAAGTATGCAGCAGCAATCAGGGCTCTCGACCCCGATCAACTTGGAGGATTAGTGATGGAAGTCATCCCGAAAGGTTCCTGTTTGATTTTTTGTGCATCCAAAAAGAATTGTGAAAATGTCGCAAAACTTTTATCGAGGATATTATTCAAGTAAGATCGACAATTTAAATTGAAAGAATAAACAGCTGATATTTTACAGAACGCTAAAAAATCACAAGGCAGAGGAAAAAGAACTTATATTGAATTCACTCAAAGCAGAGACTGGAAGTTTGTGCGAGACGCTGAAATTTTCGATACCATATGGTATCGCTTATCATCATTCGGGTAATAATTTTGTAATTAAATCGCCACTGAATTTATGTTATGTTTGTCTTTCCAGGGTTAACAACTGAAGAAAGGCGTCTCATTGAAGATGGTTTTAGAGCAGGAACTATATCGGTTATATGCTGCACTTCAACACTCGCCGCTGGTGTGAACTTACCGGCTAAAAGGGTAAATCTAGAGGTTATTGAAAATTGGAATCTGGAATAATTCTTTTTAATCAAGGTTATTCTGAGGTCTCCATACATCGGAAGGGACTTCATGAATCTCTCCCGGTACAAACAAATGATCGGAAGAGCCGGCAGGGCCGGTTTGGGAGAAAAAGGAGACAGCATATTGATTAGTGCAAGTAAAGATCTCCCTAAAGTTATAAACATGTTGAAATCCCCCATGGATAAATCTATGTCGTCCATACATGAGAACGAAGGTAAAGGTCTAAGGTAAGTGTTTAACCCAACGATCGGGATAGTTTTACCTCAATTTTAATTTCAGACACTTACTACTGAGTTGTATCGCTCTAGGAATAGCGAATACGAGATCGGAACTTCAGGCTGTTACGGAGAAGACTTTATGGGCAGTGCAGAACACGAATCGAGTGGAGCACAAGAAACTCACCGATAAAATTATCAAGGATCTTTTCACTTTGGGTGCCTTACAAACGACCAACCCTACCCTCGGAAGAGTAGCATCGAATGTATCTCTAAAACTTGAAACTACTGTAAGATTTATTCACAAAATCGTTGTGGCTTCTGACTTCATTCTTATTTTAACAGATGAATAGTGAGGAAATTGTAGAAAGCCAAGATGCGATAAGGGGAAAAAAGAAACATCTAGTCATACAAAAGAACACAAAACTGGTTGTTAGCAAAATGGGAATAGCTGCAATAAAAGGTACAATTACGACAAATGTAGAACCATATTTCAGTTGGGTTTATATTATATTTTATTTTAGGTGGTCTTGAATTGTCGAAGGCGCATGTTTTGTACGAAGATCTGGTCCAAGCGCAATACAGTCTTGTTTTATTGGACGTTCTCCATTTATTATATTTAGTGACCCCCTATGATCTGAGCGAACAAATCAAGCCGGATATGAACTCTTACTTCACAATGGTAAGCTACTTTTATCTATAGTCCATTTAAGAATTATTGACATCGAAGCAGGCCATGAACGTCCAGTCGAGGCTTTATTTCTAGTTACAAAAAAGTTACTGTTTTCATCATAGATATAAAACATAAATATAACCTAGAAAAGTGTTGAGTATACGAATTATCGAATAATTAAGCCGGAATATATCGATTGCAGTTTCTACATGGGAGTTCAGGTTTGAAAGAAAGAAAAAACCTTATAATGTATTAAGAAATAAGAGAGAAACAAAAATTAAGAATCTATGTAGTACATGAAGAATTTAGACATGAAATTTGTACCGAACTATCAATATATGAACCAATTTGTGAATTATTTATTGCTTAGTGTTGAATACTTCAAGAAAGTCAATTTTTATTTTCGTTCATTAAAACTGTCCATGAATTATTGAAAATATTATAATTGATGAGCAATTTTACAGTTATTCAGTATACTTTTGAATTGGGAACAATATAGCATGTGTATTAGCAGAGGGAATGTGAACAGGGTACCATACAGTATAAGTATAATAAATAAACTTGAAATATCTATGAATGATACAAGAGCAAAGATAAAAATATCATTGAAAACTTTGTTTCCACGTAGTGTAGTGATTTGGATGTGTTTATTGAATAAGCTGACATAATCCTATTGATGGGCATCCTTTTGCAGGGAAGGTTTCAATATTTCAATAACCCATTTATGAAATAATTCACCATTCATAGTAATCCTTATCATTAATACCACTGTCAAGAATCGGATCACATCCAGGTAAAAATCCATCAATTGTTCCAGCATTCAAAATAGTGCACCTTCTGCCTTTACCCTTGAATATACTCGGCATACCTTTTGGATTATTTTCTAATGTCCACTGACAAATTTGAATATCCAAATTTCATCTAGATAAATGAATTTTACGTTTTGTTCCATGTATTCTCGGTATTTATCACAATATCGTACTATTTTTATTATAATTTTCTGTTTATCAGTAATGAATTTTCCTTCGATCAACTTTTTTGTATTTGTATCCAATTTTTTTTATGATATAATGTTGACTTCGCTCAATTGAAATCTAGGTGCTCTTTGGCCAGTTCGAAAAGGATATCTAAACTGATATATTCATTGTTTTTAATTCTAGCAAAAACAAAGTCATTCAATGTCTCTTTGAAGGAATAATCGTATCGCACAGATTTTCTTCCACTGCTAATTCCAGGCTATAATAACATGCTAATATTCTACGGACAGGGCTTGGTGAAATCTGAAAATTTAAGAGACATTGATCAATCGGAATAAACTTTGAGTCGGTGAATAACAGTTTACCTGAAACACTAGCAGAAATATATGCCAAATCTTTGAAAAACTCGAAGTAACACCGACAAACTGCCTGGAGTTCTCTTGTTAGGCGCGATGTATCCTGGTCAATTCCAGCCATTTTAATAGCATAAGACAAAAAATACTCAAATTCAGAGCAAATTTTTATAATTACATATTCACCAATATCTTCGATAAAATCATCAAAGCAAGATTTCTATGGGTAATGTTAGTGTTATTCCTATACCAACCTGAATTCAGCAACCCAAAATATTACTGAATAGTCTATTACCAACTTAAGTTCGATTTTTCACAGCCAACCGAGATGTCAATAATTCTTAAACGGAGTATACTTGTCTTTATACAAGACAATAGGGATAAAGCGCCGCCATGTTGCGTCAAAATTCAAATGAAATAGTACTGGAATAGCAGTTTTTTCAACGAAATATTCAAATATTGTCGCAATTTTCCTGTATAAAGTCACTGTACTTTTATCCATCAGGCATCAACTATTTTTTATTTGATTCACTTTTTTTGTAGTTCCAACAGTTATCCCCGAAAGAATTGCACACTGCTAAAGTGCTCGGGATAACCGAGTCAGTGGCTGTTAAAATGATGTCAAATGAACCTATAAAGGTAAGTACTATTATTATTCAGTTATTACCACGAAATTATTCCTTACTTTACAGACTGTATCCGAACGTGTCCTCAATAGATTTTATCTCACGTTGATGCTGTTCGATCTTTGGAATGAGATGCCGATCTTCGATGCCGCAGAGAAATATGGGGTATTGTCTCAATTTCTTCCCAAATAGTCTTTATTAATTCTTTATTGTTGTAGGTCAACAGGGGATTGGTGCAAAACCTGATGCAATCGTCTGCTTCATTCTCCAGCAACGTGATGAGTTTTTGTCAGGAATTGGAGGAATTCTGGCCTTTCGCTCATCTTTTGAAAGGGATGAGTATGAGATTGTCGCATTGTTGTACGAGGGAGTTGATGCCTCTTATGGAGCTGCCGGCTGTGAAACAGGTACCGCCCAAATTTTACCATTTCGCACAGATTGATTTAATGTTGTTATTCTAGAGCCGTGCTAAACAATTGTTCAACGCTGGGTACAAGAGCTTACATTCCATAGCTAAGGCGAGTGTCGAGGATTTGGTGAGAGACATCGAATATTTGAATAAGAGGGTGGCCGTGCAGTTAATTTCTGCAGCGAAGGTGAGGAGTCATTGTTGAGATTCATTGTGAAACCTTGTTTTTTGGAATGATTACTTCTGGGATGGGATTAAACCGGCAAACTCGCGTTACGCAACCACGTTCACCATAGAAAAATTCTAGAAACTTGAGTCGTTTCGAAAAATACGACCGCGTAGCGGTCGTCTTGCGTACCATAGATAATACGTCACTTTTCTCGAATTAAATTATTAGTCTATTGACAATTCATCAATTCTTTCGGAATTCGGTCTTTTCGAGATCAATTTGAAGAAACGGTGACAGAAACGAATGTTGCCGCGTAATTATTAAGTCCCCTTCCGTTTTCTTCATGTTTCGGTCCAGAGTAGAGTATAATTCTAAAGAACCACCGAGTATCTGAAAATAGAAATTTCGAGAATAAAGGTTTTTATGGATGGAAAAGGGGTGAATAATATCGAATATCGTCTCTGGCAACTATTCCACACCTATTTTGTGGGTTTACGATGGTTTTTCGTGATTTTTTTGAAGAACAAACATTCCTCGACAGCACAATCGAGGAAAATGTGGAATTCCAAAAAATAAACTCATTGAGGCTTTCAAGTAAGGTGAATTAGATCGACTATAATCTCTTGCAACTATTCCCCAACTATTTTGTTGATTTTCCACAATTTTTAATGTTTTTTTTTTATAATAATAAATTTCCTTACAGCATATCGAAAAAAATTTGGAATTTCAAAAATAAACTTTTTGGGGCTCTCAAGTTAAGTGAATTAGATCGAATATAATCTCTTGCAACTATGCCCCAACTATTTTGTAGGTTTACGATGATTTTTCGTGATTTTTGAAGAAAAAAAAACATTCCTCGACAGCATATCGAACAAAATATGGGATTTGAAAAATAAACTTTTAGGGGTTTCAAGTAAGGTGAATTAGATTGAACATCGTCACTGGCAACTATTTCAAACCTATTTTGTAGATTTTCCACGATTTGTCATGATTTAATAAATTTCCTTAACACAATATCGAAAAAAATACGGCATTTCAAAAATGAACTCTTTGGGGCTCTCAAGAAAGTTGAATTAGATCGAATATAATCTCTTGCAACTATTCCCCAACTCCTTGTAGGTTTACGATGATTTTTCGTGATTTTTGAAGAAAAAAAACATTCCTCGACAGCATTTCGATCAAAATATGGAATTTCAAAAATTAACTTTTTAAGACTTTCAAGTAAGGTGAATTGAATTGAATATCATCTCTGGCAACTATTTCACACTTATTTTGTAGATTTTCCACGATTTTTCATGATTTAATAAATTTGCTTAACACAATATCGAAAAAAATACGGAATTTCAAAAATGAACTCTTTGGGGCTCGCAAGAAAGTTGAATTAGATCGAATATAATCTCTTGAAACTATTCCTCAACTCCTTGTAGGTTTACGATGATTTTTCGTGAATTTTGAAGAAAAAAACATTCCTCGCCAGCATTTCGATCAAAATATGGAATTTCAAAAATTAACTTTTTAGGACTTTCAAGTAAGGTGAATTGAATTGAATATCATCTCTGGCAACTATTTCACACTTATTTTGTAAATTTTCCACGATTTTTCATGATTTTTTGGGATAATAAATTTCCTTAACAGCATATCGAAAAGAATATGAAATTTGAAAAATACATTTTTTGGGGCTCTCAAATAAAGTTAATTAGATCGAATTTTTCCCCAACTATTTTGTAGGTTAACGATGATTTTTCGTGATTTATGAAGAAAAAAAAACATTCCTTGACAGCATATCGAACAAAATATGGAATTTCAAAAATAAACTTTTTAGTGCTTTCAAGTAAGGAGAATTAGATTGAATATCGTCTCTGGCAACTATTTCACACCTATTTTGTAGATTTTCCACGATTTTTCGGGATAATAAATTTGCTTAACAGCATATCGAATTTCAAAAATAAACTTTTTGGGAACCTCAAGTAAAGTGAATTAGATCGAATATAATCCCTTGCAACTCGAATTTTTCCCCAACTATTTTGTAGGTTAACGATGATTTTTCGTGATTTATGAAGAAAAAAAAAATTCCTTGACAGCACTATAGAGGAAAATATGGGATTTCAAAAATAAACTTTTCAGTGCTTTCAAGTAAGATGAATTATATCGAATATAATTTCTTGCAACCATTCCCCAACTATTTTGTAGGTTTACGATGATTTTTGAAAAACCGCGTACCATAAGACCGGCATAATCGTAAGTGAGTTTTTACATGTTCTGAATGCGAATGTGTGAATATGCAAAATATTAATCATTTATCATTGCGGAATTCCTGAGATATTTATACACATATCTTAATACACATTTTTGAATAAAATATTTCATCCTATTGTAATATTCAGTAACAATAAAAAAATTATTAACTTGTTAAATTAAACTTGTTGCAAAGTTTTGTCCAAAAGATATAAGAAATACTGACCGGCCATAGAAGTTATCACTTCCTACGCACACCATTTTTTTTTTATTATTTATTCTTTTTAGATGCTGCTCTTAGAGAAGGTAGAAAACCTGAGGGAAGAAGCCGAGGATGTCCTGAATGGAGTAAATGATGGTTATCAGCATAATCAGTTCAGTCTTCCCCCTCGTTGAGATATTAATTTTTTATTCGAAAATGTTTTGTTGAATTGTTCCATTTCTCATGAATTTGTTGAATATTATGATACTATTTATTCACCCGGTATATTTAACCATTCATTAATTGTCTTCAAGACTGAATTTTTTGAATTTGCGAAATGAATGTATTTGCTGTAATAAAATCCAAAAAATATTTATTCATCTTTTTTTGTACATGCACGGATGTAAACTAAGTGTAGGTAAGCCTTTAGTTTTCTTAGTATTCGTTACTTTCTTGAAATCCATGAAGTAGAAAATATTATGGGTTGAATCTTTGTAAATATTCTTAAATCCAAAAAGTTGAACACCTTTAATGAATTCATCCACATTATCGAATCTGCTCTCGACTTCAGCGATTTTCAGAATTCCCCTGCAACAAAACAACATCGATATCAAATTTCAACATTTTTCGTAACTAATGAATATCTCACCCCATTTTGAGTACTCTGTTAGCCTCTTTCAAATAATCCTGAAGATTGGTTCCCATCAAAGAAAGGCAAAACACTGCAACATCCACGCTTTCTTTACTCAGCGGAACATTAGACATGTCACACGCCATAACCCTCTCGTTGGTGGCTACCAAATCGAAAGAATGAACTTTTTGTTGAACCTCCTCAGCAATTTTGGCGTCTCCGCAACCAAAGTCTGCTACCACATGAGTTTTATTCATTTTTTTAATGCTTTCGATGATGACATCAACCGGATTTATCGGCCATCTATCGACTTGTTGTCTGAAACCCTCGTGATACGCTTTGAAGGAGTCGGGATCACTGTTGAAGAAATTTTGCGCGTCTTTACTGGGCGAGCTGTACAACTGTTCGTTCAAATATCTAAAACGAGATGCCTTGAGCTTCGCCAGCATTCTTTCTCGCAGAGTTAAGTCCTTATTTCCCTTTCGGCCTTTCTTTTCCACCAGAGCAGTGGAATCTTCGTAATTTGAATCCAAATTCTCCGTTTTATCTTGGAATTTCTTTTTTCTCCGTTTCACTTTATTTTTTAACTCGACGATATCTGAATCGATTTTTTCTGTCATATCGTTCTTTAGATTCTCCAGTTTCTTCTTTTTTCGTTTATTTTTCGACTCCGTCTTCGTTGTTCTACTTTCTGAAATTGTATCTTCTGAAAACAGCAGTTTTTGGTCGTCTTCTCCATTTCTTAGTTTTGTTTCCAGCATATTCTTTAAATGATTCAAATTCGGCAAATTTTTCAACTTCGGACCACTTTTCTTCTTTTTAATTAATTTTTTCGGGCTAGTATTCATTTCATTTTTCATTTTTTGTTTTTCTGTTTTGGGTTTGTTTTGATTTTTGAGGAGTTTATTTTTCTTTTTATCGACTACATTTTTGAAAGTAGCTAAATTCCCTCCGAAGTTCTTCACGAATTTCTTATTGATTTCCACTTTAGCTTTGTTAAATTTTGCTTTCACTATTTTACCACCATTTTTGAGTTTCTGTTTTTTGTTGATCTTACTTTTTCCCTGAAATAAAACAATAATCAGTAATAAAAATTCCAATGTAGATTCATACTTTTATTCGCTTTTTACTATTCTAATAAAAGTAATTTTTTTTAATTTTCGGTCGATCGATCGATACACTTTCACGTTTTTCCTCAAACAGTTCCCGCTGTTTTTGCCGGAAAGTCCCCAAAGGATTCTCAAACGTCTTGTAGTACTTAAGAACCTCCCTAACGTCCTCCACTTGATTCTGGGCAATCGTGGCTAAGAACGATGTCAAATCGACCAAAACCTCATCATCCGCACCGTTCCACGCTCCAACATTCAGCAAATTATCCTCGTGAAATTTAACCGACTCATCGTTATAATCGATAACGACTACTTTACTCAGATCTCTATTGAGTTTATCCAAATTTTTCACATGATGACCGTCCACGAAATGAGTGGCGTCTCTGACCAGTTTATACGAGATCAAATTCTTCGGGTCTAAGGCTTCGCAGAGTGGGAATACGATAACGCCTTGTTCAGCAGTAAATATTACGATTTCGTACACCCCGACCAAATTTTCTAAAAGGTGGTCTAGTCCAGGACGTTTCTTGAACCTCCAGCCGGTTTTGTACGTCCAGTCGGGGTGGACAAGAACGTTGGTCAACTCCAAAATTAACGTATACGGAGGTTGATGATAAGGTGGTTTTAAAGGATCCGGTAAAAGTTTTTCTCGGGACGGTTGTTGAATGAATAACGTGAAAGTTTTCATGGCTTCAAAGCAACGATAAGAGTATTGTTTCCAGATTGGAAGTGCAGTATATTCGTCTTGAACTGTATTTCCACTGTCGTCAACTTTTGGGCTTCCATATTTCACGAATAGGTAAGATCCAATTGTGGTCGCTCCGATTCCCAAACATAGTAAGGAGTATTTCAATGATTTTGAAGAATTCTCATTTCCATTAGTGTATTTTGATACTTTCTGGTCCAAGTCGGTGACGACCCTTTGGGAACAATGCGTGTGATAGAATGGACTTCTGAATTTGAGAAGTGGGACGTGATAACTGTAAGATTTTGGATACTTGTGATAAATCAATGATAAAAGTGGTTTCCATTTAGAATTCATAGCTGATCTGTCAGGAAAACACAAAACAGAGCCTTCTGTACAGTAATATTTCACAACTCTCGGCAATTCAGTAAATGATACTTACCTTGAATAAAGTTTTGCATATTTCATCTCCCACATCATTTGTGTCCCAGTTAGGCGTAGAGAATTTTCCCATTTTTCGTCTGTTTTTCAACTACAATCTACAAAAACAAAATATTTTCATCACGTTAACCATAATTAAAACTTCTGTAACCATCGATAAAATTATATTCTTTCTTCTTTCATCTATGTTCTGTAAGTCTACAACATAACCCTAGTTTCACGATGGAGATTTCTTCTTTCGTTTTGTTGCATTTCTCCATTTTGCCAATAGGTGGCTTAAATTTTTGAATTTTTCAATGCCATTTTCCGTTTAATATTTTTTACTTTTCCAATTCCAGTATAAGTTTAAATCAACTGAATGATCGTAAGAATTGTAATCACTGTCGATGTGGCGGATTACAGTGATGATTCATTCTCAAGCGATCAATAAAGGGGTGATGAAAATCTCTACAGTGATATCGATCAAACTTTGAGCCATCGAAAATTATATCGTTTCTACCTCAGAAACCTTGACGACAGAACTTTAATTGGGGATGTTGAACTCGAATATTCTATGCCAGATATATTTTTTTCAAATTTGATCAAGACCTCTGAGGAAACAAACGTGTCACGCATAAAAATATTGACAAAACACGAGAATTTTTCCTTCTCAATGGAAACGGCGAATGAACTTTTCACCAAGCAATACGGAAATAAACAGGTGAGTGGAAACCATTATTTGTTACTCGGCGATATCACCCTAACTTGAATTCTTCAAATAGCTACGTTACCCCGTTGACGATTTGCCGAAATACGAGATTCGAACGGACGCGAACCTTTTCTCCGCGTCCGCCCCCGGTCCGAGCCACCCCAGAACCTTCGAGAACGCGGGGGTCAACGAGCTGATTTTCTTCGAGAACCAGAACAATGAGGCCTTCAGGAAGAGAATGGTGAATATTTTTTGAATTTTTTGATGGAAATTTTTACCGGGAAGGTTTTTTAGTTTTCCACCACTTTTAACGGAAATGAGGATTACGGTGGTCAACTCATGGAGATGGGCGCCAATAATAGGTGCCAGTACATCTCGCCGCCCAGGAAGAAGAGGAAGAGGAAAAACCATCTGGAGGACTTCGTCGTTAATTACTCGGAAGCCCATAATTTACGGAACGAAAGTCTTGAGATTCCAGAAGAGGTAGGCTATATGAACTTTTTCACATAAAATTAGTAACGGTCGAGTAGAGTTGTGGGTAATGCGATCGTGTCGTAAACTAAGAGTCCCAGGTTCGAGTCCCTCTGTCGTAGCCAAAATTTTCAGAGTACGAGTGATGAACAGTGAAGTGCCTCCGGTGGCGTAAGGCCACAGTAGTTGAAAATAATTCTCAAAATTAATTCAATATTTAGGTTGGGTAAAGTTAGGTTAGCTTTAATTGAAAAAATTCTAAAACTGAATCAATATTCTGCTCAATTCTTGATTGAAATGATTCAATATTTAGGTTGAGTTAGGATTTGTCAGTTTAAGTGTGGACAGCGTTGAAAATTATTCTTAAAATGAATGAATATTTAGTTTGAGGTTAAGTAAGGTTAGCTCAAGTTAGGACAGTGTTGAAAATAATTCTTAAAATGAATTAATATTGAGGTTATGACAGTGTTGAAAAAAATTCTTGAAATGAATCAATATCTAGGTTAGATTAGGTTAACTAAAATTGAAAAAATTCTCAAAATGAATCAATATTTAGGTTGGGTTAGGATAGCTTAAATTGAAAAAAATTCTAAAAATGAATCAATATTCTGCTTAATTCTTGATTGAAATGATTCATTATTTAGGTTGAGTTAGGATATGTTAGTTTGAGTAAGGACAGCGTTGAAAATAATTCTTAAAATGAATGAATATTTAGTTGAGGTTAAGTAGGGTTAGCCACAGCCGTCTTTTATAGATAGCCTGGAACGAAGTCTGGCATCGTCGCATCCGAACGTAAATGGTAGGTATACTAGTGCGGAGCGATAGCGCGAGATATAGTATTATTTCACATTCAAATCACTAGTCAAGTCATCAAATTAATTTTTTGCTGAAAGAAAAAGAAACATAAGACCCTACTTAGTCAATAAATTGAATATCTCAGTTAGTTTTGCACAATAATCTCATGATAAAGTTGAAATTGAAATGATATTTCTCTGAATTTTTATTCAATTTATTGTTCAGCAAGAACCACGGGAAGGTGTAAGGTCATCTCTTGCCAAAAAAAAAACTCAAATAAAATTCTCAACATAAATATAAACTCTCAAACATAACAAATAAATAAATAAATATAGAAATATATTAAGTAATGAAAATTTCGAAAAACTCATAACAAAGTGAATAATTTTTTATTCTTCAATGGTTTTTTTTTGCTATCTCCTAAATGTTTTCTTTTCTTCTCCATTTGCTCGACTTTTGAATCATTATTTCTATTTTTCACATAATTTTTGAGCAGTAAATTCGCGAAAATGGAGCAGAGTGAATTTAAAATGTTACATTTGAGAGATAGTTTTTATTTCCACTGTCAGAATTAGGGGATATTTCTAATGACGAAGAAATTGATCTCAAATACCTTTTAGAAGGCAAAATAAAAAATTTTCTCATTAATTCATAACATGAAGGTGACTGTGAAAATAATATAAATGACATAACTATAGTACTTGATGAATATTTAATTCTTTTTGCTATGACCTGTCGTAATTGGTCTGTAATGATTTCTACCTGTCTGAATTTGTAAAAATTTTCATTATTTCTATCAGCTAAAAATAACAGAAGGAAGCTGAAGAACTTTTCAATGAATCTGACATAGATTCTTCAGGTACTGCATCTTCATTATTTACATTTTTATAACGAGAAAGTAAATTTGTAATTTGAGACCACCTACTAAGTGTTAGATCGTACGGAAGAACCATTTTAAATCATTTTGAGAGATCTGAATATTTTTAATAAATAATTTCAATCTAAGGTCTCTATCTATTTGAACTGAAACATCCACAGATAATGATTTTTCGAAATTAATTATATAAAAATGAATCTTTTCATCGAATTTCTTAATCTCCCATCCTGATACATCAATTTTGATTGAATAATTATTGATTAGGTCATCGAAATCTTTAATCATGTCCGAACTCAAAAAGGCTTCTATTTCATTATTCTGCCGAGAAATGATTTCATTTTTTCTAAGCTGAGGATCGGTCCTCGGTTTTGGAGTTGATTTTGTGAGATACTTCGGTAAATTTGGAAAAACTTTGGGAATAGCGTTTTTTTTTAATTTAGGATATTTTAATGATAACAATTGAATGGTTACATCTGGCTTTAAAAATTTATCTGTTTTAATAATATCACTTTCTTCGAAATGTTTCTCGCAAACTGAACTAGAAGAGGTCGGAATAAAATCTTTTCTTGGGATAGCTTTCATCCATAGAAGCTTCAGCTCTTCATTTTTGGGAAATTTAAAACAACTTACATAATTCCTATCTTTCTGATACGAATAATTGCTTCTACAATTTGGAACACAACACGATCGTACCATCTTGATTCTCAGTAGATGATCTCAAATATACCCACCAAAATTACTGAAAACAACACTTTCACTTCACTTAAATCACTATTACACTTCAGTTTGAACTTTATTACACTCATTTAATTCACAAAAACACAAATACCAACAAAAACACGTGCGTAACCTATTACGACTTGTTGAACTGAAAACTCGATTATGCGAAGCCCCCGAGTTCTATATCGCTCCGTCCAACGTTGCCAGTTTTCTCTCGTTCCAGGCTTCTAATAAAGACGGCTGTGGGTTAGCTCAAGTTAGGACAGTGTTGAAAATAATTCTTAAAATGAATTAATATTGAGGTTATGACAGTGTTGAAAATAATTCTTGAAATGAATCAATATCTAGGTTAGATTAGGTTAACTTAAATTGAAAAAATTCTTAAAATGAATCAATATTTAGGTTGGGTTAGGTTTGCTCAAATTGAAAAAATTCTAAAAATGAATCAATATTCTACTCAATTCTTGATTGGAATGATTCAATATTTAGGTTGAGTTAGGATATGTTAGTTTAAGTAAGGACAGCGTTGAAAATAATTCTTGAAATGAATGAAAATTTAGTTGAGGTTAAGTAAGGTTAGCTCAAGTTAGGACAGTGTTGAAAATAATTCTTTAAATGATTTAATATTAAGGTTATGACAGTGTTGAAAATAATTCTTGAAATGAATCAATATCTAGGTTAGATTAGGTTAACTAAAATTGAAAAAATTCTCAAAATGAATCAATATTTAGGTTGGGTTAGGATAGCTTAAATTGAAAAAAATTCTAAAAATGAATCAATATTCTGCTCAATTCTGGATTGAAATGATTCAATATTCAGGTTGAGTTTGGATATGTTAGTTTAAGTAAGGACAGCGTTGAAAATAATTCTTAAAATGAATGAATATTTAGTTGAGGTTAAGCAAGGTTAGCTCAAGTTAGGACAGTGTTGAAAATAATTCTCAAAATGAATCAATATCTAGGTTGGATTTGGTTAACTTAAATTGAAAAAATTCTCAAAATGAATCAATATTTAGGTTAGGTTAGCTTAAATTGAAAAAATTCTAAAAATGAATCAATATTCTGCTTAATTCTTGATTGAAATTATTCAATATTCAGGATTTGTTAGATTAAGTGTGGACATCGTTGAAAATAATTCTTAAAATGAATCAATCTTTCCATAAGTACCTGTTATCGTTTTGTGAATTATTTTCACCTTATATATAGTTTCCTTTTTTTTTCGAATTGAATAGTACCCAAAAAAGGCATGGAAGGATCCTCCCTAGGTGGTTCACCTGGTATATTTTTCTCATTCATAGGTTTTGGGAGAGATCTACCTCAAGGCCTCATCGTCGGACAACCTCCAACAGGGCGCAGACGCTCGGGTGGACGAGGTGATGAAAGCCGCGAAATCGCTCTTCTCCAAAAGGACAAGAACCCTCTACCACTGGATGCACCCTAACGCGCCCAAACCGCAGATAAAAGCGGCGGTTTCGGCGTCCTGGGATTCCCTGGGTACCCAAGAGAAGCAGTTCTACATCTCGCAAGTAAGTTGAGAATTCATCCATTGAGAGTTTCTTCAAGCGGGGTTTTCCTCAGGTCCTCGGCCGATTCGGCTTCTCCGAATGCAACCTCATGATAAACCCGCAACTGGGAGGGATCAAGGAATTGCCGCAGGTGCCCGAGTTTAACTCTGACGTGTCGTCCAACGAGCTGCGCGACGCCATCTCGAGCATCACCATCGACGGTAACAGCGTTTTCATCACGGAACCCCCGAAGGGGTTCGTCAATTTGGGTAGGAAAAAGAGGCTGGGCAGGCCGTTGGGAAGCAAGAACAAGAAGGGTAGTTCCGGAGACGCTCTTAGGGGTGCCATGAGCCAGGATTTTCAGGACGATCCGGAGCTCAGCGAGGAGTTGCAGCAGTTCACCATGAATTTGAGTATACCGTGATTTTATGTTCTTGAGTGTTTCAATTTTTATTTCGTTCGAGTGTTTGTATTTTCTTAAAATTAAACAAAATGCAATGTAAATTAAGACATTTTCATCATAATTATTTATTTTTTTCTGTCATATCATTTTTGAGATTCTCCAGTTTTTTCTTTTATCGTTTTTTTTTTGATTCAGTTCCCGTGTTCTACTTTCTGAAATTGTATCTTCTGAAAACAGCATTTTTTGATCACCCTCTGCATTTTTCAGTTTTGTTTCTAGCATATTTTTTTAATAATTTTTCTGGCTAGTATTCATTTCATTTTTCATGAAAGAGACCCTTCTGTTTTGGGTTGGTTTTGATGAGTCTACTTTTCTTTTTATTGACTATATTTTTGGAAGTGGCTAAATTCTCTTCAAAGTTCTTCACGAATTTCTTATTGATTTCCACCTTGGCTTTGTTAAATTTTGTTTTAACTATTTTACCACCATTCTTGAGTTTTTGTTTATCTTACTTTTTCCCTGAAATAAAACATTTATAACTAACAATGCAGATTTTCAATCAACGCGAAATAAATCATATTTGGGACGATAAAAATTTCAATTTAGACATGTAATTTCATTCGCTTTTTTCTATTCTAATATTTTCTTAGGATTGGTGATGCCAAATTAAATAAAATGCAATGTAAATTAAGACATTTTTATCATAATTATTTATTTTACATAAAACTTACAATCTACGAAAGAAAGTTGTGATATCATTTCGAACAAGCGAACAACAATTGAACGTACTGGCACAAGAAAATATACAACAGTGGAAGGAAGAATAAAAAAAAAGCTACAAACGTGTATAGCTAAATGAGATACTAATTTCTCCTACAAACATTCAAGAATAAATTATTGGTGCATTTTATTGATATTCAGTCCTGTGCTTTTGTGATGACGGATTGGACAATGTGATAATTTTTCGAGAAGGTCAAACCTGTAGTCAATCAATAGAAATATCGAGATAATAGATAATACTGAAAAAGACTATAGGTCAACCCCAACTGAATTCATAACATTCGGATTGCGATGAGGGGGTGAATATTTGGTTCATTTTCTCGAAGATACTCTCTGAACGGTCTCTACGGTGGTTCTCAGTTCCTCGACTTGCCAGGAACGGCTATGGCACCTGGTGGCAAATTGGCGAACTTGGGGTTATTCTGAGGGATGTTTTCCTCGTCCTCCTCTTCCGGGAGGGGTGGAGCAACGGTACTCGGAATATCACAGTCCTCAGTCGGGGGAATAACGCATCTCAAAGACCTACGATCGAAGACCAACATCGCTGGACACCTCTGAAGCCGGGGATAACCCCCTTGGCACTGCCAGTACCTGTTGCACGATTTGCCCAAGGGTACGTTTCCGTTGGGATCTTCGTTGCACAACGCTGGAATACAATCGTCATTAATCTAGGTATAAAATGGAAAATCGAATGCTTACGATGCTTTTGACATCCTTCGACGTTGTTGGGCCAGTCGCAGGAATGCGTCTTCTCGTTGTAAAGTAACCCACCGATGCAGAGCTGTTCGGTGGCGGTTCCGTTCCAGCACGTCCAATATCTGGTGCATGAGGTTTCGTGTTCGAATATTCCGTACAGCCAGTCGCAATGCTCAGTTCCAATTGGAGGGTCTGCGAAAAATCAAAATTCAGTATCGGTGAGACTGTTTTTGATGGGACTTACTCGCTTGCTGTTTGTTATCGCAGTAGTTCGACCTCCAGGGATAATCGCAACCTTCCGTCACTCCCCTGTGTTTGCCGGCGAAGACCAGGCCGTTGGGACAATCGTAGAGCTCTGGTTGACCTTCCACGCATTCCCAGTATCGGTCGCAGTACACTTCGTCTCCCACGACTTTAGCTTTCAGTTTGCATGGATCCTCCTGGTTGCCCTTCAGTTGCTGCGCCAACGAGCCGCCTGAAACGAATGAATGAATGATGAGCATTCTCTCGGTGAACCGCACATAGTCGTAATATCTTTTGAAACTACTGTCCAAAGCTGCATATCGTAAAAAAAAAGGTTCTAGACAATGTTACTATTTAAAATTTGAAAATATCCCTTATCGGTGACAATTGATATATTCTATGAGATAACCTCATCATGGCATAGAAGTATACATCATCTTTATATGGGCTCAATGGTAAGGCAAGGGAAATTGAGCTTTATTTATGTAAGATAGGTGTGTAAACTACAAGTGGTGAGGTTATTGTTAATTCAGAGTTCATTATTGAATTCAAAATAACAAGAACGCTATTCGCGAGTCTGAACGTCCCCTGCCGGCAAAATCCCGAATCTAGGAAATGGGTATTGTTTTCATATTTCACGTGCTTTTGAGCCAGATATTTTTATTTTATATCCACGTTTTCGTGAGGTATATTTAGAAATTTTCATCGTTTTCTGAGCAGAGTAATTGGTATTGAAAAAAAAATAGTCAGTAAGGTATTTATATCAGTGTTATTCAATTGAAATACGTTCACAAAGTTATTGAATTTTAGGTCACAAGTTTGAGTCCAATTTTCTGGGGCAGGTTCGAGTGGTGATTTAGAAAAGTAATGCAATAATTATCAACAAGAGTGTTATGAAATTGATCTTCGTATTTCAAATGACTGTAACTTGATCTTTCTGTAAGAAAGGAATAAGAACCATCTTTAAGGTGAAGTCTGAATGAAACGATTTCACGTTTAAATAATGAATGTACATGAATTTTAGGACATTGAATTATATAACAATGGGTGAACAAAGTACTAGAAAAAAAACAGTTTACAATTGTAATTGTTGTGTCTTCAATTGCTCCTCGAAGAAAATTCAAAACAGGGCTATAAATTTCCATAGATTTTTTGAGAAAGATGCCTCAGCAGTTTGTGTCACTAATGCCTTTGGCATAGTGGAAAAAATGGACTAAAGAAAATCACAAATGATGGACTATAAGCTTCTATATAGCTTCCAGATAATTGAACATTGTCGTCAAACTCAAATCGTGCTTCATTTTTCCTGTTGAATTATTATCAATTTCGATATAATTGAAATTAAATAATCCAATCATTCAGTAAGAATCCTTAACATAAATCTCACAAAATCAAAGGAAAACCCTGAAAAACACATAAAATAATTCGTTTCGCCACGATAAATAGCGAAAAGGTACTCGTTTTCCTCCGTGTTTGTTTACGTTGCGCAGCGCCCTCATCGGTAGTTGGAATCGCTAATGGGCTCTATGGTTAGGCAGGGAAAAATAAGTTCTATTTAGATAGAAGTGTAAACTACAAGTGGTGAAGTAATTGTTAATCCAGAGTTTATTATTTAATTCTATCGATTTCGAAAAAAAATATAAAACTCTCGATAATCTGTCAACCCTGAATTCACAAAGGACTGGATTCAATTGAAAACAGAACGATTAAATTAAACTTTCACCTCGTTTACTTGAATTCATTAGAATGAATATTGGATAATTAGTTCGCATTGTTTGTGTTTTTATCGAAAAGGTAGCGTCCGTTTCAGATTGGAATCTTCGTTTGCAACAACATCCAATGAAATGCAATTATGCAACCAGAATCATCAATTACCATCAACTTTTTTCTATTTCATAACATTGAGATTCTGTGTACTGGGTGATTCAGGTAGTTTTTTCGATAATAAATTCACATCGGGTATCAAAATAGCTGTGATGACCACAGATACTCCATTATTCATGAAGTGGAGTTCCGCCTCAAATGTTACTCGATGATTCATCACCAATTCTAGCCTTGGAACTATCTTCCTAACATCATTGACCAGTTCGTGACCATCCTTCAGATCAGGATAAATCTCATTCAGATCATCGGTAGCGTACTGATCTTGGCATTTTTAAAACTGCAGGTTTATAGCTCACGCGATTGAAATGCTATTCTATGTTAGGATACTAATGGAACATATCCCTTATCAGTGACAGTTGATATATTCTATGACCTAACCCAAAGATTAGACACCTAACCTTACATTTTGGTAATCCTGATCTCTGTAAGATTCAAGTGATAAAGTCATCATAAAAGTATGAAACTAGTGCTTATTATTATTATTATTAAATTCAGAATAACAAGAACCCTAAGTATTGAATTCGTGTGGAACATTTTTGTCTTCGATGAGTTCGATAAAAAAATTATGGAGTTTCGTAATCAATTTACACTCGTTGGTAGTAAATATATCTTCTTCTAGTCGCCCATAATGAAATAATAAATACTTTCACATTAATTATCACGTTTGCACAAACGAAAATACATGCAATTATTTATGAACACGTTGTAACACTAAGTGAAGACTAGGTATGTAATTTAACAGAAGTAATTGAATAACATCGGTGCTCTTCCATATAGCTTACTGCTAGATAACATTTACATAATACATGATATCCTGCAAGCGTTTGAATAACGTCGGAGCATATTTTCTCAAAATTATCTTACATAAAGCGAGCATCGTTCAAGGACGGGATACTTTTACTTTCTTGAAGATCGTACCGATGCGATTTGCACGATAGATGAGACACTGAAACTGGTTTTATCCTTATTCAAATGAACTGGCCAGAAGTGATTGAGGTATTTCGAGATTCGGGGTACCCCGGAAGAGTGTTAGTCTTCAGTTTTTGCTGCTGCATCTGATTATTATTCATCAGAGAGGAAATAACTGATCATTTAATTAATTTTCTAATTGCCCAGTCAACCGAGCAGCATCCAATCTCTCTCAAATAATAGTACTAGAGATTATACTTTTTCTATTAGCCTTATGCTTTCAATATCATTAGTCTTCATCGACCCAGAAAAAGACCTTACGACAGATGCAAGTAAGCGTTCCATTGAATGAACACTTTTATTGATTCGATCAAGTTCAATACTAAAAGTGATCCATACTTTTACCAATGAGGTATTCCACTCTCTAATTCGGAAAATATGGGTAGAAACGTAATAATTTTTATTGATGTATGATAGTTCTCTATGAAGGAAAGTTGTGATATTTCGCACCTCTATAGTTTTAAATTTCGAAAGCTGTCAAGTTCTTCGTGAAGATCTTCTCTCTTTTACCACAATCTAGGATCTTTTCGAATTAATGTGAATGCTGAAAAAGTCGAATTCGGCGAGTCGTGGGAATTGGAACTCCTTCAACAAAAATTACACAACAATGGGAATATATGCGAACGGTAGTTTTTAATATGTGGGAGGTATTTCATTTAATTTTCCATTGAATATTCATAAATTAGTATTCTACGAAGGATCTCTTGCATAACTGTCTAATGACATCAAAGGTCATTTGGTATTCAGAGACATGTTTCTACAAGGTATGACAGACGACCCAGAGGCTTGAGAAGATTGTAGGAAATGCTGGAAATGATAGAACGAATTTAATCCTGTTGGGGAAATTTTGGAATAATTAAGTTTGGGGGTTACTGCAAGATGTTAGGTACACCTTTGTATATTGTATCTGAAATTGAGTACAGGTCATTGTACTGTTCAATATCTCTATATAGGAAAAGACTTATATAATTGATTTCTAAACCTGCTCCATGACTCCATATTTAGTATGCCGCAATCATATAATGTTCAGATCGCATCCGTGTACCTCCAGATCCTCGAAAATGGACTAGAAAAAATTTCCATGATGTAATAAGTCTACATAGTGAACAGGAAAAAGTTAAAAAGATAAGGCGGGTACTTGAGAAGTTTGGTGGTTAGAAACAGTGCCGTGTCTCGGGTGGCGTAAGGACACAATAACAAGCCTCGCAGAGACTCTCCTTAATGCTATGTCATACATGTAGTAATACCAAAACAAATATTGCATCGTCGTAAATTCCCAGACGATCAATGATCCAATATTTCCCAATATCTTATACAATCATCGCGATGGAACTAACAGAATATGAGTTTCGAACCGTACACCTACATTTCGTTTGACTACCGCTGATAACCCATGGGAGGTATCTGGTTTTGAAGGGGAAAAAGCTGCCAGTCTATTCACTTTCACTGAATGCTTTCTACAGTTTATCTCGGAATTATTAATGGTATCACTGGGATACATGAAAGATCAGGATGTACCAGAGGCGTAGCCTCTGGGTGGCCCCCAGGAACTCGAGGCATTAGCAATAATGAGTTGAAAGAGAAAAATTGCAGATTTTACTCGAAATTGTTCGTATGAGTATTTATTGAGGAATAAGAAAGTGAAACTGTTGGGTTACTGATGGAACATATCCCTTATCAATGACCTGACCTAATACAGAACCTCCAGATTCGAATTCTAAGAGAAAGTGTTGGTAACCTTGCGAATTGAAGATTTACGATTCGTACCTTCCTCTTAGAAATGTTCGACATATATTCGTTTCATTGAGTTATTGTATGCTCTGCTTCGTCTTGAAATCTCTCGTGAACTTTACGAAAGAAAGGATGGGCAACAATCAGAATCACTTTCGCCATTTCACGACACAATATTTGGTAAATTTCTTCATTAAAGAACTTCAGACCAGAACTTTCTCTCAAATGAACAATACAAATATGCAAACTTTCATCTTTCGTTTGATCGATTCGAAGTGCCAGAAAGACAATTTCTTCCTGGAAATGAAAAAAAATTCGTATCATCCTAGAGCAGTAGCGCAGTGGTAACGCGGTCAACTGTTCTCGATATGTACCGGGTTCGAACCTCTGGTCGGAAAAAAATTTCTCACAGACCTAGGTGAGCCGGGTTGAAAACAAACACCTGCAGACAGAATTTTTATTTCTGAAAATCTACCAAAAAATTTCTATTCTCCGTTAGTTTCAAACTACTACATAAGAGGAAGCCCACCTATAGGAAATATCAAGAGATAGAAAAAAAAATCTAACTCACCTATTACGGCTAAAACGATAAAAACCAATTCACTTCGCATGATGACCGACTTTTTTACCGTCGACTAACTCACTAACAAATATTTAACAATCACTGAAAGTCGACTCTTGGCTGGCTCATTATGCTCTCGCGAAGAGCCCGAAGAGGGGGTTCCGCAAAATTCTCTTCCCCACCTTCTGGTGACATTCAGGGACGATTCGAGATGTGGCAATGGAGAAGAATTCAAAAGCGCTGGAGAAGATTGATGTCCGTCCATTCTTATGGTAATTCTACCCTTTTTCCTCCACGACTGATCGGGAATCTTTCTTGCGGAAAGTCAAGATTCCAGAACGAAGATAATTTACACAATACTTTGGCAAAAATATATACTGAACAAATAATTTGTGCCAAAAAAATCAAATTTTGTGGACCTGATTTTTTCGGGGGATTTTCTCATGTGGGGAGAATAGAATATCAGCTTTGCTCTGGAATATCTCAAATCCTCAATTTTTTTGATTTTTCAACTGGCTGGAGTTCGAGTATTTTCGTGATCATTGATCCATTTGAATTAGAGTAGTAGTACTTGAAACTTCTTTCTTTTAAAGGTTTCTGAACCTCCAATTATCCCAAAAAAAATGCTCATTTTCTTATGTAGGGAGAATAGAATATGAGCTTTGCTCTTGAAAATCTCAAATCCTCAATTTTTTTGATTTTTCAACAACTGACTGTAGTTCGAGCATTTTCCTGATCCTTGATCCATTTGATTTAGAGTAGTAGTACTTGAAACTTCTTTCTTTTAAAGGTTTCTGAACCTCCAATTATTCCCAAAAAAATGCTCATTTTCTTATGTAGGGAGAATAGAATATGAGCTTTGCTCTGGAAAATCTCAAATCCTCAATTTTTTTGATTTTTCAACAACTGACTGTAGTTCGAGCATTTTCGTGATCCTTGATCCATTTGATTTAGAGTAGTAGTACTTGAAACTTCTTTCTTTTAAATGTTTCTGAACCTCCAATTATCTCAAAAAAAAATGCTCCTTTTCTTATGTAGGGAGAATAGAATATGAGCTTTGCTCTGAAAAATCTCAAATCCTCAATTTTTTTGATTTTTCAAAAACTGACTGGAGTTCGAGTATTTTCGTGATCATTGATCCATTTGAATTAGAGTAGTAGTACTTGAAACTTCTTCCTTTTAAAGGTTTCTGAACCTCCAATTATCCCCAAAAAAATGCTTATTTTCTTATGTAGGGAGAATAGAATATGAGCTTTGCTCTGGAAAATCTCGAATCCTCATTTTTTTTAATTTTCCAACAACTGACTGGAGTTCGAGTATTTTCGTGATCCTTGATCCATTTGATTTAGAGTAGTAGTATTTGAAACTCCTTTCTTTTGTAGTTTTTTGAACCGCCAATTATCCCCAGAAATGCTCATTTTCTCATGTAGGGAGAATAGAAGATCAGCTTTGCTCTGGAAAATTTCAAATCCTCAAATTTTTTGATTTTTCAACAACTGACTGGAGTTTCAGTATTTTCGTGATCATTGATCCATTTGATTTAGAGTAGTAGTAGTTGCAACTATTTTCTTTTGAAGTTTTCTGATCTCCAATTATCCCCAAAAAATGCTTATTTTCTCATGTAGGGAGAATAGAATATGAGCTTTGCTCTGGAAAATCTCAAATCCTCAATTTTTTAACAAATGACTGGAGTTCGAGTTTTTTGTGATCCTTGATCCATTTAATCTAGAGTAGTAGTACTTGAAACTTTTATTTTTCAAAGTTTTCTGAAACTTCAATTATCCCCAAAAAAATGCTGAACATTTGAGGGAATAAATGAAAGAAATAATCCTAATGTTCTAGACGCCCTCTATACTCACATGTGAAAAGTAAGTTATCGACTTTAGAGAGATCTTTAATTTTCGATCTTTGCGACGGGGAGCCTTCATCCATATGAAAATAGATGGCGCTAGTGGTATCAAATCATTACAGTGACCATATATTTAATACCACTAGCGCCACCTATTTTCATATGGATGAAGTATCCCCGTCGCAAAAGAAGGGAAATTTAATATCCCTTCAAATTCGATACCATACTTTTCACATGTGAGTATAGAGGGCGTCTAGAGCAAAAATGTATCCACATTTGAATCATTTATTCCTTCAAAACTTTTAAGCCTTTTATTCTCATAAGATTCCTCTAAAATTTTCAAAACTACAGAATTATTAGCACTCGTTACCGTATAAAATAGATGGGGAACGAATAAAACACCATGCGACTTTTGGTCAATGATATAATAAAAATACAAATATTAAGATATTTAAATTAATATTTCAATTAAATTCTTACAATATATATAACATTCAACATATTTCAAAATCAATAGGATAAAAACATCGTCTTCTGAAAAGAATTTCAAAAGGTAATATATTCTTTCAATAGGGACATCGTCTCAGTATCCACAAGGCTCAACAACTGCTCATACTGTGTCGACACTAACTGGTTTTTCAGGGAGAATATCTGGAAAAAATTCATTTCGATTAAACATTTTCTTGTAGAATTAAAAAAAAACATGTTTACTCACTTGCGATTGGATATATTCCTTGAGAACGATGGTATGAACCGGATCCGTGTAAATCAACTTCTTTTTTCTTTGATCGTGTTCCGTTTCGCACAAACCATCACTCTCTTCGTAGAAATAACTGGGGCTTCGGTCCCCGTTCAGTACCAAACAGTCCGAAATCACCCCATTTTCGTCCGTTTTCGTCACGTCGTTGAGGGCTTCTAAGACCTGTATCATAATGGAGCCGAACATTTCCATTATGGGCCTAGAGATGATAGTCAGAAGATTCGCTAGGGCTAAAGCTGAAAAATTAAGTATTCGATTGTAGATGATGTAATTTTGGGAATAACGTACGTACCCATAACTTTCCTCTGTTCTATTTGCGAGACGTTAGGCATTTTCAACAACCACACCCGTAATATTTTGGACATAACTATTTCTTCGCTTTCACTGTGTACTGAAGCTAACCGGCTCAATACCTGGGAGAAGACGTTATGGGAAGATATTAGAACCCTGGATACGACCGTTATGTACATTGACATGACCATGGGATATTTTTCGCCCTCGTAAACACCCCTGTAAACATACATTTATGAGTGATAATATCTATAAACAACGTTGCTACTCACTCAAAGATTCTTGGTAAGATTGGCAAAACTGTTTCAGCCCCTAACGTTGGACTAGCTCTAAGATAAACTTCGACCAGTTTCAAAATCATCATAATTCCTTCGTTCTTCAGATCGGCCATTATAGTGTTACAAAGCGTCATTATTGGAAAACCATGGGATCTCATTACTACCTCCGGCGCCAAGAGTGTATGTACCGAACAAATCCCCATACATAAACCGAATGCCTCTGTCGAGTAATCTAGGAAAGACAAAAAATACATTATATATCTAATATTACAGCGACTTTATACAGGACAGTGGCGACAATAGATGTCTACTTTTTGATTAGTTGTCCCCGTCACGTGGTATAAATCGCCATGTTGCGTCAAAATATTCGATGTTTACTTAGTGATTTGTGCAGTTATCTTGGTTTTCTCGAAGATAAACGTTTATTTGACTATAAAAAACAAGGATACGTAGTATCCATCTCAGTTTATTGCATTCGAAATGTTAATAACAAGACAGAATACCATGTTGTGCAGCAATTCTTCTGTAAAAGGGTTCTTTATGAAACTCTTCTCAGTGGATCCTGAGAGAAGAAGCAATGGCAAATTGAAACTATACTCCGTTTAAGAATTATTGACATCTCGGTTGGCTGTGAAAAATCGAATTTAAGTTGGTAATAGACTATACAGTAATATTTTGGGTTGCTGAATTCAGGTTGGTATAGGAATAACACTAACATTACCCATAGAAATCTTGCTTTGATGATTTTATCGAAGATATTGGTGAATATGTAATTATAAAAATTTGCTCTGAATTTGAGTATTTTTTGTCTTATGCTATTAAAATGGCTGGAATTGACCAGGATAAATCGCGCCTAACAAGAGAACGCCAGGCAGTTTGTCGGTGTTACTTCGAGTTTTTCAAAGATTTGGCATATATTTCCGCTAGTGTATCAGGTAAACTGTTATTCACCGACTCAAAGTGTATTCTGATTGATCAATGTCTCTTAAATTTTCAGATTTCACCAAGCCCTGTCCGTAGAATATCAGCATGTTATTATAGCCTGGAATTAGCAGTGGAAGAAAATCTGTGCGATACGATTATTCCTTCAAAGAGACATTGAATGACTTTGTTTTTGCTAGAATTAAAAACAATGAATATATCAGTTTACATATCCTTTTTGAACTGGCCAAAGAGCACCTAGATTTCAATTGATCGAAGTCAACATTATATTATATCATAAAAAAAATTGGATACAAATACAAAAAAGTTGATCGAAGGAAAATTCTTACTGATAAACAGAAAAATATAATAAAAATAGTACGGTATTGTGATAAATACCGAGAATACATGGAACAAAACGTAAAATTCATTTATCTAGATGAAATTTGGATATTCAAATTTGTCAGTGGACACTAGAAAATAATCCAAAAGGTATGCCGAGTATATTCAAGGGTAAAGGCAGAATGTGCACTATTTTGAATGCTGGAACAATTGATGGATTTTACCTGGAAGTGATCCGATTCTTGACAGTAGTATTAATGATAAGGATTACTATGAATGGTGAATGATTTCATAAATGGGTTATTGAAAAATTGAAACCTTCCCTGCAAAAGGATAATCAATAGGATTATGTCAGCTTATTCAATAAACACATCCAAATCACTACACTACGTGGAAACAAAGTTTCAACATTTTTATCTTTGCTCTTGTATCATTCATAGATATTTCAAGTTTATTTATTATACTTATACTATATAGTACCCTGTTCACATTCCCTCTGCTAATACACATGCTATATTGTTCCCAATTCAAAAGTATACTGAATAAGTGTAAAATTGCTCATCAATTATAATATTTTCAATAATTCATGGACAGTTTTAATGAATGAAAATAAAAATTGACTTTCTTGAAGATTTCAACACCAAGCAATAAATAATTCACAAATTGGTTCATATATTGATAGTTCGGTACAAATTTCATGTCAAAATTCTTCATGTACTACATAGATTCTTAATTTTTGTTTCTCTCTTATTTCTTAATACATTATAACGTTTATTCCAATCCATTCTTTTGGCCCTGTGCTTGCGAAGTATCCAAAAATTTTTTTCTTTTGCACCACTAGCTACCTGCTAGAATTCCATTAATTATCCTTCTTGAATCCTGACATAAAATGGTACTCTTATAGTTATATGGTTAGAATTTTGCAAGGTTTCCGATACCAATAAATATTGCATGGTCCTGAGTGAAAATAAATATTTATTTGAATGATTTTCAATTTTCCATGGTCGACTTTTATATGAGATAATTTCATATGAAAGCATTCCATGATATTTTTGCGCTTGCAAACCTGAACTCCCATGTAGAAACTGCAATCGATATATTCCGGCTTAATTATTCGATAATTCCGATAATTCGTATACTCAACACTTTTCTAGGTTATATTTATGTTTTATTTCTATGATGAAAACAGTAACTTTTTTGTAACTAGAAATAAAGTCTCGAATGGACGTTTATGGCCTGCTTCGATGTCAATAATTCTTAAATGGACTATAGATATTCATTATTTTTTTCGGAATAATGCATTGTTTTGGAACTTTTCAGACATAAAAGCTACCTTAAAACAATATAAATCAATATTTTCCACTCGAAATATGAATATTAAAAGATTGTCCTGTCTGTGCAATAATATACCTTATTTTCATAAATTGAAGAGTTAAATTATTAATAAGAATCTCAGTATAATCATTTGAAAAATTCTGTATACAATGGTATAATCATACAATATTCAAAAGTGCCATTAAAGGATCAGCGAATATGACGGTCGTTGCACATTTATTTCAGGTATTTAGAGTTTAATTTGAATACTTTTTCTATTAAATGATTGAGTAACCATTCCAAATAAATCAAGTTGCAGATGAAAATTCGAAGGTTTTCAGTTTAAATTTGAATATTTCGTTGAAAAAACTGCAATTCCAGTACTATTTCATTTTAATTTCGACGCAACATGGCGGCTGAGCGGAGTCTATACCCCTATTGTCGCCACTGTCTGTATCTAATATATACCCACACTTACCGAGAAGAGACGGAACATTATCGAAAAGCTGAATAAGTTCAGTTGTGATGCACGAAGAATTTTCCAAAACGGTTAACCACAATTCCAAACTGTCCTCTAGTAAATAAACTATAGCCGATTGCTTAGGATCCGTACCCAACATGATGATCGGGATGAGGAAGGGAGTCAGTTCGGGAACCACAGTTCCCAGGGCTTTCACCAATTGGACCAGAGTCGACACGATCGCGCATCTGAGCATGTTGTGGTCCTCCGATTCCTTCCATATGAGAGGTAGGTATTGGATGAGAGCGTCGGAGTGAGGCTGTATCGTGTGACCCACCCTCTCGACTATCAGGGTCATCACGTTGAGGATGTGCATCTGAATACCAGTAAAAAGATGGGAATTTTACGAACGAATGTATATTTCAAAATGTTACCTTAGTTTCGCACTCCGAGACTTCCTTGAGAAGCTGAAACAACAAATTGAACGAGGCCTCCAGGTAATCTTTGAACTGTTCCGCATCGAATTCGAAATCGTCGATGGCGAACCTGAGGGTGGACGACGCTGTTAATCTAACGGCCATGTCTTCTTGGACGCTCAACAAATTGATAACGCATTCGTATAAACACGGCCTAAGTTTCGGGGATAATTTAATGCCAGCCCATTTTCCCATAAGTACACTTACTCTCCTTCTAATTATCCTATAATTGTTATGTTTTATTTTTAGCTCCTCGCTGAGGGTCGTGGTGAACCATTGGTCAAAATCCACCTAATTAAACAATATTTACAGATTTGAAGGAAAAATTAGGATATTCAATTACCTCTTCATATAAATCGAAAGCTGCCAGAGCTACCGCATTATAAACAGCATCTTTTTTCAGGATAGCGGGCATATCCTCCGCCGGGACCAGACCGCTAGTTTCTCTTATGAGCTCCAATAAAACCGGTGCTAAAATTTCCCTGAATTCGTGGAACATGGTAACGAAAACAGTTTCCATACTGGGCTGAAACAAGAATGCGAACTTTGAGTTGAATAATTGTCTCAAATGGGTAAAATATACCTACCCGCAGGCTGTATTTCCAACTGTCCCCTATTTCGTCGTTCGCAAACGTTTCGGGATCCGCGTCCCACATATCCAGCTCGTCCTGGTTCAGTATGAAATAATGCGTTACCAGTCTCCGACAAATCTCAGTCAGTATGCTCGGTTGGAAAAAGTTCAACTTTATGTCTCTAGCCTGGACCATCTCGGAATATTTCAAACTCTGCACGTTTTTCCCCGGTTTATACTCGTTACAATGAAGAATTCCTTTTATGATGTTGAAACATTGGATCGAGAATCTTTCGTAGGTGTATTGAATCCCCTCCGGCGTGAACAAATAGTACATGGTGAAAGCTAAACTACACTGGATGAGATTGATGAAGGAAAACGGGTGGTTTTCCAACAACGATACAAGAACTTTAGTCGAGTGATTTATGTATTTTTCGCATAATTCTAAAACGTATATTCCTTTTCCCTTTAGCTGCTTCCCTGTTGGAAAAACCAATTTTGATTTAATCCATACTGAATTAAATAAAAGTGTTACTTACTACATTCCAAAGCCAATTTAGTTTTATCGAACAAAACTTTCAAGAAGTCCCTACAAGCTCGGTTTTCGTGCGGTTTGTACAACCCGTAAACCGTCAATTTCCTCAATATTTTCAAAGTCAGTACTGCTTTCTCCAAATTGGATATTGTCAATTCGACGCTCTCATTTTGGCATATGTTACTGATGAATAAGTCAGTAAAAGTGCTCCATAAAGTAACAATAAAATTATAAATATTATCAGTAAAATCTTGAAATATTCTCCTATCACCTAAAAATAATGAGAACTCAAATGTTTGAAACTAAAAATCTTATCAGAATCTCACCCATCAATCTCCTAGATGATATTGATTTAACAACATGTTGAAGGGTCAAAATTGATCTGTGTTGAATGAGGATGTCGTTGCTCAGTACCATCTGCAAGAGTGTCGGAAGGAGTTCTTCCCAGTCCTTCGGACAGTCTATTCTCGCTATCCTAGCTACTAAAACGGCTCTTTGCGTCGCGATTTGGTTCACGGGTTCGTTGAACGACGAAATCAGTCCTCGTTTGATCAGATTCTTTTCGTCTTCACTAATTGCACTGAAATTGAATATTTAGAGCGAAAAAGTGAAGGGTATCAGATCTACTTACTTTAAAGCTGTTTTTCTCCAGTACTTATCGATACCGTTCTTCATATACAGTACAGCCATCCATCTTATGTTCAAGTCTAAGTTATGAGTCGCAATTATGTTCTGAAATATTCCAAAATTAACTGATGAAAAAAATACTTTCAAACACTTACAAGTAAGGCAGAGTAAAACCCAGGTTGAATTTCCCATTCCCGCAGTTTCGCTTCTGCCGGTTTCAATATTGCCGCATCTTGACTCGACGCCCTCCGCAACGCTTCCAATAAGTTTTCTTCTGTTGCGGCAATATCCAAATCCATGATTAAATACTAGTAAAACACTATCTTCACAATATTCAATACATTTTATAACGTCACTACAAAAAAATACCAGGTTAACACAACATATAGAAAACACAAGACGTCACTTGAGATCACAATAAGTCCAAAATGTTTGTTTAAAACATTCAGATACCTTTAAAATCCGAAATTTCAAGATTCTACTGTTTTGATTTTTAACCAAATATTTTATTTTGACATAAACTGATAAGAGAATAGTAGAAGTATATGATTTTCTTCTTCTGCCTAATAAAAGAAAAAGCAAATCGCACGTGGTCCTTAAGGCTCGTTTAGATTCTTTTTCAGGTCTGTCTGTCTAAACCATAGAAAAAAAATAGTAGTTCGTTTATACTCAACTCAAAAGTTAAAACAATCTCAAATTAATTAGCTACATATTTCCACATTTCTTGAGAGTTTGAGTTCTAGAAATAACTTGAGATACTTATCTTTACTTGGTTAATAATCCCTGTTGTTGGCTTGTACTACCTACATTCAAAAAAAGATAAATGGAAAGGATGAAAATTATTTATTGGTACATATCAAGAGAGGACTATTGAAATGATAAAAATAAAGTTCGATTCGACTCAATTCTGTCTATGAGCGTCAAACGAGACGCGTTTGTCCAAAAACTGTTTATGTCGATGCATTCGAAGAAGATTCCTCTCCTCCAACAATTGGCGATGAACGTGCTCTTCGACATCAGCCGAAACGTCTGGAATGAGTTCGGCGAGGATCTTCGAGAGGATAAAAACGACATGCTGAAAGAATTATCAATACTGAAATGATAAAATTTAAGTGAACTCAAAAATTCACCTGATATACCACAATGAAACATACTCCGAAAGCCATTAGAGGAAACCTATCTGGACTCGACTCATATTTACTTGCATGATTGTATGGATAACGGAAAGGTCTATGATATAAGCAGTAAGTCAAGTTCTCAACCTGGTTTTGTATTTTCTCAGTGTTATAATCGGCAATAGCGAATTCTGTGAAAAAAACCGAAGGATCGAGGAAGAAATAAGAATTTAATCAGTGGTCCTTACTCGAAAAAACTGTATCCAAGTATCCTCCCAAACTATTGTGTCGATTATAATAATAAACAATATGTAAAAATTGTTTGGTTAGTATTGACGTGAGCGCCTGAAAAAAATTGAGCATTCATCGATATGTATTTGCAAAATTTCTTAGTCGTCTACTCATGTTTCAATTTAAAAAGAAAGCAATTACTGACGTTGATTAAAACTCCAACAGCTACAAGAAAAGTGATAATGTAAGACCAGACGCCAAGCCCCGTCACTTTTCTAGGTATGGGTCTCCTTCGGAAATTGACGTAAGTGTTGGCGTCCACCCTCTCTTCGACATAGTTGCAGAAAAATGTAATAAGAGGTACGAAGGGAAATACTGCAGTTAGAAAAAGAACCATGGTAAGTCGACCTACTGTAAAATAAAAACAAAAATTTGAGAAATATAAATTTTGAATTGCAGAATGTTTCACATACTCACCAATTTCTTCATACTCTAATAATATACTCAAATCTGTAACTGTTGCAAGGGAATAATCACTTTCCCATTGTGATTTTCTTTTGACGGGAGCTTTTCGTTTGAAGAAAATATATTTCATTATTCTAGAAGAATAGGTCTTTTTCGAAATTGAAGAAAATAAAATGTGGTATTCCTAAATTATCATATAATACTCACGGTACAAAAACCTTTTTGAAACATTTAACCAGTAGTGTTCGAACGGCCAAAATGAAGGTCAACAGAATTATGAGGTCTTGGTTACAACCTGCCGGTCCACATAGGTCTCCCTTGAAGGAATAATCCAAATATATCGATTCATCGCTGGGATCAGTATAAAAATAACCCTGAAATTGAGAAATTTCGAAAATTCCTTCAAAAAATTCCATAATATACTCACTTTAACGAACGCATTGTAGAAGAGGGCAGCAAATCCATTGACGAAACCTAATATCCACAATTTCATGACGAAAGAATTATCGTAATCCATTTGAGTCCTGCAGTTTTCCAAATCGGTCATGAACCTAACTGCTGGAGACTTGACCTGCGAAAATTCCAGTATCTTAGAATAATTCAAAATTATCTTAATAACTCACTCTGTCGATGATCATGATGAAGAGCACTTGTATAAAAGATGCGATACAGCTCAACATGAACCTCTTATGTTTGAGAAGGAACTTGATGTGAATATATTTCATAACCAGCTTCGCAATGAATTTCTTGATGATAATATTCATCACCACGAAGAATAGTACTAAGCACATCTAAAAAAAACATTTTATCAATATCAGAATCGAAACGATGAGAGCCCAACTCACAACACCAAGCATAATGAGGACAATCACTGTGTATCTCCAGATCAACGACGTTTTCGACATCGCAGGTTCCCATTCGCCCGTTATCGGTGAAACTACGAGCACATCAGTCTGTTCCTCGTAACCAATCCTGGTGGATATATCCAATTCGACGTGGAGGAGATTCCATTTGATCAGATTGAAATTTTTCTTTCGCGTCCACCACTCCAAGAATAACGTTCCTGGAATGCAGACATTCGGATTGAGGGATCAGGAAAAGTGCTGCTACGAACCCCAGAGACTCATGAAGACGCCCAAGAAGAATGTACCGACGTTATCGTAGATGTGGCTGTCTCTGAAAGAATCGCAGAAGTTTTTCATGGGGGTCAATTTGCAGACTTCGGGATCGCAACCTGCGCACAGATAATCTTCACTGTTACATATCCGGTCTCTGAAAGAAATTATGCTGGAAAAAATTCGTCGTAACAAAGATTTACTCTCACCTCACTTGAGCAAGATGGCTCCAGTCAACTGCATAACCTATAACGAAGGAGATCACGCTACATACGCTCGCGAGAACCAGCATGTTGTCGCAGAACTTCACGAAATCGAAGTAGAAAGCCAATTCTGGTCCGAAGTATTTCTGAATAACGCCCAGCGGTTGTTCCTTGAGGAAATTCCCGATATCGCCCCAATTTGCAGACAGCAACTGGAAATTTTGGGATTTAAGAATTGAATTGAAAAAATCATGCCTTACCTGTCTGTCTGTGAGGGGGCCTCTAGAAGTCGGGGCAGGAGGGCCTTCGTGAAGTGCCAGAGAATCCTTGATTATTCCTCGAGTTTGTAGACGTTGCAGACTAACATCGTATTTATCGTGTCCGAATGGAACTTCTTGTAACATTTCATAGGTGACGAGTATTCTTTCTGACTGGGTCATTCTTTTGGGATGTTCACGACCGATAGTCTCTCTGCAGAATTATTCGATGAAGGGATGGAATGTAAATATTTTGTCCCTTACTTTGCTCTGTAGTAAACAGGACTCCTTTCATCGTTATAGGATAAAGCATTTCTTCGGCATTTGAGAAAAGCTAGCTTGTGGACTATGGCGAGGGGGGTGCTTTTGAACGTCAAATCAATGTTGACCACATCTGCATAGCCGACTAGGATATCGTGGGGTACATGTATTTTGATGAAGCTGATGTCTGGATCTTTCTATTGGGATAATAGTTCAAAAAGGAATTCAAATTATATAATGCAAAATTTTAAAAATGAATTGTGTGGATAATAAGAAATACCAACAGTATGTCTCGTTTGTTCCAAATGAAACCCTTTCTCGACCAAATTCTCCAAGAAATTGGCAAAACTATCCCTTCCAACCTCCGAACTCAACACTTGTTTGTAGCTGAAGACGAGGACGTAGTCAATGCGTTTACCACCTGTGCTGAAGTAGAGGTCCGGGAAAAATTTCTCTCTCGTTGATTTTTCCTCCATTCAATGACAGAAATAGTTCTTAAAAAAAATTTGCTGTCAAACTTTTTGAATGATGAAATTTTGGTAGTTTCTGAACGAAGTTGGTGGAGACTGCCCCTGATCTGAGTGAAGGTTAGGCAATCCATAATGCATGAGTGATGTATTGTGGGTTGCAGAATGGGAAAATAACTCTTTGGCCATCCTATGTGCCTGTTAGTTCATTCGATTCCAATGCAGAATTTGTCGTAGTTAAAATGCTGAGAACGTTGAAATTTGGTAGTTTTCGAACAAAATTGGTGATCATAGAAGATCGAGGAGGTATCCGGAGCAGGTGACTGCCCCTGATTTGAGTATAGGTTAGGCAATCCGTAAAACACAGGTGATGTATTGTGGGTTGCGAATGGGGAAATGTCTCCTACTCCGCATACCTTCTCGACCATTCTATGGTCCTGTTAATTCATTCGATTCAAACGCAATTTATCGTCAAGAACGTTGAAAGTTGGTAGTTTTCGACAGAATTGGTGACAGGATCATAAAAGGTCGAGGAGGTATCCGGAGCAGGATATTTCTCCATTCTGCAACCCACAATACATCACCCGTGTTTTACGGATTGCCTAACCTGTACTCAAATCAGGGGCAGTATCCTACTCCGGATACCTCCTCGATTTTCTATGGTCCTGTCACCAATTTTGTTCGAAAACTACCTAATTTCAACATTCTTAACGTTTTAACTACGGAGTATAGGTTAGGCAATCCGTAAAGCACGAGTGATGTATTGTGGGTTGCAGAATGGGGAAATGTTGAAATTTCCTCGAGGTATACTTCTATCTTTGAATATTTAGGATTTATGTTTTTCTTTCAGTGTTGATATAAATTGTATCCAAGAATTATTGTTGTTTATAGGGGATGTTAATGTAGATACTAATACCAGCAGTTCTGCTGTTTAATGGTCAGGAATGAATAAATAAATGAAAATACGGAGCATTTTTAGCTTCGGTTTATTACATATCGAATTATATAATATTACATATTAAATTGAAATTCTGAAAATCAACTTTAAACAACAAAATTCTTCATTCTGATTCGCTGCCTTTCTCCAAACTTTCTTCAGATTTATCATGCGCTGATCTAGAGGATACAGGTAGACTCCTCGTTGATTGGTACTGCTGATGCCTAAACTTCCTCAAGTCTCTCTTATTTTCAGAATGTACCAAATTCAAATAATCCGTGACTTCCGACGAGCTATCAGGTATAAAATACGCTATTAATCTCGTGAGTATAAATACCAGATGCTGAAAAAAAAACATTTAGAATTCGTTAAAATCATGCCGTAATGGACTTGCCAAATACAAAACGACCATCATCCATCCGAACGCGTTATACGCGTGCAGATCTTCACGTCCTTCGTATTTCCGCGGGTGATCCGGAGGAAATCTATTTCCCGGATAGTAACAGACGCTGAAATTCTGCGCGATCTCCATTTCTCCGTAATCGCCGATTGAGAAAGCTGAAACGTTCCATTTTGAGAGATCCAATCATCAAATAATTCAAATTCACCTGAGAATTTTTTCTCCATATAGGCGGTAATGTTATGATCCACCGATCTCATATAAAAATGCAACTTCGCGAAATTCTTCGTCATCAGCGCCAACACAGCCTGAAAATTCAATGAATTCCATCATAATTATAGATAGAATAGAACTCACGTTGACAGTGACTCCGAACCAAGTGAGCGCTTGCAGAATAAAGTTGAACATTTCGATCCCTTCGACTTTTCTCGGGATCGGTCTCCTGTAAAAATGTACGTAAGCGTACGAATATAATTTCATTTCAAGAATGTTCACGATGAGAGTCAGGAGGGGGGTGAAGGGGCACGCTGAAGTGAAGAACAGGACCATTCCGTGCCGAAGAACTGAAAAACATATCTACTATAATTGATAAGGACACTAATTCCCAATTACTTATTTCGATATACCGCTTCATTATGTCGTATCTACCAAACGACTTTAGTATATAATCCTTTTCCCATTGTTCACGAGTACCATCGGAAGATTTCTTTTCGCGGTTGAATTTTTTCCAGACAACCAAACTCATTCTGTAAAATCGCCTTGTATATACCGAATAACTCTTATGCTTAACGATGATCAATTTACTTGAATAGATATCTTCCGACACATTTGAAGAAGAGGTGTTTGACCCCTAAGATAAACATCACCTGAACAGCCAAATCGGCATTGCATTCGCCCAATTGACAATTGTCTGCGATGTAAACCCCCCTTATATCGTACATGGTTTTGTCGCCAGGATTCGTGAAAAACTTCCCCTGAAAGATTATTCTTCGTTAAAAATTTCCACGTTAACGAAATCCTTCACCTTGAAAAAAGCGATGTACAGAACCATCGTGTAGTTATTGGCGAATGCGAACAAGAAGCATTTCAACATAAACGAGTTATCGTATTGCTTCTGCGTCCTGGGATTCTCCCATTCCGTTAACAGTTTCGAAACTGCTTTGTATACCTGGAAATATCGAAGAATTAAATTAAATTTTCACCCCTATACATGCTCACCAAATCAACCAACAGGATAACAACCACAGTGGCGGCGCTCCCAACGACGGAAACAATGGCGTCCGCGTTTTTGTGGACGATATCAGATACACCTTTCTTATCGATTAAGATTTTAATCTCCATTTTCATCATTATGACGAGGATCTCCAAGACGAACACCAGACAAATCTGGAATAAAATGTGAAAACAGTTACTTTACTGGGCTCAGCGGAAAGAATATGTGTACAATCTTACCAATAAAATTACAGATGCTGATGAAACGAAGACTCTGGCGGCTACATCCGGACTGGACATGGCAGGTTCGAGTTCGTTTGTGAACGGAGATACCACAAGTAGATCCGCTCTCTTTTCGTAGCCCGTCCTGGAAATCGACCCATATTCGTTGATACTAAAAGTTCCCATCGATAATTTAGTTCACCTTATTTCCAGATCGGTTTCCATAGAGGTCAGATTCCATCTCAGTCTGTATAAAGTCTGCCGTCTCTTCCAAATTTCCATGAAAATCGTACCTGGATATTCGATATTTAAGTAAAAATTAGGACGATAAATGATACCGACCCCATAAAGTGATGCAAATACCCAAAGCGAACATCTCCGCGTTATCGAAAGTTTGGTTGAGTCTGAAAATGAAGCCGCAGTACGTTTGCAAGTTTCTTGGCTTGCAATATTTTGGGTCACAAGTGGGACACATGAGTTTTTCGCTGGAACATATATAATCCCTGTAATAAAATAAAATTACTAATTTGATATTTTCTGCTGATAAAATATTCACCTTATTGACTTGGTATTGTGCGACTCTGCCGATATTCCTACAACGAAGAACAATAATCCCAGAACACTAGCTACGATCTGCATCTCGGTAGTGAGCTGTAAAAATGCATAAAGGAAGGCCATTTCTGGTCCGAAATACCTCTCGATCGCTGTCAGCGGTTGGAATTTCGCCACGTTTCTGATGTAGGTCCAAAAGTGAGACAGTAACTTCGGAAATAAACAACTTAAGTAACGAAGAGATATAAGACATTTCTATACCTGTCTCTCAGTTAAAGGTCCTTCCTGCGACCACTTCGTATTCCCTTCGTGAAGTGGAAATATTGCTTTTACAACTCCGATGCTCAAAATCCTTTCAACTCCTTGTTCGTCGATGCCCTTACCGAATCTCACATTCGCTAATACGAAATGGGTCAGGAGAATTCTTTCTGCTTGTGTCAAGGGAGATTCCAAAACACCATCCATTTTTCTGAATCTCTTCGAAATTTCGTTTTTAGGATCAGGTAACGTTAAGAAGGTATGCAAGCAACTGCACCATTCGAGATATTCACCCATCTGAGGCGAATTGCTCTTGTAGGCTACTTCTATGTTGTGGAAATCAGCATATTCTTCTAAAATGATGCTAGATACGTGGATCTTCAAACAGCAAAGGTCCTCCTTCTCCTAAAAAATCTAAGATCAACTATCTATAATATAATATATCTGATAAAACTTACAACACTTTTTGAAACCTCATAATCAACATTGAACTGGTCCAATTGAGCTAGCAAATTTTCGAATATTCTCTTGAAGTAACGTCTTTTCGCAACTTCCTTGTTACTATATACAATAACGTGGTCTATTTGAGAAATCCCATCACTGAGGTATAGATCAGGAAAATCCATCAAATTATTCTAATTATTGTAATTGCAATAAAAAGAAAATAACACGTCAAAAATTATGTTCTAAAACTAAAAATTCGCTGTAAATTTCAAATGTTTGTTCACATTTTCCAAAATGACATCCGTTCCAATATTACAGTAATCTGTAATATTCGCAATTCAAAAAGTGTAAACGCTGACGGCTAAATCTCGAACCTAGAAAACGAGTATTGTTTTCGTATTTCACGTGCTTTTGAGCAAAATATTTTTAATTTATATTCGGAAACCAGGTATTCGTGGGGTATCTTCAAAAATGTTCATCGTTTTCTGAGCAGAGTAATTGGTACTGAAAAAAAATAGTCGGTAAGGTATTTATATCAGTGTTATTCAGTTGAAATACTTTCACGAAGTTATCAAATTTTAGGCTACAAGTTTGAGTCCAATTCTTTGGGGCAGGTTTAAGTGGTGATTCAGAAAGGTGATTCAATAATTATCAACAAGAGTGTTATGGAATTGTTCTTCGTATTTCTGTGACTTAATATTTCTGTAAGAAAGAAATTAGAATCATCTTTAAGGTGAAGTCTGAATGAAACGATTTTATGTTCAAATAATATATGTCAAAGAATTTTAGGACATTGTATTATATAACAATGAGTGAACAAAGTTCTAGATTTCTGCTCGAAAAAATCAAAACAGAGCTATATATTTCCATAAATTTCATAAGAAAGATGCCTCAGCAGTTTGTGTCACTAATGCCTTTGGCATAGAGGAAAAAATGGACCAAAAAAAAGCACAAATGATCGACTATTAGGTGTAGCTTCCAAATAATTGAACACTGTCGTCAAACTCAAATAGTGCTCCATTTTTCCTGTTGAATTATTATCAATTTCGATATAATTAGAATTGAAAAAACAAATTTGTTCACCTAAAATCAATAAGCTTGACACTACACTATTAATAATCCAATCATTCACTAAAAAGTCTTCACATAAACTCACAAAATCGAAGGAAAACCCTGAAAAACACCTAAGATAATCCGTTTCACCATCCCGAATAGGTACTCGTTTTCCTCCATGTTTGTTTACATTTCGCAGAGCCCTCATCGGTAGTTGGAATCGCGAATTTATGTTCTCTACTTTATCTTGAACTAAAGATCACTGTATATTTCAAATGTTTCCATTACAGTAATCTGTAAGGTAACGAGCACAGATATGCCGATTACAGAAAAAAAAGGTTCCCTGTAATATGTGAGCCGTACAGAAAAAGAAGAACTTTTGTTGCAGCGCCTTCTGGTGTTACTTGTCTCAACCTATTCTAGGCAAGTGGAAGTGCCACTTATGCGATTTTGATGCTAGTGAGAAAGAATATCTCAAGTAGCAGTAATTTTCCTACTAAGTTAGAATCCAAAGTAACGAGTGCCATTCATTATGTTATAACTTCAGAACGATTTGAAATATTTATTAACATATTGAGATTTGAATATTATCTGCAAATGAGCTAAACAACGAATAATTGAATTCCACATCCGCTTAGGTCTAAATGAATACCATTTAATACAAAAATAAAAATGTTTTTTTAATAAATTCGATACAAGATTGTAAGGGAAATCCTGTGCCTTTAGAAGTAATAAGCTCCAAGTTCTTAGAAAATCTGAAAAGAAATTCAAATGAAGTCTGTCATTATTTTCAGATCATTCTCCCTCACAGTGAGCTACTCTTTGACATTTCACAATTTAGTTGACTCATGTAAAGAAGCACTTTTTTTAAACTTTCTGACATGGACGATAACGACGATTATTCCGAAATTTCAACAGACTTCAAAGACGATGAAGACTCTCGAGAACAGCTACTGAATTCCTCAGATTCCGAGTTCGACATCGCAATAAACGAAGAACTGATTTCCAAGAGCCAGGGCGAAATAAAGAAACGGATGGCTTCCCTCGGTCTTCTAATCTCCGGACTGAAGGAGCAGCTCAAGAACGAAAAAGTCCTCTGGAGGCAAGAAATCGAACAAGTCATCAATTATCAGAACAGTTTCATGACGCAAGCCCTCTGTTTTCCCACCACCGGATATCGGGAAGAGCCAATCTGCAACGTTTCCCGAAGCGACGAAGACATACCCTTGAAATACAACGATTTCAGGTACCGCCACTTGAATCTTAACAGTTGTAGAAGAGAAATGGAGATTGAAAATTATCGAAGAAAGTTGCTCGAAGTTGAAAGTATGTGTACGATGGAACTCAATCGGGTGAAGAACAGCGTCCAGAGCCTTCAGGTATTGAAAGGGACTGCAGCCGAGTGGGATCAGGCTTCCGGAGATACAGGAAATAAACAACATTATAAATCCATACAGTCGACCGATAAAGAAAACTCTTTGAAGAGCAGCGGAGATTACGGTCCTACCAAAGAATCTCAATGTTGAATCTTCAACGATTTACGTTAGTAAATGATTATTTTCAAAGAAAGCTCGTTTTGGTTCGTCATAAACAAAAATAAACAGAAAAAGTCTCGCGGAAACTATAAAAAGATATCACAATGATCTTTGGTGATTTTCTAGGCTCATCATGAAAATTAAGAGTAGCAAAAATCTTCAAGTATTTGCTTACCATTTTCTCCTTCAAATAAAACACAATTCTAATACAAGATTTCATTTATTAACGTTTGCCTCCAACACGTGGTGCGGATTTTGCTACATTCTTAGCCGCTTTCTGTTTAGGTGCGGGTTTAGCTTTAGGAGGTGCCGCAGCCTTTTTGGTGGCTTTCTGGCTCTTCTTCTGCTCTTTAGCCGCCCTGAAAAAAAAAACAGGTGTTAGAAACAAGGTTAAGATTATTATTTTTGAAATGAACTTACCTAATGGCTTGTTCTCTTTGAGCCTTCCTAACTTCCGGCCTTTGATTCCTCTTGGCCATAATGTCATTGAGAGAAGCTCCAACGATAGCCCTTTGGAACTTTTGGGTCCTCCTAGTACGTTTCTTGGTGGTTTCCTCCTCCTGTCCCTTCTTGTGCTTCCTTCTGTAGAGGATGGTCCATGTCACTTTCCTTGGATTCCTCCTCATCAAATGAGCCCTTTCACATTTTGAATTCAGGAAAGTATAGTTCTAAAATGGGTATTAAAAAAGGTTATTAAATAATTGTTCAACAAGTTTTGTCATATTTACCTTTCCATCTACCTTAACCAAGGTTTTACCATGGCCTGGGTAGATTTTGTATCCACTGTAAGCGCAGAGTCCGATCCTGAAAAATATCAAATGGGGAATGACTATTGAAACTTCACAGTTGTAGATTTTATAGATTCATTAAAATTAGGACAGGGATTCACGAAATAAAGACAGAATAAATTTAGAAAATACTTACTTCATTTTGGCTGTGTTGTAAACTTATCACCTATATGAAAAAGCGTAGAAAGACATATGTCACTTGATCACAGAGTGATGTTCGAGGAAAAGCTATGGTTCACTGTTGCCAACAAAAGGTTTCCTCTTATCATAATAGAAAGTATTTATCTCAAAGAATATAAGAATCCTTTGCATCTAATTCATTCATTCAACTTTTAATATTCTGACAAAATGATAATATCAAATACTATTTGAATAGAATAATTATTTTTTGAATGTGGAAAATTTCTTTATATTCTGTGGTTCTGATGAATGTTTACAAAACACAACTCACCTTTGTAACATTCTCAAAAATTTCCTTGTTTTCCACACTATAATTTGAAGAGAAAAATAAATAAATATACGAATTGGTATGGACCAGGACCATTCACAGTAATATGCCCCTATTGGGGCCTAATCAGTCAATATTTATATGTATAATTATTATACAAATTGAGGATGTACGAGTTTTTATATTCGCTTTACAAGAGAGTCTATGCTCATTTGTTGATACAAACAAACATAGGATTGTAGCAACTCGTATTTTGAAGTTAAAAGATGAATGTACCTCTTGCATTCGAAGTTTTACTATATTTGAATTCCTACTTCTTTGGTTTTTTCGCTTTCTGCGAGGTATCAATGTTCGCAGTGAAATACTTCAATAGAACCAATGCCTTGGAAAGATATCAAACAGACTTCAGTATCTTGGCGTTTATTTGCGTCATAGAAGTATTTCGAATTGTTTTGGCACGAAGAGGAAATCTTACCGAAAAGAGTGAGTGAAAATATTTTGGTGGCACTTTGAAATACTTTGAACTTTTTTAGAATGGACGGTCTTTATAGCTTTACTGTTGACGATACCCTCCGGTGCAGGGATAATGTTTCTGATATTTTTGCAAACAAAAATACTCAGATTTGAATATACCCTTTGCTTCGTCCAATTCGTTTTGGAAATATTAGAAATTGGAACTGGTATATTGGTACTGTTGCCGTTCAATAAATCTTCTCAGTATTATTAGTGTTGAGTTGATCATTATCATGTTGTGATAGTATTCAATTAATTTATTTATTTGTGAATAAAGTTATGATATATGATTTTTCCTCTGGCTTGTATGCTTGAATTTAAGATAATAATTTGTTAGAAAAAGACATTTATTCTTTAGAAAAATATAAACTTCCATCTATCGAAATATCACAACTAAAACAAATCAATTTTTCTTATTTTCTCAGCTAATTCAACTGTAGGATCTTCTCCGAACATTAACATAGAGGATTCATCTATTTTCTTGAAATTTTCATCCAAGAAACAAACTTTTTTAGGAGAAACCTAAAAAAATATGGAGTATACACAATAAATCGATTCTAAGACATCAATACTTACTAATTCAACTGAATTCCTGAAAGAATTCTTGTTGAAACATACATAGTCTTCATTTATATCTAGACCATAGAATTTACAATCTTCCTTGAGATGGTCTTGGGTTTCATAAATCAACAATCGTTTTAGGTCGTTTAATGGAAATTTTGAGTTTTTACTGCTATAAGCCACGGACATCATTTGCAGTGCCCTCCTAAAAATGCTCCGACAAATAAATTCCAGTATTATCGTGTATTTTTTATTTATTTACCTTCTTATGATTGGCAAATGTAATACGGATACACCCGCCAGTAAAGGCGACAAACGTCGAATATACCTACATACTTTCACAAAATTCCTCCTAATATAGTTCACAGCAATCAAAATTACCAAATTCACAATTGGAGTCCTGAAAATTGAAAATATGTTTATTCAACACACAGTTTTTGAAAATATTTCACCTCAACTTTTTCGGTAGACATATTATTCTAAAGAGAGTTTCCTCATTTCCCAAGTTTAAAGCGACGTTCAAAGCTTCAAAAAACGGTCTAGATTCATTATTTAACTCTTCTTCTTGATCGTACAAAACCAATAAAGTATTCAAGCACTCCTGAAGTGTTTTTCTGTTCAAGTGTGGATCAAATTTGAATATATCTTGATCGCATAACCTGAAATTTTCCAATAGTTACTTCATATTTCTTCAAATGGCCAATACACACCTGTATGCTGAGTATGCATGAAATCTAACCATCGGTTCCAATAAACTAATCGCATATTCCCGGGATATATTCTGTATAATCATATCCTGTCTAACCGACCTTAATCTATCGGCTATGAAATCATATTTTGTCAACCATGAATATCTTGTATCTCGAATCACACTGAAAGAAACAATGATCAAAACTATAAACTTAACCAATATTCCCACTTACTCTTACTTTTCAAGCAGATAATTCACAGTTTTCAATAGAACCTCCGGCGACCTGAGGTTATTTTCGTTTGTCATAAATTTCCCAGCAGCCGATCTGTTGTACATTTTCACAACTCTTTCTGGGTCTGCCAATGGATTCTTCTTGTCTGTTCCTGGTACCATTTCGAATAAGTGGAGTAATTTTTCATTTTGCCTCCTTCAAAAACAAAGACAGTCAAATTTTATTTACAAGACGAAATAGGTATATGGAAATTCACTCACATCTCCATTTCTTCTACAGGACACATTGTTTTACATTTTCCAATCACATATTTTGTATTCATCTTGATTCGTGATACTAGAGGAAGGTGACAATTTACAGATGAAATTTTCTCGATTCTCAAAATCAACACATTTTCGATCTGAAATATTTTTCAGGTACCCTGGAGAACGAGTATTGAAAATATTGATCTTCGGGCCACAGATCTTGTGGACCGAGGATCATAACTCGATCTACTATATTCCTAGAATAATTGGAATATTTTCCATGTATATTAGGGAGCGAGTACTACCAGAATTGATCCCGTTCTTTTGGCCCGAGGATTATCGGAATATTATCCATGTATTTCTATGATCACAACAGATCCAATCCATCAAAAATTAATGATCACAGAACAAATCATCCATTAGTGTCTTAGGCCCAGACTACATCAATAATCAGCACTAAAAAAGAGACTATAATTCCTAAACATCTAAATATTCAAATCACATAATGTTCTTCCCCACGTTATTTGAACCCTTTGATGAGAGAAATAATATCTCCTGTTATCGCAATGAGTTTTTATTTCATCAAAATATCTTTTTTTTAGTCTCCAGTCTCACCTTAACATTGTTGACAACCAAAATGTCAATAATTTTTGGACACCCGTTGGATCATCATTGGTTGACGTGTATGGCATACGTTCTTAGATTCGACTTCAAATTTTTTATAAATATAAGGTTTACCCAACATTGTAACTAAAATACTTTAAATATATCAACAGCAAAATGGAAATCGCGACGTCTTTATTTGACGATGTAAAACGTATGAATAAAAGACAGGTGAGGTGTGAAAAAAACCTCGAACATATTTTAACTCACATATTCCAACAAATTTACAGTTTATATACCAAGTCTTGAGTTTTGGAATGATAGTATCGTCGGCACTGATGATATGGAAAGGTCTTATGGTAGTAACCGGCAGTGAGAGTCCCATCGTTGTTGTATTATCAGGTAGTATGGAGCCTGCATTTCACAGAGGAGACTTGTTATTCTTAACGAACTATCCTGAAGAACCGGTTCGCGTTGGTGAAATCGTAGTATTCAAAGTTGAAGGAAGAGATATTCCAATAGTTCACAGAGTTTTGAAGTTACACGAGAAGTGAGTAAGATTGTAAACGTAAGCTTTGAATCCAAACCTTATTTCCTTGCAGGGAGAACGGTACAATTAAGTTCCTAACTAAAGGAGACAATAATAGTGTAGACGATAGAGGACTTTACGCACCTGGTCAGTTATGGTTAACTAAGGACGACGTTGTAGGAAGAGCTCGTGGATTTTTACCGTATGTAGGAATGGTGACGATTATGATGAACGAGTATCCTAATTTCAAGGTAAGGTTCATAAACAACAACAGTGTTTAAAAGTTGTAAGTTTTTTTTTATTTCAGATTGGCGTTCTTGCTTGTTTGGCGTTTTATGTCCTTATCCACAGAGAATAAGTGTCGGTTTTGTATTTATTACTTTAAATATAAAATTTATTTCCATATTGTGCATTTATCTTGTGTACCTGTACTATAATTCGTTTCTGGAAATTATAAGTTTTTCACAAAGAGTTTAATTTTGAAATACGAACATTTCTGATTTGCAATACATAGAATATGATAGTTGAATTTCAATGATTCAATTCTTTATTATTGGTGACAATACACAATTTCATTTTATTCCATTGGCCATACTTTCTGTCTCAGACTGACATTTGTATCTATTGTTTATTTTCCCGCCGGATTAAACGTCAAAAATTTTAAAATTGTTTGTCAGTTCGAAATGCGTAACTTCAAAGAAAATTGTAAGAAATTTTTCGGCAGCAGCGACTTCTACGAAATCTTGAAGATCCCAAAATCCGCAACACAAAAAGAAAGTGAGTACTTTTGTTCACCACCATTCCCAGATATTCATCCTCGTATTTTCCAGTTAAGAAAGCATATCACAAACTGTCTCTCATCGTTCACCCCGACAGAGTCGACGAAAATGAGAAACTCACAGCCAACGAAAAATTCAAGGTCCTCGGAAAAATCCACTTTATCTTACAAAACGAACAGAGGCGTAAAGTCTACGATACCAACGGCGAATTCGACGAAGATGAAGACGTAGAATGCAACTGGATGGATTATTGGAAGAACATTTTCAAAAAAATCAGCCTCAAGGAGATCGAAGACTACGAGAAAGAGTATATCGGTTCTGAAACCGAATATAAAGACATCAAGCAAGCGTACGAGATGAGTAAAGGGAATATGACCAAAATGATGGATTTTATTCCGTTCGGGAGGCCCGAGAGTGAACCTAGGATAATCGAAATTGTCAAGGGAATGGTCGATCGAGGGGAAGTGAAGAAACATGATGGATTCTTCAACGAACCGGCTAGGAAGAGGAGGCAAAGACATCAAAAGTACGCAAGGGAAGAGGAAGGGATTACTGAAGATCAAAGTGAGTTTGGGAGTATTTTTCGAATATGCTATGAGAACAAGATAAATAGTGTTATTTTAATTCAAAGGGTCGAAAACTTTATGAGGTTTATATATTTCCTTTACGTTGGATGTGTAAAACATTATCTTGTAAGATTCATGAAAAAAATCGCATTTATATTTACATAATGATGGTGCAACTTGCATTTTAAAGTAAAATTGGATAGCGAAGCTCAAATTGAATATCTTCTGTGTTTTTTTGTTTTAGTGAATGATCTGGAAAAAATTGCAAATGAAATCAGTAGCGCTATAGATAAAATAATTCACTCATCTAAGGTTGACAGAAACGTTCACCAATTTACTTTATTACCAACATATAGCGTTGAATGACTATTTTTCACTATATTTTTGAAATTTAAAGGGTCAAAAACTTTATGAGGATTATATTCACTTTAAGTTGGATGTGTAAAACATTATCTTGTGAGATTGAGTAGAAATCATTTTTTAGATAAGGTATTTTATATTCTATGGTTGGGGCAGTCTTACTTATAATAATTCATGAAAAGAATCGCATTCATATTTACATTATGATGGTGTAACTTGCATTTTAGAGTAAAATTTGGATAGCGAAGTTGAATTGAATATCTTCTGTATTTTTTTGTTTTAGTAAATGATCTGGAAAAAAATGCAAATGAAATCAGATGACCTATAGATAAAATAATTCTCTTATCTATGGTTGACAGCCATGTTCACCAATTTACTGTATTACCAACATAAAGCTTTGAATGACCATTTTCCACTATATTTTTGAAAACTTTGAGGTTTATATTTCTTTCAAGTTGGATGTGTAGGACATTATCTTGTGAGATTGAGGAGAAATCATTATTTAGATTAGGTATTTTATACTCTATGGTTTGGGCAGTTTTAATTACATTCACATTACGATGGTGCAATTTGCATTATAGAGTAAAAATTTGTATAGTGAAGCTCAAATTGAATATTTTCTGATTTTTTTTTATTTTAGAGAACGATCTGGAGAAAAATGCAAATGAAATCCGGCAAAGATGCTGTGATAGATTCATTAATCTTGTCACTTCGTTGGAGGCTAGTTATGGAAATTCTAAAAGAAAGGCTATAACTTCTGACAGAGGAAGTCCTAGAAAGAGAAGAAGTTCAAAGAGGAATAAATGATTTAGTATTATTTTAAATTTAATTTGATTACTCTTGGCAAATGGATCGAACGTTAATTTTATCGTGGATTATATGAAATGCGATTTGAGGGTATACAAGATAATTTTTCATCCAATAAAACATATTTTTGATATAAAACCTTTGTTAGCTTTATTGATAAAATATCTTCGAAGATGTGGGAGTTATCAATTTTATAAGGGACTTCAATCAATACGCTTCATAAAGTATTTATTTATAAATAGAAAATATTAATATATTTCATAAATAATAATTTACATTTTCACAAATAGTTTACTATACAAGGTATATACATTAAATTACAGTAAATACAAGTTACAAAAAGACATCATCGCTGATTTCGAAACTCGTGTTTCAAAATGGAAAAACAATCAATACGCTCAAAAATCACTGGCCATTTTCGATGAAAACCTACTTACGAACAATATTATCACGTTAGGATCACCCAGTAGTAAGTCTTGATTACCGAACCTCGAAAAGGAGCTGCGTGGAATATATTGCTATGTACATGTCAAATCGGTCTTTTCGAGGCTCGTCAATATCACTCAGTACAGAATCTTAGGATAGAAGAGATCTACTAGGGTGTATAACATTTTCCCGTACCAATGAACCCCGATCGTCGGTTTAACCAACGATCTAGGGGAGTTCCAACCGGTTATGGGTCGACTTATCAAAAACCACAACTTTCGTAGACCTCGCTTCATGTTGTTGATGAGCCTCAAGGGGCCGTAGGCGAAATGCGCCAAAGCTTGGCTATTCACGACAGCGTAACAAGAAGCAAGAACATCGTTCACCACCAACGTACCTGCAACGGTCAAGGGGGCGTACACACCTTTCATTCGTACTTGTTCAATTTCAACTATAACATCTTCTCGAAGTCTATTTTTTGAGTCACTTGTTAACAGTTTATCACTAGGTCTGAGGTCGTCGGCGTAAACTATCCTGTTAGATTTCAAACTACCGGTTAGCACTAAATGGGTCGGTGTCACAGTCAATGTTTTCCCCGATCCCAGGGTTATCTTAACGAACTGCCTGGTTTCATCGGGGTTGTAGTGTAGGAACACCAGGACTTCGCTGAAAGTCAGCTGGAAGGTTGAAGTGTCCAGGGAAAGGATCTTCTCCCCGATCTTAAGATCCGGGAGTTTCTTGGTCGTTCCTTCGGAGGTGAGGACTGTGGTTTCTGCCGAAAAACATCCGCCGTACTTCGCAGCTTGCGAGGATTCTGAAAGAAAAAATTTACGTTATTCTTTGTAGATCAGAGGTTGAACGATTGGGGGCGAAATTATACCAATATCCTTATGTTCGTTCGGCTCTTGGCGAAACAATGAAATAATAAAAGTATGATGAATTAAGTGGAAGAATTATTATTGTTTAAATAATAAATGTAGGAAATCTATGGTTGAAATTCAGAATTCATAGAACAGGAACAGATTATAGAACACAGAACGTTTCATAGGTGGCGGTAATAGTAATATCCTCAAAAATTAAACCAATATCCTATGTTCCTTCGTATCTTGGCGAAACAATGAAATAATAAAAGTATGATGAATTAAGTGGAAGAATCATTATTGTTGAAATCATAAATGTAGGAATATCTATGGTTGAAATTCAGAATTCACAGAACAGGAACAGATTATAGAACACAGAACGTTTCATAGGTGGCGGTAATAGTAATATCCTCAAAAATTATACCAATATCCTATGTTCCTTCGGCTCTTGGCGAAAAAATGAAATAATAAAAGTATGATGAATTAAGTAGAAGAATTATTATTGTTGAAATCATAAATGAAGAATATCTAAGGTTGAAATTCAAAATTCATATAACAGGAACAGATTATAGAACACAGAACGTTACATAGGTGGCACTAATAGTAATATCCTCAAAAATTATACCAATATCCTATGTTCCTTCGTCTCTTGGCGAAACAATGAAATGATAAAAGTATGATGAATTAAGTGGAAGAATTATTATTGTTGAAATCACATGAATATCTATGGTTCAAATTCAATATTCATAGAACACAGAACGTTTATAGGTGGCGCTATTAGTAATATACCACGGTATCAAACAACTGTTGATTCAGTACCAACAAGGTGAAACAAAAAAATTGGAAAGAACTTGGATATCAATTTTCTTGGAAGTCGAGGAAACATGATAGGAAATCTCATCACCCCGTTTTTTTTAGCAATGATATAAGTTTTTTCAGGTAGCAGGTACCAGAATGAAACGATAAAGAATCCTCGGACATATCAGAGAGTATCCATATAAATTTTCATCATAACATCAACTTATCTTTCGTGAGTGGATATTAATTTACAAGTCAATAGAAACCGAACCGATTTACATAACAAAAACAAAGTGAAAAACCACTCCTTCGAAATGGTACCTAGGAGATTTTATCGATCATATTTATGGCGACAGTTTAGCTGATTGTCGACTTTTTCAGCGAACGACTACCATGATGGCCGTTCTCGATTGTACAACATTTGCTCTTTATGGAATTAACATCGAAGATTCGCGTTAAGATTGATTGATCGAGAATTCATTCGTGCAGCAAGTCCAGTTTACATTGAAACGTCGAATTTATCACAGGCGAATCCACCATTTTTTTCGATACCATAAATTGTATTGATGATTGCCTACATACGTTATACATTCCAAACTCAATTGTTTTGAAAACTTTGGGTTGAGCTTGAAAAGTCACCTGTGAAGACTTATCTGGCGTTAGATCGACAGATCACGTAGGTATCTCTAGTGTTTGCAAATTTCATCCTCGCAATTGAAGAGTTGAAAAGGTGCCTTCGTCACCCTCCGTCTACTTAAGGAACATTTGACGTCTTTCTAAATAAACATTTCTTTCTGGTTTTCACCGAATCCGACCAATACTAATCTGGTCTCAGGTGCTTCGCCGGTTGTTTTAGCTTTTGTAAAGCGATTACAACGGTTTAAGGCCGAACTAGGAATAACCGGTGTTTATTTAACTGCATTTCTGTCAAGATTCTGTTTGTAGATATACACGAGGTTCGGTCGAGGTATTATCCCTGGATTGGACAGATCTCAACCTGTCGTCGCATAATTTTGTGAATTTTTTTTCGAATTAGGCGTGAGAAAAAACCATGACCAGATTAGCGAACGAGGTTATGTCATATCTGGCAACGTCGCTCAAATATGACATATGTGGCACATTAGATCTACTGTGTGACAGGAATGTTTGAAAATTATTGGAAAATTGAACACCCTGTAGCATGCATGGGTGTGAAGCGTTTCCCGATCTATGTTGATTGGACTTTCTATCTTGAAATTGAAAATTCAGTTATTCTACAAAAAAGCGGACCACCTTCAGAGTGAACAAAAAATGAGAAAGAAATACCTAAATGTTTTTCTATGTTCTCCAATATAATCGATGAAGTATGAAAATTAGTTCTGTCCTCGAACATTTTTGACCGGTGTTGTTCTAAATTTGATTTTTGAGAATGTACAATTTTGAGTTTCTTCTTGACTTCTTGGCATTAAACTAATTCTTTCGTAGTGATAAAACTAACAAATCTTTCCAATCAATAAGAATTTATGTATCTATTTACTCACGAAATAAATCCTTATTCACAGAGAATTCATAAAATAAACGAAATGAAGCAACCTTCACTGAACCGAAAGATAATAGTAAACATACAAGTAGGACGGTCATTTTATTTTTATAAACTTCAAGAGATGAAATCATCGAATTATATTGAATATACCAGAAAACTCAATTTTTGTGTGTGTACCAAAACAGACTTCAGTGTTCATTATCAAGTATGACAAGTAGGACTGTAATTTTATTTTATGAACTTCAAAAGATGAAATCATCGAATTATATTGAATATATCAGAAAATTCAACTTTTATCTGTTTACCGAAACAGACTTCAGTGTTCATTATCAAGTATGACAAGTAGGACTGTTAGGTATTTCATTTTTATAAACTTCAAAAGATGGAATCACCGAATCAGACCATGTTTACAACGCAAATAAAATATAGAAAAGTTGATACAGGTAAAACACAATCTGACAAAAATTTCCGAACTGTTTTTAATTTGCTCAAGTTCTTCATCAAAACAAATAAGATTTGAAAATTTAGAGGTTATAGTCAACAATCGAGTTAATCCATAGATTCCCTCGCTTTATGCTTTATGTTACAATTAACCTAGAATTAACCTGAAGTGTTAATATTTCTGATTATATATATTTGGATGAGTTCAGTGTGTGATTTTCCTCAACAATAGAATCAGGTGATAATAGAGGATACCATAAAAGCAAAGGTAGGTCCATAAATGTGTAAACATAAACTTCTCAGAAGATCGTTAATTATCAGGTTTCAATAAAGTAACAACTTGCCTGTAAAAATTCCGCTGTAATAATGCTTGGTACTTTTAGAATAATATTTTTTCACGTAACAATGTAAAGGTGCATTTAATGGCATATTGCACTGGGATTTATATGCTTAGATGACTTTTCCAATGCAGTCAATTTCCTCAGTGGTCATTATTCATTTGGAAACCGATAATTGTTGTGATGTAAGTGATAATTCAATTACTTAGGGAAATTTTTATAGCTGTTATAACTGTTGCAAGCGTAAATGCAACAATATTTGGTTTTCATTATGGATTACATAATTGAGGAAATAACAATTTGAATCGTGTAACGTATGGGGTTCGTTCTTTTTCATCACCATCTCGACCATCCACCATAATGATAATCGGGCCTGACGTCAAGAGAGCACAGTGTGAAGAGTCATCGAACATCGAATAAGACGATTCAAAACATATCTTCGTGCCGGTCGTCGGTTCTCGTTCGCCAAAAGGAGATGGAAATTCAGAAGAGAAAAGAACACCACGGTGAGTCGAACCGGTTTGGGTATAAATGTAAGGTTAATCTTTTACCAGGATATTTAATTTCGAAACGGCACCCAATCTCGGCAAGTTGCACCGCATTATCATCAAATCCGAACGAGCCGGTCATTTGTTATTTCGGACGCCCGGGCCTCCTCGAACACGCCGGAGACGGCACTCGGAAAGCGATACATCTCCGATCTTATCTGCTGTGACATTTGCTGCTAGTTTTATAGCTTCAAATTAACTTTAGTAGGCCGTTTTTATCTAGGCAAGGGACGGGTGAACGACAGAGTGACTTTCCACGTCGGTCGCCTTTTCGGTGTCATCTCCAGGTGATACTTAACGTTGAATTAATACTAATTATGCGGCGTTTCCTGGAATCCCGCGGCCCGGTAGGGATATACGAGTAAATACAATAAATACTCGATACTTTTCACCGATACAAATTACTTTTAGTATCGAGTTGAAAGTACTCATATCAGTATATCGATACCTCAGATCAATAGTGTAACAAATTCAAATTTGAGTTATTACATGCATAAAGTTCCTAATACAACTATCAATTTCAATACTGAAACAACTCCCATTTCGTATCTAATCTAAATTTCCGGCTGTTTTGATAGTGTTGATATTAACCATAGAGATCATAGAACGATTGAGATCATTCAGCCATTAGGTTATAGAATAAAATGGATTCAGGTTTGTGTTGAAGTCATTGAATTTACTTTTTTCTCAGCTCTTTCATAGATTTTTCTTGGGGGTCATAGAAAATTTCAATAATTTTTTAGTTCGATCATAAGATTCAATTCTTAGAATTATTATCGATGATTTTCTGTTGAAAGCATAGAGTTTACTCAATTTTTATGATATTCCCCGATTGGTTCATAGAATAATGAAGTTCATCATAGATTTATAATATGTACATAGTTGTCGGTTTGAATAATTTCAATTCTTGAGAAATTCCATTAGACATTTTGAGATATGAAGTTCTACCTCCAGCCTCCAGACCATAGAACCATTGTGATCATTAAGTTATTGGATCATAGAATAAAAATGGATTTAGTTCCGTGTTGAAGTCATAGAATCTTCGTCTTTTTTCAAATTCGTTCAAAAAATTATATGTGATTATTGTTGGGGTCATAGATATTTAAATTCCTTTTTAGTTCGATCATGAGATTATCCCTGATGTTTTTTATTGGAATCCTAGAGATTTGAAGATCAATAGATTATTTTCAATTTATAGAATAATGAATTTCATCATAGATTTATAATACAGAGATGTCAGTTGGAATGATAAATATTTTGAAATCATATTACTTCCATATTTTTCAGTAGAAAAATCGAGATTTCATGGTAAAAACTAGAAATTACCAATTGAAATTCTCAAAAAATTCGCGATTAACGACCAAGACAGAGTTGAGTGCAGTTTTTTTCATAAATTCTGTGTTTTTCATTTATTTCAAGGTGAGAATATGATTCACATCAACATAGTTCTATGGTGGTGTCATAGACTGACTATCGCCTGAGCACGAAAATAAATATCTGAAGAGTCCTGTTAAAATTTTGTTCTATGCTTCCATTTCATACGATAAATTTCCTTATCGAGACCATAGAACTTTTATTGACATTAAATTATTATTCGTTCATAGAATTGAAATCAGACTAGTTCTGCGTTGAAGTCATAGAATCTTCTTATCCGCTTATCCTTCGCTAGTAAGATATAAAAGAGGAGTTGTTTCAGTATTGAAATTGATAGAACGTTGTATTAGGAACGTTTTGCATGTAATTACTCAAATTTGAAGTTTTGGACTTGTTACACTATTGAAGTGAGGTATCGATATGTTAATGTAACCATTTCATTTCAACGTTGATGAAAAAAAATTGTTGGTATATCTCAAAGTGAAGTTTTTGAACTCATTCGTTAAGGTAGGGTTCTTGTTCTTTGCGGTTTTCAATAGAAAACTGTAATGTCGATAATAGCACTACCGCATAAAAGTAACAATAGGGAAAAATCACGGAGTGGGCGACATCTACTTTTAATCGTTTGAACTACCCGAGTGATGAACAACAAACTAACGTGTGTGTGTTTATATGGGAAAAGTGTGAAATATTTGTATGATTTTTGAGTCATTTATGTATCGAAAGTGATATATTTAGATGATAATTTATGGACAATTGTTTCAAATAAACTGTATACGAGCTGAAAATGCAGCGGATTGTAAGAGGTAATGTGGGAATAAGATCACGAAAAATGTGCTCTATTCCTCAATGCTCATCACATAGTTCTTCTGAAATTTCTTTGCATCAATTCCCGTTGAACTCAATGAAGTTAAAAAATGGCAGATAATCTTGAAGATTGGGAAACGTATCTCAAAGAAGTTGTCACTTTGCAGCAAGCACTTCCTGAAAGATGATTTTTTTTTCATAAGTTCAATAATTCTCTATTATATAGTGGTCATTCGCTATCACATTCCCGTGGTTATCTCGACTGTCACCATCTTGTAAAAAAATATTTGATTTATTGTTATGAAAGACAGAAATGACAGAATAATTTCGACCATCATTCGGGCGACATCTCGTGATTTTCAGCGCCATCTAGCGGTACGTGATTTTTCCCTGTACAGTACAACGTCACACGGTAGATCTGATGTACCACATCTGTCATACTCGGTCGACGTTGCCAGATTTAGCCTGAATTCTTTTTAATTCGGGAATAAACTAAACTTATCGTTGTTTTTGTGAGACACTCACCTGATTTGACCGAGCAATGTATGTGCGCCCTGCTCTCGTAGTAGACCCAGTCGAATCCGGCTTCGACGGCCAGCCTCGCCAACATCCCGTACTTGGAGCGATCCTTGTCGGAGGTGGTGAGGTCCACGGCTCTCCCCTCGTAGTGGAGGGAGTCGGGGGTGTGATAGCCCTCCTCGTCCCAGCCTTCGGTCACCACCAGGTGGACACCAGGCCACTGGTTCATCACGGAAATGGCCAGAGTGTTCAGTTTCTCCTTGCAACGCTGAAAAAAATTGAAGTATTGAGCTTGTATATTCATAATAAACTCCCGGTGGGGTTTACGACCCCTAATCTTCGGGGGGATAGATAAGAGCCGCCCTTCCTCAATAATCACCGTCGAAATTTCGGTACCTTCTGAAAGGAGAGATGATTTGGTGTTATGACGTCCGGTTAGTACAGGTGTGAACGTGCTTAATCGACGTTGGCAGTTTATATCCGTCCGATTCTTGCAAACTCGACAATGGGTCGGTACCCGCCGTAATGGCGTAATAAAATGTACCTCCATCTGCTTATCTGAAGAATGTCTACCATTATTGCATCTGATCTTCTTGAGTGAACAACAATATTCAATATATTTTTTTTCGGAAATGGGAGCAAATTCCTCGTTCCCATTTCAAAAGGTTATGGCGCACTATCTAGAAACATGTCTTTGTGTCGCGATTATCGACGGTAGTCCGATTTCTGTGGAGGAAACGGTAGTTTCTTCTTTCTTCGAAAGCAGTAGTTTTACAATCTCTTGTTTTCGTGTTGTTCACATTGTCCGAGATCACAATATTTTCGGACCCCGGTCAAAATAGACTGAAGTACGTGAAATCGATTTCGAAAGGAAGTATGAAGTGTCACCGTCGAGATGAATGAAAGGTGCACGAGATTCGTCTCGGTCGTCTCACGTCGAAAGGGATCCCGGCGTCCCGTTGGGATTGTCATAATGAAAATATGCATGTGTCGAATTGTTAACGCGACTTGTTTGATTAGTTTTAGGTCGTGACAATTCTCGGTCCATTCATCAATGAGGCCTATTTAAGAAGTGTAACTTACTAAGGTTAACTTATATCTGGCAACATCGCCCAAATTTGACAGACTGATGTGTGACGGTAATGTCACGCTAATAACCTCGAATTCCGACTGTTGGATGAATAATTCAGAAACAAATCTGCCCTAATGAAAGAGTAGAGAGGAAGAAATGCCAGATAAGCGAACGAGGTTATGTCATGTTAATGCTTAGGCTAAACTATATCTGGCAACGTCGCCCAAATATGACAGATGTGGTACATTTGATCTACTGTATGACAGAATGTCGAGAAATTGAGCTCATAACCTCAATTTCTGACTGTTTTGTTCAGTTTTATTCTGTTTTTTTTTCGAACGGGAAAATGAATTATCTGTCCCAATGATATCAGGAGGGAGGAAGAATTACTTTAACTGCAAATTGAAAATTCTCCATTGGATATACAGGGTGGTCCAATAGCTTCAACAGTTCAATTTCCAAAACATCATAACCAATCTAAAGGGTGTTCAATTTTCAAAAATTTTTTCTTTTTTTCTCGATAATTCTTGTAGTTCCCGAGAAATTTGGATCAAACTTCACATTTCAATCAACTAAATCAATTTTTTCGTTGAGTTTTTACAGTATAAGTTGCTTGGGATATTCGAAAAATAAAATAATTTTGCATTATAAAATTTCCTAAATAATTCCGAAATTACTTTTATTATTATTATTATTACCAATAACCGCAGGATACAATATACTCAAAATAGAACCAAAATGAGATCATACTATGAAAAATGGCCAGTGGCGTACGACAAAAAAAGTTTTGGGGTTTAAAAGTGAGAGTAAATAAATTTTATAAATTTATTTGTTTACCATTATAATAAATGAGATATTTTGTGATGTTGAAATTGGTTTTATGTCCACAAAATTTTTAACCGATAAATGTTTTTTAATCGATTTTTGAAAATTCAATGATGTTTCCGCGATTTGCTTTATTTATATTATCATATGTTATTTGATTTTTTTCATCGTCTTACTATCTCATTAAGGGTTCTATTAATATTCCAAATAAAAATACTTCCTCCAATAATTTCCAATATGACTTATTCATTATTGAGTGTAATTTTTGAAGAATTTCCTTTAATCTAATTGAATCTAATAAAGGAAATAAACTATCTAAGTTGAATAATCTCGAAATCGAAAACAAATCTGGTCCTAATAGTGTTCGTTCAGTTCATTTTTTCAATTTCCATTATTTCGAAATACAAATTTTTCTTTTCAAATATCAATTTTCTTCTCATTTCTTGATTTATTCAATTTCCATTAGCAGCAACTTATTTTAAATATGTAAACCTCAAACATAGCTTTCTCCAATTTTTTTTTCTACAATTTTCATCGATGCTTCCAATTTTATTCAATCTTATTATCTAACTGGTTTCTAACATTCAATGGGAATGCTTAAATAGTCTAACTTATTTTCTAAAAAATTGTCTGGAAATTCCTGATGTTTTCTTTCGAAAAGTTGGAGATAAATAAATTAATTGTGTGAATTGGATTGTTTACCATTATAATTAATGATATTTTGTAATGTTGAAATTGGTTTTATGTCCACAAAAATTTTCAACCAATAGTGTTTTTATTCAATTTTTTTAAATTTACTGATATTTCGGCGATTTGCTGTATTTATATTATTATATGTAATTTGATTATTTTTTTATCGCCTGATTCTATCTCACTAAGGGTTCTATTAATATTCTAAATAAAAATACTTTCTCCAATAAAATCCAATACGACTTATTAATTATTACATATAATTTTTGAAAAATTTCCTATAATCTTATTGAATTCAATGGATGACATAAAGTATCTAAATTGAATAAACTTGAAATTGAAAAAAAAAAATCCGGGACTTCTACTCTTCTTTTTGTTCATTTTTTCAATTTCCATTTCTTTCGAAATACAAATTTTTTTTTTAAATATCAATCTTCTTCTCATTTCTTGATTTATTCAATTTCCATAAACAGCAACTTATTTTTTTCTTCAAATATTTTCATGATATGTAAACGTTGACATTAACTTTCTTCATTCCACCTTCTTCAATTTTTTCTTTTCTACAATTTTTATCGATGCTGTCAATTCTATTCAATCTTATTATCTAATTTTTTTCTTCCATTCGATGGGTACGAAGATCTAACTTATTTTCTAAAAAATTGACTGTAAATTCTTGATGTTTTATTTTATTTCCATAACAAAGACTTTTTTGGTATCTTGATACAACAAAAATGGTTACAAATGTCAAAGACTGATAATATCTAGATATTATTACGGAAACTACGAGAGTTATTGAGAAAAACGAAGAATATCTGGAAATTTGAACAGCCTGTAGCTTGGTTGGGACATTTTTGTCTTAAATTTAGACATTCTGTCGACTGTTTAAGTTGAACAAAAGAATTGGACCAGATGTAGAATCAGAAAAAAAAGTTGGAAAGAAATAAATAAATTTTATAAATTGATTTGTTTACTATTATAATTAATGAAATATTTTGTAATGTTAAAATTGGTTTATGTCCGAAAAAATTTTTAACCGATAGGTGTTTTTTCATTAAATTTTCAACAATTTACTGATATTTCGGCGATTTGATCTATATATATTATTATATGTAATTTGAATATTTTTTTATCGCCAGACCACCTCATTAAGGGTTCTATTAATATTCTAAATTAAAATACTTTCTTCAATAAAATCCAATATGACTTATTCACTATCAAAAATAATTTTTTTTAAATTTACCCAACTCATTGAATCTAATGAATGAAATAAAGTATCTTAATTGAATTAACTTGGAATTAAAAAAAAATCTGGTCCTAGTACAGTTCTTTTCATTCATTTTTTCAATCAATCTTCTTCTTGATTTATTCAATTTCCATAAACAGCAACTTATTTATTTCTTAAAATATTTTCATGATATGTAAACGTTGAACATACCTTTCTTCATTCCACCTTCTTGAATTTTTTTTTTCTACAACTTTTATGGATGCTTTCAATTCTATTCAATCTTATTATCTACTCTCTTATTCCACCCAATAAAAACGCTTAAAAAGTCTAACTTATTTTCTAAAATTCGCGATGTTTTCTTTTTATTTCCATAACAAAGACTTTTTTGGTATCTTAATACCACAACAATTGTTACAAATGTCAAACTCTCACAAATACTTATTTTCAGATATCATTAACATGATCTTACTCTGATATTTTAACTTAAATTCAGATTTGAATTTCTTCAAAATGTCTCAAGAACTATTTATCTTTCTAATACTTAACTATATGGGAACTGTTTTTGTATTATGACTATTAATTTAGAATAATTTTTTTAGTTTAGTTTGTAGATTTTTCTTTTCCTTTTGGAATTTAGCCAATTATTCCTTAGTGATAAAGCTAACACATTTTACAAACCAATAAGAATGAAACGAAAGAGAAATAGCTGAAGAGGGAAGAAAGAACAGAGAAAATCAAAAACAAGTTATGGTAAACACATCAGACTATGTTTGAAATGTAAATAAGATATATGAAATAAATAGTACAGAATTTGAAAGAAACAAAACAAATAACAAATTTATAAACAATAAATGTCAACGGGTGACACCTAAAAGAGTTTTATGCGACCATTAACCAAAGAATAGCGACTGTAAATTGAATTAAGGATTTAAGTTACACTCAGTGCAAACTGGCATTAGTACAGTCTTGTATAATAGGCGAAAACGAGGGTATTAAAAGATAAAAATCGCCAAAGTAATCCACTTGAAGAATTCGAAAAAACTCTGCCATTTCTCGGTAGCCGTCGACTTACATGCGCAGCCTTCTCATTGTGTTGTCACTTATACACAAAACGTTGTAAATTTCCGAGTCTCCGATTGGGATAATGCCGATTTGAAAGGGCCAATTTCCGATGAAATCGGTTACTTTTAACAAGACTTACACCATAGCGGAGCAAGTCAACATCGATAGAATTTCGGAAAAAAGGATCTTTTTTCAAGCGTGCTGAAACGCATAACCGAAAACCGCTTTTTCTATTAGATTCCTCCTCTCGTTTGACTCGGAGGGCTAAAACTAATCCGAAAAGGTTCCTTAGAAATAAGGCCCAGGCTGGACGACGGTGTAATCCTCGTCCGCAAATTGCTTAACCACTTAACCGTGTACATGTAAGCTTTTGTGTAGTTTGAGAAGCCAGTTTCGATCATAACAAACTGAAAATAACCTTCACGGTTCGATTATGAACCAATTGGACGAAAAATTGGAGGAATTCGGCGCCGACATTTCGTGTTTATTCCTGCAGACGCGGCGCAACTGCGGATTTGCTGCTTGGGAATTCCGCATATTTATATTTTACCTCAATAAATAGATTACGATATGTTATTAAAGGAAATAATGATGATTTTTACTGTGACAGACTTGGGCAAGTCCGGAGCAGATTCTGGTGGATATTTCTTCTAGGTTGTGGACTTCTTGAATGTATATTATTTATCTTATTTACGTTTTAAACTTAGTTTGTATGTGTATGTGTTTACCATAACTTATATTAATTTTCTCTGTTCTTTGTTTTCTTTTTTTTCAGTTTCTTCTCTTTCGTTTCATTCTCTTCATTATTGTTGATTTGGAAGATGTGTTAGCTTTACCACTAAGAGAGAGTTGGTTGAATTTCGAAAGGATGTTATGATAAAGCTCTTATATTTATTGTTATGATAAAGCTCTTATATTTATTCTGAATTAATAGTCATAATACATAAACAATTTCATTTTATTTGAGTTTTCTTCAAATATTAGTAAGAGTTTTCAATGAATTTAAAAGAAATTCAAATCTGATGTTTAGTTATTATAACAGAGTAAGACCATTGTATCAATATCTAGATAAAAGTATTTATCGGTTTTTGAAAGTTGTAATAATTGTTGTATTAAGATACCAAAATAGGGTTTGTTATGGAAATAAAAAGGAAACATCAGGAATTTCCAGACAATTTTTTAGAAAATAAATTAGACTTTTTAAGCGTCCCCATTGAATAGAAGAAAAAAGTTAGATAATAAGATTGAATAGAATAGGAAGCATCGATAAAAATAGTAGAAAAGAAAAAATTGAAGAAGATGGAATGAGGAAAGTTATGTTCAACGTTTACATATTATGAAAATATTTGAAGAAAGAAGTGAGTTAGTTGCTGCTTATGGAAATTGAATATATCAAGAAATGAGAAGAAAATTGATATTTGAAAAGAAAAATTTATAATTCCAAAGAAATGGAAATAAAAAACTAACGAAAAGTATAGTATTAGGACCACTTTTTTTTTTTAAAAGTTTTTTATTTCAAGTTTTTCTTATTCGAATAGTTTATTTCATTCAATAGATTCAATAAGATTATAGGAAATTTTTCAAAAATTTACGTCATGATGAATGGATTTTATTGAAGAAAGTATTTTATTTAGAATATTAGAAAAACCCTCAATGAGAGAGTCAGGCGATGAAAAAATTATCAAATTAAATATAATAATATAAATACAGCAAATCGCCGAAATATCAGTATATTCAAAAAAATTGAATAAAAACACTATTGGTTGAAAATTTTTGTGGACATAAAACCAATTTCAACATTACAAAATATCATTAATTATAATGGTGAACAATCCAATTCACAAAATTAATTTATTTCTCTCCAACTTTTCGAAAAAAAACATCAGGAATTTCCAGACAATTTTTCAGAAAATAAGTTAGACTTTTTAAGCATTCCCATTGAATTTTAGAAAACAGTTAGATAATAAGATTGAATAAAATTGGAAGCATCGATAAAAATTGTAGGAAAAAAAAATTGGAGAAAGCTATGTTTGAGGTTTACATATTAAAAAATATTTGAAAAAAGAAATAAGTTGCTGCTAATGGAAATTGAATAAATCAAGAAATGAGAAGAAAATTAACATTTGAAAAGAAAAATTTGTATTTCGAAATAATGGAAATTGAAAAAATGAACTGAAAGAACCGTATTAGGACCAGATTTGTTTTCGATTTCGAGATTATTCAACTTAGATAGTTTATTTCCTTCATTATATTCAATTAGATTGTAGGAAATTCTTCAAAAATTACACTCAATAATGAATAAGTCATATCGGATTTTATTGGAGGAAGCATTTTTATTTTGAATATTGATAGAACCCTCAATGAGATAGAAAGACGATAAAAAAAATAATCAAATTACATATAATAATATAATTAGAGCAAATCGCCGAAACATATCAATAAATTTTCAAAAACCGAATAAAAAACGCCTATCGGTTAAACATTTTTGTGGACATAAAACCAATTTCCTCATTACAAAATATCTCATTAATTATAATAGTAAACAAATCAAGTCATAAAATTTATTCACTTCTTTCCCACTTTTTGAAAGAAAACATTAGGAATTTCTAGACAATTTTTTAGAATATACTTCTCAAGCATTCTCATTGAATGGAAGAAAAAAGTAAGATAATAAGATTGAATAGAATTGAAAGCATCATTGAAATGTGTAGAAAAGAAATGAAATGAAGAACGCTATGTTTGACGTTTACATATCATAAAAATTTTTGAAGAAAGTAATGAGTTGCTGCTAATGGAAATTGAATAAATCAAGAAATGAGAAGAAAATTGATATTTGAAAAGAAAAATTTGTATTTCGAAAACAAGGGAAATTGAAAAAATGAAATAAAAGAACAGTATTAAGACCAGATTTGTTTTTGATTTCAAGATTATTTAATTTATTGGATTTTATTGAATGAACTATTTTTATTTAGAATATTAATGGAACCCTCAATAAGATGAAATAATCATCGAGACAAACGAAAGATTTGAAGGAGATTTTTCGGAGGATACGATTCCGTGTTTTTTCGCAGAAACTTTTCCACATTCATGAACACCGAAAATTGACCCAATTTCGACACCTTCAAACCAGCAACAATTTAAAGTATACCCAACCCGGGACTTGTTTACGGTTCATGTTAACGCGACCAACAAAAGAACAATCGTCGTCTCTTCAGAAACGATCAAAAGTCAAAATATCGTAACCGGAAGATAACTATACTTTACACGACCGCCGGTCCAACCGACAATGGACGAAAAAGCCGCAAGGTATTGTAACAGTGTCTATCCACAGGGTGGCCCGCACAATACCTGCGTCAGATCTCCTAAATGGGCAAACACTGGCTGTGTACACATCTATCCATTAGTCTATTTTAAATATATTGCCTCAAAATGAATAGGTACACATATAAAGACCAAAGGGCACCGCAAACGGCATTCCTCTTTCTTCTGTGTTGTGTTGGGGACCATCGCGAAGAACGTTCTTCGAGATTCATTGTTGTTGGAGGTCGGGTTTCCGAGACGCACTCGAGGATGCTGCGAGAATAATATGGGAAAATATATTTCTAGGTCGATTTGGACCTTTGTACCTTATCTGAAACTTAATTTATATCCGGCAACGTCGCCCAAATATGACAGATGCGGTGCGTTAGATCTACTGTGTGACTGGAATGTCGAAAATATTCATAACCTCAATTTCGAGGGTTCTTCAACACCCACCTGCAATTTCCAGGAATTTCCGATCAATTTCGATAACTCGAATGAAAAAAAGTCATGCGATAAAAAAAATTAAGAAAATAAATAAAAAACATCTGGAGTTTGCTGACAATTTTTTAGGGAATAAGTTAGATTTTTTCAAGCGTTCCCATTGAATAGAAAAAAAAAAGTTTAATAAGATAGGATTGAATTGGAAGCATCGATAAAAATCGTAGAAAAGAAAAAATTGAAGAAGGTGAAATGAAGAAAGTTATTTTCAACGTTAACATATCATGAAAATATTTTAAGAAAGAAATAGGTTGCTGTTTGTGGAAATTGAATAAATCAAGGAATGAGAAGAATATTGATATTTAGATAAAAAAATTTGTATTTAGAAAGAAATGGAAATGGAAAAGAGGAACGAAAAGAGCAGTATCAGGACTGGATTTGTTTTTAATTTCAAGTTTATTCAATTTCAACAGTTTATTTCATTCGTTAGATTTAATATATGTATTATAGAAAATTTTTCAAAAATTATTTTCAAGAATGAATGAGTCATATTGGATTTTATTGGAGAAAGTATTTTTATCTAGAATATTAATAGAACCCTAAATGAGATAAATTCAGGCGATAAAAAAATAATCAAATTAGATAATAATATAAATATGTAGAACAAATCGCCGAAATATCAGTAAATTTTCAAAAATTGAATAAAAAACACTATTGGTTATAAAATTGAAAAAATTAAATAAGTCTTTTCAATCTTTCCCATTGAATGTAAGATGCAGTTAGATAATAAGATCGAATTGAATTGAAAGCATCGATAAAAATTGAAGGAAAGAAAAAAATTGAAGAAAGCTTTGTTTGACGTTGACATAATATGAAAATATTTGAAGAAATAAATAAGTTGCTGCTAATGGAAATTGAATAAATCAAGAAATGAGAAGAAAATTGATATTTGAGAAAAAAAAATTTGTATTTCAACAAAAATGGAAATTGAAAAAATGAACTGAAAGAACAGTATTAGGACCAGATTTGTTTTTGATTTCAAGATTATTCAATTTAGACAGTTTATTTCCTTTATCAGATTCAATTAGATTATAGGAAATTTTTCAAAAATCATACCTACCCAATAAAGACTAAGTCATATTAGATTTTATTGAAGGAAGTATTTTTATTTAGAATTTTAGTTGAACCCTCAATGAAATTTTATTGAAAGAAGGTATTTTCCGATCAAGCTTCATAACTTGTGAACGTTATTCCAATGATAGTGCATTCATTTCGTCCAGAATGCAGTCGAAATTGATGATATCGAGAATGCGACGAAGAAGCGAATTGGAGTAAGAAATAGTGGTAAGTAATGATTTATAACGATTTTTCACTCTCATAATATGTTTTGTTTCGTGTTTTCAGGTTTTTACAGCCAGAATTTCGGTTTTTTCGTACCGTTTTGGTACACAGAAAAAAATAGAATTTCTGATATGTATATGTATTCAATATAATTCGGTGATTTTATCTTTTGAAATTCATGAAATAAAAATGATGATATCTGTCATACTGACATTGAACACTGAAGGCCTTTTCATGTATTCAATATAATTCTGTGATTCCATCCATAAAAGGATAGTATAATGAACACCGAAGGCCGTTTTAGTGCACAGAAATAAAATTGAATTTTTTTGATGTATTCAATATAGTTCTGTGATTCCATCCATAAAATGACAGTACAATGAACATCGAAGGCCGTTTTAGTGCACAGAAATAAAATTGAATTTTTTTGATGTATTCAATATAGTTCTGTGATTCCATCCATAAAATGACAGTACAATGAACACTGAAGGCCGTTTTAGTGCACAGAAATAAAATTGATTTTTTTGATGTATTCGATATAATTATGTGATTCCATCCATAAAATGACAGTACAATGAACACCGAAGGCCGTTTTGGTACACAGAAATGAAATTGAGTTTTTCTCATGTATTCAATATAATTCTGTGATTCGATCTATAAAATGACAGTACAATGAACACTGAAGGCTGTTTGGTGCACAGAAATAAGATTTTCTGATACATATATTCAAGATAATTCGATGATTTCACCGTTTGAAGGTTATAAAAATAAAATGACAGTATTTGTCATACTGAGTTTTCTAATTGTCAGTTGCGTTTGTTCTAAGAAAAATTGGACCACCTTGTGTCTTTTCAATTTGCATTTGGACAGTTCTTCCTCCTCCACTTTCCAATCTTCACCATTTTGTCCTTGGATCAGAATCTGATCGAAATTGCAGTAGGTCTAACGTACCACATCAGTCATATTTGGGCGGCGTTGCCATATTCAGAGGAGAGCTCTGTGATCCGATCAGATCTCCCATCAGACTGATTTATGTCCCAGATCCACGGGCGATTACGCCCCGACAAAAACCACAATAAATCGCCGGGAAGACCTCCGAAGTGAACCAATAACCCCCGATGGATTCCTTCCAGCCCGCTTTTGAGCGAAGGCGCCAAAAGAGCCTCATCTAATAAATCTCATTGATCATTTATTTGGGGCCGAAAAGTTGTGACAACAATGCCAGAACTGTCGCATTGTTTACCTGTTGTAAACAGCTTTTAACAATATCCTGTGGCTTGTAAGGGCGGAAGGTTGCCTAATTTATAACCCATGTGCCCCATTCACGGCCCTCTTCGGGGCCGTCTGCCTCCCTCTCGTTATACACACCGGCATGATTTTTCGATTCTTCGGGTGTGTGTTTGTTTGAGGAATGCTAGGTGTGACGATACGAGAGAAATATCTACGAAATTTTGAGGTTATCAAGTGACCGGTTGAATCATAGATTGTCGTTCGACTTAACCTAGAATATTTATCGAAAGAGGAAATGAGATTCGGTGGAAACAATAAGTTTTATGAAAAGGCATAAAGATTTACCTCGGCGAACAAGATTACAAATCTATAAACAAACCGCTGTACCATAAACTCACAAACGGCAGTTATTACCTCATACAGGTAATTAATCGCTTCATGCTGCAACGCTTAATTGAACAAATATAGCGATAAAACAGTGATAAACGTTTCCGCGATAACAAGACTTTCGATTTCGTTTCTGGATCCGGTGATGAGTAATTTCCTAGTTAAGATGGTCGAACCGGCGAGGCCGTCGAACGAAAAAATAACCTGGAAAAGGGGGTCTGTTCGCGTTCGCCTCGATGCATACTGCCTGACGCGTTTTGATTAAATATTTATGATACCGGTTTTTATGACGACCAAGGGGACGAAAGAGTTATGATTCGTTGGCCTGCGTTGATGTTTTGACAATACGTTGAAAGATGGCCGATTTCGGAGACGAATCAGTGAATGAACAATCTGTGGCACATACCACAGAGAGAATATTCTGTAGTTTCGACGGCTTGACAGTTCGAGAATTAATATTGTAGGTTATTTCAATGATCTCAACCACCATATTGAATATATCAGAAAAATAGTTTTTTATTTCTGCGCACCAACGGCCTTTAGTAATCATTGCACTGTCATTTCATGGAGGGAATCACAGAATTATATTGAATACGTCAAGAAAACTCAATTTTATATCTGTGCACCAAAACTGCCTTCAGTGTTCATTGTACTGTCATTTTATAGACGGAATCACAGAATTATATTGAATACATCAGAAAAACTCAATTTTATTTCTGTGCACCAAAACGGCCTTCAGTTTTCATTGTACTGTCATTTTATAGACGGTATCACAGAATTATATTGAATACATCAGAAAAACTCAATTTTATTTCTGTGCACCAAAACGGCCTTCAGTGTTCATTGTACTGTCATTTTATAGACGGTATCACAGAATTATATTGAATACATCAGAAAAACTCAATTTTATTTCTGTGCACCAAAACGGCCTTCAGTGTTCATTGTACTGTCATTTTATAGACGGTATCACAGAATTATATTGAATACATCAGAAAAACTCAATTTTATTTCTGTGCACCAAAACGGCCTTCAGTGTTTATTGTACTGTCATTTTATAGACGGTATCACAGAATTATATTGAATACATCAGAAAAACTCAATTTTATTTATGTGCACCAAACCGGTCTTCAGTGTTCATTGTTATGTCATTTCATGGATGGAATCACAGAATTATACTGAATATACCAGAAAACCTCATTTTTATTTCTGTGCTCCAAAACGGCCTTCAGTGTTAATTGTACTGTAATTTTATGGATGGAAACACATAATTATATTGAATATATCAGAAAACCACAATTTTATTTCTGTGCACCAAAACGACCATTTGTGTTCATTGTACTGTCATTTTATGAATGGAATCACAGAATTATACTGAATATATCAGAAAATCTCATTTTTATTTCTGTGCACCAAAATGGCCTTCAGTGTTAATTGTACTGTCATTTTATGGATGGAAACATAGAATGATAATGAATACATGAGAAAAACTCAATTTTATTTCTGTGTACCAAAACGGCCTTCAGTGTTCATTGTACTGTCATTTTATGGATGGAATCACAGAATTATATTAAATATATCAGAAAACCTCAAATTTATTTCTATGCATCAAAACGGCCTTCAGAGTTCATTGTACTGTCATTTTATGGTCGGAATCACAGAATTATATTGAATACACCAGAAAAAACCCAATTTTATTTCTGTGTACCAAAACGGTCTTCAGGGTTCATTGTAGGTACTGTCATTACATTTTTGTAACCTTCAAAAGAGGGAATTACTGATTTTATCATGAAATGTTCGATTTGAAGCAAGGGTGTTCAATTCTTGCGTTTTTTTTCTTGATAATTTTTGTAGTTTCTGAGGTATTCGAATCGAACTTCACACTCCGAGAGGTTAACTTACTTTTTCCGTTGATTTTTTGGAGATATTACAAAATTCATTCCTTTTTCATAAACTTCAAAAGATGGAATCACTGATTTCATTATGAAATGTTCAATTTGAAGCTACAGGTTGTTCAATTTTTTCGATATTTTTTCGTGTTTTCTTGATAATTCTTGTAGTTTCTGAGATATTTGAATCGACCTTCACACTCCGAGAGGTTAACTTACTTTTTCCGTTGATTTTTTGGAGATATTACAAAATTCATTCCTTTTTCATGAACTTCAGAAGATGGAATCACTGATTTCATTATGGAATGTTCAATTTGAAGCTACAGGTTGTTCAATTTTTCCGATATTTTTTCGTGTTTTCTTGATAATTCTTGTCGTTTCTGAGATATTTGAATCGAACTTCATATTCCGAAAGGTAAACTTAATTTTTCCGTTGATTTTTTGGAGATATTACAAAAGTTATTTCATTTTTATAAACTTCAGAAGATGGAATCACCGATTTCATTATGAAATGTTCAATTTGAAGCTACAGGTTGTTCGATTTTTGCGTTTTTTTTCGTTTTTTCTTAATTTTTGTAGTTTCTGAGATATTCGAATCGAACTTCATACTCCGAGATGTTAACTTAATTTTTCCCTTGATTTTTTGGAGAAGATACAAAAAAAATAAAAAAAAGGAAAATGAAATCATACGAAGCAAGATGGTCTGCGACAAAAAAATTTGGGGTTAAAAATGCAGAGTAACCTCGAAAAAAGGATCAGCCTGTAGATTTTCACTACAATTCTGATCATAATTTTATTTAAATCCTAGAAAGTACTTCATCCTCCGAGTTTGATCCGAATATCTCGGAAACTACAAGAGATATTGAGAACAACGAAAAAAAATCTGAACACTTGGACACCCTGTAGCGTGCATGAGTATGAAGCGTTTGCTGATCTATGTTCATTGGACATTTTGATTTCGAAATTGAACATTCTTCAGACAGTTGGAATTATTTTACAAAAATTGGACCACCTTTAGAGTAAAAAAAATAATTTAACCTAGAAATAGGGACCGTTCGAAGCAGATGGACGACTCATTTTCCATCATTTTAAATAGATCCAATTATTATTATATTCTGGTCATCTAGCATATGTAACTACTCATTAGGATTTGTAATTATAGTTGCTCTTATTTTTCGATCATTTAACGTATACTGTTTAGAAGAACCTCCTAATAAACCTCAATTATTGCGGAAATGGAAGTACCTCAATCAGTCACACTACATTAATGCGATTCCGAGGGGATAAAACCCAGAATTTCGGTGACCTCGGTCCGAAATTTCATCGAAATTCTGGCGAAGAAGAAGGCGAGACTGACCGACCGACCAACCAGTTATGAATCGGGCCGGCCTCTACGTTTCAACACCTTATAATAAACCGTCGAGTCGGGTATGATTCATAAAAAATTCCTAGCGAATTCACACAGGAATTCATATCTGTGGCGGAGAACAAGTGATGGCCTCTCTTTTGTAGGCGGGCAACGCGCTCGCCCGCCCCGTTATCGTTTTTTCTAGAGCGTACCCTTATTTCGGCTCCGCACAAAGCGAACAGCGAGAAGAGGATCTTCTGATCGTAGCCATCCTTGCAGCGTTGCCCGTTGTATTCTAATAATTTCAAAAAAAAAAAAAAAAAATAATCTTAAACATCATGCTCGAAGAGATTAAGCGCAAATTTAAAAAAATTACAAACAACCAGCTACCTACTTATCATAATGTGTCACCATAATTATATCAACAGCAATCAGTTTGTAATATTCTAGAATATTAATCGAATCGATGAAAAACATTCCCCATAAATAGTATATTTACATACTTGCGATTATTAAATTATTTATATCCTTATTTGGACCTCCTCTATGTTTTAATTCCGAAACGAGTTCATTATTCCAATTATTTCATTGTCGAGGAATTTATAAAGAATTTCGGAATTTCTCGTCGATACGGCAACGCCGTAAGAGTCATAAAACTAACCAGTTCGCTGGAGATTCCGAATTGCCCCACTACTATAGAATATCGAACATCATCCACCTATAAGGTCTTTCATCAAAGATCTATGCTCGAAATCCCGGATCATTCCCTTGGTATTTGACGTTTGTGCTCTTTGACAGACGTCAAACTTAACCTCTGTTCATACGTTCTAACAACGCGAATTCTAAACCATACAAGAATCCCTGGTCACGAATAAGTACGATTTCTGTAGGCCATTACTTCCAGCCATTCAAACGCCATCTCCAGGGAGGCTGAATCTTGTAAGTAGGCGCATAATGATACCTGACACTCAGCGTTTTTTCTTTTTCCAGATTTTGACATGATAAACGATTGGGCTGCGAATATTTTCACATTCGCATAAAGTGATGATTAATACGGCGATGATAATAACATTCCGGGCCCGTTTGTGAGGGTTCTGTGTTTGTGTGTGTGTAGGTAGAGGCGAGCGAGAACAGAGAGTTGAGAGTTGGTCTCAGACGACGCCGAATACAGAAGATTCGGATCGCCGCGTGTTTTTTTCTCCGTGGAATGATTAACTCGATTCCGAGATTAATGGACGACATTAATTCGGATTTGAATCGTTAGTCGGTTAGATCGGACTCGGTTGTTTGGTCATAGAACTCGGGTTTTTTCGAGGGGGCGTGACCCTTTGTGGTCGAGAATGACAAGTGGAAGGAACATAAATATTGCTGAAACGTCGAGATTTTTTAGGATTCTTATGGAGTTCTCATGATGGTATTGTTGCGATGAGAAGGTATTATGTTGTTTTTAGGGTGGAAAGTGGCCCATTTCCGTGAGTTTGAATTGAAACTTTCCGTACAAGTTTTCCGAAAGCCATAGATTATGCACAATCTAAAGAAATGATTTATCTTGCACGAATTCGCAAGAATTGAACACCCTGTAGCTTCAAATTGAATATTTCATGATGAAATCAGTGATTCCAGTTCATAAAAATGAAATGACCTACAATGAACACCGAAGAACGTTTGGGTCCACAGAAATAAAATTGATTTTCTCTGATGTATTCCTTATAATTCTGTGATTCCATCCATAAAATGATAGTACAATGAACACTGAAGGCATTTTTGGTGCACAGAAATAAAATTATGTTTTTCTGATATAATTCTGTGGTTCCATCCATAAATTGACAGTACAATGAACACTGAAGACCGTTTTTGTACACAGAAATTAAATTGAGAGTTTTCTGATGTATTCAGTATAATTCTGTGATTCCATCCATAAAATGACAGTACAATAAACACTGAAGGCTTTTTTGGTGCACAGAAATAAAATTGAGTTTTTCTGATGTATTCCTTATAATTCTGTGATTCCATCCATAAATTGACAGTACAATGAACACTGAAGACCGTTTTTGTACACAGAAATTAAATTGAGAGTTTTCTGATGTATTCAGTATAATTCTGTGATTCCATCCATAAAATGACAGTACAATAAACACTGAAGGCTTTTTTGGTGCACAGAAATAAAATTGAGTTTTTCTGATGTATTCCTTATAATTCTGTGATTCCATCCATAAATTGACAGTACAATGAACACTGAAGGCCGTTTTGGTGCACATAAATAAAATTCAGTTTTTCTCATGTATTCATTATAATTCTGTGATTCCATCCATAAAATGACAGTACAATGAACACTGAAGGCCGTTTTGGTGCACAGAAATAAAGATTTTGTGGGATTGATATCTATTTATGGTATTTCTATGATAGGAAAGTAGAAGGTGATCTTTTTTCATGAGTTTGAATCCACACGACCATAGATTAATGTATTTCAATTTTAGAATTTTACATAGACAACTAATGATTGAAAATGAAAATTGGTATTGGTCTCAAGAGACATCGAGGTAGAATTTCGTTCACAACTCTCCAAAATCGATGGAAAGATCTGTGAAACTGCTCGAGGTAGTTGGAGGAACGTATAAAGTTACATTTATATTCGTTTCTCCCTTTGAATCAGTCAATTTTTTTCCCAAAATCAACGCAAGTTCAGGAGCATCGAATCAACGTTGACGTAGTAAACGTCAGACGAAGTCTGTGATCTTTTGGGGTATGGTCGAGTAATCCTTTATTTGTTTATTGACTGACGGTATCCGATCCTGTTCACGCCGCATATTAATAATCTTAACCGAGATTTAATATGACGCTGACAAGAGGGAGCTTACGGTTGCATAGACAAATCAAGTTCAATCTGGCTTGTAACTTAATACAAGCAGAATTTAGAGTGACTTCGGTGTCGAACCCGATCAAGAGACGCATGGTCGGATTACTTCTCAATAACCATCAGCGGTTTCGTCAATTCGACACTGTTGAATTTTCCCTTATCTCCCTCTCTCTCCACCTCCTAATGGGAACCGATCGGCCGATATCGAATTCTTCAAACACGATGTTTTACCTGCGAGTTTTAGATTCGGGATATCGGGAATTAATAATACCCATATCGGATGACGTTTGGGCGAATCTTAGGGAGAGACATTTCTTTGCACCAAAACGTCGCTCAGTGTTCATTGTACTGTCATTTTATGGATGGAATCACAGAATTTTTTTGAATACGTCAGAAAAACTCAATTTTAATTCTGTGCACAAAACCGGCCTTCAGTGTTCATCGTGCTGTCATTTTATGAATGGAATCACAGAATTATATTGAATACATCAAAAAACTCAATTTCATTTCTGTGCACCAAAACGGCCTTTATTATTCATTGTACTGTCATTTTATGGATGAAACCACAGAATTATATTGAATACATCAGAAAAACTCAATTTTATTTCTGTGCACCAAAACGGGCTTCAGTGATCATTGTTCTGTCATTTTGTGGATGTAATCACAGAATTATATTGAATACATCAGAGAAACTCAATTTTAATTCTGTGCACAAAATTGGCCTTCAGTGTTCATCGTGCTGTCATTTTATGGATGGAATCACAGAATTATATTGAATACATCAGAAAAACTCAATTTAATTTCTGTGCCCCAAAACGGTCTTCTGTGTCAATTTTGATGTCATTTCATGGATGGAATCACAGAATTATATTGAATACATCAGAAAAACTCAATTTAATTTCTGTGCCCCAAAACGGTCTTCTGTGTCAATTTTGATGTCATTTCATGGATGGAATCACAGAATTATATTGAATACATCAGAAAAACTCAATTTTATTTCTGTGCACCAAAACTGCCTTCATTGTTTATTGTACCGTCCATTTATGGACAGGATTTGATTTTATTTTTATGCGCTTCACAATCTTAGTTTGGTAGAAAAAAGCTGTCTATATGACAAAAAATGGTTTAATATGCTCCCAAAATATTTGCAGGCAATAATCAATGATAAAACTTTCAAGGGAGAAATTCACAAATTGTTGATTGGAATTGAGCCTTATTCAATACAGGAATTTGAATTAGCTTGTAAGGAAGTAGTGAATTCACATAACTTTGCTTAGAAATTGTATTCTGTTTTTTTTTCTCTGACATATTTTCTCTCTGTTGATGTATGATTTATGTATCGATAATTTGGAAAATAAAAACCTATTCTATTCTATTCTATGGAAGGAATCACAGAATTATATGGAATACATCAGAAAAACTCAATTTTGTTTCTGTGCACCAAAACGGCCTTCAGTGTTCATTGTACTGTCATTTTATGGATGGAATCACCGAATTTTATTGAATACAACAGAAAAACACAAATGTATTTCTGTGTACCAAAACGGTCTTCAGTGTTCATTGTACTGTCATTTTATGGATGGAATCACAGAATTATACTGAATACATCAGAAAACTCTCAATTTAATTTCTGTGTACAAAAACGGTCTTCAGTGTTCATTGTACTGTCATTTTATGGATGGAATCACAGAATTATATTGAATACATCAGAAAATCTCAAATTAATTTCTATGTACCAAAACGGTCTTCAGTGTTCATTGTACTGTCATTTTATAGATGTAATCACAGAATTATATTGAATACATCAGAAAAACTCAAAATGATTTCTGGGTACAAAAACGGCTTTCAGTGTTCATTGTTATGTCATTTTATGGGTGGAATCACAGAATTATATTGAATACATCAGAAAACTCTCAATTTAATTTCTGTGTACTAAAACGGTCTTCAGTGTTCATTGTACTGTCATTTTATGGATGGAACCACAGAATTATTTTGAATACATCAGAAAATCTCAAACTCATTTCTGTGTACCAAAACGGTCTTCAGTGTCAATTTTGATGTCATTTCATGGATGGAATCACAGAATTATATCGAATACATCAGAAAAACTCGATTTTATTTCTGTGCACCAAAAAAGCCTTCAGTGATCATTGTACTGTCATTTTATGGATGGAATCACAGAATTATATTGAATACATCAGAAAAAAACAAAATTATATCTGTGTACAAAAACGGCTTTCAGTGTTCATTGTTATGTCATTTTATGGATGAACTCAAAGAATTATATTGAATACGTCAGAAAAACTCAATTTTATTTCTGTGCACCAAAACGGCCTTCAGTGTTCATTGTTACGTCATTTTATGGATTGAATCACAGAATTATATTGAATACATCAGAAAACCTCAATTTTATTTCTTTGCGCCAAAAAGGACTTCAGAGTTCATTAGCAGTATGACAAATATTGTCATTTTATTTTTATAAACTTCAAAAGATGGAATCACCGAATTATATCGAATATGTCAGAAAGACTCAATTTTCTTTTCACGTGGAAGAGCTAGAAAGCTGAATTTGTATTTGGGCAAAATTTTAATGTTTTTGTTCATAGGAGCGAGCATAAATTTTTTTTTTGGGAAGAGACTGGGCGTGATCCTCTCGAAATCCGTCGAAACCGTATCGGCGAAATTTGCGTGCGAAACCTCGTCAGATCTTCGGCGCGTCCGAAATTTCGCTCTGATTTACGACCGCAACAATAACCATAACCGAGATGATTGAGAATGTGCTTAACAGTTTCTGTGGCCCATTACCGCTTGCATTTCGAGAGACATAATTGAAAGTTAAAATGCCAACCGGCCTCCTGCATGCAAAAGGCCTACGAGGGGGCGAATTAGTGTGAGAATATCACTTAACTGGATCGTTCCCCTTCGGGAGGGAGTGGTCCTATAAATTTCGCAAGTAATTATTTTTCGACAGGTTTCGATTCGGCGTATTTATCGGTTTATCGCGAAAATATGGTAACAAGATACCACCCGAAATTTTACGACCGTAACACTTTGGTCAATGACTTCCGACATTGAGGTTAGAGAGTAGATCCAATGTACCGCATCTGTCATATTCGGGCGACGTTGCCGGATGCACTGAACCATAGAAGGTATACAAACTTGACGTTTAACTGTCACTCTTTCATAAGAGATGTTTAACGATTGTCGTGGGACTTTATCCCGTCGTAAATAAGTGAATAAATCTTGTCGGGTGTAATAACATATTGGAATTTTGTTGTAAATCATCGGAAATTTTGTCAGCGGCATCGCTGAATTATTTATTGTATTTAATAAGCCGAATGTGTTTTATCGCATACTTGTCGTTTTACGATTGACGCCGGACAATGCATTATTTTCCCACCATTTTATGTTTGTGTGTGTTTTGCATAAACAGACAATCGTATTAAATGAGTTGTAATAATAATAATTGACGTGTTTATCCCACACGTCAAAAATGCGAGAATTCGAATATTCAAAAAAACATTGTAGAAATATGATTATTGAAGTTGTGGTTCATCCCAGAAGGGGCAAAGGTCCGATAGTGGGTCAGTGCACATTCTGAACGGGATTTTTTCACAAGTACGTTACCTGGAATTATGCCCGTTAACAATACAGTGTTTTAAAATATGATATCGCCATATCGATATCTCGCAGTTCTCATTACCATACGACAAGACTCCTATTGTATTGAAAGTGTACTGGCGATTTAAGTAAATTATTTTCTTGTTGCCGAACAATACTGTCTATTGTTGCCGAGTCATGAATCAATAATAATATAAGTTATGATTGGGTTAAGTCAGTTTGAGAGAAATTAACAAGCCGCGCATTCGGTCCATCGCCTCGATTTTTACCACCGGCGACTCTTCACTGATTATGTCACATACTTCTGACGTTTGTCGTGGCGAATTAATTCGACGTTGGCCGGGGTCGGATGATGCTCCAAATTTCCTATGAATTATCAAAGTTCTTATTGAGCTATTTGGAACACTCCAAAAATCGAAGAATATACCAACTTTTTCACACCACTTTTCAATATTGTCTAGTAATGTATGGAGGCTGGAGCTTGAATGAAATTATCAACATATGAAAGGGAATCGATTTTCTCGATGATCTACTTCGAGATCGGTATCAGTTGATGGTAATGTCAGTCTGAATCCGATTGGAAGGATTCTCTCCTCTCGTAATGCCTCGAAGAATTCGTGGATTATATTTCATGAATCGACTACTGTTGGAAGTCTATTGAGCTGAACTACTGATAATCTCTCCCAATATTATTCGTATAATATGTTAGTTTGTCAGCTTAAGATCCAGTTTCAGGTGATTAATAGGCGAACAGTAGGAGAATCCCCCCCCCCATTCCCTCTTACTTCGAACTGAAAGATTCCTTTCTCCAATTTCTCACACAGAATTCAATTTGCAAACCACTCGATATAAAATTTTACGATGGCGGAATAGCATCTGGTATGTGAATCTATTAATTTATAAAAGGTGCACGGTGGTAAAAATATGTGGGAGCGCAGGGTCGGATTTGCCCCAACGATGAGACATTCCACTGTTGTTCCCATCATTTATAGAAGTGGTAGATGCGGCTCTGTCTCGATATCGAGATTAGTATTTCCGATAATTCGATTCCAGAACACTTACGATACATCGATTACATACCCTATTAGAACTTGTAAATGGGGGAACACTGGGTGATTGAAACGTGTTACTTCTTCGCGTAAAAAATACAGTCCGCGAAAGTTGGTTTATTAACTGCTATAACTTCTTCAGACGACCACATTTCACCCTTGAAATATTTCAGAGCTTCCATAACGTTCAAACAAAATTCTTTGATTTTTTTTCGAAAAAAGCTCATTTTTTCAAATTTCATAACGTTTGCTATTACTGAACCACGAGATATACGGATATACCAACTGCATATTTGAAATCAGCGTCATCGAATGAGCTCATAAAAAAAATTTCACGGAGATTGGCGAAATAAAATTTTCTCACTAAAAAGTTTTCCGACCATATATACAAGGAAAATTTAACAAAAAAATTATTTTTCGATACTAGAGAAAACTATATGTTTTCTATATGATTCAAGGTTGTAGATTCTGAATATGTTGTTGTTTTTCACGAGAAAAAATTATTGTGGTGGCTACTCAACTTTCAACTTGAAACATTCAGTGATCTTCATTTTCAGTTGCCAAAATTCGAGATTTTCTTATATGAAGATGAATCGACCCCGTTGAGTGTAGATTTTTTTCTATTTGGCTGCAACCTTTGGCTACCCAAAAAAAACATGTCAGAGCTTCCATAACGTTTAAACAAAATTTCATGATTTTTTTTTCGAAAACCGGCCATTCTTCAAATTTTTCAACGTTTTTTTCAACAGAACCACGAGATATACAGAGATACCAACTGCATATTCGAAATCAGCGTCATCGAATTGGTCCTCAAAAAAATTTCATGAAGATTGGCCAAAAAAATTTTTTTCACGAAAAAAGTTATAGACCAAGGAAAATTTGACAAAAAATTTATTTTTTGATACTAGAGAAAAATACATGTTTTCTATATAATTCAAGGTTGTAGATCCTGAATATGTTATTGCTTTCCACGAGAAAAAATTATTGTGGTGGCTACTCAACTTTCAACTTGAAACATTCAGTGATCTTCATTTTCAGTTGCCAAAATTCGAGATTTTCTTATATGAAGATGAATCGACCCCGTTGAGTGTAGATTTTTTTTCTATTTGACTGCAACCTTTGGCTACCCAAAAAAAATATGTCAGAGCTTCCATAACGTTCAAACAAAATTTCATGATTTTTTTTCGAAAAAAGCTCATTTTTTCAAATTTTTCAACGTTTGCTTCAACAGAACCACGAGATATACAGAGATACCAACTGCATATTCGAAATCAGCGTCATCGAATTGGTCCTCAAAAAAATTTCATGAAGATTGGCAAAAAAAATGTTTTCACGAAAAAATGTATAGACCAAGGAAAATTTGACAAAACATTTATTTTTCGATACTAGAGCAAAATACATGTTTTCTATATAATTCAAGGTTGTAGATCCTGAATATGTTATTGCCTTCCACGAGAAAAAATTATTGTGTCGGCTACTTGACCTTGAAGTTGAAACATTCAGAGATCTTCATTTTCAGTTGCCAAAATTCGAGATTTTCTTATATGAAGATGAATCGACCCCGTTGAGCGTAGATTTTTTTCTATTTGACTGCAACCTTCGGCTACCCAAAAAAAATATGTCAGAGCTTCCATAACGTTCAAAAAAAATTTCATGATTTTTTTCGAAAAAAGTCCATTCTTCAAATTTTTCAACGTTTGCTCCAACAGAACCACGAGATATACAGAGATACCGACTGCATCTTCGAAATCAGCGTCATCGAATTGGTCCTTAAAATAATTTCATGAAGATTGGCCAAAAAAAATTTTTTCACGAAAAAATTTATAGACCAAGGAAAATTTGACAAAAAATTTATTTTTTGATACTAGAGAAAAATATGTGTTTTCTGAATGATTCGAGGTTTTAGATTCTGAATATTTTGTTGTTTCTCACGAGAAAAAATTATTGTGGTCGGTACTTGTCCTTGAAGTTGAAACATTCAGAGATCTTAATTTTCAGTTGCCAAAACTTGACATTTTCTTATATTAAGATAAATCGACCCTGATGAGTGTAGATTTTTTTCTATTTGCCTGCAATCTTTGGCCACCCAAAAAAAAATTTCAGAGCTTCCATAACGTTAAAACAAAGTTTTATGATTTTTTTTTGAAAAAGGCTAATTTTTTGAATTTCATAACGTTTGCTACAACAAGACAACGAGATATACAGAGATACCAATTGCATATTCAAAATCAGCGTCATCGAATTGGCTCGTTTGAAAATTTTCATGAAGATTGGACGAAAAGATTATAGACCATAACAAGGAAAATTTGACAAAAAATTTATTTTTCGATACTAGAGAAAAATAAATGTTTTATATATAATTCAAGGTTGTAGATTCTGAATATGTTGTTGTTTTTCACGAGAAAAAATTATTGTGTTGACAACTTGACCTTGAAGTTGAAACATTTATAGATCTTCATTTTCAGTTGCCAAAATTCGAGATTTTCTTATATGAAGATGAATCGACCCTGATGGGTGTAAATTTTTTTCTACTTGGCTGCAACCTTTGGTTACCCAAAAAAAATATTTCAGAGCGTCCAGAATGTTGAAAAAAATTTTATGGTTCTTTTTCGAAAAAAGCTTATGTTTCAAATTTTATAACAACCGAACCACGAGATATACAGAGATACCAACTGCTTATTCGAAATCAGCGTCATCGAGTTGGGTCATAAAAAAAATTTCACGAAGATTGACGAAAAAACAATTTTTCAAGAAAATATTTTCCGACCTTATAAAGGAAAATTTGCCAAAAAAATTATATTCCGATACCAAAGAAAAATACATGTTTTCTATATGATTCGAAGTTGTAGATTTTGAATATGTTAATGTTTTTCACGACGAAAAATTATTTTGGTGGCTACTTGACCTTGGAGTTGAAACATCCAGAGATCTTCATTTTCAGTTGCCCATATTTGAGATTTTCTCCTATGAAGATGAATCGACCCCGATAACTGTTAATTTTTTTCTATTTAGCTGCAACCTTTGGACACCCAACAAAAATATTTCAGAGCTTCCATAATGTTCAGACAAAATATTATGATTTTTTTTCGAAAAAAGCTCATTTTTCAGATTTTATGACGTTTGCTACAACAAAACCACGAGGTAAACAGAGATACCAACTGCATATTCGAAATCAGCGTCATCGAATTGGGTCATAAAAAAAATTTCATGAAGATAGACGAAAAAACAATTTTTCACGAAAAAATTTTCCGACAAGGGAAATTTGCCAAAAAAATTATTTTTCGATACTGGAGAAAAATACATGTTTTCTATATAATTCAAGGTTGTAGACTCTGAATATGTTGTTGTTTTTTACGAGAAAAAATTATTGTGGTCGGTACTTGACCTTGAAGTTGAAACATCCAGAGATCTTCATTTACAGTTTCCAAAATTTGAGATTTTCTTATATGAAGATGAATCGACCCTGATGAGTGTAAATTTTTTTCTATTCGGCTGCAACCTTTGGTTACCCAAAAAAAATATTTCAGAACTTCCATAACGTTCAAACAAAATTTCATGATTTTTTTTCCAAAAAAACTCATTTTTCGAATTTTCCAACGCTTGCTTCGATAGAACCACGAGATATACAGAGATACCAACATTCGAAATCAACGTCATCGAGTAGGCACATAAAAAGGAATACATACAAGGAAAGTTTTACAAAAAAATCCTTGACGAACAAAGAAAAATCTTGAACTTGCGTTTATTTCCCAAAAACTATACCGTTTGGAGAGGCGAAACGTATAAAAAATGTTTCCTTATAATAATTATTATTCCTCCTTCAAGACATCATACAAATGTATGGGAATCGTCATCGAGAAGAAAAAAATATTAAACAACAAAACTATAAATGAACAATAAAAATACAAATAGAACACAGTTGCCAATAGCAATAAAAAGAAGAAAACTTAAATGATAGGATTAGCAAAAAGCTCTTAAATACCATAAGCATTTTTCAATTAGTATTGATTTTACTTCCTTCTTAAATTGTATATTTCTTCAACTACCACCAAAGTTTTCCCACTCCCTAGTAAAAGCCCTAATAAATAATAAAATTTTTAAATATAAAATAGCAAGAAAAAAATATTTTTTCGTGGTTTCAATATAAACAATTTTAGTGTCAATCATTACATAGGTAATTATTCAATGAGTTCTGCATTCAACCGAGTGTTGATATTGATTACATCATTAGGATAAGTTACATCTTACTCATCATGCAATATTTGATTTATTATGCACTTGGGACTTATAACTTGCTTTCTATCATACGAATTGTTTGTTTACTTTTTGCTGCAATTTTAAAGGAGAAAGCTGAAAGTCATTTCTTCAGGACTCATCGAATATCTCACAATTACATTGTTTGAGAAACGTTTGTGTTTGGACGTCCCGCGAATATTTTCCGGGTATAACTTGGAGGGTTTTACAGAAACGTGGTGTTTTCTTCGTGGTCGTGTAGAATTACCAGTGGCGGCGCGCGGAGTGTTCCCCAACGTGTCTCTATTCGCTAATCGCTTTATATCTCTCATTTGGCGTCGATTTCAGTGAAATTGACGCACATTATCCTTGACAATGATGCGAGTAAGCGAGTAGCACGCGAACGTCGAGTCGCTTGAGGTAGGTCATTAAATTCCTTGACCAAAGAGCTTATTGTTTCGGTGAAAACCACTTCGGCCGATATGGAAATGGACATGCGATCTCGCCAAGACTTATTTTCTTGCCGTCTTCGAACGAATTAAATGGCATTTTGCTCGTCTTAAAAGGCGATTCAGTAATTCAATAAGTAGCGAATGACTTCTTCCTTTTAATTTAATTGTCGGTGATTCGGTTTTTTTGAACGCTCTCGATCTCGTTTAAATAACTCCTTCTGGGTATGATCGAAGAAGTGATACTTTCGTATTTCGCGACAAGAAAAAATGCGTGTACATAGGGAGGATGGTATTATGTAGAAAGCGGACAGAAGTGATACGGGAAAGAATCCTCAGAAGTTGACTGTCTTGTACTCGTGAGAAAGATCTGAACTGGAACCACGGATGTCGAAACCAAAGCCAACAACTGGTAAGATTTCAGGAGGTGGATAAGAAGACGATGGTTAAATTCATCGGACACGCATTATCGCGGTGCCGTCGTGTTTCAGAAAATGGAAAGACAAGCTCATGATTATTGGATATATCCTTTATCTATATGACTTTCATATAAAGATTGCGGGTACTGCCTTTTCCTTAATATGTACGGTGAAATCGTGAACTGCCTGTAGGTATGTACATCGGATGTTCGACGAAAAAACATGGTTTTTATTCATTGCGTGACCTCAAAATTATATACAATTCAGTGTGAATTTGAAAAGTTCGAAAAGTCATTCGTAAACGAACACAATACAATCAGAGCTTGACATTTAATCTCGAAATATTTTCTTGATGTTGACGATCGTTTATTTGATGAAAAATTAATTGGATCGTATCCATGTTCAATAAAAAAATTATTTTCATCGTATATATAATGAAAAATTAAATTTATTTGCGCTATTTTCATTAACTTCAATATGAAATTATTGAGGCTTTTATCGTCTGTTCAATGAAAAATTATTTTGGTCGTGTCCATGTTTAATGAAAAATTATTTGGCCTTTTTTTTGTCGTCTATTTAATGAAAAACTTGTTGAAATATTTTAATCCTCGATTTAATGGAAAATGAAAATTATTCACGCTATTTTCATTGTCTTTAATGAAAAAACTATTTAAGTTATTTTATTGTCTGTTTAGTGAAAACTTGTTTGGGTTATTTTTTTTATCATTTATTCAATGAAAACCCAGTGGAAATATTTTCATCGTCTATTTAATGATACAAAATTATTCAGGCTAATTCTATCGCCCGTTAAATGAAAAATTATTGAGTCAATTGTATGGTCTTTTCAATGGAAACTTATTTTGACAATTTCCATATTGATGAGAAATCATTTTGGCAATTTCCATATTCAATGAAAAATCATTTTGACAGTCTCCATGTTGGATGAAAAATTATTATTTCAATTTCCATGTTCAGTGAATAGATATTTGAGCTATTTCCACCGTCTAAGGTATTCCCACGTTTTTGTTAAATGGAAAATCATTTGGCAATTATCCATATTCATTGAAAAATTATTTTGACAATTTCCATATTAATGAAGGATCATTTTGGCAATTTCCATATTTAATGGAAAATCATTTTGCCTGTCTCCATGTTTGATGAAAAATTATTTTAACAATTTCCATGTTTAGAAAATAATTATTTGAGCTATTTCCACCGCCTATGGTATTCCCACGTTTCTGTTAAATGGAAAATCATTTGGCAATTATCCTTATTCATTGAAAAATTATTTTGACAATTTCCATATTAATGAAGAATCATTTTGGCAATTTCCATATTCAATGGAAAATCATCTTGCCTGTCTCCATGTTTGATGAAAAATTATTCTAACAATTTCCATGTTTAGAAAATAATTATTTGAGCTATTTCCACCGCCTATGGTATTCCCACGTTTCTGTTAAATGGAAAATCATTTGGCAATTATCCATATTCATTGAAAAATTATTTTGACAATTTCCATATTAATGAAGAATCATTTCGGCAATTTCCATATTTAATAAAAAATTATTTTGGCAGTCTCCATGTTCGATGGAAAATTATTTTGGCAATTTCCATGATTAGTGATCAATTCTTTGGGTTATTTTTATAGTATATGGAATTTCCACGTTTCTGATAAATGGAAAATAATGTGGCAATTATCCATATTTATTGAAAAATTATTTTGACAGTCTCCATGTTCGATGGAAAATTATTTTGACACTTTCCATCTTTAGTGAATAATTATTTGAGCTATTTCCACTGTCTATGGTATTCCCACGCTTCTATTAAACGAAAAATTATTTTGACAATTTCCATATCAATGAAAAATCATTTTGACAGTCTCCATGTTCGATGAAAAATTATTATGACAATTTCCATGTTTAGTGAATAGTTATTTGAGCTATTTCCACCGTCTATGTTATTCCCACGTTTCTGTTAAATGGAAAATCATTTGGCAATCATCCATATTCATTGAAAAATTATTTTGACAATTTCCATATTAATGAAGAATCATTTTGGCAATTTCCATATTCAATAAAAAATTATTTTGGCAGTCTCCACGTTCGATGGAAAATTATTTTGGCAATTTCCATGATTAGTGATCAATTCTTTGGGTTATTTTCATAGTATATGGAATTTCCACGTTTCTGATAAATGGAAAATAATGTGGCAATTATCCATATTTATTGAAAAATTATTTTGGCAGTCTCCATGTTCGATGGAAAATTATTTTGACACTTTCCATCTTAAGTGAATAATTATTTGAGCTATTTCTATCGCCTATGGTGTTCCCACGTTTCTATTAGATGTGAAATTATTTGGAAATTGTCCATATTCATCGAAAAATTATTTTGACAATTTCCATATTAATGAAAAATTATTTTGACAGTCTCCATGTTCGATGAAAAATTATTATGACAATTTCCATGTTTAGTGAATAGTTATTTGAGCTATTTCCACCGTCTATGGTATTCCCACGTTTCTGTTAAATGGAAAATCATGTGGCAATCATCCATATTCATTGAAAAATTATTTTGACAAATTCCATATCAATGAAGAATCATTTTGGCAATTTCCATATTTAATGAAAAATTATTCTGGCAGTCTCCATGTTCGATGGACAATTATTTTGGCAATTTCCATGATTAGTGATCAATTCTTTGGGTTATTTCCATGGTATATGGAATTTCTACGTTTCTGATAAATGGAAAATAATTTGGCAATTATCCATATTTATTGAAAAATTATTTTGACAGTCTCCATGTTCGATGGAAAATTATTTTGACACTTTCCATCTTTAGTGAATAATTATTTGAGCTATTTCTATCGTCTATGGTGTTCCCACGTTTCTATTAGATGTGAAATTATTTGGAAATTGTCCATATTCATCGAAAAATTATTTTGACAATTTCCATATTAATGAAAAATTATTTTGACAGTCTCCATGTTCAATGAAAAATTATTATGACAATTTCCATGTTTAGTGAATAGTTATTTGAGCTATTTCCACCGTCTATGTTATTCCCACGTTTCTGTTAAATGGAAAATCATTTGGCAATCATCCATATTCATTGAAAAATTATTTTGACAATTTCCATATTAATGAAGAATCATTTTGGCAATTTCCATATTTAATAAAAAATTATTTTGGCAGTCTCCACGTTCGATGGAAAATTATTTTGGCAATTTCCATGATTAGTGATCAATTCTTTGGGTTATTTCCATGGTATATGGAATTTCTACGTTTCTGATAAATGGAAAATAATTTGGCAATTATCCATATTTATTGAAAAATTATTTTGACAGTCTCCATGTTCGATGGAAAATTATTTTGACACTTTCCATCTTTAGTGAATAATTATTTGAGCTATTTCTATCGTCTATGGTGTTCCCACGTTTCTATTAGATGTGAAATTATTTGGAAATTGTCCATATTCATCGAAAAATTATTTTGACAATTTCCATATTAATGAAAAATTATTTTGACAGTCTCCATGTTCGATGAAAAATTATTATGACAATTTCCATGTTTAGTGAATAGTTATTTGAGCTATTTCCACCGTCTATGTTATTCCCACGTTTCTGTTAAATGGAAAATCATTTGGCAATCATCCATATTCATTGAAAAATTATTTTGACAATTTCCATATTAATGAAGAATCATTTTGGCAATTTCCATATTTAATGAAAAATTATTCTGGCAGTCTCCATGTTCGATGGAAAATTATTTTGACACTTTCCATCTTTAGTGAATAATTATTTGAGCTATTTCTATCGTATATGGTATTACCACGTTTCTATTAAATGTAAAATTATTTGGCAATTCATCGAAAAATTATTTTGACAATTTCCAAATTTAATGGAAAACCATTTTGACAGTCTCCATGTTCGATGAAAAATTATTATGACAATGTCCATGTTTAGTGAATAGTTATTTGAGCTATTTCCACCGGCTATGGTATTCCCACGTTTCTGTTAAAAGAAAAAACCTTTGGCAATTATCCATATTAATTGAAAAATTATTTTGACAATTTCCATATTTGATAAAGAATCATTTGGGATATATCCATGTTTAGTGAATAATGATTTGGCCTTAATGAAAAATTATTTGGGCTTTCTCCATAAACCGTGAGCATCCCATAGACGATGGAAAAAGCCCAAATAATTCTTCATATCCACACATATTTTTCGATAATACCAATTTTTTTTATACCAGTAAGAGGGAAACAATGGTATCATTAAATTGAGTAATAAACGAGGATTATCGAAATGATTCAACGTTTTCGATTACAATGGAAATCATAGTCATAGGCGGCTCTCGACGATAACAATTTTTTCACGAAAAGTCAGAATATCGTCCTTAAATAGCCTACTTGACCTACTCCCCTAAAATCTCAAACATGTCATCGATGATTAGATAAATAAGCCGTCGAAATCTGTTTACTCTTTTCCCGTTAAAAATCATATACATACTCAAAATATATGCCTCGAGTATAAGAAAAGTAGTTATTTATAGCGGCTAAACAAAATGTAAATATTTATGCTTGCACACCATGTGAACAGATAGGTATATGAGCATACGCACCTTATGAATTTCCTGTGCTTTATTCGATTTTTTTTATCTGGAACATTGTTTGGTTAGGTGGCTACTTCATTGAACACTTCGATATCGATAAATATTCTCCTAATCCGTATTAAAGAAAAAAAATCCAATTTAAATTCGAAATATTCCTCGAACGTTCGTAGACATCACTGTTGCTCAAAGATCTCTTTCATTTTCGATATGTCGAAGAGCAAATACTTTTATCTTTTGTCTGGAGACAGAGACAAGTTTACAATGTTCTTCAAACAATACATTGTTTGTATTAATATTTCTCACGCTTAACTCCAGAGGTGTACAGCTGATCAATTAATGACTGAAACAATGCTGTGTCGTTTTCGGTCTTCCCAACCGTTTGGGAGTGATGAAATTTGAATTTTCTTTCGTGGCTTACTGCCAATTATTTCGAAGATATAAATCTCTCGAGACCCCATACTCACCTTTTCGAAATAATGAGAGTAAATTGGATCCAGTTCGAAAAGGCGTGAAATAAATTATACCGATTGATCAAAAATTCGAAGGTGCCAGGTAGAAATTCTGAGACCCGGGAAAAATCGATCCGGCCCAATCTTCGAAATTATTGTAATTTAATCTGAAACGATAAAAATTCGAAAATGAATTGAATTCGACGACTAGTTACCCAATACATCAAATACCATTCTGATACGAAATGTCAACATTATTCTTATCGTACTATTAGAGAGAAATATTCATTTTTCCGATGTACTATTCGTAATATTTCCATTAGAATTCCTGATAATCGAATGGAATTGAATATTCATATAAATGTACAATTTGCATTCATTATGCAACAAAATGTCCAATACCTTTCTTACGAAATATGAAAGAAATTCTTCACTTGTGTCAAACATCAACACTTTTATTGCCCATTGTTCTCTGCACTTATTGGGACGACATTTACAGCTTGGTACTTTGGTGCTTTCCACATATAATAACCATCATTTATATTGTCTCCAAGGATCGATATGAATTGGATTTGCAGTTACACTTTTAATTAAAACTGTAATATATTCAGGTGATTAATCAATAACAGTGTCAACTAAATACGCAAGATCTAGGTCAATGAATTGTTATGGGGAGGCGCCGCAAGGAACTGTGCGTGTCTCGATTTTTTCCATGATCTTCATAAATATTCATTTCTCCACATGATTATCACGAATCAAGTTCAGTAATGAAAGAAAATTTGAATTATATGTTCTCTTCATCGAAACATGCATAAACTTTAATATTTGTGGTTTTCGTAAAATTTGATTATTTTATCCTTATCCTTCATTGTGTGCGGTGATAGTAAAAACTGAAGTACCCAATTGAATCGATGAGGTTTATCTATACCCAGAATTTTGTTCAGGTACATGACATCGGCATTTTTTTTGAATTTCATTGAAGGCTATCATGTTTTTATTTCAATCGATTCATGTTGGGTTTTTGTTTGAACTCAAATTAATTATTATTGGAATAGTATTTTGTTGTAACATATTTAAGTATCTATTATTGCATGTAAATGTATTGTCTATTGACATGATGACGAATTATGTTTTGTGAATATATTAAAATTCTTTTGAAGCTCCTTTTATTTTCTATTATATTCCTTCGAGTCTGGGAAAATTGAAGAACAGGTAGTTCTACTCAGATAATCTTCGGGTGTTGAAGGTTGAACAGGAGTCCATCAGCAAATACTACTTTGCATACTTTTCAATACAATTCCTTTATCTCTTGGATCGTAAACTTTCTCGATAGGGGCAATAACTCCGTTTGAACCAATTTCTTGGGTCATTATTTTCCAGTGAGCATTACTTTTTTGCAAAAAGCTGTTAATCTTTACATTAATATTACACTCTTTATTGTCATATCCAAGATTGAGAAGAAAATAATTCTGGGTAACTCCATCGAATGGAGAAAGCCCAAATTATTCGTATCAAAGACGATGGAATGACCCAAATAGGTTTTTATTGAACTTGGAAATAGCCCAAATGATTCATAATCAAACATGGAAACTGCCAAAATAAGTCTCCATTAAAGAGGGTAATTGCCAAAATAATTTTTCATCAAACATGTGAATGATTCTTCATTGAACATGGAAACTGTCAAAATAATCCTTCATTAAAGATGGAAATTGCCAAAATGATTTTTCATCAGACATGGAAACTGCCAAAATGATTCTTCATCAAACATGCAAACTGCCAAAATAATTCTTCATTAAGGATGGAAACTGCCAAACTAATTTTTCATCAAACATGGAAACTGTCAAAATAATTCTTCATTAAAGATGGAAATTGCCAAAATGATTTTTCATCAAACATGCAAACTGCCAAAATAATTCTTCATTAAGGATGGAAACTGGCGGCATAATTTCTGATCAAACATGGAAATTACCCAAAGTATTTTTCATTTAAATTGGAAATGACCCAAATAATTTTTGATAAATATGGAAATAGCCCAAATAGTATTTTATTGGAATCAAACGTGGGAAGTCCAAAGACTAAAGAATTTCTGATTAAACGTGGATATGTACCCCAAATACTTTTTGATCAAAAATGGAAATTATCCAAACTGTTCTTCATTTCTATTGGAAATGACCCAAATAATTTTTGATAAATATGGAAATAGCCCAAATAGTTTTTTATTGGAATCGAACGTGGGAAGTCAATAGACCAAAGAATTTCTGATTAAACGTGGATATGTACCCCAAATACTTTTTGATCAAACATGGAAATTATTCAAACTGTTCTTCATTTCAATTGGAAATGACCCAAATAATTTTTGATGAATATGGAAATAGTCCAAATAGTATTTTATTGGAATCAAACGTGGGAAGTCAATAGACCAAAGAATTTCTGATTGAACGTGGAAATGTACCCCAAATACTTTTTGATCAAACATGGAAATTATCCAAACTGTTCTTCATTTCAATTGGAAATGACCCAAATAATTTTTGATAAATATGGAAATAGTCCAAATAGTTTTTTATTGGAATAAAACGTGGGAAGTCCAAAGACTAAAGAATTTATGATTAAACGTGGATATATGTAGCCCAAATAATTTTTGATTAAACATGGAAATTACCCAAAGTATTCTTCATTTAAATTGGAAATAACCCAAATAATTTTTGATAAATATGGAAAATGCCCGAATAGTTTTTCATTGGATTAAAACGTGGGAAGGCCATAAACCAAAGAATTTCTGACTAAACGTGGATATATGTAGCCCAAATAACTTTTGATTAAACATGGAAATTACCCAAAGTATTCTTCATTTAAATTGGAAATAACCCAAATAATTTTTGATAAATATGGAAAAAGTCCGAATAGTTTTTTATTGGATTAAAACGTGGGAAGGCCATAAACCAAAGAATTTCTGACTAAACGTGGATATATGTAGCCCAAATAATTTTTGATTAAACATGGAAATTACCCAAAGTATTCTTCATTTAAATTGGAAATAACCCAAATAATTTTTGATAAATATGGAAAATGCCCGAATAGTTTTTTATTGGATTAAAACGTGGGAAGGCCATAAACCAAAGAATTTCTGACTAAACGTGGATATATGTAGCCCAAATAATTTTTGATTAAACATGGAAATTACCCAAAGTATTCTTCATTTAAATTGGAAATAACCCAAATAATTTTCGATAAATATGGAAATAGCCCAAACAGTTCTTCATCAAACTCAAACGTGGGTAATTCATCATAGACATGGAAATAGCAAAAAGAATTATTCTCTGAACTTGGAAAAAGTCCATATAATTTTTGATTAAACATGGAAATTACCCAAATAATTTCTCATCATGAACGTCAGAAATCCATACAAGATGGAAATAACCAAAAATGATTGTTCTTCAAACGTGAAAATAACCCTGTTAGCTAAAATCTGTAATAGTTATAGTAGCTAAGATAAAAGAACAAATTTTGTGAAAATTGAAGTAAGTAAAGATTGTAACAAAAGGACTGGAATGATTTGCAAGAATTTTCAGGTGATCTTTATCACCTGAAAATACTTGAACCAGGTGCGGTTATGATAGAGTTTCACTTTTAATCCTTTAAGTGCGCTTTCTGAGAAGTTTAAAAAAATATACAGGGTGTTTCTCTAAATACCTGCGTCATGAGCCTGTCGGCGCCGGTGCCCTCCTCGTCCTTAAATATGATGTCCTGGTTGTAGTTGGGCACCAAATCCCTGAACCTCGTGTCGTTCCTCCCGATCCTGCCCTCCCCCAGCCCGCTGGCCGTGATCGTGTTCTCCGGCACGTTCGGGACGTGCTGCTTGAAGACGAGCGGCGTCAGTTTTCGGGGGCCCCGACGGCGACCGGCGCCCCTCCCGGGGCCGCAGGCCAGCGTCGTGCCCGCCGCGAGGGCGACCACCAAGAACGCCGCCAACACGGGAACGCGCCACTTCATCTGGACGATGCACCACCGATCATTTCCTGTTGAACGCACCACTCGTCGTCATTCTTCCGCACACTCTGCGATCATTGGCATATCCGTTCTGACTTCTGAGCTACCTCAGGTGAGTACTCTTGCTGCACTTGTCATAGGCGAAGCACCGACTGATGAGCCCCACTCTGTGGCCCAGGCCATCTTTCGTTCTTCACGAGTGAGCCCATTGGTTGGCTAGGCGGGGCGACGCGGATATTACCTGGGTCTCGCAAATCAAAGAGTGCTTAAGGTCAACGGGCGAATCTTCGGGGCACTCATCTGGACCAGGCTTAGGCGACGTCTCCATCGGGGGAAAAACGCGCGCGGGTTCCACCTTGAGAACGCGCGACCCGTCCTGATGATGACCAACCTTCGACTTTCCTCAGCTTCCCAGCGACGGCCAGCACTTTTATCGACTATTCCGAATTAGTCAATACTTGTTAGTCACTTTGATATGTTGGCATTTCTATTAATTATTCATGCTTACGGTGTTTGCTTTATTTATTTACTTTGGCACGACGATAATTTCTCTCTCTGCTGCCGGTTGGTATTTTTATTGTTCGAGTGTTATTAAATGGAGTGAGATTGTTGGTTCATTGCCGTGAATCTATTATTTATGTTTTTCTCGAGGGACTGCGTTTATGTCGGAGTGGAACGCGAAGCGTGCGCGTACACGAGGTGACAATGAATTGTACGCTGCGTGGAAATATCGGTGAAATGAGGGAATTCCGGATGTATGGAAGAAAATCCGAATTATTAAATTGGAATCTGTGAGTTTTTCAGCATCGTTCGCTTGGAATATTGCCGAAAGCAGTGGCGTATCAAGCAAGATAGAACTATGCGAATTCAGAAAAAATAATTCAATTTTTTTATCATACTTTTTCAATAAAAACTTCACAGATCACGATTCACTCTATTTTAGTGTCACCGATGACATTTCTTGATGGTTGACATATGTATATGAATTCCCGATTCAAAATTTTTGTTATGTGTTTCGATAATTCGAAGAGCAAAGTAACAAATTAAGTTTGGACTCAAAATGTATAGATTACAAAATATTATTCTTAGGGATGATAGTGATGACCTTGCCAGTGACGTACGTTCCAATTTCTTTTGGGTTGTTTTCGAAATTGGCATTTAGGAAAAATTGGAAATTAAATTTAACGGACTCTCTACACCCAACTTGAATTTCGAAATGTCCCTTGAAATTCGTGGAAAAACTTTACAAAAAAATTCAACTAAAATTTGTACACAGTGGAATTTTAATTCAATATAAGAGTTAAGAAGAAGGCATTTTAATTTTTTTCGAATTTTTATTGCTTTAACTTACGCTCTGTAACATTCTCTCAATAGGTGACGAGTCGCCACTGATTATCACCCATTCCTTATTCGAGCCCTATAGGGCGTGTGATACATCGTTGAAAAGGTCTTTTGGTACTGATTCTGAATCCTAAAAAAAAATTAAAAATTAACAATTCGATTGTGCACAGTTTATAATCGTTGAAAAAAATTTAAAATATTTGTCATTTCTTTCGGTAATTCGAAGAGCAAAGTAACAAATAAAGTTTAGACCTAAAATGTATAGATTACAAAATATTATTCTTAGGAATGATAGTGATGACCTTGCCAGTGACGTACGTTCCAATTTCTTTTGGGTTGTTTTCGAAATTTTGCATTTATGAAAAATTCGAAACTAAATTAAACGGACTGTCTACACCCAACTTGAATTTCGAAATGTCCCTTGTAAGTCCTGGAAAAACTATACAGAAAAATTTAATTAAAATTTGTACACAGTGGAATGTCAATTCAATATTAAAGGTAAGAAGAATGCATTTTAATTTTTTTCGAATTTTTATTGCTTTAACTTACGTTCTGCAACATTTCCTCAATAGGTGACGAGTCGCCACTGGTTGTCACCCGTTCCTAATTCGAGCCTTATAGGGGATGCGATATATCGTTGGAAAAGTCTTTTGGTACCCATTCCGAATACGAAAAAAAAATATTAAGATTTAATTATATAATCGTTGAACCTTCTTATAGTCGAAAACTTAGTCAGCAACCAATGATACATGAAAGTGTATTGAAGTCAAATTAAATCCAACAGAAACAGAAAATGTCTTTCCATATCAGAAATTAACATCTAACGTGAATTAAAATACATTAAGATGATAAAAAAATATTTGTCATCATGAAACATAGAGCAGAAATTGAAAACATTGTTGAGTTGGATAAAATTAACTTAACGATATAAAAAAAAATTGTGAATTTAATTAGACCAGTGGCGACTCGTGGCCTGTTACAGCAGGACCACAGAATTATATTGAATACACCAGAAAAACTCAAATTTATTTCTGTATACCAAAACGGCATTCAGTGTTCATTGTCATGTCATTTTATGGATGAAATCACAGAATTATAATGAATCGATGACAAAATCTCAATTTCATTTCTGTGCACCAAAACGGCCTTCAGTGTTCATTTTATGGAAGGAATCTCAAATTATATTTAATACATCAGAAAAACTCAATTTTATTTCTGTGCACCAGAACGGCCTTCATTGTTCATTGTACTGTCATTTTATGAAAGGAATCACAGAATTATATTGAATACATCAGAAAAACTCAATTTTAATTCTGTGCACCAGAACGGCCTTCATTGTTCATTGTACTGTCATTTTATGGAAGGAATCACAGAATTATATTGAATACATCTGAAAAACTCAATTTTATTTCTGTGCACCAGAACGGCCTTCATTGTTCATAGTACTGTCATTTTATGGAAGGAATCACAGAATTATATTGAATACATCTGAAAAACTCAATTTTACTTCTGTGCCCAAAACGGCCTTCAGTGTTCATAGTACTGTCATTTTATGGAAGGAATCACAGAATTATATTGAATACATCTGAAAAACTCAATTTTATTTCTGTGCACCAGAACGGCCTTCAGTGTTCATAGTACTGTCATTTTATGGAAGGAATCACAGAATTATATTGAATACATCTGAAAAACTCAATTTTACTTCTGTGCACCAGAACGGCCTTCAGTGTTCATAGTACTGTCATTTTATGGAAGGAATCACAGACTAATATTGAATACATCTGAAAAACTCAATTTTATTTCTGTGCACCAGAACGGCCTTCATTGTTCATTGTACTGTCATTTTATGGTAGGAATCACAGAATTATATTGAATACATCAGAAAAACTCAATTTTATTTCTGTGCACCAGAACGGCCTTCAGTGTTCATAGTACTGTCATTTTATGGAAGGAATCACAGAATTATATTGAATACATCTGAAAAACTCAATTTTACTTCTGTGCACCAGAACGGCCTTCAGTATTCATTGTCATGTCATTTTATGGATGGAATCACAGAATTATAATGAATCGATGACAAAAACTCAATTTCATTTCTGTGCACCAAAACGACCCTCAGTGTTCATAGTACTGTCATTTAATGAAAGGAATCACAGCAGCAGGTAAGATGGATACGAATTTTAAAACATTCGAAATACGCTTTTCACAGCTAATAAATAAATTTCACTTTTATTGAATTTTCTTATCGTTCGGCGAAAGCCGTCCATTTCCTTCAATTTCCAGTTTCTCGTCAATGCTCAATCTTGAAAATTCACTGTCGAACGAAATCGGGCAAATTCGAATGCAGCGCCACCAGCCTACGTCACAACCCACGTTGAAACAGTGTCGAGTCTCCGGAGATGATCCTCGAATGCCATTGGTCGGCCCAAGGTCAAACACGTCAGGAACATAGAGCTAGGTTAAAAATGTTTTCAAACATTTTTACAGTATTTCTCACTCGCAGATACGGTGGAGATTCGGAGCTTTTTTCCTGGTCGCTTCTCAGAAACCTTCGACGTTTTATCAGAGAATGCGAGGTTGATGAACTGCCTTTCTATTCATCGTTTAGTGTTTATTTTAGACGTTGAATAAATATCAGTTATCATCTATGTTTGCATATTAAGCTCCAGATTATGCCGGAATCTGCCACGATATTGAAGAGTATCGTCGTCAAGCTTTCGGATTATCGCGAACAGGTGTTGATTGCACAAGAGAAATTCACTCTTTGCTCCAAATCGAAATCGAAAATTTCGCGCCGTCCTAATGAAATTCATCGCGATTTTTTCGCGTCGCCCAAACGATAATCGTCTTCGTCCGAGGAATTATCGGCCCGTCTTTCGTTGGTGGCATTCAAGGCGAGACCGACCCTAATTAGTTTAAGTGCATGTCCTTAAATAAATACCAGTATTGGCACATTAAAATTACATCAGGTTTTTCAGCCTGGAAGAAGTTTATAACTTGGTAATTGGATATTACGGTCGTGTAAACTCGCGACCGGAATGCGACATAGTATACGTGTAATTTCGAGTAATTGGAATTCTCGAAAGTTGGCCCCCGAAGAGCGGCAACAAGAAGAATACGATGGGAAGTCTTCAGAATTTTTCCATCCCTCCATCCCTTTGTGGAGACTCCCCACTCCCTCTAAATGAATAGGCGCGACCCGAGTATGTGTTAAAAACCGAATCATAATTCCCCTCGCACCTCATTATATGATAAATAATCGGCGGTCGAACTGGTGTACGGGTGGTCGCCATTTAGCGGCTGACAAATTGGACTCCCTTCTGATTAACAACGTAACATGGCTCTCCCATTATCGACAGCGCGGTCGATCCAGCGCCAACCGGCGCGTTATGGCGCGTGCGCGAGCGATCTCTCCCGAGCGAGACGTCTCGGCGTTGCCGGCCTGCGCGTGCCGTCGTCTGTGTGGTCCGTTCGAGCCTGTGCGCACCTGCGAACACCCACGTAGATGGCCGAGGCTGAGTTGTGGCGCGACGTTTACATCGAATTGGCTGTGAATAGTCATGGCGCGTGCCGTCGCATGTGTGGTCCTCCCGGAGGTGTTCAACCAGTTCTTTAGGCGTAATATTGTTTCGAAATGAATTTTAATAGAAGGCAGGTATTCACGTACAATGTTTGGATAATTTAGTGCCGTTTCATCGGCAGGCTTTGGGCTGTGAGAAAGTTTATTGGATATAAAATTATGTAACTGATTTATGGCTTTTCTTTTCTACGGATCCTTATCGTACCGAATTTGGTGTTAGGTTGGCTGGGATGCATTTGTCTCATTTTATTCTGTTCTTTGTAAGATGGTGTCACTGGTGAAGGATGTCGACGATCAATTTATCAGAACAACCCCCTTAATGGTTAAAAAACAACTCTTGGTTTGGACCAAGAACTGTCCATGAAGGAATTCAGATTTAAAAGGTATTTTACCACGAAGCATATCAAAAAGAAAGACCAGGAAAGGGATTCCACCACGTGGAGGGTTTGAAGAGAATACCATAAAAGAGTATAGAGACTCCTCGAGAACCATCAGAGGACAAGGAGCTGGAACGAAATACAAAGAAGCTAGCAATCAGAAGTTGTCTTCAGATCTACCTAAGATAAAGCCAGCAGAGATATTTTGAAGCGAAATTCTCTCACAGACCAGTTGCTGGTTGGTCTTCTAGCTATCTGTTTTTTGTGGGATGATACCATTGCTGAAGAATTTCTAGGATAACGATGATTAATTTGCAAGAATAACCACCTTTGTGAGCAAAGAACAGCTCTTGGTTTGGACACCTAATAACCAGTAGCTCTCAGAAAATTCAGCTTTGAAAGGTGTTTCACCACGAAGTTGAGCATGAAGCTAGGATGGAGCTTCCACCACATATGCCTTTAGAGAGGATTCCATGAAAGGGTACACAGACAACCTCGAGAACCATCAAAAGAACAGGAGCTGGAACGAAATACTGAAAAAGATGTGGATCAACCGTAGCAATCAGAAGATGTCTTCAATTCAACCTATGATAAGGCCAGCAGAGATACCTAAAATCGAAATACTCTCACAGACAAGTTGCTGTTAGGTCTTCTAGCTATCTGTTCTTTGTGGGATGATACCATTGCTGAAGAATGTCGAGGATGACGATGATTAATTTGCAAGAATTATCATATTTGTGAGCAAAGAACACTCCTTGGTTTGGACACTTAAAAACCAGAAGCTTTTAGAAAAGCTAAAGAGAAAGGTGCTTCACCACGAAGCTAAGCAAAAAGCTGAGATGGAGATTCTACCACATATACCTTTAAATAGGATACCATCAAAGGGTACACAGAAAACCTCGAGAACCATCAAAAGAAGAGGAGCTGAAACGAAAAAGTATGTGGACCAACTCTAGCAATCAGAAGATGTCTTCAATTCAACCTGAGATAAAGCCAGCAGAGATACCTAAAAGCGAAATACTCTTACAGAAAAGTTGCTGGTTGGTCTTCTAGCTATCTGTTCTTGCATTGATGAATGTCGAGGATGACAATGATTAATTTGCAAGAATAACCCTCCTTGTGAGGAAAAAAGACCTCTCTGTTTGGACACCTAATAACCAGTAGCTTTTAGGAAATTCAGCTTTGAAAGGTGTTTCACCACGAAGCTAAGCAAAAGGCTGGGATGGAGATTACACCACATATGCTTTTAAAGAGGATAACATGAAAGGGTACACAGACAACCTCAAGAGCCACCAAAAGAACAGGAGCTGTAACAAAATACTAAGAAGGTATGGTGACCAACCCTAATAATCAGAAGATGTCTTCAATTTAACCTAGGATAAACCAAGCAGATATACCTAAAAGCGAAAAACTCTCACAGACAAGTTGCTGGTTGGTCTTCTAGCTACCTGTTGTTTGTGAGATGATACCATTGCTGAAGAATGTCGAGGATGACAATGATTTATTTGCAAGAATAACCCTCTTTGTGAGCAGAAAACACGTATTGGTTTGGACACCTAATAACCAGTAGCTTTTAGAAAATTCAACTTCAAAAGGTGTTTCACCACAAAGCTAAGCAAAAGGCTGGGATGGAAATTACACCACATATGCTTTTAAAGAGGATACTATGAAAGGGTACACAGACAAACTCAAGAGCCATCAAAAGAACAGGAGCTGTAGCAAAATACTAAGAAGGTATGGAGACCAACCCTAACAATCAGAAGATGTCTTCAATTTAACCTAGGATAAACCAAGCAGAGATACCTAGAAGCGAAAAACTCTCACAGACAAGTTGCTGTTAGGTCTTCTAGCTATATGTTGTTTGTGGGATGATGCCATTGCTAAAGAATGTCGAGGATGACAATGATTTATTTGCAAGAATAACCCTCTTTGTGAGCAAAAACACGTATTGGTTTGGACACCTAATAACCAGTAGCTTTTAGAAAATTCAGCTTTAAAAGGTGTTTCACCACAAAGCTAAGCAAAAGGCTGGGGTGGAGATTACACCACATATGCTTTTAAAGAGGATACCATGAAAGGCTACACAGACAACCTTAAAAGCCATCAAAAGAACAGGAGCTGTAGCAAAATACTGAGAAGGTATGGAGACCAACCCTAACAATCAGAAGATGTCTTCAATTTAACCTAGGATAAACCAAGCAGATATACCTAAAAGCGAAAAACTCTCACAGACAAGTTGCTGGTAGGTCTTCTAGCTATCTGTTATTTGTGAGATGATACCATTGCTGAAGAATGTCGAGGATGACAATGATTTATTTGCAAGAATAACCCTCTTTGTGAGCAAAAACACGTATTGGTTTGGACACCTAATAACCAGTAGCTTTTAGAAAATTCAGCTTTAAAAGGTGTTTCACCACAAAGCTTAGCAAAAGGCTGGGATGGAGATTACACCACATATGCTTTTGAAGAGGATACCATGAAAGGGTACACAGACAACCTCAAGATCCATCAAAAAAACAGGAGCTGCATCAAATTACTAAGAAGGTATGGGGACCAACCCTAACAATCAGAAGATGTCTTCAATTCAACCTAGGATAAACCAAGCAGAGAAACCTAAAAGCGAAAAACTCTCACAGACAAGTTGCTGGTTGGTCTTCTAGTTATCTGTTGTTTGTGGGATGATACCATTGCTGAAGAATGTCAAGGATGACAATGATTAATTTGCAAGAATAACCCTCTTTGTGAGCAAAAACACGTATTGGTTTGGACACCTAATAACCAGTAGCTTTTAGAAAATTCAGCTTTAAAAGGTGTTTCACCACAAAGCTTAGCAAAAGGCTGGGATGGAGATTACACCACATATGCTTTTGAAGAGGATACCATGAAAGGGTACACAGACAACCTCAAGATCCATCAAAAAAACAGGAGCTGCATCAAAATACTAAGAAGGTATGGGGACCAACCCTAACAATCAGAAGATGTCTTCAATTCAACCTAGGATAAACCAAGCAGAGAAACCTAAAAGCGAAAAACTCTCACAGACAAGTTGCTGGTTGGTCTTCTAGTTATCTGTTGTTTGTGGGATGATACCATTGCTGAAGAATGTCAAGGATGACAATGATTTATTTGCAAGAATAACCCTCTTTGTGAGCAAAAACACGTATTGGTTTGGACACCTAATAACCAGTAGCTTTTAGAAAATTCAGCTTTAAAAGGTGTTTCACCACAAAGCTTAGCAAAAGGCTGGGATGGAGATTACACCACATATGCTTTTGAAGAGGATACCATGAAAGGGTACACAGACAACCTCAAGATCCATCAAAAAAACAGGAGCTGTAGCAAAATACTAAGAAGGTATGGGGACCAACCCTAACAATCAGAAGATGTCTCCAATTCAACCTAGGATAAACCAAGCAGAGAAACCTTAAAGCGAAAAACTCTCACAGACAAGTTGCTGGTTGGTCTTCTAGTTATCTGTTGTTTGTGGGATGATACCATTGCTGAAGAATGTCAAGGATGACAATGATTTATTTGCAAGAATAACCCTCTTTGTGAGCAGAAAACACGTATTGGTTTGGACACCTAATAACCAGTAGCTTTTAGAAAATTCAGCTTTAAAAGGTGTTTCACCACAAAGCTAAGCAAAAGGCTGGGATGGAGATTACACCACATATGCTTTTGAAGAGGATACCATAAAAGGGTACACATACAACCTCGAGAGCCATCAAAAGAACAGGAGCTAGAATGAAAAACTAATGAGGTATGTGGACCAATCCTAGCAATCAGAAGATGTCTTTAACTAAACCTCTTCAATCTTATCTAGGAAAAAGCTAGCAGAGATGCTAGAAAGCGATATACGATAGAAAGAGGGAAGCACCCTGGTGGGATCTTGCAGGTTTCGAGCATTCTCAGTCCCTTTGGGACTTGAGCATTGTTAATTCAGAAACTTGTCTTGGAAGAATAATCTCATCCTGCTTCCTTACTGTGACCTCAGGAAACATCTAGTGAGGTTAACATTGGCAAAAACTGACGAAAGTTGATTCTGTGAGAAGGTGTACAAAACAGAACGTGTCGCCATTGGAAGCCAACACAAAGAACTTTATTTCCGATGTCGCATGTGCCAGGCATGAAGTGGAACTTTCTTCGAGTCCGGGGAACTAACCAACCTATCAAAAATCATTTGAAGTTATTTTTCGAGAGGGTTGATTTTACCTAATCATATCCCTTTGTCTAGTCCGCAACTTTCCCACTCTGTCATTAAATGCAAAACCGAGGGACGACACCGAACGGAAACGCCACAGATGATCATCGTCAATCGTTGCCGCATTTGTCACCATCGCCAGGGCTGGCCAAAAACCACCCTTTCCCCCTGACAGATCCAATTTATCAAGGGCGGGCATAAACAGCATGCCATCAAAGTTCGAGCATCTCCTTAATATATGGTAATTATTCGTCGGGAACATAACTCATTGTTCAAAAGTCGTTATCGTAAATCGGCAATGTTGAAACATAACTAAAACGCTTAAGGTTGCTTTTTAGTGCTGTAAGAGTGAGAATGGGTAGCGATACAAGATATAGGTACCTATGCCGGTCGCCTCGTTTATATTCACACCTGAGGCGGCGTGAAGAAATTCGAACCTCGTGAACCTTCCTCGGGGGAGAACGCCCGCACAGTGGCGTAGTTTACACTGTATTGAAAGATTTTCCAAACAATCAACTTCCACGTCACAGAAGTGTAGAAGACATTTCTCAAGGTAGGCACCATCTACCCTTTAGAATCAGCCGCCACTGGAAAACAGTGCCTCACCTTCTGCTCCCACCCCCTTCAGAACCCACATTCAATTCCCCCATAAGATTTATTCACAGGGTTTCCATGGAGACAGCGAGCGCAGACAATCAGGTAGAATCACAAAAAGTCTCGAAATCCTTCGAGGTGAGCGTAAACGCGGTCGTCTTCTAACTAGAGTCCGGGCGACTCGGATAGTTCCCACGGACGAGTGGTGGAATGTCGCAGCGGCTCTCCGGCCCTCCCTCGCCCACAATCGGTCCTAATGGACCAGAAGAACAAAAGACTGCCTGCGTCCGAATCACGGACTCCGGCTTCTTTCGTCGATCTGAGCGAGGAGCGAAAGGTGAACCTTCGAAAGCGACGCCGGCCGGCCGACCTCCGCCGATCTCGCGAAAAATTTTACTATTAATACCTACAGGGTGTCCCAATTGAAATTTTCATCCCCTTCAATTTCAAAGTTCGAGAAAAAAATTGACAATTTTTTCAATTTCAATCATCAAAAATGAATTGGTCTTCTGAAACGCCTATCTTGACGCTCTGTGGTCCTCTCCGTTTTCCCCTACCTTCTTCTACCCACATATAACACACCCATGTACCAATTTCGCGATAGAACAAACCAACATCTCGATAGGCAACAATTCTATCTGTTCCCAAAAAATCAATTTGAAAAAGTATTCCCTCAGTATATCTTACAACAAAAAGTCGTTGACTAAAATAAAAAAAATTCTAGAATTGATTATCTACTTCCCAACTCAAAATTATTCGGATCGTTATTTCCGAGCCGAAAACCCGAAACTTCATAAATTAGCGAGAATGGAATCCACAATCTGATACATCCGAATTAACAATAGGGTCCGTTTCGACCGAATCAATCTCGATCTCTTTAGCGGGGATTCTTGGAAGTTGGAGTCCTGTCCCGTATCCAATTTCCATTTGCGGTTTCGCTTTGTGTTGTCTGCGCTAATTTGAAAGGGGACAAAGAATTATGTCGATTCCACACTAATGACGAAATTAAATAGGTGCTAGACTTTTAATTAGAATCAGGAGTAGAGGCATCGTATTATATTTCCTGAAGTGTTAAATATCAAAACACAATCAAAATGTTTCACAAAACAATATATGACTGTTAGTTTTTCCTTATTATATGTAACATGATAAAAATTACGACAAAGAATAATCTGGTGGATGCGCTTTGTCAACGATAGATTCGATACCGTAGTGGATGCCTTTGCCTGTAGATTCTACGAAATGGTGGATGCGCTATAATGACCCTTCTTGAAATACTTTGTTTTCCGTCCTTATTTGATTTTTTTGTTGAGCAATGAAGCTTGTTGTTTTTTGTGATGTAGTAGAAGTATTTTTGAACGCTTACATCTATAAACAAGAGCGTTACCAACGATTAATATCACACACAATAATTTTTTATAACGCACATACATAATTTTAGATTAGGTACAAACATGCACAAAAATATTTTCGTTCCAGTAACACTTAGGTTGCTTGCAATAAATTATTTATATGATTACTTTTATTGAAAATCGAAATAATTTTCATGACTCACATACAACCTGATGTAAATGGTACAATTTCGATTCCACTCATGACGAAATTAAATAGGTGTTAGACTTTTAATTAATATCAGCAGTCGAGACATTCGCTTGGTATTTTATTTCCGAAAGTCTTAAATATCAGAAATAACAGAATCAAAATGTTTCATAAAACAATATTATGACTAGTAGTTCTGCCAAATTATATGTGGGATGATAAACAATTCGACGAGGAAAATTTGGTGGATGCGCTGTGTCGCCTGTAGATTTTACGAAATGGTGGATGCGCTATAATGTCTCCTCTTAAAATACTTTGTTTTCCGTCCTTATTTGGTTTTTTTTTTTTGAGTTATGAACCTTGTTGGTTTTTGTAAAGTAGTAGAGGTATTTTTGAACGCTTGCATCTATGAACAAAAGCGTTATCAACGATAAGGTTAGATATGAATTAAAACAGTTGTTTTGAAAATTCCAAATTTAATACATCTCACGTACAAAGTATATTTCTCACATCTTCGTGGTTATTATCTAATATCACTCACAATCATTATTTTTATAACGCATAAACATAATTTTAGGTTAGGTACGAACATGCACAAAAATATTTTCGTTCTTTATCACTTAGGTTGCTTGCAATAAATTATTAATATGCTTACTTTCATCGAAAATCATCATAATTTTCATAAGTGACATTCAAACTGATGTAACTGGTACACCCAAAGAGGTATTGTCGGTTTCCTTCTCTAAAACCAATATCTGAAGGTAGCTGTAAAGTATGAACCATCCGATGAAGAAGACAGCTGAAAAAGTCAAACATAGAGTTAACAAATTCTCAGTTATAATGACAGATTGAATTTATTGTACCACATAACCTCTAAACGAGAAACAACTGTCAATTTTGAACTATAGAAAATCACAGAGAAATAAACACAGAAAATAAATTGAAGTAATAACCTCTAAACGAGGAACAACTGTAAATTTAGAACCAAAGAAAATCACAGAGAAATGGACACAGACTGAAGTAAATTCTTCATGAATAAACAAACTATTATTATTATTAATTGCATTCACACAGGACTCACCGAATAGGGAGAAGAGAATCAAAAAGTTTGAACTGGCCGATGTGCTGGCTTCTGAATAGATGGTGGTTGTTGAAATGGTCGTCAAGCTCAACATGGAAAAAAGTAAAGCGCATCTATGATTTTCCTGTGGAAGAATTATAACTTAACTTTCGAAATACAGGGACCCAAAAGAAATATATTATGATAACTTTGAATACAAAATTGTGGTACATTGTTCGATTTCACTCACCTTGTACAGAGCGATCGAGATGACCACCCCAAAAAGTATAAGTACGAAGGTTAATATGAGAGCAACTCTCAGAAAACTCCTCGAGTAACTGTCGTGGGGACTGTTCAACTTCAAACTGCACATTACAACCCCGGAAATACCGAAAATCTGAAAAAAAATTTTATTAAAACCAGGTCGAAGGGAAATTTTATTCGAACTTACGAGATCTATGAACATCATAGTTAACCATCTCGCTTTGAGGGTGTAACAGAATTTCCCATCCTCATCCATGGTTTTCCCGACAGGACTGATCCCCAAGTTTTACTTTGATGTTTCCGGCAATTTCAGAGGGATGCTTATAGGGGTGCCGCAACTCCGATCTTCCCTCATCTCGTTCGGCTATTTTATCTTTTCAATCGATATTGTTGGAAAATCCGGTTGTGCTTCTTTTATTACTGTGTCCTTACGTGAATTCAGGCGATAATTATTCACCTAACAGTAAGTTGAGAAACAGTCCGGTTAAGGAAATTTCTTCCCTGTACGGATTCGAACCCAAGACTTGTTGGTCATAAGCCTAACGTGCTACCCACCACTCCACTGTCCCAGTTGATCAAAAAGAATATAATTGAACGTGATTATGAACCGTCAGAAAATAATCAAAGAAATGTATGAATTTAATTAACTATCGAATTAATTTACCGGTGAAGTAAAGAAATTCTATGACCCAAAACATTCCATCTTCAGATTTTCTGATTGAGGAAATCCGTATAATCAAGTTGGATAACCTCAGAGTAAAAGCAGACGTAGTTGTGTATCATTTCCGAGATCTAGGGGGAAAATTCGTCTGTTTTTCCCGGCGTCAGGATCTCTGGCGCCAGTGAAATGTACAGGTTTAGGCGTTCGGTAACAGAAGATCACATTTCTGTTATCGTTCATTTGTTGAAAGTTATTAGTCTGTTTCTCGCATAACCAGAACCATTTCAAAATCCAACGAATTATTGAATAAAAAAATCCTTATATTTCTGTAACAGCTGATTCGGTATAATTGACAAAAATCTGTCAAAAATTTCTTCAATTGTTTTCTAAAAGACGAAAATGCGAATCACTTGCAATGGATTCTATGCATCTCTTTCTCACTATGAAAATGAATGCCAAATTTTTTTATGGAATAGTTTGGGAAATTTTGTACAAAATTCTCAACGACTACTTATGTAACTGACGACTAATTAGATGCATAATTACTGATATACAATTTGATTACAGAACTTTTGAATTAATAATAACCACAAATTACATCCCTCAAACATAGAGGAAAATAATCGATGGAATATTAATCATTCTTTTTCCCTGGTTCTCTTCGTCGAAATCCATAATAATGTTTACAACTCCGACTGGAGGCAGAAAGTCTGTCGACGAGAAAGACGAAATTGCTCCGCTTCCCTCATATTGCAGATTGCTCTATCCTATTTTGCACGTTGAAATTCCTATGCATAATTCGGAAACAATATTCTAATACGAATGGTTAACATAGAAAGAGCCTGCAGTGCCTACAAGTTTGGTTGGTTCATCATCATGTTCATCAATTTTGTGAGTATATTTTTCATAAATTTTGTAGCGGCACCAAATTTTTTTTTTCCATTTCAGATGTTTGGTATATCTGGAATGACGGTCTGTAGTTTGAAATTAAAGTATGCCGATAATAGTGATACAAGGAATGGATTTTTCAAAATATCGATGATATTCGCATCGAGCAACCTAACGTTGAGTATTTTTTTATTGATAGCGATCATAAAGGTGAGAAACCATAGAAACCCATTTTTACTTAACATTCGATGGACAAAAAGAGAGGTTATTTAAAGACAACCATATCAGAGCCGAAAAATTTATGTTGTCACGAAATTAGGAAACTGTTCAGGTTCAGGAGAAATTAGAAAATATTTTCGAGAAAACTCACGGAAATTGAAAGATGATTAATCAACTGAACTTTCTGAACATAGTGTTCTGTGATTGTTTTTACCATAGACTATTCTACTTTTGATAAATCTATGGTTTTTATCGTCAGAAAGAGATGCATAGAATCCATAGATCACAGAAAACATTCAGTAGAATTGAAAGATGAATAATCAACTGAACTTTCTAAACGTAGTTTTCTGTGATTGTTTTAACCATAGACTTTTCTACTTTTGATGAATCTTTGTTTTTTATCGTAAGAAAGAGATGCATAGAATCCATAGTTGTTTAAACAATTAGATGGTCTTAATCTTAAAGAATTAACATTGAATATTTTTCAGAATAGCCATAAATACGCGTTCTTATATGCGTTTCTGAGTTTTATCAACTTATTCACTGCCGTAATATATATTGAGAGTAGTACAACGGCTAATTCTACGTTCATTATAATCTTTTCAGTTTTCGGTAAGTAGAATCTACTTTATTCAACTACTACTACTTAAACTCTGATTTTACTGCTTTCAATTGTACTTTATAACTTTTCTCAGCTTCACTTTGGCTCCTGTGGTTTTTGATCTACGGTGCGTATCAATTCCTCATCAAGAATACGTTGGAAACCGATTCTGCAACCATAACCCCCGTTTGAGCAACCATTTTACCACCAACCTAGGTTCCATTCAGATTCCAAACATCACAACAGGAAATTTCAAATAAAAATTGTTGTTACAATGAGAATAAATATTCTATGACTCATAATTTGGTAATAAAACCATAAAAAATTGTTATTACCTCCTAAAATATACGAGAAATATATAATGGGTAATTAAACCCTGAAATATTTATTATTCGTTTTTCCAACATTCAAAAGATGACAAAAATAATCCATTCTTTCACTTCGCAACTTTATTCAGGCGATATGCGGATTTATCCAACCCCACGTAGAAAGAGCTATGGCGCTGATGAGGTTGACTATCGGAAAAATGATCAAAGTGTATATCATAAAACCAACTGCGGCCAAAACCGAAAGTTGTCCAACAAAAATCAGCCCTTTGTGCGTCCTTTCGTGTAAGTTTTGGGTCTGGCTGATTTCTATCATCTTGTCTAGGAGAAACCGCAGAACGCACAGGACGGAATCCATCATCGGTGAAAGGTTGTACAACATCGCGAAAATTACGACGAAAGCGTTGTAGGAATGTTGACATAATGTTGTTAGCAGACTCAGGAAACTATATATTCTAGAAATAAATACAATTTTGATTAATTACTGATATCTTCGACGATGTATTTTTTTACTTACTCTTCCCTCGGTAATCCTTTTTGCTCTTGGTAATCGGCTAAAGGTTGACGAATTCTCTGCAAGTAGTAAGAAACATCTTGGAAATGAGCCATTATACCCTTATAACTTTTTTTCGGCTAAGTTTGTGGAAATGAAAGAAACTTCAAAAAAATTCTCTTAACCTTTCCCTCCATTTATATTTCAAAAATAACAATCATCTTATCAAAAATGTCACTTTTGACAACTTCATTGATCACTGTTTTCATCGTGAAAAATTAGATTTAAATCTTCTTCGTTATTTTAATACTAACAGATATTTCGAAATTAAAAAAAATTACTATTCCAGCAGTACACAACATTCGGTTCCAGGATATTCCAGAAGACAAAGATCATACTTTTGGGCCAATTTAGGGGGTACAAATCGACCCCCGAGATAATGGTATTTTCCTTCGAATTTCCGTGCACATAGTTTGGGAGCCGTTAGTGAAATTAGAAGTTCGGGTTTTATGCCTCCTTCACTTGGTTCTCCCGTCTCTATATCCCAACCGCTAGGAATATCTATGCTAAAATTAGAATTTTATTCCTTTCTTCATTGATTGACTGTTGAAAATCTTCACCTTGCTACTGGTACCTTCGATTTTTTCAAAATTTCTATGACAGGTACAAATTCGGGGCGAACAGGAGGTTTGAAACTGAATCCAAATAATGCATCTACGAGAAGACCATACTTTTCTAATCCGCTAGGTAGCTTGTCAACAACAGGGATATTCATGGATGTACACTGGTGCAGTAGATTATTATACAACGGCTTATCAACTCTTTTAGGGTAATATACTTCGGAGTTGTATCCGAATAATTTCATGTGTCTTGCGCATACAAGTCCATCCCCTCCGTTATTTCCTGGACCAACACATATCAAAAGTGCCTTATTGTTGAGTTCCTTAATTGGGAAGCATTTTGCGATTGCAGAGGCACAACTTAAACCAGCTAATTCCATAAGCTGATCTACCGAGAACTTATATTCATTGAAAAGGGCAACATCTATATCAATTGCCTCCTGTTGTTTGAGATACTTGACCATATTTTTGCAAGTAGTGATAGTTCTCTTGTGGATTGCTAAAACATTCATGAAGTATGAAGACTATGAAGTAATCTAAGAAATTGAAATTATTATTATCTGGATAAAAAACCTGAACATTATATTATTTACTTTTGGTAATTTCATTTTCTATGGTTTTTACTAGGGATGGCTAACTGTACGCGGAACTGATCCTTGGATCAGGTCCGGCTGGTCGGACTAATGGAACTGATCCCTACTGATAATTTAAACAGGTACGAGTACCAGTCCAGTCAATCATAATAACATAAACTGAATATAAAACATATTTTTCTGAACCGCCAAAATGTCCTCTACCAGTCTACCCGCAGGCACCATATCAAAGAGGAAGACTTTCACCATATTATCCATTTATTAGGCGCTGGTCTCCTCGAAACGCGACGGACCACCGACGCGGAGACGCCTTCGTCAATTTCCGAATTATATGTTAGGGAAACCACGAGCACGGTTTCCCTGAACCGCCGCATGCGACGTTCATTCAGGGGCCAGGGCTGGCCAGATTTAAAAGTTTGCCAGTGCCGGTTCATGTTCATATCTCCGAGTAATCTGAGTATCAACAAACTACTGTGGAAGCCGACCTGCGCAATAAGTCCGGACTAGAACTGATCTTTGAACTAGTTATTTCTCTGGACCGGATCAGGTCGGAACTGATCCATGAAATTATTGGGATCAGCCATAGCCTCCTTAATAAATATAGGCCATCCCTAAAATTGACCGTAGTTGAAGCAGTCTAATCTTTGATTGTATTTTGTGTACGTAAATATTTTATATCAAACTATTCATTAACAATTGAGTTATCTCCACAAATCACAATATCCATAATTCGAAGCAACTAACAATTCGGGAATGCATGCGCATGTGTTGTAATTTTTTCAGTTAAATTTAATTTTAGTTTGAAGTCATCCAATTTTATTTTTTTCAGTTTCAATGAGGCTGGTATTGCTGCGGTTCATTCTTGTGGATTTTCTTTCTCAAAGAATATTCAAGAACTGTAAATATAAACTTTTCAATTTGGGAGAAAAACTAGTCGATCTAGATGGTTTACTTCAAGAGCAGGATAAAGACTCATCAGGTTAATAAAACAAATGATTCCATTGGATTGGATATCAGCCATGAATTAATGGCCCTAAAGAGGCATAGATTGGATTCCACTATCTCAGCTTGCTATTGAATGGAGAAAGAATACCTACCAAAGCGATTAAAGGTATGTTGTTGAATGCAAAATAACACTCAATAGTCCTCCATTTCTGTTTATAGGTTATAATCAGAATAATTTAAATTTTTTTTCATATTGAAGCATCTGTTCGCAAATGATGTGAGTCCTCACTTCCATTCTGAGGAGTTAATAACGTTTGGTGGTGAGATTGTTCCCAAAGTTCCTTCCTTACAAATTATTTCGTATAGGATAGTCATGAAGTTTCACTCAGAACAAAATCTTGATATATTTCATAGTGTTAAATTATTCATGGAAATCAATTAACTTTTCATTTCTTTTTTCATGGAAGTTGCCAAAAGTTTACTTCGTTTCGAATAATTTAGACTCCTGTAATGTATTAGATTAGCGTGGTTGCTCTGAATGGTTTCAATATCAAACCAGGATTAATTTGGTTGATGTAACTAAACCTAAGATATATATTAATTGTTATTTGGTTTTCAGGTTCTGAAACTTGAAACCGTTCATACTGAAGAATTTTGTTAGCAAAGAGAAGAAAAGCACAAAAAGACATTAGATATAGATACGATTATCAATGCAAGTTGTCCAAGAGGCATAGAATAACGAGGTGTTGGAAGGTATGCTTTTGTATTTTCCTTGTGACTTGTTTATACTATCATCATGGTTCGATATCTCCATAAGGGAAAATTTTGTCTTTCAAATAAGAATTACCCACAAATGATAATTTTGTGGATTTTTACTTTCATTGAAAGAAATCCATAATTACTTCATTCACAAATCAACTGTTATAATGAATTTATGTACATTTTTATTTTTTTCAGTTTTAATAAGGCTGGTATTGCTGCCTCTCATTCTTGTGGATTTTCTTTCTCAAAGAATATTCAAGAAATGTAAATATAAACTTTTCAATTTGGGAGAAAAACTAGTAGATCTCGATCGTTTACTTCAAGATCAGGATAAAGACTCCATCAGGTTTATAAAACAAATGATTCCATTGGATATCAGCCATGAATTAATGACCCTAAAGAGGCATAGATTAGATTCCACCAAGGATGGATCCAGGATCTCTTTCTGGGGGGGGGGCACAAGGGGCGGAAGGCAAAAAAATATTCTAAGTATGTACCGTGATGGAATCTCCACAGTACACAAAAATTCAGTCTGGGGGGGGCACGTGGATTCCACTATCCCAGCTTGCTATTGAATGGAGAAAGAATACCTACCAAAGTGATGAAAGGTATGTTGTTGAATGCAAAATAACACTTAATAGTCCTCCATTTCTGTTTATATGTTATAATCAGAACAATTCTTTTTCTTATTGAAGCATCTGTTCGCAAATGATGTGAGTCCTCACTTCCATTCTAAGGAGTAAATAACGTTCGGTGGTGAGATTGGCTAACTTCTGTTTTATTTTTATACATTAATTATTCCGTTCCCAAAGTCCCTTCCTTACGAATTATTTCGTATAGAATAGTCATGAAGTTTCACTTGGAAAAATCTTGATATATTTCATAGTGTTCAATTTTTCATGGAAATCAAACCACATTTTATTTCTTTTGTCATGGAAGTTGCCAAAAGTTTAGTTTATTTTGAATAATTTAGACTTCAGTATTGTATAAGATCAGCATGGTTGTTCTGAATGGTTTTGAAAATCAAACCAGGATTGGTTTTGTAGATTTAACTGAACCTTAGAACAATATATTAATTTTTATTTGGTTTTTAGGTTCTGAAACTTGAAACCGTTCATGCTGAAAAATTTCGTTAGCAAAGAAGAAAATCACAAAAAGACATTAGATATAGATACGATTATCAATGCAAGTTGTCCGAGAGGCAGAGAATAACAAGGTGTTAGAAGGTATGCTTTTGTATTTTCCTCGTGACTCGTTTATACTATCATTATGGTTCGATATCTCAATTAGAGTAAATTTTGTCTTTTGAATAAGAATTATCCGCAAATGATAATTGTGGATTTTTACTTTCATTGAAAGAAATCCATAATTCTCTTTATTCATAAATCAACTGTTATAATGAATTTATGTACATTGACACTTTTCATATTCAAGTGTATCTGGGCGCAATCTATACTGAAGTGGAAAGAGTATTGTTTCAATCTTAAAGAATACTTCAATTTTATAGTTGTAACAGGGTTACCTTTGCCATATGCGTATAGATGGCGCTAGAGGTAACCAATAAATTGCGTTATGGTGGATGCGGTGTAACAAGTTCGAATGGTTCCTCATAGCGCATCCACCATATTGGCTATAGGACAGACCGCAGGCTGTTTTCTTTCTGTTCTATTTTACTGTAGTATTGTTCATGTTGTGGTGGTTGCTCCTCTGAATAATTTCAATATTCAATCAGGATTTGTTTTCTCGTTCCAACATATCCTCATATATTATTCGATGTTTCAGATTTGGAGTAGTTGTATTCTTATCTGTTATTGTGAAATATTTCTTTTGCATAACAAGGATGAATCCGTGAACGCAGTTATATGAGTGACGGAGAAGACCTTGGTTATGAGAGGTATGATTTTATATTATTTATTTATTTTATTTTTTTTTTCAATTATCATCGAAAAAAATTTCAAAAAGCACTGCCTTGAAGTCAGGAGCTTTTGAGCGCTCATTCATCCACCTTATAGATAGATTCGGATTCTACAGTTTTGGATACAAATTGAAAAAAATTTCAAACTATGGCGAAATTCCAGACTTCATGTCAGTGCTATTTTGTCGATAATTCGCTAGAATATCCTACGATATCTATGGTCTTGGTTATGCGATCTGGACAAAATTTTCCACGTTGTTTGAATACATTATTATTCAACTGTGTGCAAAATATCATTCCAATCCAATGGGTAGTTTCGAAATTATCGGGAAAAAAATATTTCGAACGACCATATTTACGGAACCCCTGGTCTAATTCTGCTCATTGATAAATGTGACTGTGACATTCGAGATCCAAACCTTTCCTGAAGATTTCAAGACCCTAGGACTATCCGTTCAAAAGTTATAATTTTCTATGTAACTAGTCATGCGATCTGGAAGAAATGTAGCTTGGATATATCATTCTCCATTAAAATACAAAATTTCCTCACGATCAAATTCATAGTTTTGAACTCATCGAAAAAACAAAATTACAAACGACCATATTTATGGAACCCCTAGTCCAATTTTGCTTATTGATCGCAACATTCCAGATCCACACCTATCCTGAAAATTTCAAGTCACTAGGCCTTTCCATTACAAAGTTATAATTTTCTATGGTTCTGGTCATGTGATCTAGGGACTTGAAATTTTCAGGATAGGTGTGGATCTCGAATGTTGCGGTCACGTTCATCAATAAGCAAAATTAGACTAGGGGTTCCGTAAATATAGCCAGTCAAACTTTTTTTTTCCTGATAATTTCGAAACTACTTATTGGATTGGAATGAAATTTCGCACATAGATGAAGAATAATGTGTTCAAACTACGTGGGATATTTTGTCCAGATCGCATTACCAAGACAATAGATACCGTAGAAAATTCTAGCGAATTATCGAAAAAAATTGGTCACCTAAAGCACTGACTTGAAGTCTGGATTTTCGACTTAGTTTGAAATTTTTTTTAACTGCTGTCAAAATCTTTCCAATTGGTTTCTAAAACTGGAGAATGCGAATCTACCTATAAGGTGGATGAACGAGCGCTCAAAATTTCCTGACTTCACGGCAGTGCTTTTCGTAATTTTTTTCACCTTTACTTGTGAATTATATTATGGTGGATGCGTTGAATTGAGTTGTTATAGTTCCTCAGAGTGCATTCGTCGTATTGCTATACTTTGGGCAGACCCCAGGCTATTTTTCTTTGCTTCATTTGTACAGTAGATTGGTTATTTTGGGCTGGCCTAGACTAATTCCAATATTCAATCAGGATTGGTTTTTTCTTTGTATCAACATGCTATAATATTAATTATCCTGTTTGCATGCACTGAAATCGTAATATTAATCATCATTTGATCTTTCAGATTCGGAGGCGTTGTATGTAGTCATTCATTATAAAGGATTTCTTTCCCAAAACGCAGATAAATCGCAAGGCAGGGAAGCCCTGGGTGATGGAAGGTATGATTTTATATTTGGAACGAGACTTGTAAAAGATTTAGATTGTCCATGGAAAAACGGGTTGCATATCATATTCGAAATCAGCGTCGTCAGTCACTTATACCTTGTAGTTCTTTCTATTCCTTATATACAGGGTGTTTCCAAATTCGACTTGACCTTTGGACAACGTGTTAGTACGACTCATTTGCTGTTGTTTATTACCAACTTTCAAATCATACAAATTCTTCTTCAACGTCTATTACAGCATATTTTCACTTTTTTCATACATATCATATCGTTCTCTGATGAAAATAATCCAAAAGTATAATCAATCTTGCTCAACGTAGAAAAAATTGACGAGAAATGAAGTAGGGTGAGTAATTTTTCAAAAAACTCAAATAACTCGTAAACTTTTCATTTTTGGAAATCAATATGGCACAAATAACAGCAAATGAGTCATACTAACACTTCCTCCATGGTTCACGTCGAATTTGGAAACACCCTGTATATGCTTCTGATTCCATACCGTTTTTTGAATTGATTGTCGAATTTTTACCCAATATGTACTTGGAATTACATTAGGGTGGATGCGCTGTAATGAGTTGAAATAGTTCATCAGTGGGCATCCACCATATTGCTAAGGTTAGGAAAGACCCCAGACTGTTATCTTTTGTTTCATTCGAACTGTAGTATCTGATATTTTGAGGTGGCCTCTAAATAATTCTAATTTTTAATCAGGATCTGTTTTTTTTTGTTCTAACATGCTCTGGATTCATAATATTAATAATTGTTCAATTTTTCAGATTCAGAGGCGTTTTATTTGTATCTGTTACTGTGAATGAGATCTTTCGTCAAACGAAGATAAATCACAAAACGCGGTTAGATGGATAGCAGAGAAAACTTAGGTGATGGAAGGTATGATTTCATATTATAATCGAGCTTACGTGAAGAAAACTGATCTCATATTCGGAATCAGAGTGATCAATTTCTTATATCTGATGTTCTTCTATTTCATAACCTTTTTCATATCCGTACCCCAGAGCAAAAGGGTATTAAGTCACAAAATGTGAGTTTTACAGGAGAGCCTAAAATACTTGCATTTTTCGTTTGATTCGCGTTGTGATTAAGGACTTGATACTATGTTATTTTCGTTATTTTAAGTCCAATCATCTTGAAGGTAGACCGCTAAATAGAGCGCGTAATTTAAATGAAGGTGAGCCAAAAACCCGAAAATTGAAATTTTGGACTTAATACCCTTTTGCTCTGAGGTACGGATATTGATTCTCGATAGTTACCACCCATGGAAGAACAGATTGTTTTTTTGGAATAGGCGTTATCTATTCTATTTGGTAGTTCTTCAAACGATTGGTTTAAAAAACATACAGAGCTCAGAGATTTTTTTCTGTACTATTTTTGTTTTTGTAGTAACTTCATAGTAATTATTAGAAATATGATTTGTTTCACATAATTTCTGAAAATCACTTTCGTTTCACAGGGAGAGGCCTCCTGGAGGCTTTGCACATTGCAGATGAAGAATTGGAGCCAACGTTCTGCCAACAATGGATCTGAAGAGATGAGATTAATATACAACAAATTTTTGTTTATATATGTTACTGATGTGAATTCGACCCAATAAAATTATGAACGAAATTTTTGGTTTATTTATAGTTCAAGAAGTATTTATGGGGCTGCCATCTGACGGCAAAAGCTCCTAGTTTTCCCTGAACAGGTGCTGCTCCCCGTGGCAGAATCCCGAACATCCTAGACATGTGCCGCCCTCTAGTGGGAAAAGCCCGAAGTTATTTGTTTGTCTGGTGCTGCCACTCTTTATGTGTGTATGTTTTGTAAACCATCGGATCTTTTCGAAAATCACAAGAAAGAGGCATTAAGCAAAGCTGAATCCAAATTTGCAATCAGTTCATTTTTAAAAAATCTTATTCGCGAGTTATTGACAAAAATGTAATCAAAAATGGCACTTTTCTACCTGAGTGTACACCAAAATCTGACGAAAAATTCGACAAATTGTCCGTGCTCCTGAAATTTGATTAAATTTCACAGTCGACGGACTAGAGTTCGAGTGTAATTATGATCCCTGATCCAATTGGTCCAGTGTGAAAAGTGGATTTGATGAGAGTACTTTTCTACCTGAGTGTACTCAAAATATCAGAAAAAATAGTCTGAGCACCGAACTGATGTTAGATTCGGTATCTACATCCCCTAATTATCTCGAAAACATCCCTTATATGTCATATTTCCGATTTCGATTTTTTAACTTCAAAGGGGGGACCCTTGGGTAAATTTCAAAAATTTTTTTCATCGGATCTTTTCGAAAATCACAAGAAAGAGGCATTAAGCAAAGCTGAATCCAAATTTGCAATCAGTTCATTTTTAAAAAATCTTATTCGCGAGTTATTGACAAAAATGTCATCAAAAATGGCACTTTTCTACCTGAGTGTACACCAAAATCTGACGAAAAATTCGACAAATTGTCCGAGCTCCTGAAATTTGATTAAATTTCACAGTTGACGGACTAGAGTTCGAGTGTAATTATGATCCCTGATCCAATTGGTCCAGTGTGAAAAGTGGATTTGATGAGAGTACTTTTCTACCTGAGTGTACTCAAAATATCAGAAAAAATAGTCTGAGCACCGAACTGATGTTAGATTCGGTATCTACATCCCCTAATTATCTCGAAAACATCCCTTATATGTCATATTTCCGATTTCGATTTTTTAACTTCAAAGGGGGGACCCTTGGGTAAATTTCAAAAAGCGTAAAGCGGAACTAATTAATTCACCATAATTCCTGTAGAGGACGCTGAACCACAACTAGCGCCACCTAGTGGGCAAGAGCTGAACTAGGAATTTTCAGTACAGAAACCTGCCTTCCTATTTAAGAACTTCCAGCTATTGCCGGCAGGTGGCAGCACCCGACATACAAACAACTAGCGCCACCTAGTGGACAAGAGCTGAACTAGAAATTCACAAGAGTTTCAGTACAGAAACCTGCCTTCCTATAGAAGGATTTCGAGCTATTGCCGACAAGTAGCAGCACCAGACAAACAAATAACTTCGGGCTTTTCCCACTAGAGGGCGGCACATGTCTAGGAAGTTCGGGATTCTGCCACGAGGAGCAGCACCTGTTCAGGGAAAACTAGGAGCTTTTGCCGTCAGATGGCAGCCCCATAAATACTTCTTGAACTATAAATAAACCAAAAATTTCGTTCATAATTTTATTGGGTCGAATTCACATCAGTAACATATATAAACAAAAATTTGTTGTATATTAATCTCATCTCTTCAGATCCATTGTTGGCATACGTTGGCAGAACGTTGGCTCCAATTCCGCATCGTCAATGTGCAAAGCCTCCAGGAGGCCTCTCCCTGTGAAACGAAAGTGATTTTCAGAAATTATGTGAAACAAATCATATTTCTAATAATTACTATGAAGTTACTACAAAAACAAAAATAGTACAGAAAAAAATCTCTGAGCTCTTTATGTGTGTATGTTTTGTAAACCAATCGTTTGAAGAACTACCAAATAGAATAGACAACGCCTTTTCCAAAAAATCAATCTGTTCTTCCATGGGTGGTAACTATCGAGAATCAATATCCGTACCTCAGAGCAAAAGGGTATTAGGTCCAAAATTTCAATTTTCGGGTTTTTTGGCTCACCTTCATTTAAATTACGCACTCTATTTAATGGTCTACCTTCAAGATGATTAGACTTAAAATAACGAAAATAACATAGTATCAAGTCCTTAATCACAACGCGAATCAAACGAAAAATGCGAGTATTTTACGCTATCCTGTAAAACTCACATTTTGTGACTTAACCCTTTCGGCCCTGGCGGCGGCATTTGCCACCACTGACTTCACAGAGTTCAACGTACACCTAGCAAGTGTATTTGAAGACCTGGTGGTGGAATTTGCCACTACTTCATAGTTCCTATACGAATACTGAGAACTACCTCATATTTGTTGAAAAACTTGCTAGAAGGTTGCTTGTAAGCAAATTCATAGAAAAAAAATTATTTTTTTATAAAATATAAAAAAAGACTCTAAATTGATAGTTAATGAACTTATGATAACAATAATCATGATAAAAATAAAATCAAAAAGTCAGGGCTGAAAGGGTTAATACCTTTTTGAGCGCTCGTACAACTTACACGAGGGCTATATCATTTCGTCACGATGTCTGTATTTTTCGAATTTTGAGCCGAAAATGGTCTCAATCGACTATGTTCGACTCACTGATGACGAATCCGTCGGAAAATTCGAGTCTGTCCGTCCGGCCGTCCGTCAGCACGATAACTCTCGAACGGATCAACCTAGAGACTTGAAATTTTCAGTGTAGGTTCAGATCCCGAATGCCTCGGTTAAGTTCGTTAATGGGCCAAATTCCACCATGGGTTCCGTAAATATGGCCGTTCAAAGTTTTGTTTCCCTGATTACTTCGAAACTACAGATTCGATCGAGTTGAAACTTTGCACTCAAATGAAGAATGAGGTGTTCAAGGTACATGTGAAATTTTGTCCAGATCGCATGACCAGAACCATAGAAACAATAGAAAATTGTAACTTTTGAACGGAAACGCCTAGGGACTTGAAATTTTCAGGATAGGTTTGGTTCTGGAATGTCGTGATGACGTTTATCTATGAGCAGAATCTACCTACAAGGTGCATGTACGAGCGCTCAAAAGCTCCTGCCTTCACGGCAGTGCTTTTCGTAATTTTTGCTCTGAGGTACGGATATGAAAAAGGTTATGAAATTAGAAGAACATCAAATATAAGAAATTGATCACTCTGATTCCGAATATGAGATTAGTTTTCTTCACGTAAGCTCGATTATAATATGAAATCATACCTTCCATCACCTAAGTTTTCTCTGCTATCCATCTAACCGCGTTTTGTGATTTATCTTCGTTTGACAAAAGATCTCATTCACAGTGACAGATACAAATAAAACGCCTCTGAATCTGAAAAATTAAACAATTATTAATATTATAAATCCAAAGCATGTTGAAACAAAAAAAAACAGATCCTGATTAAAAATTAAAATTATTTAGAGGCCACCTCAAAATATCAGATACTACAGTTCGAATGAAACAAAAGATAACAGTCTGGGGTCTTTCCTAACCATAATTTTGTCTGACGCTCCGCGTACTGAAACGGTCCAACTTAGATGTGGCGCACTCCCGAGGCATATCGGGTACGCCCCAGACGGTCGCTGGAAAGCGGCAATTGTAGCCTGCACCCCTTTCCGGCTTCAACTTCGCATCTGCAACTTGTAAGGCTGTCCTACTTCGTGAAAACCCAACCCTGCAAATTAAGAAACATGTATAAGCATTTCAGGTCACATAATTACTAAAAAGCAAATCCTGATGAAAAATTCGAATCATTCACAGCGCATTTCCCACGAAATAACCAATAATACCGTTTAAATGGAAAAAAACCCCCTTAAATCCAACAATAAACCATTTGATATGAATTGAAGATGAGGAGGAACCAATTTTTATCAATTTATAAGAAATTCCCAACTTCCAATATTCGAGCATTCTTCAAATAAAATTTGAAATATCGATACCTTTTTGCCAAATTATCGTAAGCCTCAACGTAGTACGTTGAGGCTTACGATAATTTGGCAAAAAGGTATCGATATATGTGTCATTTGTAGTAACATTGATGTGGAAAACTGTGAAAATTAATTTTTGCATTATCAAGCAGTGGGAAGTTCAGTTATCAATTGCGCTTTGCCTAGGATTAAGATTGCCTGAGGTCTGTCCAAAATATAATAATATGGTGGGATACACTCTGATGAACTTTACAGACTCATTAGAGCGCATCTAACATCTATTCACGAACATCTCTTACAGGACGAAGGTAACTTTCAAGATTCAATAAGATAAAGGGTATGAGCAGATAAAAGGAATAGGAAGAACTACCAGATAAAAGAAATCGAGCACACTGATTTCTAACAAGCAATCTGTTTTCTATGAAGTATCTAAACATTTATATAAGTCTCAATGAAAATATAAAATCATACCTCTCATAACCCAGGTCTCCCCTGTCACTCATATACCTGCGTTTAAGGATTCATCCTCATTATGCAAAATAAATCCTTCACAATAACGGATAAGAACACAATACCTCCAAATCTGAAATATACAATAATATAATATTACAGTTTCAGGGCATGCTAGAACGAGAAAACAAATCCTGATTTAATATTGAAATTATTCAGAGGAGCAACCACCACAACATGAACAATACTACAGTTAAAATGAACAAAATAATACAGCCTGCGGTCTGTCTAAATAGCTATTATGGTGGATGCGCTATGAGGAACCAATAACTTGCTACACCGCCTCCACCATAACCCAATTTATTGGATACCTCTAGTCATCTATAAGCATATGGCAAAACTATGAAAATTAAAGTACTCTCTAAGATTGAAACAATACTCTTTCCACTTCAGTATAGATTGCGCCCAGATACACTTGAATATGAAAAGTATCAATGTACATAATAAATTCATTATAATATTTGTTAAGTTGCAGTTGATTTGTGAATGAAGATAATTATGGATTTCTTTCAATGAAAATAAAAATCCACAAGTATCATTTGTGGATAATTCTTATTCGAAAGACAAAATTTTGTCTTATAGAGATATCGAACCATGATGCTTGTATGAACAAGTCGCAAAGAAAATACAAAAGCATACCTTCTAATACATTGTTATTCTCTGCCTTTCGGACAACTTGCATTGATAATCGAATCTATATCTAATGTGATTTTTTTCTTCTTTTCGCTAACAAAATTCTTCAGCATAAACGGTTTCAAGTTTCAGAACCTTAAAACCAAATAAAAATTAATATATTGTTCTTGGGTTTAGTTACATCAACCAAACCAATGCTGGTTTGATTTTTAAAACCAATCAGAGCAACTACGCTGATCTAATACAATACTGGAGTCTATATTATTCAAAACGAAGTAAACTTTTGGCAACTTCCATCAAAAAATAAATAAAATGTGAATTGATTTCCATGAAAAATTAAACACTATGAAATATATCAAGAATGCCTTTTCTATATGAAATAATTCGTAAGGAAGGAACTTTGGGAACGGAATAATTAATATATAAAAAATAAAATAATGACTTAATACCCTTTTGCTCTGAGGTACGTATATGAAAAAGGTTATGAAATTAGAAGAAGATCAAATATAAGGAATTGATCACTCTGATTCCGAATATGAGATCAGTTTCCTTCACGTAAGCTTGATTATAATATGAAATCATACCTTCCATCACCTAAGTTTTCTCTGCTATCCATCTAACCGCGTGTTGTGATTTATCCTCGTTTGACAAAAGATCTCATTCACAGTAACATATACAAATAAAACGCCTCTTAATCTGAAAAATTAAACAATTATTAATATTATGAATCCAAAGCATGTTAGAACAAAAAAAAAACAGATCCTGATTAAAAATTAAAATTATTTAAAGGCCACCTCAAAATATCAGATACTACAGTTCGAATGAAACAAAAGATAACAGTCTGGGGTCTTTCCTAACCTTAGCAATATGGTGGATGCCCACTGATGAACTATTTCAACTCATTACAGCGCATCCACCCTAATGTAATTCCAAGTACATATTGGGTAAAAATTCGACAATCAATTCAAAAAACGGTATGGAATCAGAAGGGTGTTTCCAAATTCGACGTGAACCTTGGAAGAAGTGTTAGTATGACTCATTTGCTGTTATTTGAGCCATATTTATTGATATCCAAAAATGAAGTTTACGAGTTATTTGAGTTTTTTGAAAAATTACTCACCCTACTTCATTTCTCGTCAATTTTGTCTACCTTGAGCAAGATTGATTATACTTTTGGATTATTTTCATCAGTGAAGGATATGATATGTTTGAAAAAATTGAAAATATGCTGTAATAGACGTTGAAGAAGAATTTGTATGATTTGAAAGTTGGTGATAAACGACAGCAAATGAGTCGTACTAACACGTTGTCCAAAGGTCAAGTCGAATTTGGAAAGACCCTGTATATAAGGAATAGAAAGAACTACAAGGTATAAGTGACTGACGACGCTGATTTCGAATATGATATGCAATCCGTTTTTCCATGGACAATCTAAATCTTTTACAAGTCTCGTTCCAAATATAAAATCATACCTTCCATCACCCAGGGCTTCTCTGCCTTGCGATTTATCTGCGTTTTGGGAAAGAAATCCTTTATAATGAATGACTACATACAACGCCTCCGAATCTGAAAGATCAAATGATGATTTATATTACGATTTCAGTGCATGCAAACAGGATAATTAATATTATAGCATGTTGATACAAAGAAAAAACCAATCCTGATTGAATATTGGAATTAGTCTAGGCCAGCCCAAAATAACCAATACTACTGTACAAATGAAACAAGGAAAAATAGCCTGGGGTCTGCCCAAAGTATAGCAATACGACGAATGCACTCTGAGGAACTATAACAACTCAATTCAACGCATCCACCATAATATAATTCACAAGTATAAGGTGAAAAAAATTACGAAAAGCACTGCCGTGAAGTCAGGAGATTTTGAGCGCTCGTATATCCACCTTATAGGTAGATTCGCATTCTCCAGTTTTAGAAACCAATTGGAAAGATTTTGACAGCAGTTAAAGAAAATTTCAAACTAAGTCGAAAATCCAGACTTCAAGTCAGTGCTTTAGGTGACCAATTTTTTTCGATAATTCGCTAGAATTTTCTACGGTATCTATGGTCTTGGTAATGCGATCTGGACAAAATATCCCACGTAGTTTGAACACATTATTCTTCATCTATGTGCGAAATTTCATTCCAATCCAATCAGTAGTTTCGAAATTATCAGGAAAAAAAAAAAGTTTGACTGGCTATATTTACGGAACCCCTAGTCTAATTTTGCTTATTGATGAACGTGACCGCAACATTCGAGATCCACACCTATCCTGAAAATTTCAAGTCCCTAGATCACATGACCAGAACCATAGAAAATTATAACTTTGTAATGGAAAGGCCTAGAGACTTGAAATTTTCAGGATAGGTGTGGATCTGGAATGTTGCGATCAATAAGCAAAATTGGACTAGGGGTTCCATAAATATGGTCGATTGAAATTTTGTTTTTTCGATGATTTCAAAACTATGAATTTGATCGTGAGGAAATTTTGTATTTTAATGGAGAATGATATATCCAAGCTACATTTTTTCCAGATCGCATGACTAGTAACATAGAAAATTATAACTCTCACACATTTATCAATGAGCAAAATTGGACCAGGGGTTCCGTAAATATGGTCGTTCGAAATATTTTTTTCCCGATAATTTCGAAACTACCCATTGGATTGGAATGATATTTTGCACACAGTTGAATAATAATGTATTCAAACAACGTGGAAAATTTTGTCCAGATCGCATAACCAAGACCATAGATATCGTAGGAAATTCTAGCGAATTATCGACAAAATAGCACTGACATGAAGTCTGGAATTTCGCCTTAGTTTGAAATTTTTTTTCCATTTGTGTCCAAAACTGTAGAATTCGAATCTATCTATAAGGTGGATGAATGAGCGCTCAAAAGCTCCTGACTTCAAGGCAGTGCTTTTTAAAAATTTTTTCGATGATAATTGAAAAAAAAAATTAAATAAATAAATAATATAAAATCATACCTCTCATAACCAAGGTCTTCTCCGTCACTCATATAACTGCGTTCATGGATTCATCCTTGTTATGCAAAAGAAATATTTCACAATAACGGATAAGAATACAACTACTCCAAATCTGAAACATCGAATAATATATGAAGATATGTTGGAACGAGAAAACAAATCCTGATTAAATATTGAAATTATTCAGAGGAGCAACCACCACAACATGAACAATACTACAGTAAAAAAGAACAGAAAGAAAACAGCCAGCGGTCTGTCCTATAGCCAATATGGTGGATGCGCTATGAGGAATAATTCGAACTTGTTACACCGCATCCACCATAACGCAATTTATTGGTTACCTCTAGCGCCATCTATACGCATATGGCAAAGGTAACCCTGTTACAACTATAAAATTGAAGTATTCTTTAATATTGAAACAATACTCTTTCCACTTCAGTATAGATTGCGCCCAGATACACTTGAATATGAAAAGTATCAATGTACATAAATTCATTATAACAGTTGATTTGTGAATAAAAATAATTATGGATTTCTTTAAATGAAAGTAAAAATCCACAATTATCATTTGCGGGTAATTCTTATTCAAAAGACAAAATTTACTCTAATTGAGATATCGAACCATAATGATAGTATAAACGAGTCACGAGGAAAATACAAAAGCATACCTTCTAACACCTTGTTATTCTCTGCCTCTCGGACAACTTGCGTTGATAATCGTATCTATATCTAATGTCTTTTTGTGATTTTCTTCTCTTTGCTAACGAAATTCTTCAGCATGAACGGTTTCAAGTTTCAGAACCTAAAAACCAAATAAAAATTAATATATAGTTCTAAGGTTCAGTTAAATCTACAAAACCAATCCTGGTTTGATTTTCAAAACCATTCAGAACAACCATGCTGATCTTATACAATACTGAAGTCTAAATTATTCAAAATAAAGTAAACTTTTGGCAACTTCCATGAAAAAAGAAATGAAATGTGAATTGATTTCCATGAAAAATTAAACACTATGAAATATATCAAGATTTTGTTCTAAGTGAAACTTCATGACTATTCTATACGAAATAATTCGTAAGGAAGGGACTTTGAGAACGGAATAATTAATGTATAAAAATAAAACAGAAGTTAGCGAATCTCACCACCGAACGTTATTTACTCCTTAGAATGGAAGTGAGGACTCACATCATTTGCGAACAGATGCTTCAATAAGAAAAAGAATTGTTCTGATTATAACATATAAACAGAAATGGAGGACTATTGAGTGTTATTTTGCATTCAACAACATACCTTTCATCGCTTTGGTAGGTATTCTTTCTCCATTCAATAGCAAGCTGGGATAGTGGAATCCACGTGCCCCCCCCAGACTGAATTTTTGTGTACTGTGGAGATTCCATCACGGTACATACTTAGAATATTTTTTTGCCTTCCGCCCCTTGTGCCCCCCCCCAGAAAGAGATCCTGGATCCGCCCTTGGTGGAATCTACTAGTTTTTCTCCCAAATTGAAAAGTTTATATTTACATTTCTTGAATATTCTTTGCGAAAGAAAATCCCCAAGAATGAGCAGCAGCAATACCAGCCTCATTAAAACTGAAAAAAATAAAAATGTACATAAATTCATTATAACAGTTGATTTGTGAATAAAGATAATTATGGATTTCTTTCAATGAAAGTAAAAATCCACAAAATTATCATTTGTGGGTACCTAATTCTTATTCGAAAGACAAAATTTTCTCTTATGGAGATATCGAACCATGATGATAGTATAAACAAGTCACAAGGAAAATACAAAAGCATACCTTCCAACACCTTGTTATTCTCTGCCTCTTGGACAACTTGCATTGATAATCGTATCTATATCTAAGTCTTTTTGTGATTTTCTTCTCTTTGCTAACAAAATTCTTCAGCATGAACGGTTTCAAGTTTCAGAACCTGAAAACCAAATAACAATTAATATATATCTTAGGTTTAGTTACATCAACCAAATTAATCCTGGTTTAATATTGAAACCATTCAGAGCAACCACGCTAATCTAATACATTACAGGAGACTAAATTATTCGAAACGAAGTAAACTTTTGGCAACTTCCATGAAAAAAGAAATGAAAAGTTAATTGATTACCATGAATAATTTAACACTATGAAATATATCAAGATTTTGTTCTAAGTGAAACTTCATGACTATCCTATACGAAATAATTTGTAAGGAAGGAACTTTGGGAACAATCTCACCACCAAACGTTATTAACTCCTCAGAATGGAAGTGAGGACTCACATCATTTGCGAACAGATGCTTCATTATGAAAAAAAATTTAAATTATTCTGATTATAACCTATAAACAGAAATGGAGGACTATTGAGTGTTATTTTGCATTCAACAACATACCTTTAATCGCTTTGGTAGGTATTCTTTCTCCATTCAATAGCAAGCTGAGATAGTGGAATCCAATCTATGCCTCTTTAGGGCCATTAATTAATGGCTGATATCCAATCCAATGGAATCATTTGTTTTATTAACCTGATGAGTCTTTATCCTGCTCTTGAAGTAAACGATCAAGATCTACTTGTTTTTCTCCCAAATTGAAAAGTTTATATTTACAGTTCTTGAATATTCTTTGAGAAAGAGAATCCACAAGAATGAACAGCAGCAATACCAGCCTCTTCAAAACTGAAAAAAATAAAATTGGATGAGTTGAAACTAAAATTAAATTTAACTGAAAAAATTACAACACATGCGCATGCATTCCCGAATTGTTAGTTGCTTCGAATTATGGATATTGTGATTTGCGAAGATTATTCAATTGTTAATGAATAGTTTGATATAAAATATTTACGTACACAAAAATTATTAGTCTATGGCAATAAGTCCGGACTAGAACTTGGACTGGAACTGATCTTCGGAGTAGTTGTTTCTCTGGACCGGATCAGGTCGGAACTGATCCATGAAATTATTGGGATCAGACATCCCTAGTTTTTACCGACTTTCAGGGGTGGATATGAATAATTTTTTTTAATCGAAATAAGTCTTTTGGGAAATATACTGTACGTTTCTGTTTTTCCTCAAATATCTAAGGCACTCTTGCGAAGAGCATTCGAGATGTTTTCGATTTGGAGGAGTTGTTTGTATCATATTCGCGATTCTAACTACTGAAGAGGGCGCTGCGAAATGTAAGCAAACATGGAGGAAAACGAGTGGTTTTTCGGGATTTATTGTAGTGGAACGGATTATTTTAGGTGTTTTTCAGGTTTTTCCTTTAATTTTGTGAAGAATTCTTAGTGAATAATTGGATTATTGATAGTGTTGGGTCAAGTTTATTGATTTAAGGCGAACCGATTGGTTTTTCATTTTCAATAAAATCGAAATTGATAATAATGCAACAGGAAAAATGAGCACTATTTGAGTTTGACGACAGTGTTCAATTATTTGGAAGCTTCACCTTATAGTTGATCATTTGTGCTTTTCTTCGGTCAATTTTTTCCACTATGCCAAAAGCATTGGGGACATAAACTGCTGAGGCATCTTTCTTATGAAATTTATGAAAATGTATAGTCCTGTTTTGATTTTTCGTCGAGGAGCAATTTAAGACACAACAATTGCGATTTGTAAACTATTTGTTTTTCTAGTACTAGAACTTTGTTCACTCATTGTTATATAATCCAATGTCCTAAAATTCATGTACTATTTAAACATAAAATCGTTTAATTCAGACTTCACCTCAAAGATGATTATAATTTCTTTCTTACAGAAAGATTAAGTTGCAGTCATTTGAAATACGAAGATCAATTTCATAACACTCTTGTAAATAATTATTGAATTATCTTTCCGAATCACCACTCAAACCTGCCTCAGAAAATTGGACTCAAATTTGTAACCTTAAATTCAATAACTTTGTGAACGTTTTTCAACTCAATAACACTGGTATAAAACCTTACCGTCTATTTTTTTCGATACCAATTTTTTTTCTGAATATACTTTACGAATACCTGGTTTCTGGATATAAAATAAAAATATCTGGCTTAAAAGCACGTGGAATATGAAAACAATACTAGTTTTCTAGGTATGGGATTTTGCCGACAGATGGCGTTTAAACTCTTAGAGTGGCGAATAGTTCAGGAGGGGCTTTATATTTTTGACATAAATGTTCTAGAACAAGCTGCATAAGACAGAACCTAACCTCAAATACCATTAACCAAGAAATTTGCCTCTGTTGACAAAGAATATTTTGATTTCAGAAACCATCTGGAAAATAGATGAAATAGCGTATGAATATATACCGTATTGGTGTCTCATAAATAATTATGTTTGGTGTTATTGTTTCTGGTCGCTTGGTGAGATGTAATTCAGTCTATAGATCAATCGGATCAATACCAAATCAAGATTGTATTGATTTGATAAAATCAATTTTCTTTACATTTTACACAATCGAGAACATGTTTTATTTCAGGTACAAACTGAGTTTCAACCAATAAGCCATAGTCAATTTTTAACGACTATACCTGATGCCGATAGCATAAATCATGTAGTAGTGTTCTTAACCGGAATAAGCCCATTTCCTGAAGGCACAGCAGGACAAGGTTAGTTTGTTTCCTATATAAATGCCCAAGTATTTATAGTTTATTTTTTCAGTTTACTTCAGCTGGCCCGATCCCAACGCTCCACCGAATTGGCAAGTTTTGGGCCACATATCCAATTCGAAGCCTTCGGCCATATTTAAAATCTCATCTTTGAAAAAACTACACGAAATAAACAGCTATTCCAACACAATGTTCGGTCAGAGCAATATTTGTCATAACGCCCAAATAGGAATTTCAATAGGTAAAATCGAAATTGAACACCGATTTCGAATTATTTATGATAATTGTTTCAGAGCCTATCATGAACATAACCGAAGTCCCTTCCCCGAGCGGTCCCGAGAACAACATAACGTTCGCTCAGAAAATGTTGGAGAATTTCATGAACTTTATTTTGAGCTACTCGATCACTCAACCCAATATGGTACCTGATCCGACGGCTACGTATGTCCCTCTATCGACAGTCCAGAGTTGGTACACGAATTTCGAACGGAGACTAACGCAAAACCCTAACTTTTGGAAGACATAGAAGTCTTTCAATGAAAAGAATCGAATTTATGATAATTCTCATCGCTTATTTTATGCAGCATTACTTTAGGTCTGTTAACTTGAAGTTTTCGCACATATCTCAAAGAGGATTTTCAGTGTTATTTGAGGAAAACGTTTTTGAAAGGAGTTGGGGAAATGTGTGGAAAATTCGAGTGAAATTGATTTTAACATAAAATTGGGTATTCTAGGATATATTTACAGTTTTCTTCCTAAAATGTTCATTTTTCTAGATTTTTCATTGAAAATTAATATTCTTCATTCATTTCAAACTAATGCATTTTCTCATTGATAACCTCGTTCAATTAGTGTATCCCAGTTTTAACTGATTCTCGAATAAACTAAGCTTAATGATTCAAATTCGTTGCATCTTAATTTTTTTTGTATATATTCCGATTATGTATGTGTCGTCATGATAATTCTATTTTATTATCCTTCAGCAGGTCTAGGATGCTCAGTATATGAATTGATGAGAAAATAATTCTAAATATATTATAATATTGATAATAAAATTGAATTAGAAGATTTTTATATGTTCTTTATTTGTAAAAGTATACAGATGTATTGACACCTAAAACAGAGAATATACAAGACCTGGATAAATTTGAAGAAATATTGACCAATCCTGGTTGATTTATTTAACAGAACTTAAATCTAAATTTTCCAGATTTTTTGTTAATTTCGACAAAAATTCCCCATTATTCCTTATTATTAATATCTTCAATTTTCTTCTTCCAGTCCTTCGCAATCGCCAACAGTTTCAAATTGGGCCTATTAGTTTCATCCTCCGGAAATATATAATCGAAAATTTCCTCCCAACCTTGTTCCGTTCCATCCTCATCGATGACCTTCCTCCTCCTCTTAATCCTCCTCGGTAATTTCGCTTTGATCTTTTCTCTGGTCTCCTCCGTGCCGTGTGCATTTTCGAATTCTCTCCAATTCTCCAAGAGGACAACCCTCGATTCTTTCTCCTCACATTGTTTCAAACTTTCGTTGCCTCTGTTGAACACTTCCCTGGTTAAAATTATGTTCAAATCGTCTTCGGTTCGATTGTTCAGTTCGAATTTAGCGAAGGATAGCCAAACTTTCACATGGGATGTTTTCTCGAGTAGTTTTTCGTAGAGGAGACGGGCCTTTTCGATTTCTTCTTGAGAAATTTCGAAATCTGAAAATAGAGCGCAAAGTTTAGGAATAACCATAGAAAATAATATTAATTGTTTTGAAATCTGACAATAGAACACAAAGTTTAGGAACAACCATAGAAAATAATATTAATTGTTTTGAAATCTGACAATAAAACACAAAGTTAAGGAATAACCATAGAAAATAACATGAATAGTTTACTCACCTACGTAACTTTTCCATAACAATTCCGGCATATCGAGCCTGGGCTGTTGAATGGCTATTTCGTAAATAGCTCTAGCCCTATCTATGTCGCCCAATAAAGTCTCCAATTCGGCGAACTTAATCCAAGTTATGCAATTTTCAGGGCCGAATTCTAAGAACTTTTGGTACAAAGTACGGCACCTGTCAAACTCTCGTAGTTGGAGTTCTAAATCGATGTATCCTCTGAACAGCTTGTCTTTCGGACACATTCCAATCGAAGTACCTACGATTTGAATAAAATAAAGACTCAGTTATCCAATTCTGTGTTCTAAAAGATTCATAGAATAAGTTAGGTTAGAAAAAGACTCACCTAATATTTTTCTTGCCGCACTCAAATTTTTCTGTCGAATCTCGAATTTGGCAAACATCAACCAAATCTTAGCGAACGTGAAAACTTTATGTGGGATTATATCCAAACAAACTTTGTAAACTTGCCTCGTTCTCTCGTAATCCTCACATTTGAGCTCTTCGAAAATGGCATATTTAATCCAAAGGTATATATACCGTCTCCAATATTGCTTCTCTTTGGAAGGCGGAACGTTGGCGATTGCTTTCTCGTAAGTTTCCCTGATCAATTCGACGTTCTCCTCGCTTTCGATTATCTTAATGTAATCGTACCACGCGTCGTAATTCAAGGGGTTCTGCTCGATTTCTTGTTCGTATTGGAACTTACGTTTGGAAACTATGACGTCTTCGATGCCACTCCGATCACCGTACTTCTTTTCATGTATTATATACGCTTTCGAGAGCTCTTTCGTGTCTTCTTTCGGGATACGATCTAAAGCGTATTTGTATATAACTCTGGCTCTTTCGTGCTCTTTTTGATTTTCTTCGAATCTGGCGAAAGCCATGAATAACTTTTCTTCCATGTAATCGTCGCCGTAAAATTCAACAGCTCTTTCGTAAATTTTCCTGGAGGAATGTATGAAACCGTGATTTTCCTCGAACCTCGCGAATTTTATCCAATGTTTGACTTCTGGATGTGTTATAACAAATTTCTCGTAGATTTGTCGTGCACGGTCGATCTCTTTGTATCTTAATTCGAAGTTTATGTACGTTTGCCACGCTTGCTCGTCGGGTTGCCATTCCATCCATCTTTCAAAAACAGCTCGTGCACCTGGAACGTTCTCCAACATTTCTTCCATATAGGTGTACTTATACCAAAGTTGGTTCACTCTGGGTAATATCGTGACTGCACGATCCCAAAGATTCCTTGCGTGGTTTATCTGGCGGTTCCTCATCTCCATCTCTGCATACTTCAGCCATATCGTTATGTTTCTGTAATCGACGTCTAGGGCTCGTTCGTAGATGGATCGTGCCCGTTGGATTTCTTTCTGGGATTCTTCCCATTGCGCGTATTTCAACCAATTAGGGATAACAGTTCTGTTTTTTCTGATGTTATCCTCGAACTGTTTTCTTCTTCGTAGCTGGTAGTCGGCTAGTTCTTGGGGATCTGAGATTTTTTGTTTGGGGGGTGGTGGTAATATTTCCAAGTCCCTTTCCTTGGCTTCGCGAAGGAGTTGTTCGGCTGTGATCTGAATTTCTGCGGGGGCTTTGTTTTTAACCTGAAAAATATTGAAATGGTTTTTTACTTGGGGAAAGTCGCGTGGAAATTCACCAACGTACCTTCGCCACTTTGGGCATTTTTTGAGGTTTGCTCTCCATAATTTCTTATTTCAAACAAACCGAATCTTTCTCGAATGAGGGCAACAAGGCTTTTTGTTATGATTTATTTTGAGCAGCCATAGCTAATTGCTGGAATCTGAATAGAAACTATTTGTGTTCTATGATCTATTCTTCTTTCTAAATTCCACATTCCACCTCAGCCTTACAGGCAAACAGATTTCTAATTTTCGAATTCGCGATTCCAACCACCGATGAGGGCGCTGCGAAATGTAAACAAACATGGAGCAAAACGAGTACCCTTTCGGGATTTATTTAATTTTAGGTGTTTTTCAGGGTTTTCCTTCGATCTTGTTAGATTTATGTGAAGTCTTTTTAGTGAAGGATTGGATTATTGATAGTGTTGTATAAAGTTTATTGATTTTAGGTGAACAAATTGGGTTTTTCAATTTCAATTATATCGAAATTGATAATAATTCAATAGGAAAAATGGAGCACTATTTGAGTTTGACGACAGTGTTCAATTATTTGAAAGCTACACCTAATTGTCGATCATTTGTGCTTTTCTTCGGTTCATTTTTTCCACTCTGCCAAAGCCACTAGGGACACAAACTGCTGAGGCATCTTTCTCATGAAATTTATGAAAATGTAAAGCTTTGTTTTGATTTTTCTTCTGAGAGCAATTGGAGACACAACAATTACAATTGTAAACTGTACTAGAAGTACAGAAGTAGTACTAGAACTTTGTTCACTCATTGTTATATAATCCAATGTCCTAAAATTCATGTACATATATTATTCAAACATGAAATCGTTTCATTCAGACTTCACCTTAAAGATATTTCTAATTTCTTTCTTACAGAAAGATTAAGTCACAGTAATTTGAAATACGAAGATCAATTTTATAACACTGTTGTTGATAATTATTGAATTGCCTATCTAAATCACCACTCAAACCTGCTCCAGAAAATTGAACTCAAACTTGTAACCTAAAATTCAATAACTTTGGGACGTATTTCAACTGGATAATACTGATTCGAATACCTTACCGACTTTTATTTTTTCAATACTAATTAATTACTATGCTCAAAAATCGTTGAAAACTATTTCTAAATATTTCTCACGAATAGATATAAAATAAAAATATCTGGCTTAAAAGCACGTGAAATATGAAAACAATACTCGTTTTCTATGTTCGGCATTTATACGACAGGGGACGCTTAGACTTTTGGAATCGCGAATAACCTTACAGTATCCTGTAATAACTGTCGCCATCATTTAGCTAACTGCTTGAAGATGGCGTAACGTACGTATAATTTAAATATTCAAATCAGAGCGCGCCCACCACAATAAAATAACAAATATAGATGAATTAATGAATAAGGGAGGAAACTTCCCAAATAAAAAATTCGAAATATGAGTTGGAGATGGCGAACTTCAACTTACTCACAAAAACGAATATTGGGAAGGAAATTAACAGAAAAAAACTTCAAATAGACGTATATAATCCGTTATTACTTATATTAACAATCTTCAAGTTAGCAGTGAATTGAAACCTTGAATTATCACAGTTCAAATCTTCATAGTTATAACATACACCTTTACACAGGCTCAAGTCGTTCCAACCCGCGCACATCATCTTTTTCGAAAGTTTTTTTTCCTTCATAGTCTTTATCTCCACCTCAAACCTGAACGACTTCGCGTTGTCGTTCGCACCGATGTACTGAAGGATGAATTCGATGTGGGTCACGTAATAATAATAGGAACAAACGAAGAGACTTCCAAAGCAGTACATGTACCACTTCCTGTCTTTCCTCCCGTTTAACACTTCCAGGATGGTGTTACTTTGGATCAAACTCTTGTTGTGGGAGTTCAAGAAGTGAGTTTTAAGGTCTGTGAGGGTGTTCAGGAAGACGCACCTGGGGAAGGGACATCTGAAGTTGTTGAATTCACAGTCTATTTCGTGTTTGGTTAGTTGTTCTTGGGGTTGTAGGAGGGGGCAGCCTTTGTGGTGGTTCTTGCAGTAGGTTTTAGATTCTCCCATCATGGTTTGGCAGAGGATGCAAGGTTTCCCTTTGCACTTCTTGCAGGAGTCGTGGCCGAAGAGGCAGTGGTAGATGGTTTCGTCTTCTACGACCCTACTGCAGTTACTGCAGATTTTAGTGAGGGTGTGGATGATTTCAATGTTTCCACTTAGTCCTTCTTCGTTTTCACTGTTCAAGACTAACTCGATGGTTTCACAACTTCCTTTGGTTGAGCCTTCACTATACTCACTCAGTTTTTGCGTAGAGCTCGAGGTACTGGCCACTTCTTCCTGGTGGTTTACTTGATCACTTAGAGGTGTGGTTGTTTCGTCCCTGCATCCATTCTGGGTGTGGTTCCTGCGTATCCCTGGAAATTCCAAGAACAAAGAACCTTCACCGATGATCTTCTTGTAACTGGTTTCCTGGTTGGTCTTCACATTTTTAACACAGAGTTGGTAATCATCCTGTCCGGTTATCCTAAAACAATAATTGAGCTGCACCGTTCCAATGTCGTTCACGTAAATGTTATCTGTAGTTTTGAAATCGATTTCCACGTCTATCCCCCTACAGGATATGCAAACGTTTTCTTCGAAACTATTCACTTCACTGCACACTTTTAATTCTTCCTCCAATCTGGAACGACACGTTTCCGCGTTTACACCTTCACTTTCCGCACACTTCTCATCAGGTGTTTCTGGTGTGGGACGTTGCATTTCTATCGATTCGGGAAAAACGTAATGTAGATTCAACGAGCGGTTAAGTATGACTTGTTTACGGGCTACAGAAAAATGTTATCTCCAATAATTCGGACTGATAATAGGAGCGAGTAAATAGAGCGTTATCATAGCCACAATATAACGAGAACGCTTGTCCAGATTGCCTAGCAATTATGACTCAGGTGATGAATAAATATTAATTCCCAATCGTGGAAGATAAAGGAATGACGTCAACATTTTGTTCATTTAAAATAGACTGAAACATTGTACTTTTATGCACTCAGTTTTCTATTGAAAACGGCAAAGAACTAGAACTCTACCTTAAATGAGTTCTTTTAAACGTGAAAATATTACGCTAAATAATCTTTGGCCAAGATCGTGATCGTATAGTGGTTTAAGGACTCTACGTTGTGTATGCAACCCAAACTACGCTAGATTCAATAGAAGAGAATGAAGGGAAAATAGGAAATTCAAAACACATATTTTTAACACCCAAAACAGGAAAATAACAAGTTTATTGGTGCTGTTAGGAACGGTTCCCAACTTCAGGTCAAATAATAAGAATCGGGAAAGACCTGCGAGAAAACCCATTCTGTACAATGAATAGCAATGGGTCGACTGTAAAACTTAAAACCCAAAGGATTCCCTCCTTATCTCGTTCAAATACCGTTAATCCACAAGTAAAGGATATTCATAAGCAGCAACAGGTTGACTGGTGAGGATTCTCTCATATGATGTTTAAAGGTGATTGAGTAAATTAAATGCTGCACTAAAGGCGATGATGTGAGAAATCTGTGTGGTATTCTTCGCAGGAATCCAACTATCATTAGACGATTGATGATCTACCACGATGTAAGGGGAGGGGAAATGCGACCAGTCTCCTTGTTGATATATATCCCAGTAAGATCCAGTAATAAATAAAGAAAATGTGCAACTTTTAGTCGATTCAGGAAATTCAACCCTCCAATATCAATTATCTAAAACATAATTATATTTTCGAAGGGGGTTCACATAATAAAAATATGAATCGTTAGAGTTATTAATTATATAGGGTTTAACGTTAATTTGTGTAAGAAATTTCGTAAAAATGTAATTTGGAAACATAAGCAGGACAGAGTGAATCAAAAATGTTTCATACCACGGAAAATTTGATTGAAAAATTCATTTGAAAAAGTGGAGACAGTTGACCAAGAAAAGTCAGTCGAGATTGACCCTTCAAAAAATTTTTTTGAATTGATTTTTGAAGAAGAAAACATCGAGAATTTTTATTAAAACAAGCCAAGTGGAACTTTGTGCAATTTGAAAGCATGGATATTAAACTTTCAAATTGAGTGATTTAAAGAGCATCATAATGAAGCAAGCCAGGGGAAATTGAAGAACTATGTTTGGACATAGATTTTTCTGTGAGTGCACTCATGTGGTTTGAAAGGATTTATTGATTTGAGAATTATTGAATAGTTAGAGTTAGTTCGAATGAACTCGATTGTTAAAAATATAATTGTGCAAACATATTTTTTTTTAACCCTCCTTGAGGAAGAGTTTCGGAAAAATCAAATAGAATTATCAAAAAATTGTTATTGAATTTTGAATTATATTCAAAATTCAAATAAATTTCTTCAAATTTTCACAGTAGAGCCATAAAAATAGATAGTTATGTTGCGTCTACGATAACTGTCTCCCTGGTAAGTAATTCCATCAAGGATTATGTATAACTGATAATAATGAGTGAAGAGTGGATCTAAAGTTCTCAACCAGATAAGGCTCTATTCTATGATACAGCTGCTCACTGATTATTCAAGATGATGGACATAATGACGACACGGAAGCTGCTTATGAATATCCTTAATAAATAAGAAAAATTGCATAATCCAGATATGATTAGAGAAGTGATGATTAAACAGTCGTTAATACAAGAAGTTCTCGTGGGAAACACCCAAGAATTTGATACACATGGTCAGTTAGAATCATTGAGTAATATTGAATAGACTTGATGATTGAGTATGAAAAATGGATACAAAACCATACAGAAGAAGCAAATAAACATAGTAAAATACGTTATCCTATGAACTGCAATAGTTCCTCAGTTAGGAACATTGACTAACATGACTAACTGAAAGAGCAAATAAAAGTGTTGTGGATCAAAAGTAATTACATGAGATAACGCATGGAATAAGTAATGAAACAGCTGAATAAGAGCGAAGAAAATTAGAAGAAGCATGTGTATAAATAATGAAAACGTAGTAACTAAATAATATATGATGAAACTCACGTGTTAAACTAAAAGTATCTCTTCCACCCTTGAGGGTTTGAGATCAACCAACTCTCAAACCAAACCTGTTTTACCTTTGAAGAGATAAGATATCAGATAACCACCAGACTGTAGAACTTCAAAGCAACAAAACTTCTAGGTTAGGACCGCTTCTCCGTCTTGTCAAAAAAAGCTTCTGTGTTCTGAATAACGACCATAGATTATTCTTTTTCGGACGGGATCTGCAATCCTGATTAGGTAGATTACTGTAAATAAAAATAAACACACGCACCTACCTTCAAGAATACAAAGTTTTTCATCGGCCCTCCGAACTTTTCTCCTTCCAAAATGAAAATGTGAATAGCACCGAGCTCATATATTATTCAGAGAACAACGAGTTTCGTATCATTTTAGTTTCGAATTCGTCCGGCAATCAGCGGAAAATCCGGCCGAATAAAACTGGGGAATGTGTTGCGAACTGCAGAAAAATGAGGTTCATCCTTGGAACAGTGGATGTTCCGGTTCGTTTATGTTTTCATCCGGCAGTTCGCATGGTAATTTCGCCCGGTAACTTTCGGATGAAGCCGATTCGAAGTTGCTGAGAGTGTTCTGCATGCATGTCGTAATTTGGGCTGGCGACGTTCTGTTCCTATTCAGAAAGTGGTTCGAGAAGAGATTGTATCAACTTTTATGGATGTGGACGTTGAAAAGCGTCACTGGCAAATTCGAATGCAGCACCACCAGCTTACGTCAGAACCTACGTAGATAATTCTCGATTGCTATTGGTCGGCCCAAGGTCAAACACGTCAGGAACCTAGAGTTGTGTCGGATTGCTGACGTTGTAGGTTCGCACAGAGGCTTATATAGGGAAATTCTCGATATATTCGAACGAAAATTCGATAAGCTCTTCCGTTGAAGGAAAATCCAATAAATTTCCCAGTAGATAACGAAATTTCCATCTTCCTATCGGTGTTCCCCGAAAAATTGACTGTTAGTTTATTGTGCCCTTCCACCCTTAACTCTAGGTACGTAATCAGAAGGGGTGGAGGAACGGACGGAAGCCGAACTTCCTTCAGATATAAGGAATCGCTATAATTTCAACTAGAACTTCCGAACTAATTACCGACTTGCTCTGGCGGAAGGATGTATTCTAAGCCTCGCCCGAACTTCCCCATACTGTGATATAGCCGAAAACTGCCCTGCAGAATATTTTACTGGAATTGTGTCGGTAGCTGAAGTTTGCCCAGTCAGTTCATATGAGACGTCTTATGATTTTCCAACATGATGTTGGGGGACTTGGCCATGTAAATAGATCTACCTCGTAGTTAGTTGTAAGTTAGTGAGGTAACGACAAGGTTTATGTGAAATTTCGTGAGGTTCGTTTCACAAATGAAGTATTTGGATAATTTTTGTTTCTACATATTGATTGAATGAGTTATCCTATTTCTTTTTTCTGATAAATTTGATATAATCCAGTGATTCCATCTTTTGAAGTTTATAAAAATGAAATGACATTATTTGTGACTATGAACACAGAGGAACGTTTTAGTACATAAGAAAAAAATTGAGGTTTTCTGATTTATTCAATACAATTCGAAGATTTTCTGAGTTTATGGCAAAAAAATGACGGTACTTTCCATAATGACAATGAACACAAAAGAACGTTTAGGTATATAGAAAAAATGTGAGTGTTTCTGATATATTCAATATAATTCGATGATTTTCAAGTTTATGAAAATAGAATGACAGTACTTTTTCTCCTTCTTCTTATATTCTTTAGAATGTGCTTGGCTGAACACAGTAAAACGTTTCGATACAAAGAAAAAAATTTGAATGTTTCTGATATATTCAATAAAATTCGATGGTTTTTGAATTTATAAAATGACAGTACTTTTTCTCTTTCTTCTTATATTCTTCAGAATGTGCTTGGCTGAAGACAGTAGAACGTTTCGATACAAAGAAAAAAATTTGAATGTTTCTGATATATTCAATGAAATTCGATGGTTTTTGAATTTATGAGAATAAAATGACAGTACTTTTTCTCCTTCTTCTTATATTCTTTAGAATGTGCTTGGCTGAACACAGAAAAACGTTTCGATACAAAGAAAAAAATTTGAATGTTTCTGATATATTCAATAAAATTCGATGGTTTTTGAATTTATAAAATGACAGTACTTTTTCTCTTTCTTCTTATATTCTTCAGAATGTGCTTGGCTGAACACAGTAGAACGATTCGATACATAGAGAAAAATTTGAATGTTTCTGATGTATTCAATAAAATTCGATGATTTTCAAGTTTGTGAAAATAAAATGACAGTACTTTTTCTCCTTCTTCTTATATTCTTTAGGATGTGCTTGGCTGAACACAGTAGAACGTTTCGATACAAAGAAAAAATTTGAATGTTTCTGATATATTCAATAAAATTCGTTAGTTTTTGAATTTATGAAAATAAAATGACAGTACTTTTTCCCCTTCTTCTTGTATTCTTTAGAATGTGCTTGGCTGAACACAGTAGAACGTTTCGATGCAAAGAAAAAAATTAGAATATTTCTGATATATTCAATAAAATTCGATGGTTTTTGAGTTTATGAAAATAAAATGACAGTACTTTTTCTCCTTGTTCTTATATTCTTCAGAATGTGCTTGGCTGAAGACAGTAGAACTTTTCGATACATAGAAAAAAATTTGAATGTTTCTGATATATTCAATAAATTCGATGGTTTTTGAATTTATGAAAATAGAATGACAGTAATTTTTCTCCTTCTTCTTCTATCTTTTAGACTGTGCTTGGCTGAACACAGTAGAACGTTTCGATACAAAGAAAAAAATTTGAATGTTTCTGATATATTCAATAAAATTCGATGATTTTTGAATAAATGAAAATAAAATGACAGTACTTTTCCTATTGACAATGAACACAGAAGAACGTTTAGATATAAGGACAATTTTTTGAATGTTACTGATATGTTCAATGAAATTCGATGATTTTGGAAGTTTATGAGAATAAAATGACAGAACTTTTTCTCCTTTTTCTCATATCCTTTAGAATGTACTTGGCTGAACGCAGTAGAACGTTTCGATACATAGAAAAAAATTTGAATGTTTCTGATATATTCAATATAATTCGATGATTTTTGAATATATGAAAATAAAATGACAGTACTTTTCCTATTGACAATGAACACAGAAGAACGTTTAGGTATAAGGAAACTTTTTTGAATGTTACTGATATATTCAATAAAATTCGATGATTTTTGAAGTTTATGAGAATAATATCACAGTACTTTTCCCCTTCTTCTCATATTCTTTAGAATGTTCTTGGCTGAACACAGTAGAACGTTTCGATATATAAAAAAAAATTTGAATGTTTCGGATATATTCAATAAAATTCGATGGTTTTTGAATTTATGAAAATAAAATGACAGTACTTTTTCTCCTTCTTCTTATATTCTTTAGAATGTGGTTGGCTGAACACAGTAGAACGTTTCGATACATAGAAAAAAATTTGAATGTTTCTGATATATTCAATATAATTCGATGGTTTTTGAAGGTTATGAAAATTAAATGACAGTACTTTCAATACTGACAATAAACACAGAAGAAAGTTAAGGTGTATGGAAAAAAAATTTGAGTGTTTCTCATATATCCAATATAATTCGATGATTTTGAAGTTTATGGAAATGAAATGACAGTACTTTTTCTTCTTCTTCTTCTTCTATTCTTCAAAATGTGCTTGACTTTCACCATCGACAGAATTTTTCATACTGACAATGAACACAGTAGAACGTTTCGGGATATACAAGAAAAATGAGTGTTTCTGATAGTTTGGTGATTTTTGAAATTTATGGAAATAAAATGACAGTATTTGTCATACGAATAATGAACTCCGAAGTACCGTTCTGGTACAAAGAAAAAAAAATTGAGTTTTTCAGATATATTTGATATACATAATTCGGTTATTCCATCTTTTGAAGTTCATAAAAATTGAATGAAAGTATTTGTCATACTGAAAATGAACACTGGAGGTAACTTTGAAACACAGAAACAAGCGCACCAAAGCTCCTGACGCTTTTCAATGCTGAAGCTCTTCTAGTGGAAAATGAAGAACTTAGAATCCACAAGAACTTTGTTTGAATGTGTAGTTAATTTTCCCTCTTCAACCCCTTTGTAGTTCATAATTAAGTCCCTCTACTGAAAAGTGTTAGAGCTTCTCAAGGTTTACTTCCCAATTCAAACCCACCTTAGTTTCCATTTAATATTTAACAAACCTTTCCTCCCTGATTAACTCACTAAAGGCGTTCGACCACAGTTCGAAAACTAGATCCCGGAAAATCATACGAAATCGATCGGTCTCTTACAGCCTCCAGTCGCTATTTAACTCTCGACGGCAGTTTGCTTTAGTAGACGAATAGAAAACCGTATTCACCGCTGATTCAGTTTGAACAAGCGGAACTCGTTATAGCCCCGAAGCCGACGTCTTCAAGAAAATAGTCGAGACGCTAACGAACGATGAATGGCACCATTGATACGTCAAAGAATCGCGATTCGAACCGGACCAAAATGCTCGAAAGTTCCGTGTTCTTGGTGTAAAACAAGAGGTGCTTAACCAACCTGATGTCTGCGACATACACTCGTGATCTTTTTGAGAGGCTGTGATTTCATGTCCAAAAAAAAAGGTTTATAAACTTCGAAAGATGGAATCCCCGAATTATATCGAATATATCAGAAATACTAAAATTTTCTTCTATATACCTAAACAATTCTTCTGTGCTCATTGTCAGTATGACAATCACTATCATTTTATTTTCTTAAACTTCAAAAATCATCGAATTGTATCGAATATATCAGAAACACTCAAATCATATTCCTATGGACCAAAACGTTTTTCTATGTCCATTTTCGGTATGGAAAGCACTGTCAATTTTTTTTCATAAAATTCAAAAATCACAGAATTATATCGAATATATCAGAAACACTAAAATTTTCTTCTATATACCTAAACGTTCTTCTGTGCTCATTGGCAATATGACAAGTACTGTCATTTTATTTTCTTAAACTTCAAAAATCATCGAATTGTATTGAATACATCAGAAATACTCAAATGTTCTTCTTTATATTTAAACGTTCTTCTGTGCTCATTGTCAGTTTGACAAGTACTCTCATTTTATTTTCTCAAACTTCAAAAATTATCGAATTTTATTGAATATATCAGAAACACTCAACTTTTTTTCCTATGTACCAAAACGTTCTTCTATGTTCATTATCAGCATGGAAAGCACTGTCATTTTTTTCCATAAAATTCAAAAATCACAGAATCATATTGAATATATCAGAAATACTTGAATTTTCTTCTATATGCCTGAACGTTCTTCTGTGCTCATTGTCAGTATGACAAGTACTGTCATTTTATTTTCTTAAACTTCATAAATCATCGAATTGTATTGAATATATCAGAAACACTCAATTTTTTTTCTTTGTACCAAAACAATCTTCTATGTTTATTTTCAGTATGGAAAGCACTGTCAATTTTTTTTCATGGAGTTCAAAAATCACAGAATTATATTAACTATATCAGAAATACTCACATTTTCTTCTATATACCTAAACGTTCTTCTGTGCTCACTGGCAATATGACAAGTACTGTCATTTTATTTTCTTAAACTTCAGAAATCATCGAATTGTATTGAATATACCAAAAATACTCAATTTTTTTCCTATCTAACAAAACGTTCTTCTATGTTCATTTTCAGTATGGAAAGCACTGTTAATTTTTTTTCCATAAAATTCAAAAATCACAGAATCATATTGAATATATCAGAAATACTCAAATTCTCTTCTTTATACCTGAACGTTCTTCTGTGTTTATAATCAGTATCAAAAGACATGGCATTTTATTTTCATAAACATCAAAATTCGCCAACCCATATTGAATAAATAAGAAACACTCAAATTTTTTTCTATATACCTAAACTTCCTTCTGTGATTATTGTCAGTATGGAAAGATCGGTAATTTTCTTCATGAAATTCTAAAATCACAGAATTGAATTGAATATATCAGAAACACTGATTTCTTTTTCTATAAATCTAAATGTTCTTCTTTTCTTATGGTCAGTATCAAAAAACGTGGCATTTTGTTTTCATCAACATCAAAAATCGCCAATTTATATTGAATAAAATAGAAACACTCAAAAAATTTTCTATATACCTAAATGTTTTTCTGTGTTCATTAACAGTATGAAAAGTACTGTTATTTTATTTTCATAAACTTCGAAAATCACCGAATTATATTCAATACATATATCAAATATTCAAATTTTTTTCTATGTACCTAAACGTTCTTCTGTGTTGATTTTCTTTATGGAAAGAACTGTCATTTTTTTTCATAAAATTCAAATATCACAGAATTGTCTTAAATATATCAGTACCACTTATTTTTTTTCTATATACCTGAAGGTTCTTCTTTGTTTATGGTCTGTATCAAAAGACATGGCATTTTATTTTCATAAACATCAAAAATCAACAATTTATATTAAATAAATAAGAAACACTCAAAATTTGTTCTATAATCCTAAACGTTTTTCTATGTTAATTGTCAGTATGGTAAGAACTGTCTTTTTTTTCCAGAAAATTCGAAAATAACAGATTAATATTAAATATATCAGAACCACTCAATTTTTTTTATGAACCTAAACGTTTTTCTGTGGTCATTGACAGTATGAAAAGTACTGTCATTTAATTTTCATGAACTTCGAAAATCACCGAATTATATTAAATATATCAAATATTCAAATTTTTTTCTATGTATCTAGACGTTCTTCTGTGTTGATTTTCATTATGGAAAGAACTGTCATTTCTTTTTCATTAAATTCAAATATCACAAAATTGTATTAAATATATCAGTACCGCTTATTTTTTTTTCTATATACCTGAAGGTTCTTCTGTGTTTATGGTCTGTATCAAAAGACATGGCATTTTATTTTCATAAACATCAAAAATCACCAATTTATATTGAATAAATAAGAAACACTCAAAATTTTTTCTATATTCCTAAACGTTCTTCTATGTTAATCGTCAGTATGGAAAGAACCGTCATTTTTTCCATAAAATTCAAAAATCACAGATTTGTATTGAAAAATCACCTTTTCTTTAGAAACCTTAACGTTTTTCTGTGATCATTGACAGTATGAAAAGTACTGTCATTTTATTATCATAAAATTCGAGAATCATCGAATTATATTAAATAATTTTTCTATCAAATCGCAATATTCACTACCAGTAACAAGGTCGAACATGTCATGAGGGTAGAGCTGTGCCGTGTCGCTGACGTATTCGTAGGTTCGTCCAGAGGCGTTTCAGGTGAAAATGACGCGTTGATGAAATACAGAAACACTTGGGAGAGCATATACTGCCATGTTTCTCAAACATACATAACATCACTTCAACGTGCATGCAACAGAATATTCCACTTCAGTTTCTCCCGTTCCGAAAAGACCCTTTCGAATTTCATGCACGCGTAGGAGGCACTTTCCGCATCAAATGAAATATTGTTCCATTCGAAAAGCGCGGGGTATCCTCGAAAAATCGGATGCAAGCAGAACCGGCGCATTCGCCCCCCCACCTCTCTGGGTTGTTCATTCTCCAATTTGCATGCACCTACAAAGGGGTCTCATTAAATTCACGCCCGAGAGGGAAGCGATTCAGGAAAGACACAACAAAAAATGTTGAAATGGCGAAGAAAGAGCCCGCTCGAAAGGAGTTGGAGATGTCATTAACGGCGCGCCGGGCTCGGATTATTCTGGTCAAAGGTCGCTGGTAGTCGATTCGAGGGAGAAGTTTCGCAATTTTCTAATTAATTCGTTAGGGGATTAAGGCTTGAAGATGTACTTGGAAATCACAAAGTTTCGATATCTTACTTTTGAATTTTCGAGTTGTTCCTTTCATAATTCCATAAGAACACCGGGTCGGACTTTTGGAGCTAATATTTGTCTTGAGATCCGGAGGAGAATCAACTCGGGGCCCAACTTGCAAAAGTTCATCAAGATGGTCTATTGACCTACGGAACAAGATGATATGTCTGTTTCCACCTCGAGTTTTGAGCTACATAACTGAATTCTGGCATAATCAACAAACTGGTTTGACTTCCCTACCATTTCCATTAGTACAAGAGTATAAGCCGATAAAAAGGGAACCTTGTTCTACATAACCGTGCTACAGAACTTGCAATTCAGAACCGTGCTGAATCATAAATCGAATGGGAAGCATTAAATGTTAAATAGATGTTCCCAGCCAGCGTTGTTGTTGGACCCATGAAATATTCCATTCCATTTCGATTGTCGTAAACGAAGTTATAGATCCCTAAAGTTGGGATGGCTACAATTCCATCCCATAATTAACATTACTTGTACCTTCGATGTATTTGATGAGATTAAGGCCATAATTGATACTAAATACGGTTTCTGTTATATTCTGATGGTTTTAACAATAACATGTCTCAAAATGATGACCAAACGTACTGTTCTTCACTGAAAAAATAACGAATACCGGGAATTCAAATGAATTCCTGTTGTTTGAACGCAACTTTTGTTATCAGAACAGAAAAAGAACGTTCTGAAAACAATCTTTACTTTCAATCTAACATGCCGATTCCGGTTGAAGTGACTTGAGTCCTTTGAACAGGAGAAACAGGACAAGGGAGAAGAGAGAAGAGAGAAGGGAGAAGTGAGAAGGGAGAAGAGAGAAGAGAGAAGGGAGAAGGGAGAAGTGAGAAGGGAGAAGAGAGAAGAGAGAAGGGAGAAGAGAGAAGGGAGAAGGGATAAGAGATAAGAGAGAAGGGATAAGGGAGGAGAGAGAAGGGAGAAGGGAGAAGTGAGAAGGGAGAAGGGAGAAGAGAGAAGTGAGAAGGGAGAAGGGAGAAGAGAGAAGAGAGAAGGGAGAAGAGAGAAGGGAGAAGGGATAAGAGATAAGAGAGAAGGGATAAGGGAGGAGAGAGAAGGGAGAAGAGAGAAGGGAGAAGAGAGAAGGGAGAAGAGAGAAGGGAGAAGAGAGAAGGGAGAAGAGAGAAGGGAGAAGAGAGAAGGGAGAAGAGAGAAGGGAGAAGAGAGAAGGGAGAAGAGAGAAGGGAGAAGAGAGAAGGGAGAAGAGAGAAGGGAGAAGAGAGAAGGGAGAAGAGAGAAGGGAGAAGAGAGAAGGCAGAAGAGAGAAGGGAGAAGAAAGAAGAGAGAAGAGAGAAGAGAGAAGAGAGAAGAGAGAAGAGAGAAGAGAGAAGAGAGAAGAGAGAAGAGAGAAGAGAGAAGAGAGAAGAGAGAAGAGAGAAGGGAGAAGAGAGAAGGGAGAAGAGAGAAGGGAGAAGAGAGAAGGGAGAAGAGAGAAGGGGGAAGAGAGAAGGGAGAAGAGAGAAGGGAGAAGAGAGAAGGCAGAAGAGAGAAGGGAGAAGAAAGAAGAGAGAAGAGAGAAGAGAGAAGAGAGAAGAGAGAAGAGAGAAGGGAGAAGAGAGAACGGAGAAGAGAGAAGGGAGAAGAGAGAAGGGAGAAGAGAGAAGGGAGAAGAGAGAAGGGAGAAGAGAGAAGGGAGAAGAGAGAAGGGAGAAGAGAGAAGGGAGAAGAGAGAAGGGAGAAGAGAGAAGGGAGAAGAGAGACGGGAGAAGAGAGAAGGCAGAAGAGAGAAGGGAGAATAAAGAAGAGAGAAGAGAGAAGAGAGAAGAGAGAATAGAGAAGAGAGAAGAGAGAAGAGAGAAGAGAGAAGAGAGAAGAGAGAAGAGAGAAGAGAAGAGAGAAGAGAGAAGAGAGAAGAGAGAAGAGAGAAGGGAGAAGAGAGAAGGGAGAAGAGAGAAGGGAGAAGAGAGAAGGGAGAAGAGAGAAGGGAGAAGAGAGACGGGAGAAGAGAGAAGGCAGAAGAGAGAAGGGAGAAGAGAGAAGGGAGAAGAGAGAAGGGAGAAGAGAGACGGGAGAAGAGAGAAGGCAGAAGAGAGAAGGGAGAAGAAAGCAGAGAGAAGAGAGAAGAGAGAAGAGAGAAGAGAGAAGAGAGAGAAGAGAGAAGAGAGAAGAGAAGAGAAGAGAGAAGAGAGAAGAGAGAAGAGAGAAGAGAGAAGGGAGAAGGGATAAGAGATAAGAGAGAAGGGATAAGGGAGAAGAGAGAAGGGAGAAGAGAGAAGGGAGAAGAGAGAAGGGAGAAGAGAGAAGGGAGAAGAGAGAAGGCAGAAGAGAGAAGGGAGAAGAAAGAAGAGAGAAGAGAGAAGAGAGAAGAGAGAAGAGAGAAGAGAGAAGAGAGAAGAGAGAAGAGAGAAGAGAGAAGAGAGAAGAGAGAAGAGAGAAGAGAGAAGAGAGAAGAGAGAAGAGAGAAGAGAGAAGAAAGAAGAGAGAAGAGAGAAGAGAGAAGAGAGAAGGGAGAAGGGAGAAGGGAGAAGGGAGAAGGGAGAAGGGAGAAGGGAGAAGGGAGAAGGGAGAAGGGAGAAGGGAGAAGGGAGAAGGGAGAAGGGAGAAGGGAGAAGGGAGAAGGGAGAAGGGAGAAGGGAGAAGGGAGAAGGGAGAAGGGAGAAGGGAGAAGGGAGAAGGGAGAAGGGAGAAGGGAGAAGGGAGAAGGGAGAAGGGAGAAGGGAGAAGGGAGAAGGGAGAAGGGAGAAGGGAGAAGGGAGAAGGGAGAAGGGAGAAGGGAGAAGGGAGAAGGGAGAAGGGAGAAGGGAGAAGGGAGAAGGGAGAAGGGAGAAGGGAGAAGGGAGAAGGGAGAAGGGAGAAGGGAGAAGGGAGAAGGGAGAAGGGAGAAGGGAGAAGGGAGAAGGGAGAAGGGAGAAGGGAGAAGGGAGAAGGGAGAAGGGAGAAGGGAGAAGGGAGAAGGGAGAAGGGAGAAGGGAGAAGGGAGAAGGGAGAAGGGAGAAGGGAGAAGGGAGAAGGGAGAAGGGAGAAGGGAGAAGGGAGAAGGGAGAAGGGAGAAGGGAGAAGGGAGAAGGGAGAAGGGAGAAGGGAGAAGGGAGAAGGGAGAAGGGAGAAGGGAGAAGGGAGAAGGGAGAAGGGAGAAGGGAGAAGGGAGAAGGGAGAAGGGAGAAGGGAGAAGGGAGAAGGGAGAAGGGAGAAGGGAGAAGGGAGAAGGGAGAAGGGAGAAGGGAGAAGGGAGAAGGGAGAAGGGAGAAGGAGAAGGGAGAAGGGAGAAGGAGAAGGGAGAAGGGAGAAGGGAGAAGGGAGAAGGGAGAAGGGAGAAGGGAGAAGGGAGAAGGGAGAAGGGAGAAGGGAGAAGGGAGAAGGGAGAAGGGAGAAGGGAGAAGGGAGAAGAGAGAGAAGAGAGAAGGGAGAAGGGAGAAGGAAGAGAGAGAAAAGATAAGAGAGAAGAGAGAAGATAGAGCGCTGTTCTTACAATTCCATGAATTGCTTTCACAGGTCATAGTTATAAAGAAATATAAAGAAAGTACAAAATGTCACGAAACAGAAAACAACACTAAAAGAGATAGGTAGTTTTTCTCAATGAATATCTCATCTAAAAACAAGTCGATTATCGTGATCGAACATTGTAGTATCCATAAACGTGTGTTCAGTTTCTTCAGACGGTAGTTAAGCTTTGTTCACGTTGAATTTCCAAGCCCGAACAGCTACGAATAGATTAATTTGCTCATTTCCGAACTAGTTCCACGAGGAAATGAATTTCTTTCCGAGTTGTTATCCGAGAAATCGAAGTAGAAAGTTTTTACAGCGAATTGATGACGTTCGATATAAACGAGCAGTTTTCACAGTTCCCTTCCTCCTAATCCTACAGATGGCTCGGAAAATGGCCTCTTTTATAACAGACAAGGGGCATCACTTAATCCATACAATGCTACTGAAACTCTAACTATTTTTTTTGCAAAAAAAGTCCAGATCCTCAGATTCGAATATCATCCCGATACTACTTCAATAAGTTTCCACATCCCAGAAATCCCAGTTATTGTTTCAGATGGAGGAGCATCTCCGATATTTCTGTTTATTCTCCAAGGGATGCGAAGTGTTGGTATTGCAAACACTCACTCTTGTAAACAGGGGGTTGGAATGGCAATTGGAAGAGGACAACAACCATCCAACGTATGTCCTATAGATTACCACTATATTGATTTTCCTGTTACGATAGATGGAGAAGTACAACAGGAGGTGTATCCCTTTGTTTATTTTGCTTTTGAAATATTTATGTTGAATTATTGATGTCTCCCTCCTATTGGTTTAGATGTTTTTTTACGACATCTTATGATTGTGCCGTTTTAGTTTTCGAATTGGGGGAATACAAACTTCAAGAAATTGAGGGAATTTTGCCCCTAATGGAACTAATTTCGGAAACACTCGTGGAGGATTAATCCATTCCAGGGAAAGATTCTGATTGCGAATGAATCATAGAATATTCAATTCAATAATTACTGGAATCTACCCTTACCGAAACCGCACGAATAGTTTAACTTCCACTTGAACTTTCCCATTAATCATAGATTAAATTTAGGTCCCTAGTTTTCGAGGGAGTTTGATCACATTTAACCCCGAATCTTTCACCAGGTCATGAGAAAACCCTAGTTTGTACACTTACGAATTGAGTGAAATTTTTGGAATTTCATGGTGGATGAAATTTTCCACAATTGGAAGAAAAAATCTTTCAGAATTTTTAATGAAAAAAAAAAATCAACCGTATTTTTGATCCAATTCTACCCCAAAGAAAAAATCTGAGCGAAATCATCTTGTCCTTATGAGCTGAGTGAATTTCTTCGAATTTTATGGTGAATGCAATCTTCTTAAATAGACCGGAAAAATCTTCCAAGAATATTGTTGGGAAATCATCAAAAATCGATTTTATTTTTCACGCAATCATACCCCAAAAAAAAATCTGAATAAATTCGATACCAGCGCCTTCGCCAATTTGTTACCTCGGATACATTTCAATGATTACCGATAGAATTTATGGATTAATTGCGGAATTTCGAGTACATTGTTTTCACATAAGGAAAAATGGAAGACTTTGGAAATATTTTATTCAATAAAACTAACACTTCATCATGAACTCTCTCATTCCTATGTAAATCAATGAATGTATCCACATGATTCATGCCAGTAACATTTTTCGAATGCTATGATGAACGAAATTTTACAAAATAGGAAGAAAAAATCTTTCAAAATTCTTGTTGAAAAAAATCAACCGTATTTTTGATCCAATTCTACCCCAAAAAAAAAATCTGTGTGAAATGATCTTGACCTTATGAGCACAGTGAATTTCTCCGAATTTTATGGTAAATGCAATTTGCTCAAATAGACTGGAAGAATCTTTCAAGAATTTTGTTGCGAAGTAATAAAAAACCAACCTTATCTTTTACCCAATCACATCCCAAAAAAAAATACGAATAAAATCGATACCGGCGCCTTCGCCAATTCGTTACTTCGGATACATTTCAAAAACTCGAAGACTTTGGAGATATATTATTCAATGAAACTAACACATTATCATGGACACTCTGATTCCTATGTAAACCAACAAATTTTTCGAATTTTATGGTGAATGAAATTTTTCAAAATAGGACGAAAAATCTTTCAGAATTCTTAATGAAAAAAAAAATCGACCGTATTTTTAATCCAGTTCTACCCCAAAAAAAAATCTGAGTGAAATAATCTCGACCTTATGAGCTGAGTGAATTTCTTCGAATTTAATGGTGAATGCAATTTGTTCGAATAGGCAGGAAAAATCTTCCAAGAATATTGTTGGGGAATATTCAAAAATCCACCTCATTTTTCACCCAATCAGACCGAAAAAAAATCCGAATAAAATCGATGCCGGTGCCTTCGCCAATTTGTTACTTAAGATACATTTCAATGATAACCGATAGAATCAATGGGTTAATTCAATGATGATAACCGATAGTTATTTTCCAAAAAAGAAAAACTAATCTTTAAAAATTCTCGTTGAAAACAAAAAACAACCGTATTTCTGATCCAATTCTACCCAGAAAAATCTGATTGAAATAATCTTGACCTTATGGGCTGAGTGAATTTCTTCGAATTTTATGCAGAATGAAATTTGCTCAAATAGGTAGAAAAAATCTTTCAAGAATATTGTTGGGAAATAATCAAAAATCAACCTTCTTCTTTAACCATACCGACCTAAAAAAAATCCGAATAAAATCGATACCGGCGCGTATTTTCGATCCAATTCTACCCCAAAAAAATCTGAGTGAAATCATCTTGACCTTATGAGCTGAGTGAAATTCTTCGAATTTCATGGTGAATGCAATCTGCTCAAATCAATCCTTGTTTTTCAACTAATCACACTCCAAGAAAACCGAATAAAAGCGATACCGGCGCCTTCGCCAATTCGTTACTTCGGATACTGATAATGATTACCGATGGAATTCATGGATTAATTGCGGGATTTCGAGTGCTATTTTTTCATATGAAGAAAAATGAAACACTTGAACACTTTGGAAATATTTTATTCAATAAAACCAACACTTTATCATGAACTTTCTCATTCCTATGTAAACCAATGAATGTATCCACATGATTCATGTTTGTCACCAACAATTTTCCGTAAACTTTGGCACTTTTGGACATTTTCCTGTAGAGCATTTCCGTATCCTACGAAAAAAAATTAGTCCAGATTTCCCTCGATTTTATTTAAATAATTATATTCATAACGTCCAAAACATGAAAGTTGTCCAACTCACCTCCAAAGGAACAAAATCATCCGGAGCACCGTGCACCAAATAAACCGGAACCAATATTTCGGAAACAGGATATTCGGGAGGTGTTCGATTCCCATATATCCCCAAATTTTTCTCTCCATAATCGTACATCTCGAATTTTCCCGAAACGAAAAACTGGGAGTAGTGGAGAACAGACTTCATGGATAGGGACCTCGGATTCTGCATGGTCAAAACAGGGATTAACATCTGGAAAAATCAATCGTGAATGTGGAAAAAATTCCTAACGGTTTTACATACAGGGTCTTGTTCGCCCGGCGACCAACCAGCTCCGAACATACTGAAGAACGTTGAACACAAGTCTGGTTTGGAAGGACAAATATTGTGCACCATCCTGGATAATGTACTGGTCCTTCGCAAGATATCCCCGATTTTCTCTCTTTGTACATATTCCTGAAATTTTTACATTCATTATTATCGGTTAGATGAGGAATTTTAAAAAAATTCTCACTTTGAGGTAAGGCTGGAAGAATCCCAAAAAATTCACTGCGGAATACTCGAAACTGGAGGTGGGACCATGCAGAACGAAAATTTTAGAGAGCTTTTGGGTTTCTTCAGGGAACAAAGAGGCGTATATGAGCGCCTCCGTGGACCCCATAGAATGGGCGATCACTGCAGGGCTGGTGTTGTTGTTGAACTTGTAGATGTACTTCAGCGACGCCCTTAGATCGTATATGCCGATTTCGTGGAAACTGAAAGGAAAATAATCAAATTTTGAATTCGAGATTTTTTGGATTTACCTGAAATTCCAGAAAGCGTAGTCGTCGATGGTTAGATTCACGTGTTTCGTGGAGAAGTCAGTTCCTCTTGTGTTTGTCAGCCATATTTCGTATCCTTCCCTCCAGAAGTAGTAAGCTATCTGAAATAACAACCCAAGTAAGCATGTTATAGAGCAGCTATATAGCAGAAATATAACCTGTGATATGTCACAGATATATCACAAGAAGAGCGCGGAAGCATAACTGCGATGTACCATTGACAATAAAATGTCGTATTCAGCGAGAGCTCTCACTTCATTCTATTAAACAGTAAATCACAAATTTGACGCGAATTTGCTATGAAACTGTGATAAATCAACTTCATTATATAATTACGTTTTTGGAGCGAAAGCCGATCTTTTAAAAAGATTTATTAATTTACAACGGAAGATTATCCTATTCTAACAATAAGCTAGGAAGAAATGCACTGAATTAATTGACGAGCCTTTCGTCTTGGAAGGTATTTATAACATATCTTATCTGTAATGAATAACACGCGACAAACAACACCCACGTCATGCACACAGTGGTGTGATCTTAATGCTTAGTAATCAAAATGTAACATGTTCATATTCAAATGGAATGCAATACAGATAAGCAATTCATCTAAGGTATACAGGGTTGGCATTATGTAATTCCTCCCCACCTTGAATAAAGGTATCACCTGTAGTAGGTGTAGCTTTACAAAAAATATCTTTTCTTAAATATTTCAAAATAGAATAAGTAATTATCAATAAAATGATTATTATAACAATAAGCAAAAATATAAATCTTGAAGGCTGGAGATTCCATTGGTCCAGGTCTTCTATCTTGATATCCGGGATGTCTTCATCTTTCCGGGATTCTTTATTTGTGGAATTTGGGTTGAATAAAGTCATCTTGGGTAAAATCACGTATTTTTCTTCATTAAACGTAGTAGTTGGGACAATTTCTTTTCTCGTGTTGCTCACAGCACATTTGGTTCGTAGAATTGTTATAGGAGGCACAAAATAATGTCTTGTTTGCTGAAGACATTTTTCTAAAACATTTTTATTTTCGATGGATAAGATATTTCCATCTTCTAATAATTTCAAATCTGGGGAAAGTACCGTTGTCGTTCTTGGACAGTTTTCGGTGTGGTTTTTCAAAATATTTTGAAGGCATGCTGGTGATTCAGCTAAGGTGTCTTGATCGCAGAGATAATCATCTTCTATTGGATGGCAAAATTTCGTTGACCATTTCAGGGTTTCTTCTTGTGAGAGTAAATAAGGATGGGTATATGGAAGGGATAAATTGTTTTGTGGTAGATAGTAAAACTTGTATAAATCATAACTTTCTTCGTATACCGTTGGGATTGATATTAAAAATAGTAATGCTTTCTTTTTGAAAATTACTTTCGTATGACATATCTGATAATAATCTTTCAGATGATGTAAAGGTATTATCGTCACATTTTTTATTAATTCAAGGAATTTTGAATAAGGTAAAATGGATTCATGTAAAAGATGTAATCTTGCAAAACTCACTGCAGTTGCAATTTCATCTAGAATATTTTTGATATCTTTAAGTTCAAATGTCAGGAGATGCATGTATTGAATCTCTTGTATTGCTGGTATAACTTGAAGCAATTTAAGGTTTTCTGACATTTTCTGAAATTTTTCAATATACTTATTTTTAAGGTCATTTACGACTGTTGCGATCTGTTTTTGATTTCTTATCAAAACTTTTTCATTTTTTTGAATACTATCAAAATAGTTTTTATATAATTCTTCGTCATCGGAATCTAACGTTCCGAATAAAATCTTTGAAATCTTTCCTCCTAAGTTAATGAGTCCTCTTTTAACTCTAATTTTCTCATTCAACAATTCTTCCATGGTATTGATATTAATTTCATTAGTATGCTGTAGATACTTAAAATTGGCTGTTTGTGCAAAATTAGATTTTGACTTTTCTAATTTAATTATTTCTTTCTGATAATTAAGAATCAATTCTTCGATTTTATTTAAATCTACGTGATATATCAATTGAAGACTTTTATGTGTGACATACGCTTTTCCTAATGCGATTGGTAATATGTTGCTTTCAATTGGAATGATATCCATACATGATACGATAATTATTTCGAATAATATCGCGAGGATGACGTATAGATCCATTATCTGCAACAAAATTTTGAACTAGTTTTTTCTTTGCTTAAGAATTTTCTTATGATAAATGTGTTTATTTTTATTATCCTGAATGCGTAAATTATCAATTTCACGAGCATTAACCTTTTTAAATGCTGGGTCCAATTTTCTCGTTATTGGATTTTTAATATAAGTAGGATTTTTATTTAAGGGGTGACTTTCTTTTGCTGATCGCTTTTCATTCGTTTTTTCCAAACGCGCAATATTTTTCTCTTTATTCTTTTCTAATTGATTTGCAATCTCATTAAGATTGTCTATGTAATTTTCCACGTAATCTTGAACTTGTTCGTTATGTGTACGTTCAACTGGTAAAGAGTAATTTAAATCTGCTTTAATAATTTGCATAGGTGTCATTTCTAGACTTGAATGATTCGAATTATTATAACTTAATAAAGCTTGGGAAAGTCTGCTTGGAAAAGTTGAATTCCTACTTTCAATTGTTCGCAATTGTTCTATCAGTGTAGAATGAAATCTTTCTACTAATGCATTCGAATTGGGATTATAATTTGTAATATAATGAATTTCAATTTTATGGATTTTACAAAAATCTTGGACTACGCCATTTTTGAATTCTAATCCATTGTCACACGTTATTTTATTGGGAATGCCGTAATGGCTAAAATACATCAATAATTTATCTACAATTTCAATTCCTGTCTTTTGTAGAAGTGGGTAACATTGACCTAATCTTGAAAAAGAATCTATTATACTCAGACAATACGTTTGATTGAATCTTATTGTATCACAATAAATGTGAGTGAAAGGTTTCGATCCAATTGGGTTTGGTCTAAATTGTAACTCAATGGGAGTTCGTTCATATTTGCTTTTTTGACATATTTCACAAGAATTTATAAAGCTTTGAACATCTTTGTTCATGTTCGGCCAATAATATTTTCGTTTTAAACTAATTATATTTTCTCGTAAACCACGATGAATCGACTTTGTCTCGTGATACTGTTGAATTCGAAGAAGTTGTTCTTCTTTATCTTCAACATCTTCTACGTATGTTCTAGAAATTTTCAAATTTAACGTTTTATAATCAAATTTATTTTGTAAAATATTTATTAGAGGTTTCTCTAATTCGGGCGAAGCAAAATATAAAGTATACGACTTTTTTGGTTGAATATATTCTTTGACAAATTTGAATAAATCAGTATCTATTGAGTTTATCATTACTCGAAATCTGAGCTTTTCTCCGAAAGGTTTAGTTTTCGTAACACTATAATTCGGGGATGATTTTAATATTATCTGCAAAGGGGCTGCATTTAAACTTCTTTCTGTATAGGGAAGTTCTAAAATAGGATTCTCAATGTTACTATGGACAGTAATATCGTCTGTCTCTAAATCAATAAAATCTTCGTTTTCATCATTATCATTATCATTATTATCATCATCATTATTATCATCGTCTGGATCCAATAGGGCCAAACATTCATCTAATTCTTCCGTAGTGATTTGATTTGCAATTGATAACAAATCATCTTCGATTCCGTTTATTTCAATATTTTCATAATAATCTATGTCTGTGGCATTTGCCATTGAATCATTATCGATTCTGTTCGTTTCTTCGAACGTATTGATCTCTATCATTGGATCATTTTCAAATTCATTAGTATTTCCTCCGATATTCCGATTCGGTAAGGAATATACAATTATCTTTATATTAGATTCTGCAAAAATATATTTTATCATATTTGAAATAATATGCCAGTCTAATTTATCTAGACCGCATGCAATTCTGGGTAAAGCTAAGTATTTGTCATTATTATATTGACACAATTCTTTGAGATATAATATTGATTGAAAAACGGTTTCATATTCCGGTTTATGAAAATACGAATCTTTCGTGATTAAATAATAAATGTTTCGATCATTTATTTGGATCATTGCTACTTCTCCTAGTAGCTTATTTTGAGATTTCAAATTATCTATTTGACCAAATTTATTTTTAAATTGGAGCGCTATTCCTCGGTCCATGTGAAAATCACGGGAAACGCAATGTGCTAACGCATAATTCTTTGGGGCTTTAAATAAATTACCTGTTTTTTCCGTTATCTTAGGGGAATCTTTAATATTTTTCAATTCATAATTTTTTTCAAAATCCTTATAAGTCAATTTATTATCTGACTCTATTATAATTCGACTGAGAGCATCAGCATTATTAGTTGAACCTTTTTTATAACGAATTTCATAATCAAATTCTTCTAGTTTTATCCGCCAGCGCATAAGGCGGGAATTCGGTTCTTTTAATGAAAATTACCATATTAAGGGTTTGTGATCCGTATAAATAGTAAATCTCTTCCCATAGAGATAGGGGCGGAAGTTTTTGCACGACCAGATCACGGCCAGTAACTCCTTCTCTATTGTGGAATAACGAGTCTCAGCTGGGTTAAGGGTTCTACTTGCAAATGCTATAGGAAGGTCGTTCGGAACTTCACCTTGAGATAAAACAGAGCCTATCGCGAAACCTGACGCATCAGTTGTGAGAACGAATGGCTTATCGAAATCGGGGTATCTCAATACAGGGTGATTCAATAAATTTCTTTTACATATTTCGAACGCTTCGATATATTTCGGATCATCAATATTAATTTTGGAATCTTTCTTCAAACATGAAGTTAATGGTTTCGTTATCTTTGCGAAATTAGGGATAAACTTTCTATAATATCCTACGAGTCCAAGAAATGATTTTATTTCTTTAGGAGTTTTAGGAATTGGAAATTTGCTGACTGCTCTTAATTTGTTCGGATTCGGTTTGATTCCTTCAGGGGTAATAATATGTCCTAAGAATTCAATTTCAGTTTTGAAAAAGTGACATTTATCTAATTGAATTTTCAAATTATCTGCTTTAAATGCTTCTAGAATATTATGGATATCTGCTAAGTGTTGTTCGATCGTATCGGAAAATACAACTATATCATCCATGTAAACGTAACAGATCTTTCCTATGTGATCTTTCAAAACATTATTCATTAATCTTTGGAAAGTTGCCGGAGCATTTTTAAGTCCAAATGGCATTCTCAAAAATTCATAATGACCATTTTCTACAGTAAAAGCTGTCTTTTCAATTGATTCTTCATCTAATTCGATTTGATGAAATCCGGATGCTAAGTCAAGGGTAGTAAAATATTTTTTATTTCCTAATTTATCTAGGATACTTTCAATCTGAGGAAGGGGATACCTATCATCAATAGTTTTATCATTTAATTTACGATAGTCAATCGCTATACGCCATTTCTTTTTTCCGGATAAATCCTCTTTTTTAGGAACAATTACAACTGGAAATGACCATGGAGATATACTCGGTCTGATAATTTTTTTATCTAACATGTCTTTAATTTGAGTCTGAACTTCTTCTCTATGAACTTCAGGGTATCTATAAATTTTACAATGAACAGGAACTTCGTCACTTGTTCGAATTTTATGTTTTATTTTGCTTGAAAAATTAAGGGCTTGACCCGGTAACTGTAAAACATCTTCATTAGTTTGAAGGATTTTCATTAGTTGGGTACTAATTTCTGGTTCTAAATGACTAAGGTCAATTGGAATATTTTGGGGTTTCTGACATACTTGTTGATAATAAAAGGGGATTTGAGAATATTCATTAGTTAATAATTGATTTTTAAAATCTAAATTAAGTCCATATTTATTCAAAAAATCTGCTCCTATAAGACCATCATAATTCTTATGGAACTTGTATACGACAAAGGGATGAAAATCATCTATTTGAAATTCAGGGAATAAAGGTATTAAAACTTTTTCATTTGCAGTTTGTTTTTTGAAACATGCGGTTAGTGTCGTAGATTCATTAAAAATATTTTTAGGGAAATTATTATACGCGAATTTTGGATCAATAAGACAAACAGAACATCCACTATCAATTAAAAGTTTACATTTAGGATTTTGGAATTGGATATAGGGGAGTTGGTTTGTGTTATCTAACGTATTATTTAAGTCAATGAGTCGTTCATGGCACGATCTCGAAAATTTTCATTTAAATATTTACTGGAATTATTACGTTCTGGATATGAACGTTCGTTAAAATCACGTTTTTCGAATCTCGGGTCTTTCGAAGTAGACGCAATATTAGTTAATTCTTCAATCCTTATATTTGGATTGGGTTGATTATTAAAAAATTGTCTCTGAGGACTTTGTTGATATTGGGTAGAATAATTAGATCTCTTTTGGGGATAATTCCTTGTCTGAATCGACATTTTTTCAGGGGGAGATTGTATTCTTTGATTAGGATGAGGTTTGAAAACATTCTCGTTTTTACGTTCATTATTACCGAAGACTTGACGATTTGTCGGGAAATAAGTTTTCACTTGTTTTTGTTGGAAATTAATCGGTTGAGATGGGAATCTCGGTTGGGAATTATTTGGATAAAAATTTCTTTGATTATTTTGACTAGATTGGGGAAAATTTGATTGATTATTATGAGGAAAACTTCTATAATTATCAGTTGGGAAGTTTGCTCGATTATTATTTGGGAAATTATTTTTATTAGTTTGAGGGACATTTCTTTGATTTTGCTGAGGAAAATTCCTCTGATTATTTTGGTTTTTATAATGCATATAGGGTTGTTGATAAAAATAGTAATCTTGACGAATAAAATTTATTATATCGTCATAGTTCATAATTCCATGACCTCTAAGGGCTGTTCTTAATTCTGGGTTAATATTATAGAGCAGAACTCTAGTTGCTACTCGTGACGCAATATTTTTTTCTTGATCCTTTTCAAGAATCGGTAAATTAGACAATTCGACTTGCGAATCGTATTTATTCTTTAAATCTACTATTCTTTCGAGAAAATCTAAATCATTCTCATTACGTATTCTTTGGGCATTCTGGAGATCCCAAAACAAAACTGTGAGGCTAATTTTTTCCTCAAATCTTAACTTTAAAAATTCCTTCAAGTTAAACCAGTTATCTGTAATTCTCTCATTGGAACTTACTATTTCACTGGCATTTCCTACCAATTTACTCTTTATTATATCGATAATTGCTTCATTTAATAACGCGTCGGCAGATTGGAACCTATTATAAAATCTTTCGCAATGATTCAAAAATCGTGCGAGATTTGCAGGATTACCATCAAATGGTACAATTGACTTTGAAAATAAATCAATTAATTTAAGTCTATCAAACATATTTGGTTCTGGTGCGACCGCCATTTTATTCGTATTCTTCCGGCCTTTGAAATGCTTTACGGAAGTAATCTTGAAAAATTATATTGTACTTAGAAAATAATTATATTCGGTTTTTTTATTTTATAAGAAACCTAGGAAAAACTCTGGTAATCGGTTTTTTGTATTAAGAAACCTAGGAAAAACTCTGGTAATCGGTTTTTTATAAGAAACCTAGAGAAAACTCACACAAGTTTAACGCTCAAAACCGTGGGAAAAGATTGAAGACTTTGGACCAGGGTCAGTGACTGGGAATTAAAAAGTGTTTCTAGATAGGATTCTCACCACGTTGTTTTTCTGGAGTCGTTGTAGACGCTACCCAAACAATCAAGGCTCCAAATGGCTTTTCTCCTCGTTGTTGCTGGATTTTGCACCTTAACAGTTGAAACTGACAGTTTTTGGAAGTTCTTAGCGCGGCGATAACTACGATTTCACGCTCGAAGTTTCGAAACACAGTTCTTCACGAAAACCGGCACAATCCCATCCTCGTCGCCAATTACGTTTTTGGAGCGAAAGCCGATCTTTTAAAAAGATTTATTAATTTACAACGGAAGATTATCCTATTCTAACAATAAGCTAGGAAGAAATGCACTGAATTAATTGACGAGCCTTTCGTCTTGGAAGGTATTTATAACATATCTTATCTGTAATGAATAACACGCGACAAACAACACCCACGTCATGCACACAGTGGTGTGATCTTAATGCTTAGTAATCAAAATGTAACATGTTCATATTCAAATGGAATGCAATACAGATAAGCAATTCATCTAAGGTATACAGGGTTGGCATTATGTAATTATATAAATGAAAATCTTTGTATCTAATAGGGATATGAATTGGATACTTTTCCTGATCTTTAATGAATACATCGAAATTATGTAACATAGTTTAATATATGTTACATAGCAACTATATAAATGATACAAAGACTGTACGACGCTTTTATTCATCCCAAAATTGTCACAAATTATGTATCAGACACATATTGATAAAAACAATGTAATTGCCATGATCTCTCCAGAATACATAACAGAAATGAAGCAGATCACCTAGAAATCAGCCATATTTCGTATCTACCCTTCCAGAAATATTACCCAATCTGAAATAAAAACCCAAGTAACCATGTTATAGAGCAGCTATATAGCAGAAATATAACCTGTGATATGTCACAGATATATCACAAGAAGAGTGCGGAAGCGTAGCTGCGATGTAGCAGAGACAATAAAATGTCGTATTCAGGGAGATCTCTTACTTCATTCTATGAAGGGGAATGTCACAAATTTGACGCGAATTTGCTTTGAAACTGTGGGAAATCAACTTCATTATATCAATGAAAATTGTTGTATCTAATAGGGACATGAATTGGATAGAACTTTCCTGATCTTGAATAAATATTTCGAAATTATGTAACAAAGTTTCATATATGTTACATAGCAACTATATAAATGATACATAGACTGTACGACGCTTTGATTCATCCCAGATTTGTCACAAATTATGTATCAGACACGTATTTGGTACGAAAAATGATAAATAACAATGTAATTTCCATGATCTCTTCAGAATACATAACAGAAATGTAGCGGATCATCTGGAAATCAGCCATATTTCGTATCTACTCTTCCAGAAATATTACCCAATCTGAAATAACAACACAAGTAACCATGTTATAGAGCAGCTATATAGCAGAAATATAACCTGTGATATGTCACAGATATATCACAAGAAGAGCGCGGAAGCGTAGCTGCGATGTAGCAGAGACAATAAAATGTCGTATTCAGGGAGATCTCATACTTCATTCTATGAAGGGGTAAATCACAAATTTGACGCGAATTTGATATGAAACTGTGATAAATCAACTTCATTATATAAATGAAAATCTTTGTATCTGATAGGAACATGAATTGAATGGACTTTTCCTGATCTTGAATAAATACATCGAAATTATGTAACATAGTTCCATATATGTTACATAGCAACTATATAAATGATTCAAAGAGTGTACGACGCTTTGATTCATCCCAGATTTGTCACAAATTATGTATCAGACACGTATTTGGTACGAAAAATGATGAATAACAATGTAATTTCCATGATCTCTCCAGAATACATAACAGAAAAAAAGCAGATCATCTGGAAATCAGCCATATTTCGTATCTACTCTTCCAGAAATATTACCCAATCTGAAATAACAACCCAAGTAACCATGTTATAGAACAGCTATATAGCAGAAATAAAACCTGTGATATGTCACAGATATATAACAAGAAGAGCGCGGAAGCGTAACTGCGATGTAGCAGAGACAATGAAATGTCGTATTCAGGGAGATCTCACGCTTCATTCGATGAAGGGGTATATCACAAATTTGACGCGAATTTGCTTTGAAGCTGTGGGAAATGAACTTCATTATATCAATTAAAATTTTTGTATTTAATAGGGACATGCATTGGATAGAACTTTCCTGATCTTGAATAAATACTTTGAGATTATGTAACAAAGTTTCATATATGTTACATAGCAACTATATAAATGATACATAGACTGTACGACGCTTTGATTCATCCCAGCATTTGTCACAAATTATGTATCAGACACGTATTTGATACGAAAAATGATAAATAACAATGTAATTTCCATGATCTCTCCAGAATACATAACAGAAATGTAGCAGATCATCTGGAAATCAGCCATATTTTGTATCTTTCCTTACAGAAAGATTACTCAATCTGAAATAACAACCCAAGTAACCATTTTATAGAGCAGCTATATAGCAGAAATATAACCTGTGATATGTTACAGATATATAACAAGAAGAGCGCGGAAGCGTAACTGCGATGTAGCAGAGACAATAAAATGTCGTATTTAGGAAGATCTCATACTTCATTCTATAAAGGGGTATACCACAAATTTGACGCGAATTTGCTTTGAAGCTGTGGGAAATCCACTTCATTATATCAATGAAAGTTTTTGTATCTAATAGGGACATGAATTGGATAGAACTTTCCTGATCTTGAATAAATATCTCGAAATAATGTAACAAAGTTTCATATATGTTACATAGCAACTATATGAATGAATAATAGACTGTACGACGCTTCGATTCATCCCAGATTTGTCACAAATTATGTATCAAACACGTATTTGGTACGAAAAATGATAAATAACAATGTAATTTTCATGATCTCTCCAGAATACATAACAGAAATGTAGCAGATCATCTGGAAATCAGCCATATTTCGTATCTACCCTTCCAGAAATATTACCCGATCTGAAATAACAACCCAAGTAACCATGTTATAGAGCAGCTATATAGCAGAAATATAACCTGGGATATGTCACAGATATATCACAAGAAGAGCGCAGAAGCATAACTGCGATGTACCAAAGACAATAAAATTTCGTATTCAGGGAGAGCATACGCTTCATTCTATGAAGATGTATATCAAAAATCTGAAGCAAATTGGCTATGAAGCTATGGGAAATCAACTTCATGATATCAATGAAAACTTTTTCATCAAATAGGGATAAAAATAACATAGACTCTTCCTGATCTTGAATCAATTCATCGAAATTATTTAACAAAGTTTCATATATGTCACATAGCAAATATATAAATGGAAAATTGACTATACAACGTTTTGCTACATCGCAGATTTGTCACGAATTATGATTAGATATGTATTTGGTACAAAAAATGACGAATAACAATGTTATTTCCCTGATCCCCTCAGAAAACACGTCAAAAATATGTAACAAAGTTTCATTATATATTACATAGCTTCCACATGGACTATATGACGTTTTTATAGATCACAACTTATGTATCAGATACGTATCAGATACAGAGAAATGATACATAACAATGTTCCTTTCTTGATTCCCCTACAATACATCACAGAGATGTAGCTGATGACCTGGAAAGTTATATACCTAGTGAATATTTTAGTTGGAAAAGATTTCAGTATGATTGCTTGAGTTTGGCTTCGTTACTGTGTCCTTACGCCACCTCCAGCACACCCCTATCAAACACTCAATACTCACGGATTTCTTGCCGAAACCGACCCAGCATATCGAGTCGGAGATGGCGGGATGTCGGAACAGGATAGCGCCCCTGGAATTGTCCCTCGGAATCCTGAAGGTGGTGACGAAATATCCGTCATCCGTTGGTATTTCGTGCACGTCGTACTTTCCGAAATATTTCTCCAGCAGCTCGGGCTGAAACGTTGAAGAAGAGATAAGGAGGGAATGGAACAGAATTCGCAGTGGGTTAGAGTGGTTCATACCTCGACTAATTGCGATTCCTTTCATGTTTCGACATCAAAGAATGAAATATTAGGCGGGGGTATACAGGGTGAGTTTTTGGGGTTTCAATTCGAAGGCTGAGGGAATTTTTTGTAGCCAATGGACCAGTATTGGCCAGCTCAATGATCTCTGAATTTTTTCATTGGGGTTGTGGCAAATGGGCCGGAAGATATTCAGCGTTAAAAGAATAATAGACACATAAGAAAAACTTACAGTATCCATGTACATATCTGGGTCGTACATACAATTCTTGTTATTATCCATATCTCCATTCCAATAGTCCGACAAATTCCTACACACGTTATTCTTGGCAATCGCACATGTCACAATCAAAAGTTGAAAAACGTGAATTTTGAAGTTCAATCGAATCATTATTTCCAACTGACACACATTCGAAATTAGGTTCATTTATACCTCCGATAAGTGCACTTGAATTGAATTTTTGTGTTTTGGGAGTGGAAATTATTGAACTCGACGAAGGAGCAAGGTTGCATTGGAAGTCCGAAATTTGATTCGAACGAATTCGATTTTATACCTGGCACGCCACTGGATGCAACCAATCCAAAGACTCAATCAGTTCGAATGTTGTCGGAAATGGGGTGCGATCGCGTAATTTTTCAATAAAATATTAAACCCGCTCCTCTCGACAACCCAACTCTTGTTCCCAGAGTTAATAATGGCCACTGGTGAACGCGATTTTCCGCAATAATTTCATCGACAACGCGCGAGCAGGGGACCGAACGGTGGGGAAAATTATTAAACACTTCATTGCACCTGTTCCCCATTGTTTACATAACATACGAATATTATTACTGCAGCTTCCCCCATTCGAGCAACATTCCCGAATTTATCCTCATTCGACTTTAATGAAAGAATATATTCGTTTGAATAATCAGGGAATGTCTCTTAATTTGCTCTCAAAAGGGGATTAGTTAATTTTCTTCAAAGCCTTTTAATCAGTGAAGATAGAGCTGCAGAGCTGCAGCACCGCTTCAGAGAACGAGAAGACCGATACGATTTTGAGACGTTTATTGTTTCGTTCTATTTAAGTCACGTGTTTGACCTTGGACGACTAATAAATGGCAATTAAGAATTGTCTCCAGAGACTCGACACTTTTTCAACGTAGGTTGAACGGTCGCAAATGTTTTGTGACAACCCTCAGATGAAAGAAAGTTGAAAGAAAGGATAGCAGAGGATGAACCTTCTTTCTGCACACTTCCAGGGGCTGTCACTTGGTTTTCGAGAAGCTAAGGGCATTTAACTGGAAGCTGCTCAATGCCACTTTAAAAGGAGATAAAACGCGGTGGTGGAGATCAGACGAATCGGTTTTGCACGAATATGCGTTTACTTACTGCCTCTCTAGCCACGAGCCTCCATTGTCTCAAGTTAAAGAATAGTAGTAGCTGTTTATCTAAAAATAAACGATCATAAGCACCTCACATCGACCTATAAACATTCGAAAACAGTGTAAAACCCTAACTTCTTCGATCCTCCGTCTCTCAATTCGCCTCGACGAAGTTGTAACGTCGAAAACGTGCCCCTGCCAACTGGAACTTCTGCGAGGGTAGTTTAGTTGACAAGCAACTTACGAATGCGTGAAATTCAAAACATCACGAGACTTGGACTGAATAATTCACCCCTGTTTGAACTCCCTTGTTGGCAAACGAGGAAAACATAAATAGAGACATCGTCAACTACAAGTGGAAGGTCAGCACGAACTAAATTCCACCTCTGGGAAGGGCTTCAAGTCGTCGATATCACAAACAACACCCTCTCACGTTTCTGCATTCGAACTATTTCGTAAGGATTTATTTATTTGTCTATTCATTTATTTAATTATTTTTTTCTTTATTGATTCATTCATTTATGTACTTATCCTTTTATTATTTTATTATGCAAACAGAATTCACCTAAGAATAGTATTCAAAGATTATAACCAATAAAAAAATAACCTACTAATATTGGATTAAAAAAAAAAAAAAAACTAGCTCTATTAGGCCTGGCTCGTCACACGACTCCCGACAACCAAATTTATGAGCTCGCAGAAGAAATCACGACGGGGACGTAACACGTTCAGTTAATTGGTTTCACACAATTTGTCACGACGAACTGCAAAAAAGAGATCCCATCAATGCCCCGAGGATTACAGCAATGAAGCCCCATTCAGTCGAGTCAATCCCATTGATGGATCGTCGCGTTTCGGGGATGCGATAATGTATGGACAACCCGGCGAGGTTTCGTTAACGCTTGCACCGCGCCGGAATCGATCAGCCGAATCGGTGCTCTGGGAAATCAAAATGAAAATTCTTGCGGAAATATCGTACGCCACTGACGAAAGAATTTGAATGCAGCACCACCTGCTTACGTCAGAACCTACGTAGTCTCTGGAGATAGTTCTCGTTTGCTATTGGTCGCGCTCAAGGTCATACACGTCAGTTATTGTCAAAACAATAAATGTCTCAAAATGCTTTGCAGCTCTCCCGTTTTGGGGCGCCTTGTATATTCCGTGTAATGATGTGGGATTCGTCGGAGATGATCAGTTAAATGTTGGGGTACATAATTGCAGCTTCTCCTGACCGCAAAACTGACTTGCCATTAATCAAGGGGAATGAATCTGCGAAAAACAACTCGAAATCACAAAAGATATAATTAATTATATCATATTTGTCGGAAGGGCGAAATTAATAGGATTATTATTCGGTGATGGATCATGATTTTTAATTAATTGATCCAGACGTGGAACATCAGAAAGTCTCCAAAGATATTTTTCATTTTCACTCATAAATTTATGGAACATTTCGAATAATAATTTATCTATCGAAAAAATATTAACTTTTGCAACCACTATGAAATTGAACAGTCTGATACTGAAAAAGGGTTGAAGTATAGGAAGCATAGGATGAACCTTCTTTCTGCACAGTTCCGGGGATGTCACCTAGTTTTAGAAGCTAAAGGCACTGAACCCAAAGTTACTCAATATCACTTCCGAAGAAGATATAATGGTGCGATAAAAATGATCAGAAGACTCGGTTTTGCACTCATATGCGGCGATAAATTTAAAACTAGAACACCCCTCAGTTTAGGAACATCCTGTATAATTATATTGAAAAAAAAATTTGTAGCACCAATAAATTTATCCAAATATGCCAGAATTCATCCAAATATGCTAGAACCTACTGAATTTTTTTTTAAATTCTTATTGTCCTGACGTCATAGAGAGAATTATTTAATTTTTTTTTTCGAAAACTGTGAGAGGTACGAAAAAATTGAAAATAACATAAAGTTTTCAAATAACACAGAGACTCTTCTTTATATTTTTTAAATTCCAGTGGCGCACCACAAAAAAGTTAGAGAGGGGAAAATGGGGCATTGTTCCAGAAAAAATACCATCCTGTAGATTTTCACGAACAATTGACATGTCATATGAAGTGAACCTTGAACTGTGAAATTTTTGCTGAATTTCTGCTGAACATACGAAGGAGTGTAGATTCTATGAGGAAAAAATCGAAAATTTTAACACCCCTCAATTTAGGAACATCCTGGATAATTATATTTTTATGAAAACAGTAAGCTGAGTGAGGTATCAATGAATGTATCCAAATATGTTAGAATCTACTGAATTCTTTTTGAATTCTTATTTTACTGACGTCCTAGAGAGAATTATTTAATATTTTCTTTTTTTAAAACAATAGAAAATAGGAAAAATATGATGCAAACAAAAATTCTCAAATAACACAGAGATTCTTCTCAATATTTTTTGAGCTTCCAGTGGCGAACCACAAAAAGTTCAAGACAAAAAAATTGTACTTTGCTCCAGAAAACATACCATCCTGTAGATTTTCACGAACAATTGACATGTCATATGATGTGAATCTCAAACTGTGATATTTTCGCTGAATTTCAGATAAATATCTGAAGGAATGCAGATGCTATGAGGAAAAAATTCAAAATTTCAACACCCCTCAATTTAAGGACATCTTGTATTATTATATTTGTATAAAAACAGTAAGCTGAATGAGGTAAACCAATAAATTAATCTGAATATGCCAGAATTTATCCAAATATGTTAGAACCTACTGAATTTTTTTGAATTCTTATTTTCCTGACATCTTAGAGAGAATTATTTAAAATTTTTTTTCTCGAAAAGAATAGAAGATACGAAAAATATGATGGGAACAAAAATTTCGCAAATAACACAGAGATTCTTTTTAATATTTTTTGAACCTCCAGTGGTGCACCACAAAAAAATTTAAGAGGGAAAAATTGTACTTTGCTCCAGAAAAAATACCACCCTGTGGATTTTTACAAACAATTGACATGTCATATGATGTGAATCTCAAACTGTGATATTTTCGCTGAATTTCAGATAAATATCTCAAGGAATGCAGATGCTGTGAGGAAAAAATTCAAAATTTCAACACCCCTCAATTTAGGAACATCCTGTATTATTATATTTCTTATAAACAGTAAGCTGAGTGAGGTAACACCAATGAATCAATCTAAATATGCCAGAATCTATACAAATATTAATTTTTTTTTAATTCCCTTTTTCCTGACGTGTTAGACAAAATTCTTTAACATTTTTTTCTCGAAAACGGTAAAAGATAGGAAAAAAATTATGAAAACAAATATTTCTCAAATAACACAGAGGATTCTCCTTTTTATTTTTTGAACTCCCAGTGATGCACCACAAAAATGTCTCAGAATGTTTTTCGGATTCTCAGAAACGATGGAAATTTTTTTCTCGTTCCAAATTTCCCACAATAAAGTTTGGAGTCAAAACTCATCAATCCCTCACGAAATTGAAATTTTCCCCTCTCCATTCTCACCTTGAGAATCCGATTGGAGGGTTGAAACCGCCACTTGAATATCCCTAATAACGTCCGCGGTGATTATAATTCTGTTCCTTATTTTCCACCCCTAATTTTAATCTACGCACCCCCGCCCTCAAACGGCGGGCTAAAACACTCATGAAAGCCGAATCCAGGTGATCGATAGGAATGAACGTTATGATTCGATTTGCATTTAAAACGTGCAAAAACGTCGGATGGATTTGCATAATCTTCTGCGAGGTTTGCATCGATTGAAATTGCCCGGATTTGAGATGTTCCGGGGCGGAACCCCATTTTTCGACGGGGTCATTTAGACAGACACGTTTAACATTTCACTGTAACACTCTTTATTTTAGTCAATATAATCTTATGGAAATTATCGGAGAATTTTCCAGATTTCCAATGCAAATCGGATCATAAATTTAACTTGTCGTCTTTGGTGGGTGAGCAGCTTTCCATTCATAGAGGGGTGGAAGATGCGAATGAATCCATAATTGCTCCTGGAGAATCATAGATTCCTGAAGAATGGTCTCCTTCGACGACACTCATTGGCATGGCCAAATTCGAGATTTAATTGAGTCCTAAGTGCTTTCATTCCTCGTTAAGGCTTTCTCTATTCATCACTGACAAACGACTTTGGGCAAATTTCAATGCAGCGCCACCAGTTTACGTCAGAACCTACGTCGAAACAGTGTCGAGTCTCTGGAGATAATTCTAAGATGTGTCCCAATTTCAAAATGTCCAAACTTGTGGTTTTTCTTTACCAAATTCGAGCGAACTTGTGGGTGTGAATTTTTTTTCAGTTGGCCATATTCTCTGGCTATCAAAATAACCAATACTGCAGTTTCTAGGACGTCCTGACAAAATTTTTTGTCGAGGAATTCATTATATCGAACATTTCGAAAAATTTTATCAGGCAGGTTCATACAAAATTTGGCTGAAAATTGATTCTTTCGTGAGGGGAAAAAACATTAGTTGTCTATTCAAGGGTGTAGATTCCGAATATTAACTTGATTTTCAGGAGAAATAATTTTTCTGGTCAATAATGCCTCAGAATTTGAAATTTTAAAATGTCCCAATTTCCGAAACTCCAAACATGAAGTTTTTCCTCATCAAATTAGAGCGACCTTGTAGGTGTGAATTTTTTTTTATTTGGCTTTATTCTCTCAAAAATTTTCTGGTCACTACTGCCTCAGAATTTGAAATTTTAAGATGTCCCAATTTCCAAAACTCCAAACATGAAGTTTTTCCTCATCAAATTGGAGCGACCTTGTAGGTGTGATTTTTTTTATTTGGCCATATTCTCTGGCTATCAAAATAACCAATACTGCAGTTTCTAGAACGTTCTCGCAGAATTTTTCGTCTAATAATTCATTTTATCGAACATTTCGAAAACTTTTATCGGGCAAGTATATAGAAAATTTGGCTGAAAATTGATCCTTTCGTGAGGGAAAAGGACATATGTTGTCTATTCGAGGGTGTAGATTATGAATCTTAACTTGATTTTCACGAGAAATATTTTTTCTGGTCACTACTGCGTTTAGAATTTGAAATTTTTAGATGTCCCAATTTCAAACCTTCCAAACATGAGGTTTTTCTTCATCAAATTGGAGCGACCATGTGGGTGTGAATTTTTTTCCGTTTTGTCATGTTCTCTGGCTATCAAAATAACCGATACTGCAGTTTCTAGAACCTTCTCGCAGAATTTTTCGTCGAAGAATTCATTTTATCGAACATTTCGAAAAATTTTATCGTGCACGTACATACAAAATTTGGCTGAAAATTGATTCTTTCATGAAGGGAAAAAACATAAGTTATCTATTCGAGGGTGTAGATTCCGAATATTAACTTGATTTTCAGGAGAAATAATTTTTCTGTTCACTACTGCCTCAGAATTTGAAATTTTAAGATGTCCCAATTTCCAAAACTCCAAACATGAAGTTTTTCCTTATCAAATTGGAACGACCTTGTAGGTGTGAATTTTTTCTCATTTGGCCATATTCTCTGGCTATCAAAATAACCAATACTGCAGTTTCTAGAACGTTCTCGCAAAATTTCCGTCGAAGAATTCATTTTATCGAACATTTCGAAAAATTTTATCGGGCAAGTTTATAGGAAATTTGGCTGAAAATTGATCCTTTCGTGAGGAAAAAGAACATTTGTTGTCTATTCGAGGGTGTTAATTCTGAATATTAACTTGATTTTTACGAGAAATATTTTTTCTGGTCACTACTGCCTTTAGAATTTGAAATTTTTAGATGTCCCAATTTCAAACTGTCCAAACATGAGGTTTTTCTTCATCAAATTGGAGCGACCCTGTGGGTGTGAATTTTTTTTCGTTTTGCCATATTCTCTGGCTATCAAAATAACCAATACTGCAGTTTATAGAACATTCTCTCAAAATTTTTCGTCGAAGAATTAATTTTATCGACAATTCTAAAAATTTTATCGTTCACGTACATACAAAATTTGGCTGAAAATTGATTCTTTCGTGAAGGAAAAAAACATATGTTGTCTATTCGAGGGTATAGATTCCGAATATTAACTTGATTTTCAGGAGAAATAATTTTTCTGGTCACTACTGCCTCAGAATTTGAAATTTTAAGATGTCCCAATTTCCAAAACTCCAAACATTAAGTTTTTCCTTATCAAATTGGAGCGACCTTGTAGGTGTGAATTTTTTTTCATTTGGTCATATTCTCTGGCTATCAAAATAACCAAAACTGCAGTTTCTATAACGTTCTCGCAAAATTTTTCGTTGAAGAATTCATTTTATCGAACATTTCGAAAAATTTTATCGGGCAAGTATATAAAAAATTTGGCTGAAAATTGATCCTTTCGTGAGGGAAAAGAACATATGTTGTCTATTTGAGGGTGTAGATTCTGAATATTAACTTGATTTTTACGAGAAATAATTTTTCTGGTCACTACTGCCCTTAGAATTTGAAATTTTAGGATTTCCCAATTTCCAAAACTCCAAACATGAAGTATTTCCTTATCAAATTGGAGCGACCTTGTAGGTGTGAATTTTTTTTCATTTGGCCATATTCTCTGGCTATCAAAATAACCAATACTGGAGTTTCTAGAACGTTCTCGCAAAATTTTTCAACGGAGTCTTCACACAGAGGCGTACCCTACTTCGAAGACGCCACTGATTCTTGATCTTTCACATTAATCATTCACGAAATTAAAAGAATTATCAGGTTTTTATTGCGTTCTCATGTCGATCCTAATTTCCAATGACCTTTCTCTTTTAATAACACATAAATCGTCGTTCAACAACTCGCCGATCGTTTTCCAACGCCCAATTAAGCGTTTTTGCTGTGCTTAATTTCCTGGCAATCGGAAAGGCGAACTCACTCTGAGGATAAAAGAAAAACAACATTAGCGTTCGTTCCGGGAAGACCCGGAAGCAAAACGACAAATAGGTAAAACACTGCTGCATTCCGCGGATCTGACTCCCTGACCTCCGCACCGTTTATTTTTATTGTCAAGAACAGACGGCCCCCCGGAATAATCCGGGAAAACGAGAAACGAACAAAACGGAAGGGTTGACGCCGTTTTATCGGGCCATTTTCCATTAAAATCTTGAGTCGTGATTGCCTCGTCCATTCAAGTCGCTCCTCCGCTGTTTATTCGGATGCAAATAAGGAGAATTCCGAATAGGCCGCAATCAATTATTTGCCGCTAATAAAACGGAAGTAAAATTAATGGAATGTTTTTTTCCCGGCGGCAATCGGGGGGAAAAACAACGGGAAATCAATTTCGCGTTATCGGACGGAACGGCGTTCGATTCTCCTCCGTAGTTCGGAGATTTATTTTATGGAGTCATTCTCGATTTGATTATCTTTCAACTGTGCATAATTTTCGAACGAACCCCGTATACTCAAATACAACTTTTGCCATGGAAATTCATGTAACTAACAATGAGAATGAAGTAGAAATTATGTATCAATTCAACTAGTAACGCTTCGTGGACTAATCGATATAAAGTTGCGATTAGATTATGGTACTAATTCATTTTGTGGTAGCAAAATGGGACCATGTGTAAAAAAGTTTAAGTTTGATATTGAAACTATAAATTTATCCAAAAATGCCAGAACCTACTGATTTTGTTTTCTTTAATTCTTATTTTCCTTACGCCTTAGAGAGAATTATTTAACATTTTTTTCTCTAAAACGGTGAAAGAAACAAAAAAAAATTTGAGGAACAAGAAGTTTTCGAATAATACAATGAACCTTTTTTATAGTTTTTAAATTTCCAGTGGGGCTCCACAAAAAGGGTATGGTGGGAAAAAAGGGACATTGCTCCAGAAGAAATACCACCCTGTAGATTTTCACAAATAATTGACATGTCATTGTGATATTTTCGCTGAATTCCAGCTGGATATCTCAAGGAATGCAGATGCTATGAGGAAAAATTTCAAAACTTTCAACACCCCTCAATTTAGGAATATCCTGTATAATTATATTTCTCCATAAACAGTAAGCTGAGTGAGATAACACCAATAAATTCATCCAAATATGCCAGAATTCATATAAAATTCTGGAACCTACTGAATTTTATTTTAATTCTTATTTTCCTGTCGTCTTAGAGAGAATTATTCAACATTTTTTTTCCCGAAAGAAGAAATGGAAGATAGGAAAAAAATTTGCGGAACCAAAAAGTTTTCAATTAACACAAAAACTCTTCTCAATATTTTTTAAAATTCCAGTGGCGCACCACAAAAAAATTCGAGAGGAAAAAATGGGTCATTGCTTCAAAGATAATTTCACCCTGTAGATTTTCACGAACAATTGACATTTCATACGATGTAAATCTTAAATTGCGATATTTCCGCTAACTTTCAGCTGAATATCTCAAGGAATGCAGAAGATAATGGAAAAAATTCAAAATTTTAACACCCCTCAATTTAGGTACATCCTGTATAATTATATTAAAATATAAACGGTAAGCTGAGTGAGGTAACACCAATAAATTCATCCAAATATGCCGGAATTCAGATAAAATGCTGGAACCTTCTGAATTTTTTTTTAATTCTTATTTTCCTGACGTCTTAGAGAGAATTATTCAACATTTTTTCCCCGAAAATAGTGGAAGATAGGAAAAAAATTTGTTGAACCAAAAAGTTTTCAAATAACACAAAAAACTCTTCTCAATATTTTTTAAAATTCCAGTGGCGCACCACAAAAAAGTTCAAGAGGGAAAAATGGGACATTTCTTCAAAAATAATTCCACCCTATAGATTTTCACGAACAATTGACATGGCATACGATGTGAATCTTAAATTGCGATATTTCCGCTGAATTTCAGCTGAATATATCAAGGAATGCAGAAGATAATGAAAAAAATTGAAAATTTTAACACCCCTCAATTTAGGAACATCCTGTATAGTTCTATTAAAATATAAACGGTGAGCTGAGTGAGAAAACACCAATGAATTCATCCAAATATGCCAGAATTCAAATAAAAATGCTGGAACCTACTGAATTTTTTTTTTAATTCTTATTTTCCTGACGTCTTAGAGAGAATTATTCAACATTTTTTCCCCGAAAATAGTGGAAGATAGGAAAAAAATTTGTTGAACCAAAAAGTTTTCAAATAACACAAAAAACTCTTCTCAATATTTTTTAAAATTCCAGTGGCGCACCACAAAAAAGTTCAAGAGGGAAAAATGGGACATTTCTTCAAAAATAATTCCACCCTATAGATTTTCACGAACAATTGACATGGCATACGATGTGAATCTTGAATTGCGATATTTCCGCTGAATTTCAGCTGAATATCTCAAGGAATGCAGAAGATAATGTAAAAAATTGAAAATTTTAACACCCCCCAATTTAGGAAAATCCTGTATAATTCTATTAAAATATAAACGGTGAGCTGAGTGAGGTAACACCAATTATTTCATCCAAATATGCCAGAATTCAGATAAAAATGCTGGAACCTACTGAATTTTTTTTCATTCTTATTTTCCTGACGCCTTAGAGAGAATTATTTGCCATTTTTTTTCCCGAAACAAGTGGAAGATAGGAAAAAAGTTTGTTGAACCAAAAAGTTTTCAAATAACACAAAAAACTCTTCTCAATATTTTTTAAAATTCCAGTTGTGCACCACAAAAAAGTTCAAAAGGGGAAAATGGGACATTGCTTCAAAAATAATTCCACCCTATAGATTTTCACAAACGATTGACATGTAATACGATGTGAATCTCGAATTGCGATATTTCCGCTGAATTTCAGCTAAATATCTCAGGGAATGCAGAAGATAATGGGAAAAATTGAAAATTTCAACACCCCTCAATTTAGAAACATCCTGTATCTGATACTATTAAAATATAAACGGTGAGCTCAGTGAGGTAACATCAATAAATTCATCCAAATATGCCAGAATTCATCTAAAAATGCTGGAAACTAGTTAATTTTTTTTTAATTATTATTTTCCTGAAGTCTTAAAGCGAGTTATTCAACATTTTTTTCCCAAAAATGGTGGAAGATAGGAAAAAGATTTGTTGAACCAAAAAGTTTTCAAATAACACAGAAACTCTTCTCGTTATTTTTTACAATCTAGTGGCGCACCACCAAAAAGTTCAAGAGGAAAAAATGGGACATTGCTTCAAAAATGATTCCACCCTGTAGATTTTTACGAACAATTGGCATGTCATATGATGTGAATCTTAAATTGCGATATTTCCGCTGAATTTCAGCTGAATATCTCAAGGAATGCAGAAGATAATGGAAAAAATTCAAAATTTTAACACCCCTCCATTTAAGAACATCCTGTATAATTATATTAAAATATAAACGGTGAGCTGAGTGAGGTAACACCAATGAATTCATCCAAATATGACAGAATTCTTATGAAAATGCTTAAATCTACTGATTTTTTGTTAAATTCATATTTTCGTGAATTCTTTAACATTTTTTTTTTACAAAAATGGTGGAATATAGGAAAAAAATTTGTAGAACCAAAAAGTTTTCCAATAAACTAAAAAACTTTCTTATTTTTATTGAACTTCCAGTAATGCACTTCCAGTGGCTCACCACAAAAAAATTCGAGTAGGAAAAATGGGAAATTGCAAAAAAAAACCACCCTGTAAATTTTCCTGGCAATTGAAATGTCATATGATGTGAACCTTAAAATGTTTCATTTTCGGGAAAATTAAGCTGATTATCTTGAGGAATGCAGATGCTATGAGGAAAACAATCAAATTTTAACACCCCCCTCCCAGTTTATGAGCACCCTGTATATTTATATCAGGGATAATTTAAAACTTCCATCCATATTTTCAATGAATTCTTTGTTTCTCAATCTATTCTCATTGAACTCGAAACTGTGAAAGTTCAAAATTTATCTACGAAGTGTTATCAGTGTTTTCTTAACTTATCAGTTATTTTTCTGTTCACTGAGTATATCTTGTGATCAATTTTTTATCCGAATACAAATGCAAAAATAGTGAAGGAAATTGAAAAATTCAAGACCTCGACTGAAACAAACTGTTGGCAATCTGACTTGACTGCATTTGGGGTTTTATATTTTCAGGTGCGGGAAAAAGATAAGCTCCTGGATTAATTGAGGGTGGAATATTCACCCTCTTTAATTCTCGATATATTCCGAGAAGTTTCCAACTCCTATTCTCTTCGAGATTAAGGATATTTGGCAAACTATGACTTCCGCCTCTTCCATTTGCATCAATCATAATTTCATAAACTATACGAAAATTGACGCGTTGAAGACATAATAAAAACCAGCCAATGTAGAAAAATACTCTTTATTTCATCAAAATATCGTGAGGCTCAGATTAATCGAGTTTGTACTTCAAGCATTGTTCTTCTTGACGAACGGCGCTACGCAGTTATAGAATGAAATGGCTGTTTCGATCTGGTCGTTCTTCTGCACCAAACAGTCGACCCCCTTCTGGATATCTTCAGATCCTTCGCCCAAGAGCTTGCTGAGTCTTCCCTTCAAAACGTCCTTGTTCACTGTTCCCTCATCGGAAACGATCTTCCTCTCCTTCAGTATGCAAAGCACGTGTTGTCCAGATTCGGTGTCGGTACTCTGGAGGGGTTCCCCATGGTTCAGTTTGTCGATTTTTTCTTGTGCAAAATGATGGTGGTGGTTGGAACAATCCTTGTGGGGAGTTGCAGCGTGTTGGAAGTCCAATTTCAAACTGTATACCTGGAAATCGAAAAAAAGTTTTATGTGTTGAGGTTTATATTTGAGAAAAAAATCAAAATTTATTCTTTCGTGGAAGGAAAAAACATGTGTTGTCTATTCGTAGGTGTAGATTCCGAATTTCCACTTGCTTTTCACGAGAAATAATTTCTCTGGATGATACTGCACTTGAAATTTAAAAATTTGAGATGTCCGAATTTCAAAATGTCCAAACTTGAGGTTTTTCTTCACCAAATTGAAGCGACATTGTGGGTGTAAAATTTTTTTTAGGTGGCCATATTCTCTGGCTATCAAAAAAAAAACAATACTAGAGTTTCTAGAAGGTTATCACAAAATTTTACGTAGAAGAATCTATTTTTTTGAAACCTTCGAAAAATTTCATTGGGCAAGTACATGGAGAATTTGGCCAGAAATAATTTTTTTTGTGGAGGAAAAAAACATATGTTGTCTATGCGAGGGTGCAGATTCCGAATATTAACTTGCTTCTCACGAGAAATAATTTTTCTGGTCACTACTGCACTTAGAATTTGAAATGTTAAGATGTCCCAATTTCAAAATGTCCAAAACTGAGGTATTTCTTTTCCAAATTGGACCGACCTTGTGAGTGTGATTTTTTTTTGATTGGCCATATTCTCTGTCTTCCAAAAAATCAACACTAGACTTTCTAGAAGGTTCTCATACAATTTTTCATTGAAGAATTCATTTTTTCGAAACTATCGAAAAATTTGAATGAGCAAGTACTTTGAAAATTTGGCCGAAAATCAATTCTTTTGTGGAGGAAAAAACAGATGTCGTCTATTCGTGGGTGTAGATTCCGAATTTCCACTTGTTCTTCACGAAGAATGATTTTTCTGGTTACTACTACACTTAGAATTCGAAATTTCAAGATCTCCCAATTCCAAAATGTCCACACTTGAAGTTTTTCTTTACAAAATTGGAGGTGAGTGTGATTTTTTTTATTTGGCTATATTCTCCGGCAATCAGAAAAACCTAGCGAATAGTTTCTAGAAGGTTCTCACAAAATGTTTCGTTGAATAATTCATTTTTTCGAAAAATTTACATTTACAAGTACATGGAAAATTTGGCTGGAAGTTAATCCTTTTGTAGAGGGAAAAATCATATGTTGTCTATTTGAAGGTGTAGATTTCTGATATTCTCTTGCCTTTCACCAGAAAATTCAGGAATGAATTAAAAAAAAATATAACGAAAAAAATTTAAAAGAGCCTCAACAAAGAACACGAAACTGTGCAGCAAAAAATAATGGAACTATGGAAAATTTGACAATTTCTCAATATTCAATAAGAATACTTCGAAATAAACAACAAAAATTGGAAAATTTCGCTGAAGTACTCACACAGCAAATAGACAGAAGGAAAACAGCTGACAACAAAAACGACTTCATCTTGATGGGAACAGAAAAACAACTGATGGATGTACTGAGAAAAATGAAGAATATAAAGCGAAGCCTTGATAAGACTTCATTGATAAATTCTGAACTTTCGGAATGTCAAGTTCAATGTGAATAGATAAAAAAACAAAGGATATATTCATTATGTATATTTTATGATAGATTTCTTAATTCTGGATATCAAGGAGAAACTTGTCCTTGAAAGTCTCAACCCATTCCCAATAATTGAGAATATCGAGAACTGATAAATAAACCCCATCGACAAAACATTCAATAGAATGAACTAATTTACATGTAACATGCAAATTTGTGGACGATTCTTTTGTTCCAATCTCTCCAACTGATTGAATATTTAAATCCGAGTTACTTGTTTTGGTTTTAGATCTCGTCCCCTGGGAATCCCAGGTCAGAATTCTGTGTAAACGTCTTTTTATTATATTCGAAGTGGTAACGTCAATATTTTGAATTTGTACCCGACCGGTCTTTCGAGTTTCGAAAAATTTATGGATTCTTGCGATGCTACAGGGACTATTTAAGCGGCCAAAGCCTTGTTCTTGATCAAGTTTGTTGTTGTTCATATTGGTGTCAACTTGATCATGAAGTCCTTCGCTGGTTTACTTGTACTTTCCATCGTCATATATTATGTAAGTTTTGAGCACAAACGAATCAATTTCGAATTCAGAAGAACGTTGAAAAAATTTTCTTCCTCGGACAAAAAAAAAACTTTCTAGTTAAATATAAAAGATTCACCCTGTATATCTCCATGTGAGTTCTAATCAGTTGAATGAACAAGAGCTCAATTTGATAAATGTTGATACTCACAATTATATTCGTCGGTATTTTAATTGAGTGATAGATTATGTTAATTACGTTATTTACTTCGAAATATTTGAATGAAATTTATTTTTCGTGAAAATTGTATTATTTTTATTACCTGCCTATTTAAGTTCTGCAAGTGACAAGTGCATTTTCACTCCTAATTTTTGAATACCCCTTCTAGCACCCTATACTTTTCTGACATACGTCGTATACTAAAACTTACCAAACGCAGAATTGAAGTTTTTTGAATTCTCTACAAGATTGCTCCTATTAATTTTTCTTGTAACTCAAACAGTTTCTTAAATATCCGCAGTGAAAGTTGTTAACTAACGACAAGGGCATTAATACTGCACGTTTTCAACAGCGCCTTCTACTTTTCTGACATACCTCGTACACTAAAACTTACTATATACAGATTGGAAGTTTTTTGAATTCTCTACAAGATTGATTTCATTACTTTTTCTTGTAACTCAAATAGTTTCTGAGATATCCGCGGTGAAAGTCGCTAACTAACGACAAGTGCATTTATACTGCTCGTTTTTCAACAGGGCATTCTACTCTTCTGCTATACGTCGTACACTAAAACTTACCATAAACAGAATTGAAGTTTTTTGAATTGCCTACAAGATTGCTGTTATTATTTTTTCTTGTAACTCAAACAGTTCTTGAGATATCCGCAGTGAAAGTCCTTAACTAACGACAAGTGCATTAATACTGCACGTTTTCAACAGCGCCTTCTACTTTTCTGACATACCTCTTACACTAAAACTTGCTATATACAAATTGGAAGTTTTTTGAATTCTCTACAAGATTGCTTTCATCACTTTTTCTTGTAACTCAAATAGTTCCTGAGATATCCGCGGTGAAAGTCGCTAACTAACGACAAGTGCATTTATACTGCACCTTTTTCAACAGAGCATTCTACTCTTCTGCTATACGTCGTACACTAAAACTTACCATAAACAGAATTGAAGTTTTTTGAATTGCCTACAAGATTGCTGTTATTATTTTTTCTTGTAACTCAAACAGTTTCTTAGATATCCGCAGTGAAAGTCCTTAACTAACGACAAGTGCATTAATACTGCACGTTTTCAACGGCGCCTTCTACTTTTCTGACATACCTCGTACACTGAAACTTACTATATTCAAATTGGAAGTTTTTTGAATTCTCTACAAGATTGCTTTCATTACTTTTTCTTGTAACTCAAATAGTTTCTGAGATATCCGCGGTAAAAGTCGCTAACTAACGACAAGTGCATTTATACTGCACGTTTTTCAACAGTGTATTCTACTCTTCTGCTATACGTCGTACACTGAAACTTACCATAAACAGAATTGAAGTTTTTTGAATTGCCTACAAGATTGCTGTTATTATTTTTTCTTGTAACTCGAACAGTTCTTGAGATATCCGCAGTGAAAGTCCTTAACTAACGACAAGTGCATTTATACTGCACGTTTTTTAAAAGCGTCTTCTACTTTTCTGCTATACGTCATACACTAAAACTTACCATAAACAGAATTGAAGTTCTTTGAATTCTCTACAAAATTGCTCTCATTATTTTTTCTTTCAACTGAAACAGTTTCTGAGATATCCGCAGCGAAAGTGGCTAATTGACGAAAATTACGTTTTCACTTCACTTTTTTGGTAGAAATTTCCTTCTAGCGCGTCAACCTTCAACTTTTCTGCCATATTTGTAGGAAATAATGTTGTTTAAAATTGAATTTAGATCAAAATGAGTTTTTATTCAATTCTCTATCATCAACGGTTTCAGAATTACTGAATTTTTCTGATTCACTGTTAATTATTGTAGACTACCCTTTAGCAACTCATACGGGCTGTATGTAGTGAATCTGTCACGAAATGTTGTTTTTCGAGTAATTGCCTTCTTTTCAGTAGTTATACTTCAGTTAAGCAGCCAGTATGAAAAGATATAACCCTTAAAATGGAATGTGGGGGTTTCTTCAAAAATCAACAGTGAATCTATAAAATTCTCTAAGTTTGGACCTGTTGATGATACAAGATTAAATTAGCACTCATTATAAGGAAAATTTAATGCTCTTCAACTTATATGCCTACAGTATAACAAAAAAGTGAAAGGCTGAGGCACTGGAAGGTAATGTTTGTAGAGGTAAAAATGCACTTATCGAATTAGTGACTTTCGGCTATGGATATCTCGGAATCTCTTCCAGTTACAATAAAATATAATGGAAACAAATTTCTAGTGAACTTAAGGAGCTTTCATTTTGTAAATAACACTTTTCACCGTATGATGCATAGTTTGGGAGATATGAACGAAAAAGCCATGGGACTCCAAGGGAGCGCGAAAACATAACGTGTCGCTCAATTTATAAAGTTCTATTTTTCTACCCTTAGGTCGAATCTGCGAAACTGAGCTTCGCCCACAAAAACCCACCTCACCCGGACTGCAGAGAACACACCAAATACATAACCGCAGACCAGGTCAACCAGTTGAACCGTGGAGGCTACCCCGACAGCCCGGTGATCAGGCAACATCTCCTCTGCATCTGGAAAGAGAAAGGCGTCATGAGCGAATCAGGAATCCTCCAACCTGAAGCCATCAAGACCAAACTAGGTGGCCTCCTACCGGAAAACCAAGAAGCCAAACAGCAGGTCCAACGCTGCATCGTGCAGAAGAACGACCCCGCAGAAACGGCTTACGCGTTCTACCAATGCGTCTCTCCACTCCTCGCGAAATACAACAATTAGTTAAACCCCCGATTCAAACGACATTGTGATTCAAATATAGATTAAGAAGTTTCCACGTTGTTTCAATTTTACCCGGACCGTTGTTTAGGAATTATCGGATTCGGAATCCTCGAGATGAGATTGCACAATTGGTGAATTGTTTTGGGCTGCTTTGTATAACTTCGAGCGAGTGTTTTCGTGGGATCGAATATGAAGCTTCAAACTTTGATTCGGAGCACAAAGCGTCGTACTCACTGCGGGGGATGAAGCTTTATTGCACTTCGAGGCTCGATCTCTTGATAGTTGATGATGCACCGGAGGTATTCCAGTTATTTCTATTAGGCAGGAAATTATGTAGAACATCAGCTCGGAGGGTTCTGATTGTTAGGATGGAATTCCGAGAGTTTCGAGGAATCTGATATGGGCCTTATATTTGCGTAGGTCACTCCTAAAACGTCCCCCTAACTTTAAAGTTCAACTTGAAGACCTTTTCGTTTTCCCCAGTTAACTGAGGGTAACGTAGATCTGGCAACGTCGGTCAGATATGACAGGAATGTCAAAAATATTCATAACCTAACTCCGGAGATCTACAACTTCGTTTATGTCCGTCGAAATGGAATGGAATATTTTATGGGTTCAACAACAACACAGACTGGGAACATCTATTTAACATTTCATGCTTCCCATTTGATTTATGATTCGGCACGATTCTGAATTTTACAGGTTCCTGTAGAACAAGGTGCCTTTCTATCGCCTTACACTCTCGTACTAATGGAAATGGTGGGGAAGTTTAGGAAATTGTGTCATAATGAGTAATGGATCCAGCTATTCCAATAAGGAGAAGAAGATCAGAAAGTGCAGGAAGAAGAAAATTGAAAGCACCAATTTAATAATCAAACTGTTGTACTTTTGAAAATTTCATTTAATCACAATTGAGAATAGTTAAATCAAATCAAGAGTTATATTTTTTTACAAGTTTATGGATGCAGTTGTAGAAGTCGTTGGCGGTTTTGTTCGGCGTCTTCTTCTGGACAATGAAGCACGATTCTGAATTACAGGTTCCTGTAGAACAAGGTGCCTTTCTATCGCCTCACACTCTCGTACTAATGGAAATGGTGGGGAAGTTTAGGAAATTGTGTCATAATGAGTAATGGATCCAGCTGTTCCAATAAGGAGAAGAAGATCAGAAAGTGCATGAAGAAGAAAATTGAAAGCACCAATTTAATAATCAAACTGTTGTACTTTTGAAAATTTCATTTAATCACCATTGAGAATAGTTAAATCAAATCAAGAGTTATATTTTTTTACAAGTTTATGGATGCAGTTGTAGAAGTCGTTGGCGGTTTTGTTAGGCGTCTTCTTCTGGAAAATACAAGCACAATTCTGAATAACAGGTTCCTGTAGAACAAAATGCCTTTTTTATCGGCTTTTTCGCTTGTACTAATGGAAATGGTGGGGAAGTTCAGGAAATTTTGTCATAATGAGTGTTGGATCCGACTGTTCCAATACAGAGAAGAAGATCAAAAAGTGCAGGAAGGAGATTATTGAAAGAACCAATTTAATAATAAAACTTTTATACTCTCAACATTTTTATTTAACCACCATTGAGAATAGTTGAATTAATAAAAGAGTTATATTTTTTTCTCAAGTTTATGGATGCAGTTGTAGAAGTCGTTGGCGGTTTGCTCGGCGTCTTCTTCTGGACAATAGAGCACGATTCTGAATTATAGGTTCCTGTAGAACAAGGTGCCTTTCTATCGCCTCATACTCTCGTACTAATGGAAATGGTGGGGAAGTTTAGGAAATTGTGTCATAATGAGTGTTGGATACAACTGTTCCAATAAGGAGAAGAAGATCAGAACGTGCAGGAAGAAGAGAATTGAAAGCACTGATTTAATAATCAAACTGTTGTACTTTTGAAAATTGTATTTAATCACCATTGAGAATAGTTAAATCAAATCAAGGGTTATATTTTTTTACAAGTTTATGGATGCAGTTGTAGAAGTAGTTGGCGGTTTTGTTCGGCGTCTTCTTCTGGAAAATACAAGCACGATTCTGAATTACAGGTTCCTGTAGAACAAGGTGCCTTTTTATCGGCTTTTTCGCTTGTACTAATGGAAATGGTGGGGAAGTTCAGGAAATTGTGTCATAATGAGTGTTGGATTCAACTGTTCCAATAAGGAGAAGAAGATCAGAAAGTGCAAGAAGAAGATTACTGAAAGAACCAATTTAATAATAAAACTTTTATACTCTCAACATTTTTATTTAACCACCATTGAGAATAGTTGAATTAATAAAAGAGTTATATTTTTTCTCAAGTTTATGGATGCAGTTGTAGAAGTCGTTGGCGGTTTGTTCGGCGTCTTCTTCTGGACAATAAAGCACAGTTCTGAATTACAGGTTCCTGTAGAACAAGGTGCCTTTCTATCGCCTCATACTCTCGTACTAATGGAAATGGTGGGGAAGTTTAGGAAATTGTGTCATAATGAGTGTTGGATACAACTGTTCCAATAAGGAGAAGAAGATCAGAACGTGCAGGAAGAAGAAAATTGAAAGCACCAATTTAATAATCAAACTGTTGTACTTTTGAAAATTCTATTTAATCACCATTGAGAAAAGTTGAATCAAATCAAGAGTTATATTTTTTCACAAGTTTATGGATGCAGTTGTAGAAGTCGTTGGCGGTTTTGTTCGGCGTCTTTTTCTGGACGATACAAGCCTTGGCTGTCTTCACATCGTTTTCGTCGTCGTTGGAGAAATCCCTGATTTTCTCCACTATAACCCCCTCTTGTAAGACACCCTCTTCGTTCATGACCCCCATTTGCTTCCAGATGCACATCAAGTGTCTGGAGTATTCCGGACAGTTTGGATCGACTGGATCTCCGCGATTCAAGAGGTTAATTTGACCTCTTCCAAACCCATGACCGACGCACTGTTTATGGCGGGGTTCCTTGTGGTCGAAGTCGATTTTTAATGATGTGACCTAAAAAAATTTTTCTTTCCATCAATTGAGCGAAAACAAGAACAAGGAACTGAATCAAAACGAAGAGGTTTGTTTCCCAATTACAACCCTTGTTTATTTGCTGTCTCACGTCTAGTTCTCGAGGAAGGTATCGTTCTCTACCTACCAAAATATTTTGTTCCGAAGTAACTGGCTGGAAATTAGGGGAACAACAAGATTCATCCCAGTTTAATTAACTTGCACTCAATTGTTTGGTATTGGGATATACTCCCATCTTCAGAGGGTTTTAATAAAATCAAGTTTGAACTTACAGAGTAGATGACACAAAGGCCGAATAAGAACATGAAAATACACTTCATGATTGCCGAGTACAAATGCAATAACTCGAAGTGAATCAGGGTTATATTCCTTTATAAACTGTTTATTTGGATTTTCCAGAATTCCCATCAAAAAGATTTATCTCTAAGGTCATGTAGGTCATCAATACATTTTCGATTAAATAATCGCATATACTCAGTGATGTTGAAAGACCTAGAAGTAATTTTTTCGACTTTTTACGAAATGGAGTTGCAGGCCTAACTATTTGGCCATTACCACCACGCACACCGGATTCAAATCCCCTCGAACATGAGATTCTCCACTTTGTACCATCCTCCAAATATTCTGACCGAATCAATCCACGAAGTTCGAGTCGTTTGGAATGAGGTGCCACAAGCAGGCATCGACCATCTCATCCTATAGAAATTTCTTCTTGTCGAATTCGCGAAAATCCCAACTCTCACTTCTTTCGAGGGGACGAAAGACAAACATCTGACTCGTTATTCCTCCCAGACTTCACGGTTTGTTAAACCCCTCACACACGGTTACAGAGGGGGTTCGCGATTTTCACCGTTATAATCAGCAGCTGACGTCCACACATTCGTGACTTTCTCGATGTCTTTTCAGTTCGTCTGAAATTGCTAGAGGTGCCGCTTTGAGATGAGATTTTACCGCAGCGTGAACGTTTATTCGAGTTGGCATATATTGCTTGTGCCTGTTTCGACCCACTCGAGAGATCTTCATATGGCTTGTTTTCCTTTATTGTGTTTTTTTTGCGAGACGCAAGAAAATCCTGTTGCGTCTTTGCTTCGCATAACTTTCGTTTAACTTCGAGCCTTATGCCAAATTTACAGTTAAAGAACAGTGGTGGCTCGTCGATAAGAGCTGCAGAGCTGCAGCACTGGTTCTTTGAAATGTAAAACTGTGTGCTCTCATTAAAACTACCAGAATAGAACATAAAGCATATTCAGTATCAATTATTATGGCCTCAATCTCATCGAATACATCAAAGGTACGAGTAATGTTGATTATGGGATGGAATTGTAGCCGTCCCAACTTTAGGGATCTATAACTTCGTTCACGACTGTCGAAATGGAATATTTCATGGGTTCAACAACAAAGCTGACTGGGAACATCTATTCAACATTTCATGCTTCCCATTTGATTAATGATTCAGTACGGTTCTGAATTACAGGTTTCTGTAGAATAAGGTGCCTTTTTTTATCGGCTTTCACTCTCGTACTAATGGAAATGGTTGGGAAGTTAAGGATGTTTAAACCAGGTTGATAATTATGTAAGAATGTAGTTTTATATCAGTTGATGCTTAGCCTTCTCTCGAAAATTGGGTCTTTGAAGAGTGTCTGACAAGTAGAAATCGGGATATGGAGGATTGAATGTTGGAAAAATTCCATTTTCCAGTTGAAAAATAAAAATTTGCAGATAGGGCTGCGATTTTATTTTCATCGAATTTCGCGACCTCGAAAACCTATATTTCCATACCAAATTTGCCAGTATCTGCCGTGGTTTTCCCGAAAAAAAAATTATTTAGTTTTCCCAATTTTTATTTTCGAGTTTCGTTTGAAAGACTGTGCTAGCGCGAATATCACTACGAATGGTTCACTAAGTGGTTTTGTGGAATCTACTCCATATAAAAAAATTATTTTAGATTTCCTATATTTTCTCTGAGAGAAGCAGATATGGAGTTTTTGAGGGGGGTCTACCCCTTAGTTTTTTTTTTACCAAAAAGTCGAGATTTTTGAATGCGATTTTATTGAACGAGGGTGAAGTACGGGACTCGCTGATTAATAATCTGAAAACCTCGATTGATTCTGACAAGTAGAAGTCGAGATCTGAAAGATTTAAAGTTGGAAAAATTACATTTTTGAGTGAAAAAAATAAAAATTTGCAGATAGGGCTGAAATTTTCTTTCTTTCCGATTGCACGACCTCGAAAACCTTTATTTCAATACCAAACTTATATTCCGCCAATATATTCCGAAAAAAAATATTTAATTCGTAATAATTTAATTTAATTTGTGATAATAATAATAATACGACTTGTACCCTTAGTAATAGTAGTTATTGAGTTGGAATTTTAGTATTATTTTATATTTCTACCCGCTGTCACCATTTATAATCTATTGTCCTGCACGAAGTGAAAGTCTTTTGTTTTACCCTTTCTGAGGAACAGCTATTCAGGAAAAAAAAACAGAAATTCAAAAGAAGATATTATATTTACGGAAAATGAATATATAACATCGAGCTTTTCACAAACAACAAAAAAACATCAAAATAAAAACATCTATCATTCACCTAGTCTCGCATAGTCATAATTAAATCAGACAATTAAACTCCTACGTTCCCTAATTCATACAAACATACTAATCCAAGTGTACGAGGGGGTCAATTAACTCGATAAAAATAAATAATAATAATAGTAACTTATTCCTTCTTTGAGACATACTACAATGTATAGGAATTGTCATCGGGGAGAAAAAATGAATAACACAAATACAAGTGAAAAATGAAAGTACTAATAGAACACACTTGACAATAGCATTAAAAAAGAAAAAAGAAAAGAAAAGAAAACTAAAATGATAGGATTAACAAAGAACTCTTACTCCCTTCTTAAATTGTTTTTCACCAATTCCTTTATAATATTTAGACGAGTGATTATATAATTTCATTCCTGTGAAGCTGGGTGATGACTCATACTTCTTAGTTCTATGCTTAGGAATACATAATGTATCCTCATTAAAATTATGAAACTCTGTACATGTTTTGAGTTTTTTCAAATTCTGCTGAACATGAATTAGGCAATTCAATATGTATATAGAAGGAAACGTTAAAATTTTATTTTCCTTGAAAATGGGGCGGCATGAGTCTTGAGGCCTCAGGTTGAATACAACTACACATAAAATCAATAAATACATAAAATCAATTTCGGGTCGAGCTAACAATAATATTGGGGATTTCAATAACACCATTTACATGTATAGGGGTTGAAACTTTGAACTGAATTTTCCTACCTTGATCTGCAAACCACCTAATCCCTTTTTGTACCTACTTGAAAACAAATTCACTCACTCCGAAAGTGACCTTAACCTTTTTGTTTCCACTACCGTAATAAATACGATTTCTAACTTTACTCAAAACGCAACTTCTTCGACACTTACTTCCACGATCTAACACAGATTGTTTCCCTAATCCGGACTCTAAAAATTCTCGACTGAAAATACTAAAGCAATTTTCCTACTACTACCTCAATTTTAGCCTCTACACCGAAACTCACAATTCTGTACCTATCTTGGTACGTCCTTGACTTTCATCAACACCGGCCTCTAACCGGAAACCGACCCCGTACAACTACCTCTTAGTGAGTTCTCTACCTGCGAGCAACTGCCTTAACTCTTCCAGAGTCCACAAAGGGAAAATTTTTCCCCCTTTAAAATCCTAATTCCCTAGTGGACATTTTTCTCAGTGCCTCTCACTTGGCTTGGGGACACCCACGTTCTTGAATTCTTTCTCCGAAATTTTCCTATTATCAATCGTAGTTGCACATTCTCCCCTTTTCTCGACCATATCTCGCCCTGTAGTCACAACACCCATCGACTACAATGTAGTCGATGAATGACTTGCCTCTACTAAATTTTGTTATTTAAGTTGCAGGTGTCTAATCTGTCACCCGGTTCCATAGTAACGACATCCGTTGATTATTCAAAGTAACACAATGTATGCACGAATATACAGACTCCTCTCCGAAATATGTAACCGAATTGGAGATTAATTATTCATATTCCCAAATATTACAAATTTTTCCAACTCTTATTTCTCCATACTTTTTGAATGGGTTGTTGATCAAATATTCCTCCAATTCGTGGGCAACATAACTTCAGATTTAAAAAATAAAAAAACCCTATTCCATCTCCATTCCAGTCATCGTAGAAAGCGAAGAACGAGGAGCGCCTCCAGGTGTGCACCACCCAAAAAACGTCCCAGAGGACTCCAACAAATAAATATCGCCGACATCTCCAGCCAAATCCCGAATAATAGACTCCATAAACAAGCATTAGCAAGACATCTTAATATCAAGAAGGCATGATCGTCAAGTAAACTGCCACGATGTTAAATTTGATTTATCCCAAATTGAGAAATATGATTTAGCGTTCGTCCCAGACTCCGAATTTCCGTAAGCGAGAAGAGATACTTTCGGTATGTGACGTGCATACTTGATGGCCGTTTCTTCGTGTCGGTTGAGGAAAGGAGTGAGAGGATTTCGGAATGGTGTTTTATCCCGAGATTACTGAATCATTTCGCTGCCTTTCTCGCCCAAATTTATTCCGTTACTTCGCATCTACAGCGAAACTAATTATATTTCGGTCTGTCTCGGATTTGCGAGGATACGATACCAGAATTCTCGAAGGGATTAATTTTCTTTGTAATTAATTACATGAGCATTGATTGAAAGGTGAGAATGTCTCCAGTCCAAAACAGAAGAACGACACACCGATTGAATCGCGAGAATGAGGGGACACGCGCTCTTCTACTCTTACTTTTTCCCTCCATGTACAGCAAAATGGTTTTCATTAGTTCAAAATTATTCCGAATCAAAACTAACCTAATATTGACTGGAAAAATTACATTAAAACAGACATACTACTCGAAATTAATCGCTGCAATCTACAGACAAGTTTCTGAAGTTACCTCATCCCAAGTTCTATGAGTCGTTTATTATCTCCACTCCATCGCCAAATCCACTAAATCAACACAACCCCAAGTCCCAATTATCCAACAAACTGTTTAAGTTCTGGATCTAAATGAAGTGACAGATGCTCCAAGATGAGGAGTTGATGGAGGTATCTAAACGTCAAATTAGATGGATATCTAACCGAAGACCGATGGTTTACAGCAACTGTAAATCAATTGGATGTCCGAGTTCTTTCGAAATTGATTAATTATATTATTTCATTTCATCTGTCACGTCGTGAAGCATCTGTGAAATATCGACGCACATTCGTGCGAACCCGAGTCGTCTGATCGTTTTATCGCATCATTGTATCTTCTGGAAGTGATATTGAGCAACTTTGGGTTTAGTGCCTTTAGCTTCTCCAAAACTGGGTGACAGTTCCGGAACTGTGCAGAAAGAAGGTTCATCCTCTGCTTCCTATCCTTCAACCCTATGTCAGTATCAGCCCGAGGTGATTTGAGTATTTATTCACATACATTCCAACAATCGAATTCCCAGAGGCTGCAAAGAGGAATATCGAGAAAATTCTTGGATCATTTCAAGTATTGCAATATTACAAAGGGGCGACTGTACCATCATGAAATAGAAACAATGGAAATTTTATGGTATATAATGAAAAATAATGTGTTCACAATGTAAAAGTAGTTTTCTTGCAGAATAGAATGTGTCAATGTGGTAAAACTAACCACCAATGAAAATATTTAGGGTTACTAAATTATTGTTCCTGCAACATCTGCAAGAGTTATTTTCGAGTTTTCTCTCATTCTCTTCTTGATCACTCCACTTACTTAGAAAATTCGAATTATCCCAGTTCTTCTCTCGTTAGGTTAGAAAAAATAAAACGATTTCAAGTGTTCTATATTTTATTTATCGAATAATGTTCCACTCATTTAATCGTGCATAGAAACACTCAATTCAACAAATTGGTCAAACAGCCATATTTTTTTTCACTTATCTCATAACAAGTCGTAGATCACACAATAAAAGTTAGGAGTTACATATTTACAAAACAAGGTGAGAAAAGGTTTCGTCACACTTTTAGTCACACGAATGTCCATTTAACACACACTTCATCAGTTCATTTTCTTCGAGGCTTATGACGGGTTTCACCTGAAAAAAAATTCAAAATTTTCTTATTCTTCTGAAAAAACCGTTCAAATTTGGGATTTATTGCATGAAATTTATGTCAGACACTCCATTCGAGAATATTCTCGAATTTTTTTTTAATTTCTCTATATTTTTTGTTGTTCGAAACTTTTCATTGTTATTGAAAAAAATTTATTGCATGAAATTTGTGTCAGACACTAAATTCGAGAACGTTCTCGAAATGATTTTTCTATATTTTTCTACATTGTTTGATATTTGAAACCTTTTATGACTATTATTGATATCAGTGTCTGACATAATTTTCATACAATAAATCTCAGACCTGAACGTGCCATTCTCCCTTCCATAGAAATATTTATTCAACCCTGTTTCTGATTCGAACGGAATTAATATAACGACGATTTCGAACAAACTGAATTTCATATTGGGGGAAAATCTGTAACAAATCACACCAGCCCATAAAACAAGGACATCGAAAATATTTAATTAATTGCCTCTGTGTGATTAGAGCAACACGCACTCCTATTTGTTTTGAACAGCCCGGCATAAATTCCGGAACACGCTGAAAAATGCAAATGAGCGAGTGGTGGGATCACAGGACCACGTAATTAATTGAAGATAAAAACTCTCCGAACCGGAACAATCGACATGGACTTTCATGCTTTCGAATAGTTCATATGTCCCGCGAAAAATATTCCGCGTTTGCTTACGGTTTATTTGATCTGTCGAGCGAAAACATCGCTCCGGGGTTTTTTGTGAACTTCAATGGAACGTTTTGAAATTCTGCGTTGGATTCCAACACCCCCCATTTGGGAAAAAAATTCGTATCAACTTTTTGGGCGACACACACTGTTTTGTCAGCAATCTAGCACAGCTCTATGTTCCTGACGCGTTTGACCTTGGGTTGACCGATGGGAATTGAGGATTTTCTCCAGAGACTCGAGACTGTTTCAACGTAGGTTCTGACGTCAGCTGTTCAAGTATTGCAATATTACAAAGGGGCGACTGTACCAACATTAAATAGAAACAGTGGAAATTTTATGATGGTATGTAATGAAAAATAATGTGTTTACAATGAAGAAGGTTGAAAGGTATATTAAGAAGAATAAAACAATTTTCCACACCACTTTTTGGGGTTTTCGATAATTCTCAAAAAATTCTTGGATCGTTTCAAGTATTGGAATACTACAAAGGGGCGACTGTACCAACATGAAATAGAAACAGTCGGAATTTTACGATGGTATGTAATGAAAAATAATGTGTTCACAATGAAGACGGTTGAAAGGTATTTTTAGGAGGAGAAAAAACTTTTCCACAACACTTTTTGGGGTTTTCGATAATTCTCAAAACATTCTTGGATCATTTCAAGTATTGCAATACTACAAAGGGGCGACTGTACCAACATGAAATAGAAACAGTGGAAATTTTATAATGGTATGTAATGGAAAATAATGTGTTCACAATGAAGACGGTTGAAAGGTATTTCTAGAAAACGAAAAAACTTTTCCACACCACTTTTTGGGGTTTTCGATAATTCTCAAAAAATTCTTAGATCATTTCAAGTATTGCAATATTACAAGGGGGTGACTGTACCAACATGAAATAGAAACAGTAGAAATTTTATGATGGTATGTAATGAGAAATAATGTGTTCACCATGAAGACGGTTGAAAGGTATTTTTAGAAAAAGAATAACTTTTCCACAGCACTTCTTGGGTTTTTCGATATTTCTCGAAAAATTCTTGGATCATTTCGAGTATTGCAATATAACAAAGGGGCGACTGTACCAACATGAAATCGAAACAGTGGAAATTTTATAATGGTATGTAATGAAAAATAATGTGTTTACAATGAAGAAGGTTGAAATGTATTTTTAGAAGCAGAAGAAACTTTTCCACAACACATTTTGGAGTTTTCGGCAATTCTCAAAAAATTCTTGGATCATTTCAAGTATTGCAATAGTACAAAGGGGCAACTGTACCAACATGAAATAGAAACAATGGAAATTTTATGATGGCATGTAATGAAAAATAATGTGTTTACAATGAAGAAGGTTGAAATGTATTTTTAGAATCAGAAGAAACTTTTCCACAACACTTTTTGGGGTTTTCGGCAATTCTCAAAAAATTCTTGGATCATTTAAAGTATTGCAATAGTACAAAGGGGCGACTGTACCAACATGAAATAGAAACAATGGAAATTTTACGATGGCAATGTAATGAAAAATAATGTGTTCACAATGAAGAAGGTTGAAAGGAATTTTCAGGAGAAGAACAAACTTTTCCACAACACTTTTTGGGGTTTTAGATAATTCTCTAAAAATTCTTGGATCATTTCAAGTATTGCCATATTACAAAGGGGCGACTGTACCAACATGAAATAGAAACAATGGAAATTTTATGATGCCATGTGATGAAAAATAATGTGTTTATAATGAAGAAGGTTGGAAGGTATATTTGAAAGAAAAAAACCTTTTACACACCCCTTTTTGGGGTTTTGGATCATTTCAAAAAAATCCTGGGATCATTTCAAGAATTGCAATATTACAAAGGGGCGACTGTACCAACATGAAATAGAAACAGTGGAAATTTTATGATGGTTTGTAATGAAGAATAATGAGTTCACAATGTAGGAGGTTTAAAGATAAATTAAGAAGAAGAAACCAGCGACACGGCACAGCTTTGTCTCCCTGACGCGTTTGACCTTGGGCTGACCGATGGGAATTGAGAATTGTCTCCAAAGACTCGAGATTGTTTCAACGTACGTTCTGACGTCAGCTGTTGGTGCTGCAGATTTGTTGCGTATTGGATATTGGGATTTAATGGACGAAATGGACTTAATTTTGGAATACAAGAACTTTTCTTTTACGATCATACATGAAAAATTCAAAATTAAACGGAATAGATGGTCTACGCCTCAATTGAATTTGTAGCACTGCCTCACAGCATGAAAACCCTGCGACCGAATTTTGGTCAAACATAGAACCCCCTTCATTCCGAAACAGCAACAGGGTTGAACGACCCCCCAACGAAACACGAGATAAATCACCGTCCCAGTCAGAAACCAACATACCTTCATAAATCTCCTCGAGCGGACGCGAATTTATTACGTCACGGCGAACTTCAATCCCATCGACAAACAGAGAAGGTGAAAGAGGGCCGCCGACGATTCCGCCCCCGACTTCGTCCGCGTTTCACTGTCGTCCGCCCTGACACTGCTCGCGACCACAACGGGGGCGCCGCTGCCGCTCGCTCCTCCACCTCCGCCACTGACCCCGGACAGGTCCGGACCGACGCAGGTGGGTATCTGGGGGGCGGTGTAGTTGTCCAGGCCCTGGCACCTGAGCCGGTGCTCGCCCAGACACGCGCTGTAGGCGATGGCGTGCGGGATGTAGCTCTGGTCGAAGGTGCCGGTGAAGAGGATGGTGGCCAGCGGTCCCAAAGCGTACACGGGCACGTCCTCCCCGCCGTGGGTGCCCCACTGGCGCGGCACCGCCGATCCGTGCACCTGGTTCTTGTCCTCGGTGGCCGTGGTCGTGTTCATCGGCACTATCCGCGGTATGGCGAAGCCGGGGCCGTTCCCGTAGAGGATCGTCGTGTACGGCTGGCCGTCGATGTCGGAAACCTTGCTGTCCGGTCCTGCAACGAAAAAAACACTGGAATTATCGTGATCAAAAGGTGCAGTCTCGAAGCCCAGGCTATACACAAACTGATTCTGGTGTGTGAAAGGAGTGCACTGGTTTTGAGACGTTTATTGTTTAGACAATTTCGTTAATTTATCATGAGGATTATCTAAAAAGACGACAAGGCACGATTGTTCTGAAGTATTTGCATTTGAATTTTCCCGAATCCGTTCGTACGCTTCGCTTTGTCACGGGTATTTTCCACACATTCAAACGGCGCTTGGGGAAATCGGGAAAGAAACCGAGATAAAGGCGAGTACGAATCACATGGTGAAGTTCACAAGAGATATAAATACTCGATGGGGTTCCAATTTCTTCGAGCGAAGACTGTCTGCATTGCGCCCCCTTCATCATAAATTCATTCTCGGGGTTGGGGAAAGGCAACAATTGAATCGGAATAAACATGTTATTGAATAATAGGAAGTTACGCGAAAATTGCGAGCTCCCCCTCTGCATTGAGAGCGGACTTTGGGAACTTAAACTTTATATATCGAACTTTTTCATATCCCTAATGGCGCAAGTTTGAGGGCCTCGGAGGGACGGGGTAGAAAAAAGTTCGCCTTCTAATTCAGAGTATGATTTTTCGACGTGAAACGTCTGAACATTCAAGTTTTTCTTTACATACATTCCGACAATCGAATTCCCTGAGGCTGCCAAGGGGAATATCGGAAAAAATTTCGGATCATTTCGAGTATTGCAATATTACAAAGGGGCGACTGTGCCAACATGAAATAGGAACAATGGACATTTTATGAAGGTATGTAATGAAAAATGATGAATTCACAATGTGGAAGGTCGAGAGGTTAATTTAGAAGGAGAAAAAACTTTTCCACACCACTTTTTGGGGTTTTCCATAATTCTCAGAAAATTCTTGGATCATTTCGAGTATTCCAATTTTACAAAGGGGCGACTGGTACCAACATGAAATAGGAACAATGAAAATTTTATGACGGTATGTAATGAAAAATAATGTGTTCACAATGAAAAAGGTATATTCAGAAGAAGAGAAAACTTTTCCACACCAATTTTTGGGGTTTTCGATAATTCTCAAAACATTCTTGGATCATTTCAAGTGTTGCAATATTAAAAAGGGGCGACTGTACCAACATAAAATGGAAACAATGAAAATTTCATGATGGTATGTAATGAAAAATAATTTATTCACAATGAAGAAGGTAGAAAGTTATATTCAGAAAAAGAAAAACTTTTTCCACACCACTTTTTGGGTTTTTCGATAATCCTCAAAAAATTCTTGGATTATTTCGAGTATTGCAATAATACAAAGGGGTGACTGTGCCAACATGAAATGGGAACAATGAAAATTTAATGATGGTATGTAATGAAAAATAATGTGTTCACAATGAAGAAGATTGAAAGGTATATTTAGAAGAAGAAAAAACTTTTCCACACCACTTTTTGTGGTTTCGATAATTCTCAAAAAATTCTTGGATCATTTCAAGTGTTGCAATATTACAAAGGGGCGACTGTACCAACATAAAATGGAAACAATGAATATTTCATGGTGGTATGTAATGAAAATTAATGTATTCACAATGAAGAAGGTTGAAAGATATATTCGGAAGACGAAAAACTTTTTCCACACCATTTTTTGGGGTTTTCGATAATTCTCAAAAAATTCTCGGATAATTCCAAGTATTGCAATAATACAAAGGGGCGACTGTACAAACATATAATGGAGACGATGAAAATTTGATGAGTGTATGTAATGAAAAGTAATGTATTCGCAATGAAGAAAGTTGAAAGGTACATTCAGAAGAAGAGAAAACTTTTCCACACCACTTTTTGGGGGTTTCGATAATCCTCAAAAAATTCTTGGATCATTTCGAGTATTGCAATATTACAAAGGGGCGACTGTACCAACATAAATGGAAACAATGAAAATTTAATGATGGTATGTAATGAAAAATAATGAGTTCACGACGAAGAAGGTTGAAAGGTATATTTAAAAAAAGGAAAAAACTTTTCCACACTAATTTTTGGGCTTTTCAATAATTCTTCAATATTAATGAACGAAATTGTGTAATATGTAATATACTATTTTCTAAATTAAATCTGAATTTAGTTCCACATTGCTACACTGAATGATGTTTCATCCTAATAGTTCGTCGACAAAATTCTAAATGCAGTATCTCCTCAACGATTCGGATTACAGCCATTTTGCAGCGGGATCTCTCGAGAGAAGAGGATATTCCGAAACCTGCAATAAACTCGGGGAATTCGTAGGCTCGAATCGCGATAAGTCGATCCTTTGAAGCTCCATAAAAACGTTAATGAGGCAGGGAAGTGGAAAGGTAGGGGGATAATGCCGGATCCAGATCTCGTTTTCATGCCAGCCATATCGGTTCGAAGCTTGAAAAGAAACGTGATTAGATCCTGCAGGATAACAGGAAATGAACAAGCGCATAATCCTCCTATTCGGGATATGTTCATGATATATATTTCTGGAATTAATATTGGGGGTAAGTTCATCTTCACTCCAAGCGTCACCAGATGTACTAAAATGAAGTTTATAGGTTAGGAACTTTTCCAATTTTCACCGTATGATTATGACGCATCACCGTAGTTTTTCCGTCGCATGCCTCTGTAACGTTGAATCATCCCATCTCCTAGGTTGTCCAAACTTTCCAAACATTCCACCATATTTAATTAGTCCCGGAGTGAGATGAGAGTATGATTAATTACAGTCGGGAGACTGGGGGTGGGTCTGCGCGAATATTTCGCGTCGGGTATCAACCCTATTCGATTCTTGATGGTTCTTAACATAAATATGGATTGTGAAGATTTCGAGTCAATGCGTTGAAAGACCAACTAGTGGTTGCGGTCAACTAATTCAAGTTATAACCTGTTCGAAAGTTGTTTTCGGTTTTCGAATGACCTGTTGATGTAGCCTCACGTTCGGTTCGACGGATGTGAATTAATTCCGGAGTTGGGGCCCGGAAACGTCGGATTGATAATTAATATCACAATGATGTGGATTCCGGGGCCACGTCGAATGGACGGATCACAATGTCGCCCGACGTTTGATAGAGTCTTTGACAGAAGTTCATTAGCAAGGGGCACATATTTTCCATCGGGTCCGGTGGCTATTCGGAGTTGAGCACCGGTGAGTGCCTCCATTCACTGGACGTTTCGATTGAGGACTGCCACGAGACATTTGGAGGCATGAGGGATTGTCTGAGATTCATTGAATTATCAGTAGTGATACTGAACCGATCTGGCGTCTGCGCCCGCCATTTTCATTATCCGTACAGAAATCCATATTATCAAAAACTTGGGAAGTGGGTTTGCTGAGTCCGTCTAGGAGAAGAATAACCACAGAATCTTTTCCTACAAATTGAAGTACGATGCCTAACCTCAAAATCTAGCTTCTCTTGCTTGGGAGTTTTTGCTCTACACGGTTGTTGATTTTTTTCCTGGCTGCGCGTTTTTCATGAAGGTAAAACAGGGTAGGATTGTGAGTTAGTTTCATCTGAAACCTTCGAGGGTGGAAGAGATACTTTGGTTTTGTCATGTGGGTAACAATATTTTATAATAACAACTTTATCATTCAGATATTCTCCTAATTTGGTACACTTGTCTTCAACAGGGTCCATTATTTCCACTATGTGTTCATCTCATATCATTTATCCTCAATTCACAAGAGGCCATTTGCTCCTACTCCACGTAGTTTTTTCCATGTTGGTTTGTTTCTTGTGTATTGTTTTGTATCCATTTTTCATACTTCATTATCAAGTCTATTCCATATTATTTAATGATTCTAACTGACCATATGTATTAAATTCCCAAGTGCTTATCACAAAAGAATTTGAATGTATAAACGAATGCTTCATAATCACCTTAATATTAAGGTTTTGCAATATTCTTCAAATGATACTATATGTAATCGTTGTAGTTTGTAGCAAATAGCAAGGATATTCATAAGCACCATTGTCGGCATTATGTTTCATCACCTTATATTGATTGAGCATTTTAAAAAGCTACTCTCCACGCATTATTATCCGTTATGACTCTTCGTTTATTGTTTATATGATTGACTGCTTATATCGTTTACTATCTATATCATCCACTGCTTATATCGTTTATGGTTTATTTCGTTTACTGTCTATAATATTTACTGGTTATATCGTTTACTGCTTATATGGTTTATCTAATACTTGATGGGATTATTGACCAAGAAGACAACTATCGGACGACGCAACCTAAAAATTAATCAAGGCTTCGCCCAACGTTTGGAAATATATATAACACGGACTCTGTCGCATTTCCGTCTCCTTGCAACGTGGTAGCTCATCAATCATCAATCGTCAAACGATAGTTTGACCCCTGCGAAGTAAAACTCCCAATTTATCGCCTTTAATCTACTCAATCATTTTAAACACCATTTGAGAGAATTCTCACCGGTCACACCTGTTTATGAATATTCTTTTACTTGTGAGTTAATGGTATATGAACGAGAAAAGGAGGGAGGTTCGTTTTTTTTTTACATCCCCTTCTGGGTTGTGTTTTTGAGCGCTCGTACTACTTACACGAGGGCTATATCATTTCGTCACGATGTCTGTATTTTTCGAATTTTGAGCCGAAAATGGTCTCAATCGACTATGTTCGACTCACTGATGACGAATCCGTCGGAAAATTCGAGTCTGTCCGTCCGGCCGTCCGTCCGGCCGTCCGTCCAGCCGTCCGTCCGTCCGTCAGCACGATAACTCTCGAACGGATCAACCTAGAGACTTGAAATTTTCAGTGTAGGTTCAGATCCCGAATGCCTCGGTTGAGTTCGTTAATGGGCCAAATTTCACCAGGGGTTCCGTAAATATGGCCGTTCAAAGTTTTGTTTCCCTGATTACTTGAAAATTACAGATTCGATCGAGATGAAATTTTGCACTCAGATGGAAAATGAGGTGTTTCAGCTACATGCGAAATTTTGTCCAGATCGCATGACCAGAACCATAGAAACCATAGAAAATTGTAACTTTTGAACGGAAATGCCTAGGGACTTGAAATTTTCTGGATAGGTGTGGATCTCGAATGTCGTGATCACGTTCATCTATGAGCAACATTATACAAGGGGTTCCGTAAATACGGTCGTTTGAAATTTTGTTTTCTCGATAAATTCGAAACTTCGGATTCGATCGAGATGAAATTTTGTATTTTAATCGAGAATGATATATTGAAGCAATATTTTGTCCAGATAGCATGACCAGAACCATAGAAACCATAGAAAATTGTAACTTTTGAACGGAAAGGCCTAGGAACTTGAAATTTTCAGGGTGGGTTTGGATCGCGAATATCGCGGTCACGTTCATCAATAAGCAAAATGAGACTAGGGGTTCCGTAAATATGGCCGTTCAAAATATTCTTTTCCAGATAGTTTCGGAACTACTGATCGGATTGGAATGAAATTATGCATCTAGCTGAGGAATAATGTATTCAAAGTACGTGCAAAATGTTGTCCAGATCGCATCACCAAGACCATAGATATCGTAGAAAATTCTAGCGAATAATCGAAACAAAATTGATCAGCTGAAGCAGCGACATGAAGTCTGGAGTTTCGCCCAAGGTTCAGAATTTTTTTGACAGCTGTCAAAAATTCCTTCAATTGGTTTCTAAAACTGGAAAATGCGAATCTACCTACAAGGTGCATGTACGAGCGCTCAAAAGCTCCTGCCTTCACGGCAGTGCTTTTCGTAATTTTTTTTTTATCCTCCCTACCTTTTGGCACTCTGAAATAAACTTGATATTTTCTTGTTCCGAGTGCTAAAAATATGTGTTTTAAATTTCCTATTTTCCCGTCAATCTCTTCTATTGAATCAAGCGTAATTTGGGTTGCATACTTACATACACAACGTAGAGTCCTTTTAAAACCATTATACGATCACGATCTTGGCCAAAGATTATCTAGAGTAATATTTTCACGTTAACTAGAACTAGGGTAGGTAGAGTTCTAGTTCTTTGCGGTTTTCAATAGGAAACTGTAATGTTGGTAAGAGTTTATCATTTCAAAAGTACCAGTACAGTAGGGCCTTGATGATACCTACATAATTTTGTCATAGAGAATGCTGAAAGCGTAATTTTTTTCAATTTTCATTCCTGAATTTGACAAATAATGATTGTAGAGTCGACGCTTTCAAACCATCATATTATTGTTGAGAGGAAACCACGTCGATCAAAAAACCCTCGTGCAGTACGCAATAAAGGAAAACTCTCAAGTGCCACTTTCCGGAAAATCGGGGCGGACGAACTCTGCGAAAGACGGATTCAACAATGCAGTATTTCGAGTCGAATGATTCGGTTTTTCGTTGCGAATGCTACTTTTTCGGAGGTCCGCCGGGAAAATCCGGCCGGGAAAGCGGGGAGGTGTGTTTACCGGCGATTGTCCGAGGGGACCGTTCTTTCGAGCGGGAGATTTCCCGTTCAGTAGCCGATTAGCGAGGTACATCGGCTGTTTGCCCTCGGGCATATTCTGAAGGGTTCATTCGGATGTTTTATTCATCCCTTGGAAAACATGACAAATGACGCTCGATACTCGAGAAGCTCCCCTCGGAGGGATTGTCCGTGTTTTCGCGATGCTCGTTGGAGTCGCTTTGGGAGGGTTCATTTCGACTTTCGTTCTCTTATTTCGAGTTGGGATAAAGACGAGGGATCATTAGGGAATCTACGGTGTCCAGTTTTTCTTTGGAAAATGGAATTTTTCTCATCTGGGAATACTTGAGGAAAAGCATGTCTGAATTTATGGGTGTGTTTTGTTGATGGAAACATCGAAAAGCACATAGGCGGCGCATCCGAACCGACTTTTCAAAAGTTACACCCGTTTATCAGCAAAAACGTATTTTGAGACAAGGAAATGACGCGTAACCGAAATTTCATTCAGAACCCATCAGAATGAATGAAAAACTTATCTTTTTACTTCAATAAACGTATCAAGAAACGTTTTTTATTCGGTTTGCTCCTGGAATTAGTCTATTTTTTCGAAAATCAAAGGAAATCCTGGAGCAACAACGTATTATGGGACTCGAAAATGTCACGTGATCTGAATTCCATTCAAAACTGAACAAAATAGATAAGAAACTAATCTTGGTAGTTGAATAAACGGGGGACGTTCTTTATTTTTTTTCTCAAAATCATAGCAAATTTTGGAGCAAAAACATATTTTGAGACAGGAAAATGACGCGTAACCGGAATGTCATTCAGAACCCATCAAAATGAATGAAAAACTTATCTTGATAGTTGAATAAACGAATTGGGAAACATTTTTTATTCGAAACTAGTAAAGTTTCAAAAAATCATAGCAAATTCTGAAACAAAAACGTATTATGAGACTGAAAAATGACACGTTTTCAAAATTCCATCTAAAACTTATCAAAATAGATGGAAAACTAGTGTTGGTAGTTGAATAAAAGTGAGAAGAAACGTTTTTATTCCTGTATTCCTGGAATCAGTCTATTTTCCCATAAATTATAGCAAATTCTGAAGCAAAAACGTATTATGAGACTGAAAAATGACACGTTTTCAAAATTCCATCTGAAACTTATCAAAATAGATGGAAAACTAGTCTTGGTAGTTGAATAAAAGTGAGAAGAAACGTTTTTATTCCTGTATTCCTGGAATCAGTCTATTTTCCCATAAATTATAGCAAATTCTGAAGCAAAAACGTATTATGAGACTGAAAAATGACACGTTTTCAAAATTCCATCTAAAACTTATCAAAATAGATGGAAAACTAGTCTTGGTAGTTGAATAAAAGTGAGAAGAAACGTTTTTATTCCTGTATTCCTGGAATCAGTCTATTTTCCCATAAATTATAGCAAATTCTGAAGCAAAAACGTATTATGAGACTGAAAAATGAAACGTTCTCAAAATTCCATCTAAAACTTATCAAAATAGATGGAAAACTAGTCTTGGTAGTTGAATAAAAGTGAGAAGAAACGTTTTTATTCCTGTATTCCTGGAATCAGTCTATTTTCCCATGAATTATAGCAAATTCTGAAGCAAAAACGTATTATGAGACTGAAAAATGACACGTTTTCAAAATTCCATCTAAAACTTATCAAAATAGATGGAAAACTAGTCTTGGTAGTTGAATAAAAGTGAGAAGAAACGTTTTTATTCCTGTATTCCTGGAATCAGTCTATTTTCCCATAAATTATAGCAAATTCTGAAGCAGAAACGTATTATGAGACTGAAAAATGACACGTTTTCAAAATTCCATCTAAAACTTATCAAAATAGATGGAAAACTAGTCTTGGTAGTTGAATGAAAGTGAGAAGAAACGTTTTTATTCCTGTATTCCTGGAATCAGTCTATTTTCCCATAAATTATAGCAAATTCTGAAGCAAAAACGTATTATGAGACTGAAAAATGACACGTTTTCAAAATTCCATCTAAAACTTATCAAAATAGATGGAAAACTAGTCTTGGTAGTTGAATGAAAGTGAGAAGAAACGTTTTTATTCCTGTATTCCTGGAATCAGTCTATTTTCCCATAAATTATAGCAAATTCTGAAGCAAAAAGGTATTATGAGACTGAAAAATGACACGTTTTCAAAATTCCATCTAAAACTTATCAAAATAGATGGAAAACTAGTCTTGGTAGTTGAATAAAAGTGAGAAGAAACGTTTTTATTCCTGTATTCCTGGAATCAGTCTATTTTCCCATAAATTATAGCAAATTCTGAAGCAAAAACGTATTATGAGACTGAAAAATGACACGTTTTCAAAATTCCATCTAAAACTTATCAAAATAGATGGAAAACTAGTCTTTTCCATCTAAAACTTATCAAAATTGATGGAAAACTAGTCTTGGTAGTTGAATAAAAGTGAGAAGAAACGTTTTTATTCCTGTACTCCTGGAATCAGTCTATTTTCCCATAAATTATAGCAAATTCTGAAGCAAAAACGTATTATGAGACTGAAAAATGACACGTTTTCAAAATTCCATCTAAAACTTATCAAAATAGATGGAAAACTAGTCTTGGTAGTTGAATAAAAGTGAGAAGAAACGTTTTTATTCCTGTATTCCTGGAATCAGTCTATTTTCCCATAAATTATGGCAAATTCTGAAGCAAAAACGTATTATGAGACTGAAAAATGACACGTTTTCAAAATTCCATTTAAAACTTATCAAAACAGATGGAAAACTAGTGTTGGTAGTTGAATAAAAGTGAGAAGAAACGTTTTTATTCCTGTATTCCTGGAATCAGTCTATTTTCCCATAAATTATAGCAAATTCTGAAGCAAAAACGTATTATGAGACTGAAAAATGACACGTTTTCAAAATTCCATCTAAAACTTATCAAAATAGATGGAAAACTAGTCTTGGTAGTTGAATAAAAGTGAGAAGAAACGTTTTTATTCCTGTATTCCTGGAATCAGTCTATTTTCCCATAAATTATAGCAAATTCTGAAGCAAAAACGTATTATGAGACTGAAAAATGACACGTTTTCAAAATTCCATCTAAAACTTATCAAAATTGATGGAAAACTAGTCTTGGTAGTTGAATGAAAGTAAAAGGAAACGTTTTTTATTCATTTGCCCCTGGAATCAGTCTATTTTTCCAAAATTATAGCAAATTCTGAAGCAAAAACTTATTATGAGAATCGGAGATGACACGTTATCGAACTTTCATATAAAACTCATCAGAATAGATGGAAAAATAGTCTTGGTAGTTGAATAAACGTATTAGGAAAAGTTTTTTATTCGTTTTGCCTTTGCAATTAGTAAATATTTTCGAAAATTAACGCAAATTCTGAAGCAAAAACCTATTATGAGATTGGAAAATGACACTTTATCGAAATTTCATCTGAAACTTATCAAAATAGATGGAAAACTATTCTTGGTAGTTGAAAAAACATATCAGGAAACGTGTTGCTTGTTGAATCAGTCAATTTTCTCGAAAATCAACGTATGTTCTGGAACAAAAACGTATTATGAGACTGGATAGTGACTTTTCATCGAAATTTTGTCCCACTCGCCGAAATCGATGTAAAATTACTCTTGATAGCTGAATAAACGTATTAGAATACGATTTTTATTCGCTCAAATCATTCTGTGATATTCGGAACATATCACACATATCAATTTATATCATGCTATGGGTCATTTTTGCATATGTTCGTCGGAAAAAATAATTATCACGAGTATTCTGGTCCAAAAAAAAAAAATTATAGGCGAACATGCACGTCGAATAATAAAAGTGCATGTTCGGGGTCGAAAAATTTCAGCGCATCCCCGCCCGACGGCAGGAAAACGAACGTCGATATCTAATTACTTTGCAATTTCAGCCCGTAGCTTTTCATCTTTTCCGCCAACAAAGCGTTCATCCCCCCCGAGGAAAAACTCCCTCCACCGTTAATTAGAATGTTACGTCAGATACTCGGGGACGCGGAACGCCGTGCAAATTCACCCTCAATCACATTTCACCCCCTATTTTTTCATCGTCCCCATCTTGTAAATATTCGAGTTAGTTCAGGTAATTGAGACTATTGCAAATTTGCTCTTATAGGGGGGGGATGTCGTCGAGTTCATTCGGATTTTTTTATATTCATTTAGTTTGATTCTTGTTTACACAGGGTTATGAGAACGAAGTTATTCCCCAATTATGATTTTATGAGGTTGAAGGATAGGAAGCAGAGGATGAACCTTCTTTCTGCACAGTTCCGGGGCTGTCACCTAGTTTTGGAGAAGCTAAAAGCCACTCAACTCAAAGTTGCTCAATATCACTTTCAAAAGATATAATGCTAAAAACGCGGCGGTAAAAGGATCAGACGACTCGGTTTTTCACAGGAGACAAATAACTCGACGTAATTTAGAAGATTTTTATTTTTCTACGACGATACTTGACTCTGTCAATGATTAACGAATTAAAAACCAAAATTTGAAGAGGTAGTTGGTTACTTTTGTCTCAGTTCGTGAAACATAAAAAATTTATCGACTCAACTGACAAATTGAGCAAAATGAATCAAACGGCTCTCGAGTGGATGAAACGTCGGGACGAACGAGACGGATCGGAGAAACGGAGACTACAAGAAAAGCCACCACCGCAACAGTAAAATATCGCGCAATTTGTCGGGCGTCGTCTTGCCGATGAAAATATACCAGAAGACGTCTCTCCGCGAAAAAACCGGGAAGTCTCAATTCATCAATCCGGAAAAAAGTCGATATACAAAATCGGCCGATTCAAATTTGGGAAATCCCGCCGCAAAAACGCGCCTCCCGCCACTTCGAACGATGGAGATTGATAGGAAGATGCGACCGGACCGGAGAGTCGACGAAAAAACCAGGTCGGACCCGGCTCAATCATTTATAACTTTGCCGGCTGTCTCGTACACGTTTTGGACTTTTCGGATTGAAAGGATGAATACTCTCTAAATCCTTTCTCGCTATTTTTCGCACATTAATCCCGGATATTCCGGACTAGCCCCCTTTTCATCTAATGAATCTTCGTATAGTTTCCCCCTCGGAAAAAGATGTATTTACACTCGCCGATTGAATGGTGGATGTGAGACCCGACGCGAAATCTTTTCATTCGGGATGGCGAGGAGAGAGAGAAGGCGGTGAAAATGGGAAAATCCACCAATTCGTTTTTCCGACCTTGCACCTACTCGAAGCATCGCACCCCTTTCAGAATCCACTTCGGCTTCTTTGAAGTTTATTAATCACGTTTTTTTTTTCGAGGATAATTACGACCGAAATAGTCATTTCTTAATCGAAAATATAACATTGAATGATTGATGATTGATTGATGATGATGATGATGATTGATTGAAAATAAAAATTTTGAATCAATGTTGCGGAATGGCGAATGCGCCGGCGATTTTGGCGATTTTTGGATATTTTTATTCATTTATTCTTCTGCTTTTGGAATTATTATATTTTTTTCGTAACATCGAAGCAAGTTCTGGAGCAAAAACGTATTATAAGACTGGAAAAGGACACGTTTTCGAAATTTCCTTCAGAACTCATCAAAATTAATGGAAAACTAGTCCTGGTAGTTGAATAAACGTATTAGAAAACGTTTTTCCTTCGTTTTGCCTTTGGAATTAGTATAATTTTCCAAAAAATCAAAGCAAGTCTAGAGCAAAAACGTTTTATGAGACTAGAAAATGACACGTTTTCGAAATTTCATTAAAAACTCATCAAAATTAATGGAAAACTAGTCTTGGTAGTTGAATAAACGTATTAGGAAACGTTTTTCCTTTGTTTTGCTTTTGGAATTAGTATAATTTTCCAAAAAATCAAAGCAAGTCTAGAGCAAAAACGTTTTATGAGACTGGGAAATGACACGTTTTCGAAATTTCCTTCGAAACTCATCAAAATTAATAAAAAACTAGTCTTGGTAGTTGAATAAACGTATTAGAAAACGTTTTTCCTTTGTTTTGCTTTTGGAATTAGTATAATTTTCCAAAAAAATCAAAGCAAGTCTAGAGCAAAAACGTTTTATGAGACTGGAAAATGACACGTTTTCGAAATTTTCTTCGAAACTCATCAAAATTAATAGAAAACTAGTCTTGGTAGTTGAATAAACGTATTAGAAAACGTTTTTCCTTTGTTTTGCCTTTGGAATTAGTATAATTTTCCAAAAAATCAAAGCAAGTCTAGAGCAAAAACGTTTTATGAGACTAGAAAATGACACGTTTTCGAAATTTCATTAAAAACTCATCAAAATTAATGGAAAACTAGTCTTGGTAGTTGAATAAACGTATTAGGAAACGTTTTTCCTTTGTTTTGCTTTTGTATTAGTATAATTTTCCAAAAAATCAAAGCAAGTCTAGAGCAAAAACGTTTTATGAGACTGAGAAATGACACGTTTTCGAAATTTCCTTCGAAACTCATCAAAATTAATAAAAAACTAGTCTTGGTAGATGAATAAACGTATTAGAAAACGTTTTTCCTTTGTTTTGCTTTTGGAATTAGTATAATTTTCCAAAAAATCAAAGCAAGTCTAGAGCAAAAACGTTTTATGAGACTGGAAAATGAACGTTTTCGAAATTTCATTCAAAACTAATCAAAATTAATGGAAAACTAGTCTTGGTAGTTGAATAAACGTATTAGAAAACGTTTTTCCTTTGTTTTGCCTTTGGAATTAGTATAATTTTCCAAAAAATCAAAGCAAGTCTAGAGCAAAAACGTTTTATGAGACTGGGAAATGACACGTTTTCGAAATTTCATTCAAATCTCATCAAAATTAATGGAAAACTAGTCTTGGTAGTTGAATAAACGTATTAGAAAACGTTTTTCCTTTGTTTTGCTTTTGGAATTAGTATAATTTTCCAAAAAATCAAAGCAAGTCTAGAGCAAAAACGTTTTATGAGACTAGAAAATGACACGTTTTCGAAATTTCATTAAAAACTCATCAAAATTAATGGAAAACTAGTCTTGGTAGTTGAATAAACGTATTAGGAAACGTTTTTCCTTTGTTTTGCTTTTGTATTAGTATAATTTTCCAAAAAATCAAAGCAAGTCTAGAGCAAAAACGTTTTATGAGACTGAGAAATGACACGTTTTCGAAATTTCCTTCGAAACTCATCAAAATTAATAAAAAACTAGTCTTGGTAGATGAATAAACGTATTAGAAAACGTTTTTCCTTTGTTTTGCTTTTGGAATTAGTATAATTTTCCAAAAAATCAAAGCAAGTCTAGAGCAAAAACGTTTTATGAGACTGGAAAATGAACGTTTTCGAAATTTCATTCAAAACTAATCAAAATTAATGGAAAACTAGTCTTGGTAGTTGAATAAACGTATTAGAAAACGTTTTTCCTTTGTTTTGCCTTTGGAATTAGTATAATTTTCCAAAAAATCAAAGCAAGTCTAGAGCAAAAACGTTTTATGAGACTGGGAAATGACACGTTTTCGAAATTTCATTCAAATCTCATCAAAATTAATGGAAAACTAGTCTTGGTAGTTGAATAAACGTATTAGAAAACGTTTTTCCTTTGTTTTGCTTTTGGAATTAGTATAATTTTCCAAAAAATCAAAGCAAGTCTAGAGCAAAAACGTTTTATGAGACTGGGAAATGACACGTTTTCGAAATTTCCTTCAAAACTCATCAAAATTAATGGAAAACTAGTCTTGGTAGTTGAATAAACGTATTAGAAAACGTTTTTCCTTTGTTTTGCCTTTGCAATTAGTATAATTTTCCAAAAAATCAAAGCAAGTCTAGAGCAAAAACGTTTTATGAGACTGGAAAATGACATGTTTTCGAAATTTCATTCAAAACTCATCAAAATTGATGAAAAACTAGTCTTGGTAGTTGAATAAACGTATTAGAAAACGTTTTTCCTTTGTTTTGCTTTTGGAATAAGTATAATTTTCCAAAAAATCAAAGCAAGTCTAGAGCAAAAACGTTTTATGAGACTGGGAAATGACACGTTTTCGAAATTTCCTTCAAAACTCATCAAAATTAATGGAAAACTAGTCTTGGTAGTTGAATAAACGTATTAGAAAACGTTTTTCCTTTGTTTTGCCTTTGGAATTAGTATAATTTTCCAAAAAATCAAAGCAAGTCTAGAGCAAAAACGTTTTATGAGACTGGAAAATGACACGTTTTCGAAATTTCATTCAAAACTCATCAAAATTAATGGAAAACTAGTCTTGGTAGTTGAATAAACGTATTAGAAAACGTTTTTTCTTTGTTTTGCTTTTGGAATTAGTATAATTTTCCAAAAAATCGAAGCAAGTCTAGAGCAAAAACGTTTTATGAGACTGGAAAATGACACGTTTTCGAAATTTCATTCAAAACTCATCAAAATTAATGGAAAACTAGTCTTGGTAGTTGAATAAACGTATTAGAAAACGTTTTTCCTTTGTTTTGCCTTTGGAATTAGGATAATTTTCCAAAAAATCAAAGCAAGTCTAGAGCAAAAACGTTTTATGAGACTGGAAAATGACACGTTTTCGAAATTTCATTCAAAACTCATCAAAATTAATGGAAAACTAGTCTTGGTAGTTGAATAAACGTATTAGAAAACGTTTTTCTTTTGTTTTGCCTTTGGAATTAGTATAATTTTCCAAAAAATCAAAGCAAGTCTAGAGCAAAAACGTTTTATGAGACTGGAAAATGACACGTTTTCGAAATTTCATTCAAAACTCATCAAAATTAATGGAAAACTAGTCTTGGTAGTTGAATGAACGTATTAGAAAACGTTTTTCTTTTGTTTTGCCTTTGGAATTAGTATAATTTTCCAAAAAATCAAAGCAAGTCTAGAGCAAAAACGTTTTATGAGACTGGAAAATGACACGTTTTCGAAATTTCATTCAAAACTCATCAAAATTAATGGAAAACTAGTCTTGGTAGTTGAATAAACGTATAAGAAAACGTTTTTCTTTTGTTTTGCCTTTGGAATTAGTATAATTTTCAAAAAAATCAAAGCAAGTCTAGAGCGAAAACGTTTTATGAGACTGGAAAATGACACGTTTTCGAAATTTCATTCAAAACTCATCAAAATTAATGGAAAACTAGTCTTGGTAGTTGAATAAACGTATTAGAAAACGTTTTTCCTTTGTTTTGCTTTTGGAATTAGTATAATTTTCCAAAAAATCAAAGCAATTCTAGAGCAAAAACGTTTTATGAGACTGGAAAATGACACGTTTTCGAAATTTCATTCAAAACTCATCAAAATTAATGGAAAACTAGTCTTGGTAGTTGAATAAACGTATTAGAAAACGTTTCTCCTTTGTTTTGCCTTTGGAATTAGTATAATTTTCCAAAAAATCAAAGCGAGTCTAGAGCAAAAACGTTTTATGAGACTGGAAAATGACACGTTTTTGAAATTTCATTCAAAACTCATCAAAATTAATGGAAAACTAGTCTTGGTAGTTGAATAAACGTATTAGAAAACGTTTTTCTTTTGTTTTGCCTTTGGAATTAGTATAATTTTCCAAAAAATCAAAGCAAGTCTAGAGCAAAAACGTTTTATGAGACTGGAAAATGACACGTTTTCGAAATTTCATTCAAAACTCATCAAAATTAATGGAAAACTAGTCTTGGTAGTTGAATAAACGTATTAGAAAACGTTTTTCTTTTGTTTTGCCTTTGGAATTAGTATAATTTTCCAAAAAATCAAAGCAAGTCTAGAGCAAAAACGTTTTATGAGACTGGAAAATGACACGTTTTCAAAATTTCATTCAAAACTCATCAAAATTAATGGAAAACTAGTCTTGGTAGTTGAATAAATGTATTAGAAAACGTTTTTCCTTTGTTTTGCTTTTGGAATTAGTATAATTTTCCAAAAAATCGAAGCAAGTCTAGAGCAAAAACGTTTTATGAGACTGGAAAATGACACGTTTTCGAAATTTCATTCAAAACTCATCAAAATTAATGGAAAACTAGTCTTGGTAGTTGAATAAACGTATTAGAAAACGTTTTTCCTTTGTTTTGCCTTTGAAATTAGTATAATTTTCCAAAAAATCAAAGCGAGTCTAGAGCAAAAACGTTTTATGAGACTGGAAAATGACACGTTTTCGAAATTTCATTCAAAACTCATCAAAATTAATGGAAAACTAGTCTTGGTAGTTGAATAAACGTATTAGAAAACGTTTTTCTTTTATTTTGCCTTTGGAATTAGTATAATTTTCCAAAAAATCAAAGCAAGTCTAGAGCAAAAACGTTTTATGAGACTGGAAAATGACACGTTTTCGAAATTTCATTCAAAACTCATCAGAATAGATGGCAAACTAGTATTGGTAGTTGAGTAAACGTATTGGGAAACGTTCTTTATTCGTTTTGCCTTTGGAATTAGATAATTTTTTTCAAAAAATTAAAGCAAGTTCTGGAGCATAAACGTGTTATGGGATGGATTCGTTGGTATCTGAGATACATGAATTGTTTTGTTGGCTTGCTTATTAGTTTATCTAGTATAATTTTTCAATTTTCATTCCTGAATTCGATAATTTCAGATGAACAGAAGTATATTATTCTTATTCTTCGTCAAATCAAAAAATGTCTCCGACGCGAAATTTCAGGACATGTGGCGTGCGCCCACCACCCTTCCAAAAAAAAACGGACGTGACTCGAAAATGAATTACGGAAGAAGAAAAGAGAAACAGCTGCAAACGAGGCTGTCGTTCGAGATTGCATACGCGTGGAACAATCCGATTTGAAGCCAGAGTTTTCTTCAAAACCGAGATAACGAGGGGAGCAACGGAGGGAGGACATCTCCATAAGGGTAGATATAACGATATGAATATTCCAAGGGGGAGATTGATTGCGAAATCGATAAGATACCCCCGTCAGAAGTGGAGGAATTTTCGTAAGGTGGCTCGATGATTATCCGGCTCGGTGGAAAACCCGACGAAGAATCGGAATCGACAGTTTCGTATCTGCACGGTGAAGTGAATTCATTCGTTCACCGAATTATCGAAGATTGGAGATGACGTTGAGTGTTTTCTGATGCGACATAATCAGAGTGTGTCTTCATCTGAATGTCGACTCTTCTGGTCGATAAAGCCAAGTATTACGTACGGTCAATATTTTCAATCGATCTTTTTCTTCCAGATACCTGACGATTAATTAGGGACTTCTCGAATCGTCGGTGGGTTAGCCGAGTCGCTCTACGAAACGGCCTCGCTATTAATTCCGGGGCGAATTCGAGCCGACGGTTTTGCCATATGAGCATCCCACTTATCGCTCGTGCGTCGAGTGGTTCAGATGGAAATCTGACACCGGAATGCCTTCGAGTCAATTAATCCTTCTGTCTGCTACAGTTATCCCCGACAATGAGGGGGTTATTTTCAACATTCCGTTACATTTATGCTGAAATGAGATGGACAATTTATTGCAGAAATTCAAAAAGGGTGGGTGATAAGTGGAAACTTCTTCAATCGCGATTGAGCAAATTTTTGAATGAGGATGAAGGCCAAGGGCCGCGATCTTATCTCGAAGAACCCCAAGTCCCAGACATCTATATGGCGTTTCGATCACAACTAATTTTTTAAGTATTTCACGACGAACCAAGAAGATCTATGGAGAAACCAAATTCAAATTCGAATGAAGCCTGATTTAAGTAGCTCATAGGAAAAATTTCCATGAAATCAGCCAATAAAAATTTTTTAATAAATAAAAATATTTTCAAACAAGGAAAATTCATTCTTCGATATATGAGAGAAATATATGTAATCTTCAAAAGTGAAGAATCCGAATTTGTACTCGATTTTCAGGAAATTTTTTTTTTCGTTGCCATTGTACTCTGAATTCAAAATTTTTTGAAATACCAATTTTTGAATGTCCTAATTTCAGGTTTTCGTCATTGATTTTTTTGAGAATGAATTATTTTACATATAAATGCATTCTATGTCTATCTAAAAGAATTGTCTGAGAGTTCCTGGGACGTTCTTACAATTTTGATGATTTTTTCGACAAAAGCCTGGTTTTTTTGAGACTTTCGACGTTTGCTACAACGAAACGATGAGATCCATAGAGATCCATAGAAAAAACCACTGTATATTCGAAATGGGCGTGATTTAACTAGATAATGTGAAAAATTTCTAGAAAATTGTCGAATAAAAATGTTTTCATAAAAATGGTTTTCAATCATACAAGGAAAATTCGATAAAAAATTCATTCTTCGATATATGAGAGAAATATATGTTATCCGTATGACTTCAAAGTGTAGAATCTCAATTTGTACTCGACTTTCAGGAAAAACAATTTTCTTGGTCGCTCTTGTAGGTACTTTAATTTTTCAAGATTCCAATTTTTGAATTTCTTAATTTCAGGTTTCCCTTCATAAACTTTTTTGGGAATGAATTATTTTACATATGGATGCATTCTTCGACTATCTAAAAAAATTGTTTGAGAGTTCCTGGGACGTTCTTACAATTTTGATGATTTTTTCGACAAAAGCTAAATTTTTTTTGTGACTTTCGACGTTTGCTACAATGAAACGATGAGATCCATAGAGATCCATAGAAAAAACAACTGTATATTCGAAATGAGCGTGATTAAACTAGATAATGTGAAAAATTTCTAGAAAATTGTCGAATAAAAATGTTTTCATAAAAATGGTTTTCAATCATACAAGGAAAATTCGATATAAAAATTCATTCTTCGATATTTGAGAGAAATATATGTTATCTGTATGACTTCATAGTGTTGATTCTGAATTTGTACTCGACTTTCAGGAAAAATAATTTTCTTGGTCGCTCTTGTAGGTACTTTAATTTTTCAAGATTCCAATTTTTGAATTTCTTAATTTCAGGTTTTCCTTCATAAACTTTTATGGGAATGAATTATTTTACATATGGATGCATTCTTCGACTATCTAAAAAAATTGTCTGTGTTCCTGGGACGTTCTTACAATTTTGATGATTTTTTCGACAAAAGCCTAATTTTTTTGGGACTTTCGACGTTTGCTACAACGAAACGATGAGATCCATAGAGATCCATAGAAAAAACAACTGTATATTCGAAATGAGCGTGATTTAACTAGATAATGTGAAAAATTTCTAGAAAATTGTCGAATAAAAATGTTTTCATAAAAATGGTTTTCAATCATACAAGGAAAATTCGATATAAAAATTCATTCTTCGATATTTGAGAGAAATATATGTTATCTGTATGACTTCATAGTGTTGATTCTGAATTTGTACTCGACTTTCAGGAAAAACAATTTTCTTGGTCGCTCTTGTAGGTACTTTAATTTTTCAAGATTCCAATTTTTGAATTTCTTAATTTCAGGTTTTCCTTCATAAACTTTTATGGGAATGAATTATTTTACATATGGATGCATTCTTCGACTATCTAAAAAAATTGTCTGTGTTCCTGGGACGTTCTTACAATTTTGATGATTTTTTCGACAAAAGCCTAATTTTTTTGGGACTTTCGACGTTTGCTACAACGAAACGATGAGATCCATAGAGATCCATAGAAAAAACAACTGTATATTCGAAATGAGCGTGATTTAACTAGATAATGTGAAAAATTTCTAGAAAATTGTCGAATAAAAATGTTTTCATAAAAATGGTTTTCAATCATACAAGGAAAATTCGATATAAAAATTCATTCTTCGATATATGAGAGAAATATATGTTATCTGTATGATTTCAAGGTGTAGATTCTGAATTTGTACTCGATTTTCAGGAAAAACAATTTTGTTGGTCGCTATTGTAGGTACTTTAATTTTTCAAGATTCCAATTTTTGAATGTCTTAATTTCAGGTTTTCCTTCATAAACTTTTTTGGGAATGAATTATTTTACATATGGATGCATTCTTCGACTATCTGAAAGAATTATCTGAGAGTTCCTGGGACGTTCTTACAATTTTGATGATTTTTTCGACAAAAACCTTATTTTTTTGACTTTCGACGTTTGTTACAACGAAACGATGATATCCATAGGGATCCATAGAAAAAACAACTGTATATTCGAAATGAGCGTGATTTAACTAGATAATGTGAAAAATTTCTAGAAAATTGTTGAATAAAAATGTTTTCATAAAAATGGTTTTCAATCATACAAGGAAATTTCGATAAAAAATTCATTCTTCGATATATGAGAGAAATATATGTTATCTGTATGATTTCAAGGTGTAGATTCTAAATTTGTACTAGATTTTCAGGAAAAACAATTTTGTTGGTCGCTATTGTAGGTACTTCAATTTTTCAAGACACCTATGTTTGAATGTCCCAATTTCAGGTTTTCCCTCATAAACTTTTCGAGAATGAATTATTTTTCATATGGATGCATTCTTCGACTATCTAAATGAATGTTCTGAGAGTTCCTGGGAAGTTATTACAATTTTGATGATTTTTTCGACAAAAGCCAAATTTTTTTGTGACTTTCGACGTTTGTTACCACGAAACGGTGGAATCCATAGAACAACTGTATATTCGAAATAAGCGTGATTTAACTAGATAATGTGAAAATTTTCTAGAAAATTGATGAATAAAAAGTTTTTCGTACAAAATGCTTTCAATCATACAAGGAAAATTCGATAAAAATTCATTCTTCGATATATGAGAGAAATATATGTTCTCTGTATGATTTCAAGGTGTAGATTCTGAATTTGTTCTCGATTTTCAGGGAAAAAATTGCCTGAGAGTTTTTGGGACGTTTTTACAAAGTTTGATTATATTTTCGACAAACTAATTTTTTTGAGACTTTTTAGGTATGCTACGGCGAAACGACGAGATCCAAAGAAAACCAACTGTATAGTCAAAACAAGCGTGATTCAACTAGATTATGTAGAAAATTTTTAGAAAATGCAGAAATGGAAATTTTTTAATAAAAATCATATCACATTTTGTTGGAAATTTATTTTTCGATATAGGAAAAAAATATATGTAATCTATATAATTCGAGGGTGTAGATTCCGAATATGTACTTGGTTTTCCCTAGAAATAATATTTCTGGCCACTATTGCAATCTCAATTTGAATATATCTAATGTCTATATCGTCCAGCATCCTTTGAAGACCAAAATAAACTATCCAAGAGTCCCAAATAAATTTCACGTTCTTTTTCCCTTTAAGCAACACATTCGATCGCCATTGTGAACGTCCGGCTGTCCGTGTTTCGTGTTCGCAGGTGTAAACCTTTCCCTGGCCACTCCACTCACAAACGTTTCCCTAGAAGTTGTTCCAGACCCCTGTGCCCGCAAGATAATCGATTTTCCCCCAGTAACAAGATCCCGAACAGGCAATTCGAAGACTCTCAAGAAACAGCCTTTGAACGCAGGTTATTTCCGCGAAAACGTATTCCGAGAGTACATCGATTAAGACCTACCTCGAAATACCAATACTGGAATTAACCCTCAAAGAAAATATCGTAGCGAAACGAAACGAAGGAAACAGTGTTATTGACACAGAAAGAAACGTGTATATTTACCCAGGATGGGATGACCCCTCGGAGTGGCCTGACCCCCCATTGTCAGGACGTGTGAATGGTCGGAAGTTACCACTATCAATGTTTCAGTGGGATTCACGAGGGCTAATGCGGCCAAAAGGGCTGTTTCCATGGCCAGCGTCTCGTCCAGGGCTCGATAGGCATTGTTGTAATGGTGGGCATGATCGATCCGGCCTCCTGAAAATGGGAAATTTTTATTAACTATAATGGTGACGAGGATGGGATTCAGGAGGATTTTCGAATTTGATCAATGTTTTTTTTTTTATTATTAAGAGCAGGAAAAATATTCCCATGTGATGAATTCGTTGGTGCTCAGTTAACATTCAATTCTGCACAGCTATCGAGTTCATGACAAACAATAAATAACCCTTCGTTATGCGCCAACAATATTTTATTTCGATGTTGACGACTGCATCAGTTCATGTTCGCAAATAAATGGACGTCCTGGAAAAGTGCTCTGTTAATTTTAATTAAAACCTGTTGAAATTCGGGCGTTTAAGCTAGCATAATATTATTCCCCACAAACGGGCGTTTTTGATGTTTGCGTTCCAGGATGGATGGATCAATATATATATCGACAATCATCCAAGGTTTTTTAGGGGATGAATTCTAGCATTTTGTACAGGAAGGGGTAAAATGTTTCGATAAAGTTTTTACCTCATTCGAGTTTCCCAGGTCATCTGCTACATTAAAACTACATCCACCAGGGTGGTCCACTTTTTGTATAATACCTTAAATAGTCGATAGAATGTTCAACTTCAGTCGAGTACTGTCGGAAAAAATCAAAATCTTCGTTATGAAAATACACTTGTCTTAACAATTTATGATTAAAAATAAGTGAGATACACTTTTTTGTATCGGAGGATATAAATATAATTATTTTACCGAAATTAATTTTTTCGAGTTCCGGATGTGCTGCGACGACACGATGATGTCTATGGAGGAATTGAATGTGTATCCGAAATCAGCACGGTTGTGTTGACTTAAATGAGAAATTTCATGAAGATCGGCAGAAAATATTTTTTCAACAAAAAATTCTCATACAAGGAAAATTTGGCAGAAAAAAATTCCTTCTGGGAGAAAAAGAAATTGATGTTATTTATATGAGTCGAGGGTGTAGATCCTGAATATGTATTTGCTTTTCACAAGAAATTATTTCTTTGGTCTCTATTGCACTTTGAAGTTGAAACATTGAGACATCCTCATTTTGAGATTTCCATATTTGAGATTTTCCCATATGGCAATGGATCGACCTTGGTGAGTGTGAATTTTTCATCATCTGGTTATATCTTTAGGCTTCTGAAATAAATGATCTCTGAGCTTCTAGAGCGTTTCTACAGAATTTTATGATTTTATTTCTCAAAACTCATTTTTTCGAGAGTTTCAACATGTGCTGCGACGACACGATGATGTCTATGGAGAAATTGAATGTATATCCGAAATCAGCAAGGTTGAGTTAACGTATATGAGAAATTTCATGAAGATCGGCAGAAAATATTTTTTCAACAAAAAATTCTCAAGCCCATATACAACGAAAATTTAAAAAAAAATCCTCCTAAGACTCTTTCATCCCCAAATTAATCATTCTATGTGCCGTCGAAGTCGTCGAGCGGCACGAACCGAAAATGGTCTCTTGATCCAGTTACACCCCAAACCTCGCACCCTTATTATTCCGGATTATCAAGTTCGATATAGGCTCACGGCGAGATCTCGGGGTCGCATCGTCAACACGGATCCTCCCCAACTTCCATGAATGCTAACGAGATAGTTGGGTTTATCGGCGCAAACAATGATGCAACTAATATTCGGGCGCCGAGTCGTGTCATTCAATTTCCGCCGACACGAGGCCCCATTCAATTTCGCGATTCGTCGGGGAATCAAACCACCCCCCCCCCTGTTTATTTTCCGACTGACCGTGTTCCATCGGATTCGATCGGGTCGGATCGATGGCATCTAATTGGCGCATTCAAGCCGGTTGAACGAGAATATTTACTAGGCGTGTGTCGTCCCGTTATCGAAGATTTAAAATTCACATACGTTTCACCTTCCAATATGAAATGAAAGTTCGAATGGGGCGAGAGAAACAAAACCGCCGAGCGCAGCTTCCGCCGTAAACTAGGGGTAATCCCCGATTCAATAAACGCTTTCGGGCCATCAAGCGAAACAGGGTATTTTATGGGACAAAATTCCATAACCCGAACCTGTTAGCATTCATGCTGGCTTCTGTACTTACGTCGTAATAAAAAACGTGTTCCTGTTTAGTATGCCGTCGGCGTCGTAATGAGCATATGCTGTTCTAGACCTCTCGCCGACGTCGAAATTCCAAGAACTCTTCCATGCGTTATGCCCCGGTTTATCCCATGTCGGAGATTATTCAGCGTGTGCACCTAAATACTTTAATGGAAATTCGTCGAGTTTTTGCGGAAAAGTGGATCCCACCACGTCTGCCGGGCTCAGATATGTATGATTCCAATAAATCTACAGGATCACCCTAACTCATATCGGTCGCAATCAGCGCCGCGTCGTAACCACCCGTTGGCGGAAGAACACAAAGAACCACTTCGACCGGCCGCAATCAAACAGTCAATCAAACTCACCTTCGACGAACAGAAAAAATCCCTTGGGGTTCTTCAGCAGGATGGAGAGGGCCGAGCGCGTCATGTCGGCGAGGGAGGGATCCCCCGTCGGTCCTGGATCTCTGTCGGCCTCGAAGTCCATGTGGGAGTAGGAGAATAAACCTGTCGGCAAATAGGCCAGCATTAAACATTACAAACGACAGCGGCGTACATTCCGCGCCGTCGGCCGTTCGTCTTCCGAATCCGCCGACTATGCGGAATTGTTAGATACGGCCTCGGTCGGCAGAGACACGTTAACTGTGATTTCCGAAAATACGTTTTTGAGGCCCGTTTGTTGGTCGAGATCTACCTTTTCGGGTAGATCCGACTTATTCGATAGATTTACCTCCTCATAGGTGGATCCAACTCATAAGTGGATCTACCTATCGGTGGATCCACCTCATAGGTGGATCTACCTATCGGTGGCTCCACCTTATAGGTAGATCTACCTATCGGGGTCGTGTTGTTGAATGTGGAAAATAAACATGAAAATGGTGACCTCAATTAGCCGCATAAATCGTGAGAACTTACTTCAATAGGAGGATTACTTTTGATAGGGTAACTTTGAGACTCAACAATCCTCCTTCGACACGTTTTGATATGACACAAGTTCCTTTGGATCTTCCTGTACCATAACTATCGCCATGGTCTTGGTCGATGTTTGGTATAAGGGGTAACTAAGTTATTTCCGCGATATTGTTGCCAGGATATTCGACGATCTCTCGCCAAAATCCGACGCCGACGTCTCCTGCGAGGGTGTATCTGTACGATATCGCATCGCGGGCGGTAAAATTCATTGCCGCAGGGTCCAATTAATCACTCGGTCGTTTCGCGTCGATACACCAATGAATCACTCGAGATAGGGTTGGCGTTTGATCGATTAGACGAAGGAGAGACAAACGCTTTTTCGACGTCGAGGGCGCTCCCACGCACGAGATTCCGATTTCGACGCAACGAAATCGTGCGGCTTTTTTCCGGGGGGAATGCCCCGATACAAAGATCGCTCGAGAATTTTTTTCTCCCATTCGATTCGTTTTATCGAACATTTTTTCCATATTATTGGAAATTGGGGGTTTGGTCGAACCTCGGCGACGACAGTGAAGTCCAGAATGTATTTCGATGATCGCTGGTAACTCGTAGAGCGTGTGTCTGATAGATTCGACAGGCTAATAATATTCTTTGGCAACATCAACGAAACGACAGTTGCATGCGAAGCAACGATGAGAGGATGATTTAGGATATGTTGATTGTGTTACGCGTTCAAATCTCATCCCGCCAGTCTCTTCGGGATAGACGTTGGGTTGTCAGGTTCAGGGAGCAGCCTCGGGGCGTGTGTTTCAGTTGTTTAACTTTGCCTCGAAACAGTTGTGTAGACTTGAAACCGAATACAAACAGACCGGATTTTCTGACGCAGGATTTCAACTTGTCGAGGACAATTAAAATTCGCACGTCTGTGAGATGGCGTTGCCCTAGACGAAATACAGCGGTGTCTCCCGACGACACACACATGTTTTCCCACCGGAGGGCGTAACAGCAGCGAGAACACTCGCTGCAAAAACCACGAGCACACAAATCCATTCCGAATTTCGCGATTCCCCCTTTCGAAACAACGATGCCAATTACCTCCCCATAATTTGTTGAAACGACAAACTCAATTACGCGAACAACTCCGAAGATTTCAATTTGCCCGCCATTCCCCGCAAATATGGCGTACGTGATCTTGTTTCAGGGCAAACAATGAGCCATGTCAGAACGGCATGCTGCCGATAATTTGCTTACAATCTCGCGATGCATCGCTCCGGGCTTTTCTATTAATACATGCAACTGCAAGAGGGGCTCATTAGGCGCTCTTGTCATCCCGTCTCGTTACTTCACTCCTGGAGAGCACTCGTGGAATTTCCTTCATCAACCCGATTATACCCCTTTTTCCCGTTTCGCCGCCCCCCCCCCCCCCAAAGCGGGTCACAAGAAAACCTAATTAAATTCAGAAGGATGTGATGAGATTAAACAGCGTCAAAGATTACAATTTACTCTTCATCCCCTATGAGTGTAAACATCCTGTGGGTAAATGAGTTTCGTTATGAATAAACCTCCGCATCATTCAAGGGTCTCACCACACGCATCCCCGCATAATTTAATATCTCGAATTTTGAGCCTCGGAGCCCCATCGAGTGTAGATTCGAAATTGGATGAGCTGAACGGGGTTCGTGCGAAGAATTCAGTGGGAATTAACAATTTTCGGCAGGTGTCGCAAAGTGGCGAATGCGCAGGGATTTTTCAAAAGGGATTTTCTTACCCTTTCAAGCTTTTAATATTGTCGATTCGCGCCTATTGGATCGAAGGATGGTCCGAAATAACACCAGGGTGGTTAAGAGCAAAGAATATGAACAGAGCTTCGATATGGAGAACCTAAATTGGGATCAGAAACGTGCTCATCTCCCTCTGCATCTCTTCAGGGACTTGAAATTTTAAAGGAACGGTCTCTGAAATCACTCATTTCAACTCGGTTGGAACTTGTGGACAATCCAGCCCAGAAGACAAGATATTCCACGAATCCAGCCCTCATCTTTCTAGACCATGCAAAACCCTCAGGACCCTTGTTCGATTACTAATTTTATTGTATAGAAGTATTTATTCCTCGATTATCGCCATCCTTTCCTATAGGCTTCGGATCCACGTCATCTCGGGGGTCGAAAGCGGTCCAATTACCATCCCAAAGGACGCGAGGTCTCCTTAAATGTAGATCCCACCGCCATTTAAGTTGAAATCAAAGTTCTCGAATCGAATTGATTCGAGTTAGAACAACCCGTTTCGCTCAATTAACCCCCACAAAACCATCTCGACGTTTCTTCAACGATAGTTACAACACGTATCCTTCCCCTTATGACCGCAAAAAACGATGCGATGAAACTATCGCAAGAAATGGGGCGAAATTTCCAGACTCCTCCAACTATCCACCAGTTTATAGTCTGTTTCGCTGCACCAGACGACGTTTTCAGCGGCTGCCAAGTTTGGTCGCCGGAGGCATTATTACGGTCGCAACCAACAGGAGTAACTGCCCCAATCCCCATCTTTTTTCGTTTCGAGTTTGAAATATGAGCATTCGGTTTATCTGGAGTCCATTCCGTTCGTCCGTCCAATCATTCAAGCGAAACAATCCGGATATAACGGATTGTTCCCTCACGAAGCGCATTATTTCCATCAGGAGGGATTAAACACACGAGCAGTGGCGGTTCGTGAACTGTTTAATATGCAGTTTCGAAGTTCTTAGATCGAAACAAGGCCGGCCCAAGGTCAAACACGTCAGGAGGGTAGAGCTGTGCCGTGTCGCTGACGCAGTAGGTTAATTCATGGACGAATCAGGAAGAGTCGTTTCAGAAAACCTCTTCAGCTGTTATACATCAGACACGTCACTGTTCGTACTCATGGTCCTTTGAGCCATTAATTTGCCCAGCCTTTTCGTTTGTTCGTCGCAGATGCCTTGACACCCACACGGTTTGTTACCCTCTGCTCGTTCCCCCAAAGATTTATGGAATTCCCAGACAAACGAAGATAACATCAACGTAAATAGTTGTTTCGTATGTCTCCGAGAGGACAATTCTTGAGGAATAATTCGAAGGGAATCACAAAGAGGTCGTCGTGCCTCGGCAGTAATGGAGGTTTCTCTTTCTTCCCATATAACAACTGAATGAAATTTCGATGTACAAACATAGTGTGCACACATGTTTCCTTTTTCCCCCGAGGGAATAAACCAATCAGCTCGAAAGTATTTGTAACATTAATCTCAATTCCACGGACCGAGCCGCGTTATATATCTTATATATGGCACTCGTTCCATTCACTGGCCGGCCATGTTCTACTATAATTCGAATGATTTACGAGGAATACTTGATGAACGGGTTAATTTTTGCGGCCCTACATTACCATCGCGACGTTTTGATGTATGTGCGGAGAGCTGTTGATTTTCGTCTCCCTCCGGATTCGAAATTGTACGTGCCTCTGTTTTGTAATAGAATGTAATAAATTCATGCAAATATTCGGGAATAGAGATTATTTCTTTTAGCCTAGTCGATACAAGAAAAAATCGAAGCCGTGAAAACAACTTGAAATGTGAAGAATTGATATATTAATGCAAGTATTTGTTTAGTCTACTCGACCAGCGTTGAAATGTTGATAACCCAAACTCAAGAGTTTTAGAGGACCCATAAATATAGTGCCTAACGCGTGTTTGATGTAAAATTTCCCATCCTACCACCACTGTCGGAAATGTGAGAGGTGATTGGTTTCAGACCAATAATTGCCGATGTTTGGTTCGCGAACCGCCTTGAAAAGATAATAGAAGGGGGTTATTGGTTCAACGAAAACGAAAACATCATTTGGACCCATCTAAAATGGTAGGGTTCTTGGGACAAAATGAAGATCTGAGAAAGGAGTGGTATGTGGGAGTCGGACGAAAAAAAAATTCTTTCGAGGGGAAATTTTCGGAAATGAGTCAGGAAATAGTTTTCGAGAAGTAGGCACAAATAGCTCTTTCAGAAAAATAACACGGAATCCATCGGGAATTCAGTTGAGTTAAGAATTGAACAAAATTTTATCGAAACGCCGAAAGGAAGTACGGGTAAGTTGTGTGTCGCAGTGAACTGTCGGCTTTATTAAGTGTGAACAACACGATTTCGACAAGTGCAAGATTGAAGTAACAAAAATAACCGAAGATTACCGAAAAAATTTTTTTTTTAACAATAAATTTATTAGTATTATTAGGAAAATGCGACAAAAAATAAATTTTTAAATATAACAATAAAAGATATGTTTACCATATGACTCAAGGGCGTAGTTTCGAATAAGTACTCGCTTTTTGCCGGAAAAAATTTTTATAGACGCTATTGTACTTCAAAGTTGAAACTTTGAGACAATCCCATTTTCAGATGTTCAAGTTTGAAGTTTATCCTTAGGGAAATGCATTGATCCTGGTAAGAGTGGATTTTTTAACAATAGTCTGCGTCTTTTGACTACCGAATGGAATAATTGCAGAGTCTCTAGAGCGATTTTGAAACATTTCATGAATTTTTTACCAGATAACCAATTTTTCGGAGACTTTCGATTCATGCAACGACCAAACTATAAGGCACATGGCGAAAGCCACAAAATATTTGGAATCAGCCTGGTTGAATTAGCTCATAAAAAAATTTCAAAATATTACTGAAGCAAAATTTTTTTCAACAAAAATTTATTGACCAAGTATAAGGAAAATTCGACAAAAAATAAATCTTTGAATATAGCCTAAAGAGATATGTTCGCTATATGATTCAAGGGCGTAGTTTTCGAATATGTACTCGCTTTTTGCCGGAAAAAATTTTTATAGACGCTATTGTACTTCAAAGTTGAAACTTTGAGACATCCCCATTTTCAGATATTCAAGTTTGAAGTTTATCGTTATGATAATGAATTGATCCTGGTAAGAGTGGATTTTTTTAAAATAGTCTGCGTCTTTTGACTACCGAATGGAATGATTGCAGGGTCACTAGAGCGATTTTACAACATTTTATGAATTTTTTACCAGATAACCAATTTTTCGGAGACTTTCGATTCATGCAACGACCAAACTATAAGGCATATGGTGAAAGCGAGAGAATATTTGGAATCAGCGTGGGAAAATTAGCTCATAAAAAAAATTTCAGAAGATTACCGAAAAAATTTTTTTTCAACAATAAATTTATTGACCAAATATTATAAGGAAAATTCGACAAAAAATAAATCTTTAAATATAGCAATAAAAGATATGTTTACTATATGATTCAAGGGCGTAGTTTCGAATAGGTACCCGCTTTTTGCCGGAAAAATTTTTTATAGACGCTATTGTACTTCAAAGTTGAAACTTTGAGACAATCCCATTTTCAGATATTCAAGTTTGAAGTTTATCCTTAGGCAAATGAATTGATCCTGGTAAGAGTGGATTTTTTAACAATAGTCTGCGTCTTTTGACTATCGAATGGAATACTTGCAGAGTCTCTAGAGCGATTTTAAAACATTTCATGAATTTTTTACCAGATTACCACTTTACAGATACTTTCGATGCATGCAACGACCAAACGATATTCCACATTGTACAGGAAGTATGGGTGTGTTCTGTGTCGCAGTGAACCCACGGCTTCATTAAGTGTGAACAACACAATTTCGACAAGGACAGGATTGAAGAACAAAAATAAACTGTCTGAGCGACAAGCGAACCGAAGCATTTCATCAGACGTAGAATTACGTTGTTTTATTCTTCCTGGCAGGAGACCCTTAGGGTCAAAGGACAGGGTTATTGAAGTTTTGAGCTGAGGATGATTCTCGAATGAAAGACGGAATACAATGGAGCACAAGAAGCGAAAATCTTGTTTTCCAGCTCGCAAATCCCGAAAAAAACAACCGTCTTCATTTCAAAGGAAAACAAACGAACAGCCAAATCAAACCCCGTCGCGCCTTCGTAGGGATAATAAAGGAATAAAAGCGTTGAATAGAGTCTCTCTCTGTGCTCACCCAGCAAGTAGTCGATTTGATTGGGGTTAATTTTATCGAGTTGGCCTTTGTTCCACACGTATTCGGACTTGAGGCCGCGCTTCTTCTTATCTCTAACCCAGTCGTCGATGAGATTACGCCCGTCGAGGCGCCGTCCCTCCTCCTTCGTCTGTTCCGGGTCGTGTGCGACTTTGGGCAGCCAGTGACGTCTGCCGCCGCCTAGCAGGACCTGAAACGAAATGTTTGATTCAATAAAACGAGGAAGATGACAGACGTCGGGATTGACGCGGGGCATTGTGGGTGGGACGTGACCGACGGAACAAATGTTCCAGTTGCCTTCGTATGTCTTATTAGCTTTCGACCTACTTCCGATGTTATCCAGGGTACGATTGAAAACACACACACACATACATATTTATAAATTAGCTGTATCTAGAGAAGAAATAACAAACAAACTTCCTGCAGGTGCACTTCAGCTGCATATTCGCTTACATGAAAATAATACATTGTGAGTTTGTGCAAATCTGATTTATTTACAGTAATCTACCTACTCAGAATTGCAGATCCTGAACACAGAAGCTTTTTTGGACAAAATGGAAAAGCGAAGTTGGGAGTTCTCTTGGTTCTACAGTCTGGTGGTTATGTGGTATCTTATCTTTTTGAAGGTAAAACAGGTTCGGTTTGTGAGTTGGTTGATCTTAAACGCTCAAGGGTGGAAGAGATACTGTACTGTACTGGTACTTTTGAAATGATAAACTCTTACCGACATTACAGTTTTCTATTGACAACCGTAAAGAACTAGAACTCTACCTTACAGGCGTTCTTTTCAACTTGAAAATATTACTCTAGATAATCTTTGGCCAAGATCGTGATCGTATAGTGGTTTTAAAAGGACTCTACGTTGTGTATGTAAATATGCAACCCAAATTACGCATGATTCAATAGAAGAGATTGACCGGAAAATAGAAGATTTGAAACACATATTTTTAGCACTCGAAACAAGAAAATATTAAGTTTATTTTAGAGTGCCAAAAGGTAGGGAGGAAAAAAAAACACAACCCAGAAGGGGATGCCAAAAAAAAAACCCCTCCTTTTCGTTCATATACCATTAACTCACAAGTAAAAGAATATTCATAAACAGGTTGACCGGTGAGAATTCTCTCAAATGGTGTTTAAAAATGATTGAGTAGATTAAAGGCAGTAAATTGGGAGTTTTACTTCGCAGGGGTCAAACTATCATTTGACGATTGATGATCTCCCACGTTGCAAGGAGACGGGAATGCGACAGTGACCTTGTTATATATATTTCCAAACGTTGGGCGAAGCCTTAGTTAATTTTTTAGGTTGCGTCGTCCGATAGTTGTCTCCCTGGTCAATAATCCCATCAAGTATTAGATAAACCATACAAGCAGTAAACGATATAACCAGTAAATGTTATAGACAGTAAACGAAATAAACAACAAACGGTATAAGCAGTGCATGATATAGATAGTAAACGATATAAGCAGTCAATCATATAAACAATAAACGAGAAGTCATAACGGATAATAATGCATGGAGAGTAGCTTTTTAAAATGCTCAATCAATATAAGATGATGAAACATAATACCGGCAATGGTGCTTATGAATATCCTTGCTATTTGCTGCAAACTACAACGATTACATATAGTATCATTTGAAGAATATTGCAAAACCTCATAATTAAGGTGATTATTAAGCATTAGTCAATACAAGACAGATTCTTGTGTTAAGCACTCATGAATTTAATACATATGGTCAGTTAGAATCATTAAATAATATGGAATAGACTTGATAATGAGTAAGTAATAAGTATGAAAAATGAATACAAAACAATACACAAGGAGCAAACCAACATGGTAAAAATACGTTGAGTAGGAGCAAATTGCCTCTTGAATTGAGGATAAAGGATATGAGAAAAACACATGGGGTTAATAATGGTCCCTGTTGAAGACAAGTGTAGCAAATTAGGAGAATATCTGAATGATAAAGTTGTAATTATAAAATATTGTTACTCACATGACAAAACCAAAATATCTCCTCCACCCTCGAAGGTTTCCGATCAACTAACTCCTAAGCAAGAGACCTAGAATTTTCAGGTTAACATCGTACATCGATTTGTATAAAAAGATTCTGTGGTTATTCTTCTCTTGGACGGACTCAGCAAACCCACTTCCCAAGTTTTTGATAATATGGATTTCTGTACGGACAATAAAAATGGCGGGCGCAGACGCCAGATCGGTCCAATACTTCAGTTAACACGTGAGTTTCATCATATTCAGTTACTACTTTATCATTATTTGTATACATGCTTCTTCTAATTTCCTACGCTCTTATTCAGCTGTTTCATTACTTATTCAATGCGTTATTTCTTGTAATTCCTTTTGATCCACAAGACTTTCCTTTGCTTTTGTAATGCTTTTGTAGTGAGTTATTTCTATCCAACGTTAGTGGATGTTCCTAAGTGAGGAACAATTGTAGGTCATAGGATAACATATTTTACCATGTTTATTTGCTTCTTGTTTATTTTTTTGTATTCCTTTTTCATACTTAATCATCAAGTCTATTCAATATTATTTCATGATTCTAACTGATCATGTGTATTAAATTCTTATGTGCTTCCCACGAGAACTTCTTGTATTAACGATCGTTTAATCATCACCTTCCTTAATCATATCTGGGTTATGCAATATTTTTCATATAATACTTGTCGAATCTCTATACTATATGTAATAGTTGTAGTTTTCAGCAAATATTGAGGATATTCATAAGCAGCTTCAGAGTCATCATTTTGTGCATCATCTTTAATTATCAGTTAGCAACTGTATCATGGAATAGAGCCTCATCTGGCTGAGAACTTCAGATCCACTCTCCACTCATTATTCTGTTCGATACAAATATATCACAAAAAGGAAAATCAAATATAATTAGTTTTTAATTATCTGAATGTGTTAAATTTCTGGGAATATACATTGACTAATGTCTTAATTGGCATCAACACACTGGAATTTTATCAAAGAAATTGAGTGAAATATGTTTTGGCTCAAGATGCATTGCTGGATATATAAATGAGGGAACTTTAAGAATTTTTTATTTTGGGAATTTTGAAGCAACTTTCAAGTAGTTCAAGTTGGGCAAACAATGAAAATTTGAATAAAATATTTTTGATTCAGAAGAGCAATACGAATGATGTTGAAGTTGAGTTCTATAGAATAATGTAGGGGAAAATTCAGAAGCAAAAACATCTTCACTGTTTACGGTATATATTTGTTCAAATGTTTGTTATTCTTGCATGAGAATAGGCAAAAGGCAGGTTAACATTAACAGAGAAAATTCCTGCATACATGAGCATAAAAGCTTTCAATAGATTGCCTGAAACTGAAATTATAAGACTAAGAGACTACTAATCGTGGGATATATATTACCAAGGAGACTGGTCGCATTCCCCTCTCCTTGCATCGTGGGAGTCTAAAGAAGTTGTATCCCTGAGAAGAATACCTCACAGGTTTTTCACATCATCACCTATTGAGGTTAAGGAGTCATAAGTGCAGCATTTAATTTACTCAGCCATCTTCAAACATCATATGAGAGAATTCTCACCAGTCAACCTGTTGCTGTTTATGAATATCCTTTACTAGTGGGTTAACGGTATTTGAACGAGATAAGGAAAGAGTCCTCTGGGTTTTAAGTTTTACAGTCGACCTATTGCTATTCATTGTACAGAGCGGGTTTTCTCGCAGGTCTTTCCCTTATTATTCGACCTGAAGTTGGGGAACAGTCCACAACAGCACAAATAAACTTGCTATTTTCCTTTTTTAGGTGCTAAAAATATGTGTTTTGAATTTCCTATTTTATTGGGTTGCTCACACAACGTAGAGTCCTTAAACCACTATACGATCACGATCTTGGCCAAAGATTACCTAGAGTAATATTTTCACGTTGAAAAGAACTCATTTAAGGTAGGGTTCTAGTTTTTTGCAGTTTTTAATAGAAAACTGTAATGCCAGTAATACTTATACCGCATAAAAGTACCAATACAGTACAACACATATATTTATAAATAAGCCTTATCTAGAGAAGAAATAACAAACAAACTCTTGCAGGCGCACTGCACCTGCATATTCGCTTCCTTCCAAAATAATACATTGTAACTTCCTCTATCTTCAAGAGAGCACGATTCAAAATTGATGCAGGCCTGTAAATCCATTCTCGAAATTAATTCCATTCTTCTCGGTCCCTGACGGACCGATCGGGTAATCCCTTTGACGAATACCCCCGTCGCCTAATGGGAAATAAAAGCTTTCCCTCTTCGCTATCTGACTGAAAAGCCGGGGGATGCTTGTCGTAAAAATGAAATATCGGAGATGGTCATCGGGGTCAGTTCGAAAAAGCGACGCTCGAGGAAGAATATGTCGGATAAAAGAGCCGGGGACTAACCGACCTCTCAGAAATTTGCATTCAGATGTGTTCCCGCAATTTATCCCCTGATACCGGGACTAATAATTCGCAACGACACAACCTGTTTCGTCCCGTACACGAGGAATCGATAACATTCTTTGTTAGTCGCTTATTGGATGTTGCCGAAGGCCTAAATCCGATTCGCAATTACAATAACCCTGTGCGTTTTCGAAACTTTCCGCGATATCGAAACTGACATCGAAATTTAATTTCTGGCGTAATGAGAGTCGGTCGACCGTCGTAATCGATATTCCATCAAGAATAATGGTTTGGCCCCCGGGATTCGTGGAGGATTAAGGGATTGATATCGAGGGGGCATATTTTTAGGATGAGGAATTTCACTTGGAGATTAATTCTGGCGGAAGCTAATTGACACGAATTTCGGTAGCAAATTCTGGAAAGTTCTCTGGATGGAAGAGATTAATGATTCTGTATAAAGAAAGCCGGTGGAATACTTTTGGATGTGAAAAATGCGAACCTCGGATTTGTGAGGCGACCCAAGCATTAATTTTCGCGAAGTTAAAGATTATAAGATCAATAGTTGAAATGAGGTGTGTTCAATGTTTGTTGAGTTAAAATTTAGTTCATCAATAGTTGAATCCGGTAATTGAAACTTCTTGAAGGTAAAATAATCACTTGCCTGATCCTGATTCCAAAATTCGGTCTAAAAAGTTTTATTATTTCTTCAGAATTTCGACGTATGCTTTGATGAAACGATAAGGTATATGGTTAAACTGAGGTAATCTTCGGAATCAGCGTATTCTAATTAGTTTATATGGAAATGCCTCAGAAGATTATTGAAAAAAAATTTCCCACAAAATATTTATGGACCGATAAAACCAAAAAAACATCAAGGAAAATCAGAAGAAAATTTTGATATAGGATAAGAATATATGTTCAATATATTATTCAAGGGCGTAGATTCTGAATGTGTACTTGCTTTTCACCAGAATACATTTTTATAGACGCTATTGTACTTCAAAGTTGAAACTTTGAGATATCCCCATTTTCAGATCTCAAAGTTTGAGGTTTATCTTTATGGAAGCGAATCGATGCTGGTGTGTGTAAATTTTTTTTACGAAAGTCTGCGTCCTTCGACTATCGAATGGAATAACTGCACTATCACTAGAGCCATTCTACAACATTTAACGAATTTTTTACCAGATAACCAATTTTTCGTAGACTTTCGATTCATGCAACGACCAAACGATAAGGTAAATGGTAAAAGCGACAAAATATTTGAAATCAGCGTAAGTGAATTAGCTCATAACAGAAATTTCCAGAAGAGTAACGAAAAAAAAAATTTTTAACAAAAAATTTATTGACCAAGTATAAGGAAAATATGACAAAAAATAAATATCTTGATATGAGAAAAAAATTTATGTTTTCCATATGATTCGAGAGCGTTGAGTCTGAATATGTACTTGCTTTTCTCCAGAAACAATTTTCATAGAAGTTATTGTACTTCAAAGTTAAAATTTTGAGACATCCCCATTTTCAGATGTCCAAGTTTGAAGTTTATCTTTATGGAAATGAATCGATACTGATGAGTGTTAATTTTTTACAGAAGTCTGCGTCCCTTGACTACCGAAGGCAATCATTGCAGAGTCAATAGAGTAGTTCTACAGAATTTTATGAATTTTTTACTAGATAAACAATTTTTCGGAGACTTTCGATTCATACGACGACCAAACGATAAGGTGCATTGTAAAAGCGACAGGCTATTTGGAATCAGCGTGATTGAATTAGCTCATGAAAAAAAATCCAGAAGATTACCGAGAAAAAAGTTTTTCAACAAAAAATTTCTTGAATGAGGAAAATTTGAAAAAAAATGAATATCTTGATATGGAGAAAAAAATTGTATTTCCTATATGATTCGAGGGCGTAGAGTCTGAATATGTACTTGCTTTTCACCAGAATAAACTTTTAAAGACGCTATTGTACATCAAAGTTGAAATTTTGAGATATCCCCATTTTCAGATCTCCAAGTTTGAGGTTTATCTTTATGAAAACGAATCGATGCTGGTGAGTGTAGATTTTTTTTGCGAAAGTCTTCGTCCTTCGACTATCGAATGGAATTATTGCATCATCACTAGAGCGATTCTACAACATTTAACGAATTTTTTACCTGATAACCAATTTTTCGGAGACTTTCGATTCATCCAACGACCAGAAGATAAGGTGCATGGTTAAAGCGGAAGGATATTTGGAACCAGCGTTGCTGAATCAGTTCATACAAACAAATTCCAGAAGATTACCGAAAAAAAATTTTTCCAAAAAAAATTCATTCCTAGTATAAGAAAAATTCGACAAAAAATTTATATTTCGATATGGAAAAAAATCTCATGTCCACTATATGCTCTGAGGGCACAGGTTCTCAATATGTACTTGCTTTATTTCAGAAATAATTTTCATAAACTCTATTTCACTTCAAAGTAAAAATTTGGGACATTCACATTTTCAGATATTCATGTTTGAAGTTTATCTTCATGGAAATGAATCGATCCTGGTGAGTGTAGATTTTTTGACAATTGTCTGCGTCCCTGTACTACCGAAGGTAACCATTGCAGGGTCACTAGAACGATTCTGTAGAATTTTATGAATTTTTTACTAGATAAACAATTTTTCGGAAACTTTTGATTCTTGCAACGACCAAACGATAAGTTACATGGTGAAGGTGACAGAAAATTTGGAATCAGCGTTGTTGAATTAGCTTATAGCATAAATTTATATTACTGAAAACACAAATTTTCAACAAAAAATTTATTGACTAAGTACAAGGAAAATTTAACAAAAAATAAATTTTTCGATATATAAAAAAAAATTTCATTCACTGGATAACTCGAGGTTCTAAATGTTGATTATGTGCTTACTTTTCACGAGAAATCAATTTTATGGTCGCTATTGAACTTTAAAGTTGAAAATTTCAGACATCTCCCTAATTTTCTACAATAACTTTTTTCAATTGAACCCTTCGATTCTTAGCCTTCGAAAATAATTTCGCTCACTATTTTCTGGAAAAGTTTGAGGAAAAAAATACTAACCACCCTCTCTGAAATATTCACAGTTCGGTTAGTGCTAGCTTTATAAAGCATCGAAATTCGAAATATGTGAACCCATACGCTGAAAAAATTGTTAACGAAGCCAGTTGGGCCGAAGTTATACGAAAAATTCCGCCCAGAGAATTTTCACGACTCGTATAAATGATGAATTGTTTACTCTCATTCCCCATCCCTCCACGTTTCCAGATCATAAATACGTTCAACCGACTGAATAACCTCCTTATTTATGCCGCGCAGACGGGGAAAAATAAACCTCGTGGAAAGATTTGACCTTATGACTCATTCAGCAGTGAAAATATGGGACCCACCCCGGAAAACTACCCCCGGAAACGCCGGCAGGAAATTCAGCGCGGCAAAGATTTGAATGTTCCTTCGCGAACACTATGCAGTGTTCAGTGTGAACACCAAGGTCTACGATTCTCTTCTTCCGTCCATCTGCGAACTGGGCCATTAAGAGGGTATCCAACTGTTCGAATTGGTCGTTATACCCGAGTTATTTCATTAACTTTTGCGAGTACGACCGCTCTAATTGTACGAATCGACTAGCATTCGATTCCGTTTTAAATTTCCAATTACCTAAGTGCCATCCTTCAACTCACAATGGGGGAGAGCCAATGAGAATTGTCCCCTTCGAAGAGTGGACGATAACCCTAAGTGCCATTACGTCCTAATTCGATGAGGTAATTGTCTTGTCGTGGAATAGAAACGTCCAGAGTTAATAGTGCAACGAGAGCGACTAAAAGTGATCCTCACCCATTCCACCCTAACTCTATAATTCTTCGGTTGTTAACAATAAATGTCGTACCATACGTCTAGAATCATTCCTTATAACCCGGATCCCTACGCCCTAAACCACCCTGGGAAGACATTCGACACCCCCATTCCCCCCCTATTGTGAACACGATCGTAAAGGAGACACACAAGTGGAAATAAAACCTCAGAAACTCATCTCTGGGCCGATCGAACAATGGACGCAATCCGGGGAAGATACTCACGTTTATGTTGCGACCGGGGTCGTTTTCGATGAGTTGGCGGGCCAGGTCCTTGCAGGACTTCCGGGACGCGGGGGGCACCTTCGAGTCGTCCTCCCAGTAGCGCGAGGGCGAGTGGCCGTAGAGGGCGGCGGGGGTGGCGTGCGTTATCCTCGTGTTGGTAACGATGCCAGTTGATTTTCCTGCGAAAAAAATTATTGTAAAGATCTTGAAGTTTGTGATCTGATTTGGGGTTGTGAACTATATCCATGTGTTTTGAGCGAGTTTGGTATGTTCCTGAGAACAATCTTTTTACCCACGTTGGGGGAGAGCCAATGAGAATTGTCTCCTTCGAAGTGTGGACGATAACTGAGAGATAAGACCATTTATGTTTACGATATGCTCCGAGGACGCAGATTCTGAATATGTACTTTCTTTCTTCCAGAAATGATTTTCATAGACGCTATTGTACTTCAAAGTTGAAACTTTGAGACATTCCCATTTTCAGATGTCCAAGTTTAAGGTTTATTTTTATTGGAATGAATTGATCCTGGTGAGTGTGGATTTTTTAACGATAGTCTGCATCTCTTGACTATCGAAGGCAACCATTGCAGAGTCACTAGAGCGATTCGACAAAATTTTATGAATTTTTTACTAGATAAACAATTTTTCGGAGACTTTCGATGCATGCAACAACCAGAGGATAAAAACATGTAAAAGCGACCGAATATATGAAATCAAAGTGGTTGAATTAGCTCACGAACAGAATATCCAAAAGATTACCGAAAAAAATTTTTTCAACAAAAAATGTATTGACCATAAGGAAAATTCGACAAAAAAAATAATTTAATATGGGAGAAAAATTAATGTTAACCATATGCTACGAGGGCGTAGATTCTGCTTATGTACTTGCTTTGTTTCAAAAATAATTTTTATAGACGCTATTGTACTTCAAAGTTGAAACTTTGGGACATTACCATTTTCAGAAGTTTGAAGTTTATCTTTATGGAAAGAAATGGGTCCTAGTGAATGTGGATTTTTGAATAATAGTCTGCGTTCTTTGAGTACCGAAAAGAATTATTGCAAAATCACTAGGGCAATTCTACAAAATTTTATGAATTTTTTACTAGATGAACAATTTTTCGGAGGCTTTCGATTCATGCAACGACCAAAGGATAAGAAACATGGTAAAGCGACAAAATATTTGGAATCAGCGTGGTTGAATTAGCTCATAAGAAAATTTCCAGAAGATTATCGAAAAAAAAATTTTTCAACAAAAAATGTATTAAATTTATATAAGGAAAATTTGACAAAAAATAAATATTTTGATAAAGGAAAAAAATATATGTTTATTAAATGATACGAGGGCTTAGAGTCGGAATATGTACTTGCTTTCTTCCAGAACTAATTCTTATAGACGCTATTGTACTTCAAATTTTAAACTTTGAGACATTCCCATTTTCAGATGTCCAAGTTTGAAGTTTATCTTTATGGAAATGAATCGATCATGGTGAGTGAAGTTTTTTAAACAATAGCCCTTTGACTACCGAAATGAATTATTGCCGAGTCACTAGATCGATTTTACAACATTTTATGAATTTTTTACCAGATACAATTTTTCGGAGACTTTCGATTCATGCAACGACAAAACGATAAGGTACATGGTAAAAGCGACAGAATATTTGGAATCAGCGTGGTTGAATTAGCATATAAAATACATTCCCAGAAGATTACCGAAAAAAAATTTTTTCAACAAAAAATTTATTGACCAAGTATAAGGAAAATTCGACAAAAAATAAATATTTTGATATGGCAAAAAAATTAACGTTCAATATACGCTCCAAGGGCGCAGATTTCGAATATGTACTTGCTTTCTTCCAGAAATGATTTTCAAAGACGCTATTGTACTTCAAAGTTGAAACTTTGAGACATTCCCATTTCAAGATATCCAAGTTTGAAGTTTATCTTTATGGAAATGAATCGATCTTGGTGAGTGAAGATTTTTTATCAATCTTCTGCGTGCTTTGACTACCGTATTGAATTATTGAAGAGTCACTAGAGCAAATCTATCTAAAATATTTTATGAATTTTTTTCTAGATAAACAAATTTTCGGAGACTTTCGATTCATGCAACGACCAAACGATTAGGTACATGGTAAAAGCGACAGAATATTTGGAATCAGCGTGGTTGAATTAGCATATAAAATAAATTCCTAGAAGATTACCGAAAAAAATTTTTTCAACAAAAAATTTATTGATCAAGTATAAGGAAAATTCGACGAAAAAAAAAATTTTTGATATGGGAAAAAAAATTTACGTTCAATATGCGCTCCAAGGGCGCAGATTTCGAATATGTACTTGCTTCCTTCCAGAAATGATTTTCAAAGACGCTATTGTACTTCAAAGTTGAAACTTTGAGACATTCCCATTTTAAGATATCCAAGTTTGAAGTTTATCTTTATGGAAATGAATATATCCTGGTGAGTGAAAATTTTTTAACAATATTCTGCTTGCTTTGACTATCGTATTGAATTATTGAAGAGTCACTAGAGCGAATCTAAAATATTTTATGAAATTTTTTCTAGATAAACAATTTTTCGGAGACTTTCGATTCATGCAACGACCAAACGATTAGGTACATGGTAAAAGCGACAGAATATTTGGAATCAGCGTGGTTGAATAAGCATATAAAATAACTTCCCAGAAGATTACCGAAAAAAATTTTTTTTTACAAAAAATTTATTGACCAACTATAAGAAAATTCGACAAAAACTTAACATTTTAATATGGCAAAAAAATTAACGTTCAATGTACGCTCCAAGGGCGCATATTCCGAATATGTACTTGCTTCCTTCCAGAAATGATTTTCAAAGACGCTATTGTACTTCAAAGTTGAAACTTTGAGACATTCCCATTTTAAGATATCCAAGTTTGAAGTTTATCTTTATGGAAATGAATCAATCCTGGTGAGTGAAATTTTTTTAACAATATTCTGCTTGCTTTGAATATCGTATTGAATTATTGAAGAGTCACTAGAGCGAATCTAAAATATTTTATGAAATTTTTTCTAGATAAACAATTTTTCGGAGACTTTCGATTCATGCATCGACCAAACGATTAGGTACATGGTAAAAGCGACAGAATATTTGGAATCAGCGTGGTTGAATAAGCATATAAAATAACTTCCCAGAAGATTACCGAAAAAAATTTTTTTTTACAAAAAATTTATTGACCAACTATAAGAAAATTCGACAAAAACTAAACATTTTGATATGGCAAAAAAATTTACGTTCAATATGCGCTCCAAGGGCGCAGATTCCGAATATGTACTTGCTTTCTTCCGGAAATAATTTTTAAAGACGCTATTGTACTTCAAAGTTGAAACTTTGAGACATTCTCATTTTAAGATATCCAAGTTTGAAGTTAATCTTTATGGAAATGAATCGATCCTGGTGAGTGAAGATTTTTTAACAATATTCTGCTTGCTTTGACTACCGTATTGAATTATTGAAGAGTTACTAGAGCGAATCTAAAATATTTTATGAATTTTTTTCTAGATAAACAATTTTTGGAGACTTTCGATTCATGCAACGACCAAACCTATTAATTGCCAGTTGATTTTCCAGCGAAAAAAAATTATGGTGTAGATGGGAATGGGAGGTGATCTAATTTGGGGTTTTGTCACATCCATGGATTTTGAGGTAGTTTGGCTATGTTCTAGAGAACAATCCTCCTTCCTACGTTGGGGGAGAGCCAACGAGAATTGTCCCCTTCGAAGCGTGGACGATAATTGAAGGAGAAACCGGCTTTATAGTATTCTGACTAATGGAGTACTTGAAAACGGTGTGCTTGAAGTATTTATAACCTATAGTGATGTGCGAAGAGAACCCATTCTTCTCGCCCCAGTTTCCGAAACGGTTTTGAGATCTCCATCCAATCTACCCAAAGCGATATATAATGCGGAATCTATAAACTTTCTATTAGCATCGAGCGGGCTAATATTTACCTAAGAAATACAATTTACATAATCGATACAAATTGCGTTCGCCCCCCTGCGTTTTAGTATTCCGCGAACGCTCCATATTTCGCCCGGTACAGAATGCCATTTATATTAAAATTTTATATAACTTCCTCGGCGGTCTCTACACAGGCAATATGTTAATTCCGGATTGTTCGGGGTGCCGGGGGACGGGCCCCACCGTACGGCCGGCTCTGATGGAAAACCAAGCACCGTTAAATTGGGTGGGGGGTGGAATTTTCGGTTTTATATTCGGGATTGATTCGAAAATCGTAGATCATTACGTGGACCGATCGCTCGAACGAAAACGGGGGTATTTATATTCTAATGAGGCTCCGATATCTAGAATTGAGTTCGACGAGATGAATACCTGATGGCAATTAAAAGTTAGGATCGGCCGTTTTCGGCAGGGACAATGAGCTCTATTGGACGTCGGTTTAACGTTGGCCTAGGGGATGAAGAGACGGTAAAAATCATTTCGAACACAAGCTTACAAAAATTGTACAGAGAATCCATCCATCTCTTTTGTCGATTTAAAAAATGGGCCTATCATCCCCATAAATTACCGTCCCGTCATATGGTCATTGAATTTCGACGGTAACGTTGCCCATAAATTCCCGTCGTCCCGATTGCCGGCTTAATTCCGTCGTTTGTATGATAAAAACCGGGCAAGTCGCAATCCGAATCCATTATCCTTGGCTATTTTCTAATGGGAGTCGTTATCCTCTCGTGCGAAGTCCCTAACGAAACGTTTTTACGTGGCTTTTCGCGGAAAGGCCTCGACGAGGCCTTGTTTTTTTTCTCGTTTCGGGCGTTGCTGCCTTATTTATATTTAAGGGGCGGTTGTAGTTTTGGGATTTCGCGGAAAAAATAGCGTTTTTTGTTGTTGGGGAGATTTTTCGAGTCGCCATAACTCATTCACGTAGGGTCTTTATCTGAATATCTTCCATTTGGAGTCGAATTATCTTTTTCCTTAACAATATTTTTTTTCATGAGCGTTTTTGAAAACTAGAAAAGGTGCAAAAAAATAATCTAATATGATTATATTTTTGTAGTTTAATGCGCCTATGGAATTCAACGTGGGAATCTCACTCAAAATGGAAATAATCCAAATAATTCTTCATAAGAAAAATGGCCCAAATAATTTTTTATGAGGACCATGGAAATTACATAAACTATGGACATACCAAAAATAATTCTTCACAAGGAACATAGAAGTTGGAAATAACCCAGATAATTTTTTATAACAAACATAAGATTTCCATGGACGATGGAAATAGCCAGAATGATTGTTTATGGGAAACATGGGAATTCCATAGACGATGGAAACAACCCAAATAATTCTTCATAAGGAACATAGGATTTTCATAACAGATGGAAAAACCCTAATAATTTTTCAAAAGAAATATGGAAATTCCATAAACGACGTATACAGCCAAAATAATTTTTATAAGAAACATAGGATTTCCATGGACGATGGAAATTGCCAAAATTATTACTTATAAGAAACATGGAAATTTCATAAATGATGGACACAGCCCAAATAATTCTTCATAAGGAACAAAGGATTTCCATAGAAGATGGAAATAACCCAAAAAGATTTTTATGAGAAACATAGGAGGATAGATGGAAATGACCCAAATAATTTTTCATGAGGACTATGGAAATTCCATGAATGACGGATACAGCCAAAATAATATTTTATAAGAAACACAGAATTTCCATGGACGATGGAAATAGCCGAAAGTTTTTTTTGAGAAACATAGAAATTCCATAAACAATGGAAATAGCCCGAATAATTCTTCATGAGGAACATAGGATTTCCATAGAAGATGGAAATAACCCAAATAATTTTTCATAAAAACTTGGAAATTCCATAAAGGACGGATACAGCCAAAATAATTCTTCATATGTAGAAACTTGGGATTTCTATAGAAGATTGAAATAACCCCTTATAAGTTTTCATAAGGAACATGGAAATTTCAAAAACTATGGAAACAGCCAAATTAGTTCTCCATAGAAACTTGGGATTTCCATAGAAGATGGAAATTAACCTAATAATTTTTTATAAGGAACATGGCTTCAAAAACTATGGAAACAGCCAAAATAATTCTTTATAGAAACTTGGGATTTCCATAGAAAATTGAAATATCCCTAATTATTTTTTATGAGGAACATGTATATTTCAAAAGCTATGGAAACAGCCAAAACAAGTTTCCATAGAAACTGGGGATTTCCATAGAAAATTGAAATAACCCTAATAAGTTTTAATGAGGAACATGGAAATTTCGAAAACTATGGAAACAGCCAAAATAAATCTCCATAGAAACTTGGGATTTCCATAAAAAATTGAAATAACCCTAATAATTTTCTATAAGGAACATGGAAATTTGAAAAACTATGGAAACAGCCAAAATAATTCTGCATAGAAACTTGGGATTTCCATAGAAATTGAAATAACCCTAATAATTTTCAAAAGGAACATGGAAATTTTAAAAACTATGGAAACAGCCAAAATAATTCTGCATAGAAACTTGGGATTTCCATAGAAATTGAAATAACCCTAATAAGTTTTAATGAGGAACATGTAAATTTCAAAAACTATGGAAACAGCCAAATTAATTCTGCATAGAGACTTGGGATTTCCATAGAAGATCGAAATAACCCTAATAATTTTTTATAAGAAACATGGAAATTTCAAAAACTTTCGAAACAGCCAAAATAATTCTTCATAGAAACTTGGGATTTCCATAGAAAATTGAAATAACCCTAACAATTTTTATGAGTAACATGGAAATTTCAAAAACTATGGAAACAACCAAAATAATTCTTCATAGAAACTTGGGATTTCCATAGAAAATTGAAATAACTCTAATAATTTTTCATGAGGAACATGGAAATTTCAAAAACTATGGAAACCGCCAAAATAAATCTCCATAAAAACTTGGGATTTCCATGAAAAATTGAAATAACCCTAATAATTTTCTATAAAGAACATGGAAATTTGAAAAACTATGGAAACAGCCAAAATAATTCTTCATAGAAACTTGGGATTTCCATAGAAAATTGAAATAACCCTAACAATTTTTATGAGTAACATGGAAATTTCAAAAACTATGGAAACAGCCAAAATAATTCTTCATAGAAACTTGGGATTTCCATAGAAAATTGAAATAACCCTAATAATTTTTCATGAGGAACATGGAAATTTCAAAAACTATGGGAACCGCCAAAATAAATCCCCATAGAAACTTGGGATTTCCATGAAAAATTGAAATAACCCTAATAATTTTCTATAACGAACATGGAAATTTGAAAAACTATGAAAACAGCCAAAATAATTCTGCATAGAAACTTGGGATTTCCATAGAAATTGAAATAACCCTAACAATTTTTATGAGTAAGATGGAAATTTCAAAAACTATGGAAACAGCTAAAATAATTCTTCATAGAAACTTGGGATTTCCATAGAAAATTGAAATAACCCTAATAATTTTTCATGAGGAACATGGAAATTTCAAAAACTATGGAAACCGCCAAAATAAATCTCCATAGAAACTTGGGATTTCCATGAAAAATTGAAATAACCCTAATAATTTTCTATAACGAACATGGAAATTTGAAAAACTATGAAAACAGCCAAAATAATTCTGCATAGAAACTTGGGATTTCCATAGAAATTGAAATAACCCTAATAATTTTCAAAAGGAACATGGAAATTTTAAAAACTATGGAAACAGCCAAAATAATTCTGCATAGAAACTTGGGATTTCCATAGAAATTGAAATAACCCTAATAATTTTTCATGAGGAACATGGAAATTTCAAAAACAATGGAAACAGCCAAATCAATTCTCCATAGAAACTAGGGATTTCCATAGAAAATTGAAATAACCCTAATAATTTTTATGAGAAACATTGAAATTTCAAAAACTATGGAAACAGCCAAAATAAATCTCCATAGAAACTTGGAATTTCCATAGAAAATTGAAATAACCCTAATAATTTTTATGAGGAACATGGAAATTTGAAAAACTATGGAAACAGCCAAAATAATTCTTCATAGAAACTTGCGATTTCCATAGAAGATGGAAATAACTCTAATAAGTTTTTATAAGGAACATGGACGTTTCAAAAACTATGGAAACAGCCAAAATAATCCTTCATGGAAACTTGGAATTTCCATAGGAAATTGAAATAACCCTAATAATTTCTCATAAGGAACATGGAAATTTCAAAAACTATGGAAGCAGCCAAAATAATTCCAAATGAGGAGCATAGAATAGGAAAACATGGAAATTCCATAGACCAAATGAATAGAAGATGAAAAAAATCCCAACCATTTTCAATCAAACATCAAGAGAATATCTCGATTCAATATTCCCGATGGCATGTCCCGAAATCCGAAAAAATCCCCCAAAGTTCTGTAGGATTGAAATAAATCAAATCAGGATAAAACGTGTTCATCCGTACGAACCGATCCTCTTGCAGCAACAAACATTCCTCATATTTCACCCCGAACCCAACTATATCTGATTTTCCGAACTGGCACGATTGGAAATGTACCCAGCTAGAAACATTCTATCTACTAGAGGGTGTTTTGCCTGGAAACATTTAGTCATAAGTTCGACTGGAAGCTTGTTATTTCGGGATTACCGGAATAAAGCTGGTAAATACTGTTGAATAATCGACGAGCGCATTCCGAATACGAAGGGAATTACATCTAATTTGATTTGCAGATTTTTTCGTTACGGGAATTTGCATCGATACCGTCCGGGATTTGCTCTATCAGTTTCGAACGTTACTTAGGTGATTGGATTTTTGTTAACCAGTCTAGGTTCTTTTAGAATTATACCTCGTTCAACAAACGTTAATGTTTGCTGAATTAATTCGACGTCTGACCATCCAGCCACTTTCGCCATGCGATATTATATCGAGCGCACAACATACTAAAATACACTATAGGAAATCTCAGAGAAAGCATACCCAACCCCATTATCCCCTAATAAGCTCATCAATTATGGAGGCTCCATCAACTAAAAGCCCGAGTTGGCTGGAGTATGTCTTTGATCTTTTGTTTACACAAATACGTCGTTGCAGGACCGAATCGAAACTGAATTATTAAACAGGGACAAGTCGTAGTACTTCGTATTGCTCCCGAGCGTTTTCATTTAATTTTCTCCCAACCTCTCGGACTCATAGCCTTCACATACTTTCTCCGGGGGACCATGCGAATAATTCATCCACGAGTTCCATTCAACAAGGGTGTTGGCACCTTATAAAACGAAACACGAAATTGGTTGACCGTTACGCGGCACTTTTGTCCCATCTCGAATATCGGTTTGGCAGAAGGACAAGACATGGGAAATATTACAGTCATTATTCTCTCTGCTGGACATGCCCGTTGGCATATAGATAGGAAGGACGACTATATTGTGGACAGAACAGGGTGGGACATGGTTTTCCTTCCGGTGTTTGGAGATAGGGTGGGTCGGATCCCCTAATAGAAGGGTTGCTCCAGCGGATCGTGAAGGAGAACGGTTTCCGTACCGAATGTTGGGTGGGATTTTTGGCGGAGACCCTTCCGATCCAAAGGGGTGACAACATACCTCAGATGTTTTTGGTTGAATAAAGGTATTTTTCTGAAAAATTGGTGCAAAAACTTGACTTTTACATTGTAATAAAGGAGACTTATGGCCTTATGAAATACCGCGAAGTAATGGCGAATGCGCATCTGATATTCATGAAATCAGTAGATAAAGGATAGATCCATATTGTGTGTGAAATTCACTTCTCTAACTCACTTGGATAAAAAATGCTGGATGTCGGGAGTCGCTCCATTTTATTCGTGTTTTCGACTTCCGGTTCACATAATTCGAAAAATAATTTCTTTCAAGAATATATAAGGGAATTTTATCGATTAACGTTATCCATGCAACATATCTTCAGTTTTTCACGAAAATCGAGCATAAAAAATTATTTTCAGGGGCGAAAAATTCCAAGCCGTAAAAGTAGTCGAAATTTCAATCTTTTTGAATGAATTTGATTTCGACCTATCTTCACGTAATAGGATGCGTGGAAAACAACTGCGCAATAAGTTTTTCCTATATCTTCCATTCATCGGGACTTATCGACTTCGGAAGAACCGCGTTATTTGGAATTTCGGCGGATGCGCCGTACATCGAAAGAGCGGCAATTGCGCATCTGATTTTCACAAAACATGTCAATGAAGGATGGATCTATATTATGTGTGAAATTCAGATTTCTAGCTCACGTGGATAAAAACCGCCGTAGGTCGCAAATCCCTATATTCTATTGGTGTTTTTCGCTTCCGAATCGCATTATTTGGAGAATGAATTTTTGAAAAAATATTTAATAACCTTTTCTTGATGAACGTCGTTCATTCAACCAAATTTCAGATTTTCGAAGAAATCGAAGCTCAAAATGTTTTTTCGGCCATACAGAAAAAGTCGTCAAAATTTGGATCTTTATGAAATAATTCGACTTTGACCTATATTCAGATAATTCGATGCGTAGAAAAAAACTATGTTATTATTTTTTCCACATCTCCCACCTATCGGGACTGATGGCCTTCGGAAAAACCGCGTAATTGGACGTTTCGGCGGATGCGCCGTACATCGAAATCGCGGCAACTGCGCATCTGATTTTCACAAAACATGTAGATGAAGGATAGATCTATATTATGTGTGAAATTCAGATTTCTAGCTCACGTGGATAAAAACCGCCGTAGGTCGCAAATCCCTATATTCTATTGGTGTTTTTCGCTTCCGAATCGCATTATTTGGAGAATGAATTTTTGAAAAAATATCCAATAACCTTTTCTTGATGAACGTCGTTCATTCAACCAAATTTCAGATTTTCGAAGAAATCGAAGCTCAAAATTTTTTTTCGGCCATACAGAAAAAGTCGTCAAAATTTGGATCTTTATGAAATAATTCGACTTTGACCTATATTCAGATAATTCGATGCGTAGAAAAAAACTATGTTATTATTTTTTCCACATCTCCCACCTATCGGGACTGATGGCCTTCGGAAAAACCGCGTAATTGGACGTTTCGGCGGATGCACCGTACATCGAAATCGCGGCAACTGCGCATCTGATTTTCACAAAACATGTAGATGAAGGATAAATCTATATTATGTGTGAAATTCAGATTTCTAGCTCACGTGGATAAAAACCGCCGTAGGTCGCAAATCCCTATATTCTATTGGTGTTTTTCGCTTCCGAATCGCATTATTTGGAGAATGAATTTTTGAAAAAATATCCAATAACCTTTTCTTGATGAACGTCGTTCATTCAACCAAATTTCAGATTTTCGAAGAAATCGAAGCTCAAAATTTTTTTTCGGCCATACAGAAAAAGTCGTCAAAATTTGGATCTTTATGAAATAATTCGACTCTGACCTATATTCAGATAATTCGATGCGTAGAAAAAAACTATGCAATTATTTTTTCCATATCTCCCACCTATCGGGACTGATGGCTTTCGGAAAAACCGCGTAATTGAACTTTTCGGCGGAAGCGCCGTACATCGAAACCGCGGCAACTGCGCATCTGATTTTCACAAAACATGTGAAGGATGAAGGATAGATCTATATTATGTGTGAAATTCAAATGTCTTGCTCACGTGGATAAAAACCGCCGTTGGTCGCGAATCACCATATTTTATGGGTGTTTTTGCCTTCCGAATCGCATAATTCGAACAATAATTTTTTTGGAAATATCAGTTGACATTTTCTTGATCTACGTCCCTATCAGTTCACCAGATGAAGGTTGCTTCAGTATTTGAAAAATAATCATCCCTCTTCGTATAGCGCTGACGACCCTTCAGACATTTTCAACAAGAGTGCGTATTACAAAAATAAGGAGCTTTTCTTCATCCCCTACATTGTACTATCTAGATGAAGGTATATTCGCAAGACGAAAACCCATTCAGTTTTATACGAAAACGCTGATGAGACAAAACGGAGAAATCGGAGGAAAACTGTCTTCACCGGCAAAATATATTATTTTGTTAGTCACAAAACGTCTCGTCAGACAACAAACGTATTACAAGAACTCCAGATCTCTCTCTCAAGAAATATACGTCGGAATTTCTCGGGGATTATTAGTCTGCAGGAATCGCGCCCTTCAACTAAACAAGCAGTAGTGTCTGCAGAAATCCGCTTATATCTCTTTTGTGCCGGGGATCAAACCGGAACGGATTCCATCTCGTCGAAGTTGGAATGCACTTTTTTCACTCGACTAATCGGTTTATCTCCCGAATCGAACAAACTGAACTGCCTGAAGCAGTATCGTTTAGCAAAAGGTACAAAAATCCGGTCTTACCTGACTCCTGAGCCCAGTCTATCAACGAGGAAACCCTGGAGGAGAAACTGGAGAAACAATTCTCGAACCGTCCTCTGGCGTCCAATCCAACGGTTTCGAAGTTGGTCTTGACGCCGCACATCAGCGCGGTCGCACACGCCGACGACTCCCCGATCTGGGCGTCCATGTTGAACGTCTGAAAACAAAACCAACAAGTCTCAGCGCCTCCGGCCATTAAACTCAACGAGAATACCTTATGTCGTGTTTCGAAAATTGGGTCCCGGAGGAATCGAGACAATTCTCGCCCCCAAATATTGCCGTGAAAATATTTACACTTGTTGGAACAGGAAGTTATGGAGGAATGTCGAGATAAAGCTCAATTCATGTGGTGGTGAGCGAACCTTTTGGGGGAAAGATAGTTGATGTATTTTTTCCAGTGACGACTTTTTGTTCTTTTGCCAATCCAAGAAGAGAAGATTCGACCAGAAAGGTGCTCGAAAACATTAAATGGAATTGAATCGTTCGGTTTACAGGGTTGATTCATTAATATATAAATCACGTTGATATTGAACCCGATGAAGCCTTATCAAAACGGGGAGAATCTGGCCCCAACAAATTACCTGGAGTATTTCCAACGTTCTCCACTTCCTCATCGGTTTCGTCTTCCCTCATTAATAAATGCCAATGGAGGTGAATAAGTTTCAACGATGTTCCTCCCTAATCTGTGCGAACTTCCTGAACACCCCACAAGACTAGTTTGCCAGTCTCGAGAGCTACTCGGTATCGATTCATCGATGAGCTCATTGAGAGCGGCTTTTATTTCCGAACAACTCCGGATAATGAGGCGGTGGGATCACATTTTAGACGTTTAACGGGTCCTTCGTTTGCATATTCGGATTTTCGAGAAACGGGATGGATCTTAAACGAGGATTTCGATGCATCCAACCTGAAAATTCAACATCGAAGAATTGACGCAACTGACCTTGCGCGTTATATATTTCCCTAAGAATTACCGTTAGCGCCTCAGTTCGACTTTTCAATTATTCCTTTTGGCCTAGTCGATACAAGAAAAAATCGTAGTCGTGAGAAAGCCCAGAAATGTGAAGAGTTAATATAATACTTTAAGTATTTGTTTAGTCTACTCGCCCAGCGTTGAAATGTTGATAACCCAAACCCAAGAGAGGGGTTTATTCGCAAAAAAAGTTTTTCAACGACGATTTCGATGCATTCAACCTGAAAATTCAACATCGAAGAATTGATGCAACTGACCTTGCGCGTCATACATTTCCCCAAGAATGACCGTGAGCGGCCCAGTTCGACTTTTCAATCATCCGAATCGCTTATTTTCCTCCCACGAACGCGAAAATTGAACTCCGTCTTTGAGGAAGTGACAAAGCAGATTCACTCCGAAGATGATGAAAAATGGGGAGTATGTGTCTGGCTGGTTGAAGAGGGTCTCTGATTTGACAAGGACGAATTGTCTCTAGATAAGAACTGTCTTCCCTTCTCGCCCGTCACGGTGAAGGTGTAAATGTTCGAGCATACTTTGGGAATTCATAGAGGTATGATTTATTCCTTCCCCTATAGGAAATAACACGTGAACTTGTTATTTTGGTTCAACACTTGAAGGGAAAAGAAGACTTGAACTTTCGTCTGATTCTGTAGAGGATGGTTCAAACATATGTTTGATGGGATTTGAATCAGGTGATCGAGGTGGTCGAAAAACTAACGTCTCCTCCTCGGAGAAAATCCATAGTTCGACGACCATCTAATGGTTTTATCACCGAGGGGAAACTGCCTGAATATTCCGCAGTTAATACAGTAAACAATATCCACGTGGAAACGCATTAGCATTAGGAAATTAGTAATGCAGATTGATAGTCGGCATCTATCTTGGACTCTGAGATACGGGCGTAATTGAAACTGGATTATCCAACGGATTTACCTCAGGATGTCTGCGGTGTCCATATTTATGAGCGAAGATAACGGAGCGTGTTCAAGAGCTGACACATCTTCGATGATACACACAGCATCCGTCTCGCGGAGATAAGTTCGTTACAGTCAGACCAGTTTTTAGGCGTCGAATCCCGTATCAACCGAGATGAAACACAATGCTAAAGGGATTTATTCGCAGAAAAAGTTCGACTCTCCGAGGGTGAGAGGAGTTTTTTCATATTTTCTGGCTTTTCGAGATTGGATTTTCGAAATTGCATTCCGGTTGTTAGTCGGAAATAGAGATTATTTCTTTTGGCCTAGTCGATACAAAGTCGTGAGAAAGCCTGAAAATGTGAAGTATTAATATATTAATTCAAGTATTTGTTCAGTCTACTCGCCCAGCGTTGAAATGTTGATAATCCTTCGAATATATCCGACCCGAAGAGATAGATTCAAGAAAAGGGGAAGTTATATCGGTTATAAATCTCCATAAACACATGGGGGTGGAAGTTATCCGCTTGGAACAGGTGGATGATCATATTTCAATTATGGATCTCTCACTGGCTCAGGGTTATTCGAAGGGACCATCAATCTAAATTGCCCATCTTCTGCCACGACTGCAGACACTCCATGATGGATAGATCATGATATTCTCCGATGAATTATGCATTTCTGGGAAACGGACCTAAAAGCTCCCCCTGGAAAATCGCGAATAAAACGATCATCAATGGGTAGGATTTTCATCCTTTAGTACGCCACAAAAGAAAATTGGTAACTTTGATTCAAAATTAATAATGTCGATGGATCCATCCGTAACCGAACATTGTTTCATTATGCGGGCGTCGAGACGTGTCGGCGACCCCGCGTCGTGACGCAAATTATGACTTCGGATGCGGAAAACCCGTGGAAATGGCCTTTGACAATTTGCGGCTCGACGTTTTGATGTTTGGCGGTTTGGAAGACCGGAAGGAAACGTCGCATTTATCGCGGGAGGTCCGGGGCCCGTTTGAAAGGAGAGACGTGATATTTCATTCCGTCCCCCGGTCATTTCGACTTTTTCGAATTCGAAGATTTTTCATCGCCAGGCGCTGCGGCCACCCATTTCCTGGCCCCAGGGACGTGAAAAACCTCGGTCTCAATCTCTCTGCATATAAATCATTGGAAGGTGTAGTTTTTCCCTCATTAATGAGTGCCAATGGAGGTTAATAAGTTTCAACGATGATCCTCCCTAATCTGTGCGAACTTCCTAAACACCCCACAAGACTAGTTTGCCAGTCTCGAGAGCTACTCGGTATCGATTTATCGATGAGCTCATTGAGATTGGCTTTTATTTCCGAACAACTCCGGATAATGAGGCGATAGGATCACATTTTAGACGTTTAACGGATCCTTCATTTGCATATTCGGATTGAATGAACAATTGAACATCGAAGAATTGACGCAACTGACCTTGCTAGTTTTACATTTCCCCAAGAATGACCGTGAGCGCCCCAGTTCGACTTTTCAATCATCCTTTTCGAAACTCATTGGAAGGTGGAGTTTTTTTGTTACCCTATCATGCCGCACAGGGATATGTACACAACAAAATATGTGAGGAGCGGCTTTGTGATATCTCACGAGACCCTCAATGAATAATTCAGAGGGAAGCACCACGCAACCTTCATTCGGTAAAATCCCGTCCGGGGGGGAAGGAGATTTATACCGTTATCAATTAGTTGGTGGCCGAGAATAACAGTACTTTTCGTTTCCGTTTAATTGAAAGCCGCGTGTCGTCCGCGCCCCCATTCGGGGGGTGTTTATTAGCGTTCAATTATAAATACAATCAGATTTAACGCGTTGATAGGACCGAGGGCGAAATTCCATCCGGATCCTCACACGTTTTTTTTACGGTCGAGGCAGGTGAAAAAACCATTCGCCACACGTTGATGGTGCGTGATTTAATTCTCTCCGGATGTTCGTGAGGGAACAATGGGATTTGAATTGATCGCCTCTCTGCTCGAAAACTGATTGCTGAATAAATTGTTTGGGGTAAACGGAGCCTTGAGTGGATAGAAATGGGACTTTAACATCCATCACATATCCCCAAGTGAACATTCATCGATAGAGTACAGCACTGTGATACGCCTCTCGACGAACCTACTACGTCAGCGACACGGCACTGCTTTGTCTCTTTGGTGCGACCAATGGCAATGGAGAATTATCTCCAGTGACTACGTAGGTTCTGACGTGAGCTGGTGGTGCTGCATTCAAATTTGCCCGTGTCGTACCCTTCGCTTTTTTACGAGTACTGAATATTGTTATTCGATTAGGAAAATGATTTTGATTTCGAAATGAAAGAACTCTTCGAGATGGAACATCGACGAAAAACTGAAAATTTAAAGAAATGGCCGTCCTACGTCTGACTTGAACTGTAATACACGGATGCTTATCTAGATACTTGAAAAAAAAAATCTTTGTTGAATCTTTTGTGGGATACTAACCCCAATCCAATCGAGCGGTTAATTGGAAAGGGTTCGAGTTTACTGTATTTTCCCTGAAAACTCCAACTGGCGAATAGAAATAAAACAGAGTTGAACTTTCGAAAATATATATATTAAAAAAAAAAATGATTCTCTATAAACTATACACTAAAACACCAAAGACACGGATTCTACCTTCAGGAGAACGAATAAATCTCGACAAATTTATCAAATGTCGAATCAACGTTTGATAAGTTATCTCAGAATAACAATTATCTAAATAACTTCGAATTTAAAGAGTAATTTAATCTTGAGCGAGAGATTTCAAGACTCGGGACTAGTGAAACTCAAATAATGCATTGCGTAATTTTAGAATTACCTTTTCTTATGCTCCGCCACTTGGGAGGTTTGAAATCCCGCCCCTGTCGAAGTCATGTTGTTCACACTTAATAAAGCCGAGAGTTCACTAATTTTGTTCGCTTCTTAACTCAACTAAATTCCCGATAGATACCGTGTTATTCTTCTGAAAGAGCTATTCGTGCCTACTTCTCGAAAACTACTTTCAGACTGATTGGTCTGAAACTAATCACCTCTGAAGTTTCCGACAGTGGTGGTATGATGTGAAATTTTCCATCTGAACAATCAATTAAGACAAATTCAGGAATTAAATCAAAAAAATTATTCTACATAAACCAATAGCAAACCCACAAGACAACTCATGTATCCCAGAGACCAACAAATTCAGCATTTGCACCTGTAGGCCGGTTTCGATCCATATCAGATCTCGTCAGCACAGTTAGCAAAATGACCTTAAAACATAAGGCAACGTGGATCTGAGAAAATTTCTGTTCCAAAAGCAACTGTCTCAAATATCTGTAGATCATGAATCGCCTTATCAACTCCCCGAAACATTTGGGAAATTTTCTCAGATCCACATTGCCTTATGCTTTGAAGGTTTTTGTTGCTCACATCGAATTTGTCATTTTGATAACTGTACTGACGAGATCTTATATGGATAGAAACAGGTCTACAGGAGCAAATGATAAATTTGTTGGTTTCTGGGATATATGAATTGTTTTGCTGGCTTGATATTAGTTTTTCTAGAATAATTTCTCTAATTCCATTCCTGAATTTAATAATTTCAGATAAACAGCCGTATATTATTCTACTTAATCGAGTTCTTAATTCGTGAAATCTACGAAGGAAAATTATAAATCTTTCAACGCTACTTTTTTTGTTCATTAAACGCCCATCACTATATTTAGGGGTCCATTAAAACTCTTTAGTTTGGGTTATCGACATTTCAACGCTGGTCGAGTAGACTAAACAAATACTTAAATTTTATTAATTCTTCACATTTCTAGGCGTTCTCACGACTTCAATTTCTTCTTGTATCGACTAGGCCAAAAAAAATCTCTATTCCCGACTATTTGAAACAATTCTGCAAGTATCGTGGAAAAAACTATATAATTGAATTCGATGAAAATATTTATGGAAAATAAGGGTAGATATGTAGCTGTGAAATGAAAATTCAGTTTTTTCCACAGTGATCCGAGAGTGACGTTTCTGGCCACAACAACTGACAAGCTCACCACACAGCGACTGTTGTTCCCGATTTGCCCAATCAGTTGGAAATGGACCAATTAAGCGATGATTACACACCAACGTTGATACGTAATTAAGGTTCACCATACTGTCGTTCCTCCTTGGAGATTAATTATAAGCGGACCAGAATCGCGGCCAATACACATAGCGAATTTGCGATCCGTCGCCACTTTGAAGTATGGCTGCCGTCTAATAGGACTGACTAGCTTATTTAACCCTACCGAACGGACTGAAATTCAATCAGTCTTTTACAGCCCTTCGGGCATCAATTGACTTCCTCAGCCTGTAAGAGCTGCAGAGCTGCAGCACCGCTTCATATGTTATCGTATTGGATAGGTAAGTATCCCTGATGTTTCAATAAATACCTTACCTTAGCGAACGCCACTGCAGGAAACGTGTCCCAGGCCAGATCGTGATCCTCCCCCTTCTTCCCCATCCTCTGACCACGCAGTATGCGTGCCGCGGTGGCCGTTGCGACCCCCATGCCGTCGCCGACGAAGAACAGCACGTTCTTCGCGTGCGGCCTGAGGTCGGTGGCGTACTGCAACCTCTTCCTCAGGGCGATGCGGGCCTGCTCGTACCAGTATTCTTGATCTGAAACATCGGAATTTTTGCAAAATTAACATAAACCACTTAGAGGTGGGTGGGACGTTTTCTGATTTACCCAGCGGGATCCGGGATTAGTCCTCAACGGTGTTAATGGAATACCAAATCTGAGACGGAATATTAATATTGATCCCGAAACCGCAGAGACGCGCCCCGAACGCTCTAAATGCATACAAGTTATCGAATTATCCAGCTGCCGGCGATAAATCCGGGCAATCCGTTTGTCTAATAGTTGCGCACTACTTTACTTAATCAAGCAAATCCGATTGCTTTCTAACTGGGAATATTCGAACCGGTCAGTTCCTTTGTGCCGTTGAAGCTGGGAGAGTAATCATGGCCGATTGTGTTTCTAATTGAGTTTCCGTCCGGTCCGCCCATCAGCGAATCAAATAATATTGCGGGGCTCCGTTCCGAAAACGAATTCTAGAGGATCGAGATTCTTGGCTACGTTTGAAGATCGGGAATAATTAAAAGTTCTCCCTTCGACTGCTAGTGGGCTTTTCGACAGATTTTGTACGTGATTAACTTCTTGTAAAATAAATTCAAGGTCGACCAGTGTTCTACTGCATTAAAATTTCAGAGGAGAAAAACATATCATTCACATATTATTGTAATCAAAATAGTCCCAATTCTTCTCAATAAATTCATTTTCCGTCGACCATAGAATAAAAGCTCATTTTAACGCACTCGAAATCATCCATTAATGACCCCTATTAATGCATGATTTTTTGTATTAATGCATGATTATCATGGCAACCGATTATGAAATATTCAGTCGGAGCATAGATGCAACTATGTCGGAGCACGATCGAGCTGTCAAATTTATTTATTCGCTTTCGATCAGAATCTGATTTTATCCGTTACGCTACTACATAATGAATAACGAATAAAATATCCCTTTGACACCGCCAGATGTGACAAAAACTGCTGAAGCAGCAACTTTGAGTCTGCTTCCTGAAAAGAGCCGCCAGTTATATGAGAAAACCTATGCTGAATTCAGATCTTGGTGCAAGGACAAGAAGGTTCGGAACTTTACGGAAACGGTTTTGTTGGCATACTTTACGGGTATTGCAGAAAAGGGACATCTAGCAAGTTAATGGCCAAAATATTCGATGCTGAAATCAACACTAAATGTGAAAGACAATACTGATATAAGCAGATACCACAAACTGGTGATGTTTATTGAACGGAAAAGAGAGGGATATATCCCAAAAAAATCAGAAGTTCTCGAAAAAGAACATGTGAGAGAGTTCATAGCGAATGCTCCTGATAGTGTTTTCTTGATGTCGAAGGTAGAAATGAAACTCAATTGAATCGTTATTCCAACTTATTCTCATTATCTCGTTATCGATCATTGTTTGATTTGTAGGTCGCTTTGATATTCGATGAGTAGCGGGTGCATTGAGAAAAGATGAATTGTTAAGGTTGCAGAGAAAGGATGTACAAGATATGGTATCGAAATTTTTGGTGACAGTGAATTCATCGGAAACACATTCGAACAGGATATTCACTGTGGTGGATAATGATAAGCATACACTTTTAAACATAATAAAGAGATATATATCCTTGAGGCCAGCTCACACTCCACACGAAAGATTTTTCGTTTCTAATAAGAACTATAAATGCTCAACATAACCAGTTGGAATTAATACATTTTCTAAATTACCGTCAATGATTGCAAACTTTCTTAAATTAGAGCAACCACATTTGTATACAGGTCACTGTTTTCGGCGTTCTTCTGCGTCTATTCTTTCTGACAGTGGTGCAGATTTTTCAGCCATCAAAAGACTTGGTAGTTGGAAATCAACTTCTGTTGCAGAATGGAATATTGAAAACTCCATTCAGAATAAAATAGAAACTGCAGAAAAAATTTTATGTCATAATAGTCCCAAAGTAAATAATGCTTCAACCTCCACTTCATCCACACGTTCCTTATCGGACATTATAGGAAATGAAATAAATGTAAACTATTCAGAATGTCACAACATATCCTATATTCCCTCTATGGATTTTTCGAATTGTTCTATAGCAAGCATAAATATTAATATATCGAAATGAACATAGAAATTTGTATTACGTCAAATTTGTATATCATGCAAAATAAAAATTGGTTTCGATCCAGAATTTATATTCAATTCCTGATGAGGTCGACGGAAAAATCTTGTAATCAACTCGTTTATTAATTCAGCGATTAATGGTCTCAAACATTAACGCGCTCGCTCCGCTCACGCGTTAAAATATTTCGACCATTAATCGCTGTCCTTAATAAACTAGTTGATTAAATAACTATTACGGTGTACTAACACACTAATTCATTTACACACTCAATTTATCTTTACGCTATCTAGTACTGCACTGCACTGTCTCCGCTTCGGGCCGCTGTCGATTTATACAGGGTGTTTGCAAATTCGACGTGAACCTTGGAGGACGTGTTAATATGACTCATTTGCTGTCGTTCGAGCCATATTTATTGATATCCAAAAATCAACAGTTTACGAGTTATTTCAGTTTTTGTGTTTTTTGAAAAATTACCCACCTTACTTCATTTTTCGTAATTTTTTTCTACGTTGACCAAGTTTGATTATAATTTTGGATTATTTTTATCGAAGAAGGATATGATACGTATGAAAAAAGCGAAAATATGCTGTAATAGATGTTGAAAAAGAATTCGTATAAAGAAAAAAAAATAGTCAGTTTCTAATATCAATTCGCCTCCAACTAACGAACTCCAAAATTTATGTATAATAAAAGTATTTTTCAAACTTGCCAAATTCCTTCTGCATTTCCTGAAAAAGTTTTCGTTACAATGCAGGCACTAGTTTAGTTACAGCAGATTTTGATTTGAAAGAGGATATAAGCGAAGTAAGAAAAGTAACGAATTAAATATTTTTTTATTGCAATATAACTCAAAATTTCATTAAGAAATTTATTCATAAATTATGTTCGAAATGTGAGTAATTTTTCAAAAAACACAAAAACTCAAATAACTCGTAAACTGTTGATTCTTGGGCATCAATGAATATGGCTCAAATGACAGCAAATGAGTCAAAACAATAAGTCCTCCCAGGTTCACGTAAGATTCGGTATACTTCCAAGTTTCTCGAACGCTGTGGAACGTCGCGGTCTGTCTAGAACGGCGTGGTCGCATCTAGAAGGCTCGAGAGTCGCGAGAGCAATGAACCGATCTGGCGTCTGCGCCCGCCATTTTCATTATCCGTACAGAAATCCATATTATCATGAACTTACGGAATCGGATTGCTGAGTCCGTCCGAGGGAAGAATGACCACAGAATTCTTTCCTACGAATCGATGTACGATACTAACCTCAAAATCTAAGTGGCTTGCTTGGGGGTTTTTGCTGTGGACGGTTGTTGATTTTTCCTGGCTGCTCGGTTTTTCGTGAAGGGAAAACAAGGTGAGATTGTGAGTTAGTTGATCTAAGACCTTCGAGGGTGGAAGAGATACTTTGGTTTTGTCATGTGAGTAACAATATTTTATAATTACAACTTCATCATTCAGATATTCTCCTAATTTGCTACACTTGTCTTCAACAGGGTCCATTATTTAACCCATGTGTTTATCTCATATCATTTATCCTCAATTCACAAGAAGCAATTTGCTCCTACTCAACGTATTTTCACCATGTTGGTTTGCTCCTTGTGTATTGTTTTGTATCCATTTTTCATACTTCATTATCAAGTCTATTCCATATTATTTAATGATTCTAACTGACCATATGTATTAAATTCCTAAGTGCATCTCACAAGAGTTTGAATGTATAAACGAATGCTCGATAATCACCTTAATTATAAGGTTTTGCAATATTCTTCAAATGATAATATATGTAATCGTTGTTGTTTGCAGCAAATAGCAAGGATATTCATAAGCACCATTGCCGGCATTTTGTTTCATCATCTTATATTGATTGAGCATTTTAAAAAGCTACTCTCCATGCATTATTATCCGTTATGACTTCTCGTTTATTGTTTATATGATTGACTACTTATATCGTTTACTATCTATATCATCCACTGCTTATACTGTTCATTGTTCATTTCGTTTACCGTCTATAACATTTACTGGTTATATCGTTCACTGCTTATATGGTTTATGATGGGATTATTAACCAGGGAGACAACTATCGGACGACGCAACCTAAAAAATTAACTAAGGCTTCGTCCAACGTTTGGAAATATATATAACAAGGACACTGTCGCATTCCCATCTCCTTGCAACGTGGGAGATCATCAATCGTCAAATGATAGTTTGACCCCTGTGAAGTAAAACTCCCAATTTACCGCCTTTAATCTACTCAATCATTTTTAAACACCATTTGAGAGAATTCTCACCGGTCAACCTGTTTATGAATATTCTTTTACTTGTGAGTTAATGGTATATGAACGAGAAAAGGAGGGAGGTTGTTCTTTTTCTTCCCCTTCTGGGTTGTTTTCTTATCCTCCCTTCCCTTTTTGTACTCTGGAATAAACTTAATATTTTCTTGTTTCGAGTGCTAAAAATATGTGTTTTAAATTTCCTATTTTCCCGTCAAACTCTTCTATTGAATCAAGCGTAATTTGGGTTACATACTTACATACACAACGTAGAGTCCTTTAAAACCACTATACGATCACGATCTTGGCCAAAGATTATCTAGAGTAATATTAGCAAGTTAAAAAGAACGCCTGTAAGGTAGAGTTCTAGTTCTTTACGGTTTTCATTAGAAAACTGTAATGTCGGTAAGAGTTTATCATTTCAAAAGTACCAATACAGTACAGCAAGAGAACGCTTTCGAAATCAATGTGGAAATTAGATAATGCAACATTGTGGTGGGATGGGTGGTAGTGCCCTCGAACCCTTCCGAACCAGCTGCCACCCCTATACATCTCCCAATTATGAACGAAACGTAACTTATTTCAGTCTCCGATTCTCAGCTTCCACATCCCTAATTCATCCCATTCATACGTCGTCTAAGGGGTTGTATCCGCCCGTGTAAAATCGATCCACGCGCCATATCCTCGAGTTCGCGAGGCCGCAAATGAATTATCTCGAGATTAATCAACGGAACTCGTCTCCGGGCCGCTTTCAATTCGCAGTCAAAGATCGTGATTCCACAGTTCTCAACCCCCGAATTCATCAAGTAAATGGCTCGTAAGTGGCGCCTCTTCCTACGTACACATTCCGGACACGTACAATGTCGCGAATGTGGGCGACGGAATTTCACGCATCCGCTTAGACACACAACACAAGAATTCGATTACGTTGTTTCTGGCACGTTCCTGCGGGAAACGCGATGAAAAACGCTGCGATTTGAGTGAAAAACGAGGCAACCAGCCACTAGGTGAAAAAACCACACAGTGACAGGCATCTGCGTGAACCTACCACGTCAGCGACACGGCACAGCTCTGTCTCAGTGACGTGTTTGACCTTGGGCGCGACCAATAGCAAGCGAGAATTATCTCGAGAGACGAGAGGGCGTGGCGTGGAAATTATAATCAACCAGCAACAAACTCTGCGATTCCAAAATATGAATAATTGCGAACGGTGCATTTCATCGAACAATACAAACACTCGGTGGAAATGCCATTCATCCCGCTGGATACAGAGCGTGGAGACCGTTCGGAACAAAGATGAATGGGAAAAATCTATCTATTTCCAGTTTATCCACCGAAACTTGAATCGCCATCGGAATGAACATCGGATAAGTCGAATTGTGCGAATGATCAATGCCTGTGCACCGACGGGAGATAACAAAAGAATGGAAAATTAATTGGGAGCCCTTGGTGTTTGGAAGAGGAAGCCCTTTGTTGATTCGAAAATATAAGGAGCGGGAAAATCCCTCTGAAATGAAATTAATTCGAACTCTGGATGCCAACAGAGTTAACGGATTTCGATTCGATCATTATTCGGCCGTTTCATCATAGGGGAAGGTATATCCCATTTATCATTAACCTTCCTGTATTTTCAGTTAAACTTTTTCCCTTCAACTGATAGTGGGATTTTTCGATAGATTTTGCATACAATACTCTTGATCCATCAAAGGTAATAAAGAACTTCACACGAGGCAGGATTCTTTCCCCTTTTGAGTAACATTGATTCGAACATCTCTCTATTGTGCTTTCCTGGAAATTATCTTTGCCATCAAGGAACGGTGCGAACCTTGATTGAAAATACAGTCCACTAAGCTGGGATTGAACAATCGCATATAGAGAGTAGTTTTATTTCAGAAAAAAAATACAGTAGAACTGGTTACAGTAACGTCTTTGTTATGATTCATCTCACAGTTGTGATTTTTTTATTTCTTGAAGAAAGGGAAAAACTCCCTCCTTTTCTCGTTCATATACCATTAACTCACAAGTAAAGAATATTCATAAACAGGTTGATTGGTGAAAATTCTCTCATATGGTGTTTAAAAATGATTGAGTAGATTAAATGCGGTAAATTGGGAGTAATACTTTGCAGGGGTCAAACTATCTTTTGACGATTGATGATTGATGATCTCCCACGGTGCAAGGAGAGGGGAATGCGACCAAAGATCCTTGTTATATATATTTCCAAACGTTGGGCAAAGCCTTAATTATTTTTAGGTTGCGTCATCCGATAGTTGTCTCCCTGGTCCCATCAAGTATTGGGTAAACCATATAAACAGTAAACGATATAACCAGTGAATGCTATAGACAGTAAACGAAATAAACAGTAAACGATATAAGCAGCAAATGATGAAGATAGTAAACAATATAAACAGTCAATGATATAAACAGTAAACGAGAAGCCATAACGGATAATAATGCGTGGAGAGTAGCTTTTAAAATGCTCAATCAATATAAGATGATGAAACATAATGCCGACAATGGTGCTTATGAATATCCTTGATATTTGCTGAAAACTACAACGATTACATATAGTATCATTTGAAGAATATTGCAAAAACCCAGGTATAATTGAAGTGATTATTAAACATTCGTTAATACAAGCAAATTCTTGTGAGAAGCACTTAGGAATTTAATACATATGGTCAGTTAGAAGCATTAAATAATATGGAATAGACTTGATAATGAAGTATGAAAATGGATACAAAACAATATACAAGAAGCAAACCAACATGGTAAAATACGTTGAGTAAAAGCAAATTGTCTCTTGTGAATTGGGGGTAAATGATATAAGATAAACACATGGGGTAAATAATGGACACTGCTGAAGACAAGTGCAGAAAGTTAGGAGAAGCCTGTATATGAATGATAACGTTGTAATTATAAAATATTGTAACTCACATGACAAACCCAAAGTATCTCTTCCACCCTGGAAGGTTTCAGATCAACTAATTCACAAACCCACACTCTTTTTACCGAAGCGAAGCCGAAGAGGATCCTCAAGAAAAACTAACAAACCTCTGAGAACCCCAAGCCGAGAGAGAGACTGTATTTTCAGGTTAGCATCGTACTTCAATTCTCTTCCAAAAGATTCTGTGGTTATTCTTTCCTTGGACGGACTCAGCAAACCCACTTCCTAAGTTCATGATAATATGGATTTCTGTTCGGATAATAAAATTGCGGGCGCAGACGCCAGATCGGTTCAAACAATCGCATATGAAGAGTAGTTTTTTTCAAAAAAAAAAAAAATTCGGTTTGAGCTGGTTACAGTAACGTTTCTGTAATGATTCATCTCACAGTTGTGATTATAATTTTTTGAAAAAAAAAGGAACCAACGCCCCTGTCGTCTACAAAGCTAGCGAGGGACATTCTGCAATAAATTATCATCTAGGAGAGGCTTCAGAGATTGCTTGGGTCAATTTGATAGGTTCCACATTTCTCGCCAGGGAATATATCGGAATTCCTCTAGCCGAATCCCCTAGCAATCTTCGCCAATTCTCCTCAGACGTATAGAAAGAAAATACTGCCACCCACTTCCAGCTGTGTGTGGAAGTTCTATAACTGGATATAATTGAATGCCTCCTTCCTCCAATGCATAAACTAATCAATCCAACCCCCGTCTCCTCCTACAAACGAAATTATATTACGGAAGGATCAGGCATTGAAATGTTGTTATGTTTCAATTCACCTACCCCGAATCGAATTGGGGATTAAGAAGTGATCAATTTCCCTATATACACTGCGTCAATTCACCCCGACGATATCAACAATATTCAGTGGCATCTACGGTTTCCTTATGAACACACAGCGGTGGCGGAATATATTGAAGGAAGCGCCTCTTCTCCTTTTTTTTGTATTGAGTAATAAACGGGCGTTCTTTCCCGTTTTTCTTCTGAAGAAAAAAGCACGTATCGTACCTTGAACAATTTCATCCACTTCCGAGAGTCAATTGGCGAGTTCGTTTGACAATTTCGGAAAGGGCCGTTATTGGCCTCTCTGAAAATATTCAAATCTTCACCGATCTATTCGATGAGGTGGATTCACCGAAAAGGTGGATCTACCCGAAAGGATGGATCTACCTCTTATGTGGATCTACCCGTAAAGGTGGATCTACCCGTAAAGGTGGATCTCCTGGCTTACAAGCAACCTTATATTCTCGGCCCACCGAAATTACACGTCCCAAAATGGCCATACATCACAGCCTCTCGACAAATGAATTTGATTGATTGTCAAAGGATATGAACTACCCTCTCGAAACTCCCCTGCGATGGAAAAAAGGTGGCGACGACGTTTAAAGAGTGTACGTCGGGACGACTTAATGAGCTTCCCTCCATCGATGCGGCGATGTCTATTCTTGCGCGAAATTGAGATGGAGGAGTTAATTACGTGTGTCGAACACCAGATTTCCGATATAAGAAAATTAGGTCGGGGTGCGTTCGAAACTCATGAACCCCTAATTGCCCATCCGGGAAGATATGCCTCGAACGAAATCGAGTGAAATGATATCCGGTCAATTGGGAGGCATGTTCAGATAGATGAAACTCACCTCTCGCACGTCTCGAATATTCATCCTCAAAGCCCGATATGCATTATAAGTAATGTTCTTTTCGAGTTTCCGAGGTTCATTTGCATGCCAGCCGCCGGTATATCTCCCCGAGATAGCGATCGACACATGGACCGCCCTCGAAGTGGCCGGGCACGTTCGAGAATTCCGGGGGGATGAATAAGTGAATTCGCCCCCCCGTATTAATATTCATATTGTTCGATTTAAGCCAGAAAATGCGATAGTCTGCAGGATGCATTCCGTGAGATTTTCGCGACCCCGGGGGTTCGTCCGTTGCAGCCGTCGGTCCGGAGGGGGTTCGAATGTAATTTCAGGGGTTGGCTGCTGGCGTCGGGGAGGATACTCGTCGATCCGGTCGATTTTCAGGAAGTCTCTGATGCAGATATTCATTCATTCATGTTGTCTGATCGAATCAAGATCGTAGATTCAGAATCCAGTAGAATTTTCATGATAGGACAATAAATGGCTTCAGAAATTACAATTTCATGGAAAGATATAGTGCGCAAGCAAATTTCGAAAATTCCATTTTTCTCAGGTTTGGGAAATTGCAGGAAGATAAAGTTTGATTTTCGAAATCATCGTGGATGATTACCCATTTGTGTTGATTTTCAGCAAGATCAGACCAAAATTGAATTTTCATCGCGAAATCGTTTCAAAAGCTTCCGATGAATATTCACTCCATTCAATCGTTGGAATCATAACATGACAGGTATGTCTTCTGATCAAATCAATATCGTAGATTCAGAGGGATTTTCATGAGAGGACAATAAATAGCGTCAGAAATTAAAATTTTATGGAAAAATATATTGCGCAAGCAAATTTCGAAAATTCAATTTTTTTCAGATTTGGGAAATTCCGGGAAGATAAAAATTTGCTTTCCGAAATCAACGTTGCTGATTACCCATTCGAGTTGATTATCAGCCAGATCAGACCAAAACTAAATTTTCATCGCAAAATCGTTTCAAAAGCTTCCGATGAATTTTCACACCATTCAATAGTTGGAATCATAACATGGCAGGCATGTCTTCTGATCGAATCAAGATCGTAGATTCAGAATCAAGTGGAATTTTCATGATAGGACAATAAATAGCGTCAGAAATTAAAATTTTATGGAAAAATATAGTGCGCAAGCAAATTTCGAAAATTCCATTTTTCTCAGATTTGGGGAATTCCGGGAAACTAAAAGTTTGCTTTTCGAAATCATCGTTGCTGATTAGCCATTCGTGTTGATTTTCAGCCAGATCAGACCAAAACTAAATTTTCATCGCAAAATCGTTTCAAAAGCTTCCGATGAATTTTCACACCATTCAATCGTTGGAATCATAACATGGCAATCATGTTTTCTGATCGAATTAAGATCGTAGATTCAGAATCGAGTGGAATTTTAATGATAGGACAAAAAATAGCGTCAGAAATTACAATTTTATGGAAAAATATAGTGCGCAAGCAAATTTCGAAAATTCCATTTTTCTCAGGTTTGGGAAATTCCAGGAAGATGAAAGTTTACTTTTCGAAATCATCGCTGCTGATTACCCATTCGAGTCGATTTTCAGCAGATAAGACGAAAACTAAATTTTCATCGCAAAATCGTTTCAAAAGCTTCCGATGAATTTTCACACCATTCAATCGATATAATCATAACATGGCAGGGATGTTTTCTGATCGAATTAAGATCGTAGATTCAGAATCGAGAGGAATTTTCATGATAGGACAAAAAATAGCATCAGAAATTACAATTTTATGGAAAAATATAGTGCGCAAGCAAATTTCGAAAATTCCATTTTTCTCAGATTCGGGAAATTCCGGGAAGATAAAAGTTTGCTTTTCGAAATCATCGTTGCTAATTACCCATTCGAGTTGATTTTCAGGCAGATCAGACCAAAACTAAATTTTCATCGCAAAATCGTTTCAAAAGCTTCCGATGAATTTTCACACCATTCAATCGTTGGAATCATAACATGGCAATCATGTTTTCTGATCGAATTAAGATCGTAGATTCAGAATCGAGTGGAATTTTCATGATAGGACAAAAAATAGCGTCAGAAATTACAATTTTATGGAAAAATATAGTGCGCAAGCAAATTTCGAAAATTCCATTTTTCTCAGATTCGGGAAATTCCGGGAAGATAAAAGTTTGCTTTTCGAAATCATCGTTGCTAATTACCCATTCGAGTTGATTTTCAGGCAGATCAGACCAAAACTTAATTTTCATCGCAAAATCGTTTCAAAAGCTTCCGATGAATTTTCACACCATTCAATAGTTGGAATCATAACATGGCAGTCATGTTTTCTGATCGAATTAAGATCGTAGATTCAGAATCGAGTGGAATTTTCATGATAGGACAAAAAATAGCGTCAGAAATTACAATTTTATGGAAAAATATAGTGCGCAAGCAAATTTCGAAAATTCCATTTTTCTCAAATTTGGGAAATTCCAGGAAGATGAAAGTTTGCTTTTCGAAATCATCGTTACTGATTACTCATTCGAGTTGATTTTCAGCAAGATCAGAGCAAAACTAAATTTTCATCGCAAAATCGTTTCAAAAGCTTCCGATGAATTTTATCACCATTCAATAATTGGAATCAACATGGCAATCATGTTTCCTGATCGAATTGAGATCGTAGATTCAGAATCAAGTGGAATTTTCATGATAGGACAAAAAATAGCGTCAGAAATTACAATTTTATGGAAAAATATAGTGCGCAAGCAAATTTCGAAAATTCCATTTTTCTCAGGTTTGGGAAATTGCAGGAAGATAAAAGTTTGCTTTTCGAAATCATCGTTACTGATTACTCATTCGAGTTGATTTTCAGCAAGATCAGACCAAAACTAAATTTTCATCGCAAAATCGTTTCAAAAGCTTCCGATGAATTTTATCACCATTCAATAATTGGAATCAACATGGCAATCATGTTTTCTGATCGAATTAAGAGATTCAGAATCGAGTGGAATTTTCATGATAGGACAATAAATAGCGTCAGAAATTAAAATTTTATGGAAAAATATAGTGCGCAAGCAAATTTCGAAATTTCCATTTTTCTCAGGTTTGGGAAATTGCAGGAAGATAAAAGTTTGCTTTTCGGAACCATCGTTGCTGATTACCCATTCGAGTTGATTTTCAGCAAGATCAGACCAAAACTAAATTTTCAACGCAAAATCGTTTCAAAAGCTTCCGATGAATTTTGACACCTTTCAATAGTTGGAATCATAACATGTCGGATATGTTTTCTGATCAAAACAAGGTCGTAAACTCCGAATCAAGTGGAATTTTCATGATAGCAAGATAAATAGCGTCAAAACTTACATTTTTATGAAAAGGTATAGTGCGCAAGAAAATTTTATGAATTTCTATTTTCTCAGTTTTGGGACCACGAAGGAAAAAAACGAAGTTCTTCTTCTTTCCTGCACTATCGTACCAAATAGTACATCATGATACAAGTAATACAATCCCGATAATACCAGAGCTGATCCAGTCGAGTAGCAAATTGTGACCGAATTTGTTCCAACCATGCGGAGCTTCGGATAAAGTGGAATAAGATTATCCCATTTCAAACACCGAAGCGAAATAGCCGAAACGGGTCTCGCAGAATAGATTGGATCCTTTGTCCACTGTAACAATGGACTAAAATGTATACGTCATCATTAAGCCCATCGTTATCATCATCTGCCTAAAAGGGGAACGCGTAATGGAACTAAAGCCTCATTTTCCCGAAACAATCCAGTTTTTCGCATGCGAGAACCGGAGAATATTCATGTCAAATTCTGATAACTTGCAGTGTACATCTAATTCAACGTAGATGGCACGCATCGTTGCCTCGAATTAGTTACGATTGTTCGAGTCGGTCTAATTCGAATTGACGCATATGAGAACAAGTTCGCACGTTTCGCATGATGGAGAGAACTGAAACTCCGGTGTATTATTCAAACAGACAAAGGGGGAACAATATGTGGATATCCCTCTAAGCCAACTTTCTGGGGCTGAAAGTTCGGGGATGGTAACTGAGAACGACGGCAGTTTTCGATCCAGATATTATTCGGAGTTTCTTTCCGCAGCCTCATTTCGAATAGGATTGATGACGAAGTTTCAATCCCATTATAATCCGGGAAATTCGAAATTTTCGCACCCGAATCCGGTCTACCTCCAATAAGAAAGAGTTATAATTTTCCGTAATGCGGATCATTGTTGGGGAACTTTCGGCGATCATCGACGTAAAACCTCCGATCCGTGAATATCAATTATGAAAGTTTTAACGAAGTCGAAAATTCGAAATGTATCACGCAAAATGCGCCGCCCGCCGAAGAAAATTCGCCGAATTAAATTATTCGAAGTCGGTGTGTATTGTCTTTATGTAAATTCGCGTAAATCCGGGGGATCTGCATGGAGATGAGGGTTGAACTTTGTTTCGTGTTCGGATGAATAAATGCTCCATCAAGGTTCGAAACCGACTAAAAGGTTGCCCCATTTGGGGTTTTCCGAATTAATCGTGTTTTCGTGGAAATTTGTGTTAACCAATCTAAACTATGACATTAAAAAAAAATGAATAATATCTGATGAGGTTCTGGGAATATAGAGATGCTGATATAATCTAGGAGAACCCCTCAGTTTTCCCAAGCTTGACCAATAAAATTTTCAAATCGAGAGTACGAGATAACATATTTACATTTCATTTCGTGAGTTACTGTTGGACTCAGTTTGCACTCTAGAGAAAATAATACAGTTCATTGAAAAACTGCAAGAATTTACTGCGAAAGTTTCAGATCTAATGAGCAAACATCCAGATCAGGGAAGGAGTTGATGAGCTAAGTTTCTCAAAGTTCCCTCCTTGTACTCCATCGCCGCAAAAAAACACCCTTACTTTTTTTACTGCCCCATTTTGAGAGGGGATTTTATTGCGGGATATAAAGAAGTAATTCTTGTCGATGCCGATATTCATACCGATCAAACTTGTTCATTTTATCGGAAGGAACTTCCGCACTACATAAAATCATGGTATCTTCAGATTAGCTGGACGTTCAAAATGAAATATTTTCATAGAAGATTTATAACATAAACCAAGGCAAGCTTTAAAGTAACAATTCCAAAGTTGAGTTGAGTTACCACTATATCAACAATCCGAATAATTCATAGATGATAAGAGAAAAAACTCAGGACATAAGTCCATCTTGAGTTCCCTGCCAATAATCTTCGATGACGAGATGACTAATGAAGATTCGAAGAATTAGGAGATAAGTTTACGATTGATGAACAAGAACATGGAAAACGCAGATAGAATAATGGAACAGAGGTAAAAGTTAATCATGAACGCGTCAAAACCGAAAACGTCTCATATTCGACATCGATTAATTCCACACGCTTGTAGGTCAAATTGAATAAATAATAAACCTAAGTTGCTACTACATAAATAATCCGAATAACTTAAAGTCGAAAAAATTTAGGATATAAGTCCATCTTGAGTATCCTGCCAATAATCTTCGATGACGAGATGACTAATGAAGATTTGAAGAATTGTGAGATGAGTTTACGAGTGATGAATAAGAACCTGAAGAACGCGGATGGGAGAATGAGACAAGAGTGAAGGCTAAACATAAACGCGTCAAAACCTAAAACGTCTCATGTTCGACATCGATAAATTCCACACGGTTATAAGACAAATTGAATGAAAAAATGAAACTAACTTCCTACTATATAAACAATCCGACTAATTTATAGGTAAAAAAAATAAAGGACATAAGTCGAGTTCCCTGCCAATAAAGATTTGAATAATCGTGAGAAGAGTCTACGATTGATGAACAAGAACATGGAGACCGCAGATGGAATAAAAAGACAGAGGTAAAGGTTGAACATAAACGCTTCAAAACGTCTTTTGTTCGACATCGATAAATTCCACATGATTATATGACAAATTGAATGGAAAATGAAACTTACTTCCTACTATATAAACAATCCAAATAATTTATAGCCAATACAAAAAAAATACAGGACATAAGTACATCTTGAGTTCCTTGCCAATAATCTTCGATGACGAGATGACTAATGAAGATTTGAAGAATTGTTAGATGAGTTTACTAGTGATTAATAAGAACATGGAGATCACGAATAGGATAATGCAACAGAGGTGAAGGCTAAACATGAAAACGTCTCATGTTCGACATCGATAAATTCCAAACGATTATAGGACAAATTGAATGAAAAATGAAACTAACTTCCCACTATTTGAACAATCCTAATAATTTATAGTCAATACAAAAAAAATACAGGACATAAGTCCATCTTGTGTTCCCTGCAGAAAATCTTCGATGACGAGATGACTAACCAATATTATAATAATCGTGAGATGAGTTTACGATTGATGAACAAGAATATGGAGAACGCAGATAGGATAATGGGACAGATGTAAAGGTCGAACCAAAAAGCGTCAAAACCGAAAACGTCTCATATTCGACATCGATTAATTCCACACGCTTGTAGGTCAAATTGAATAAATAATAAACCTAAGTTGCTACTACATAAATAATCCGAATAATTTGAAGTCGATAAAGGAAAAAATTCAATTTTTGAGTTCCCTGACAATAATCTTCGATGACGAGATGACTAATAAGGATTTGAATAACTGGGAGATAAGTTTACGATTGATAAACAAGAACATGGAGAACGCAGATAGAATAATGGAACAGAGGTAAAAGTTAATCATAAACGCGTCAAAACCGAAAACGTCTCATATTCGACATCGATTAATTCCACACGCTTGTAGGTCGAATTGAATAAATAATAAACCTAAGTTTCTACTACATGGAAAATCCGGAATATTTATAGCCGATGAGAGAAAAAATTCAGGACATAAGTCCATCTTGAGTTCCCTGACAATGATCTTCGATGACGAGATGACTAATGAAGATTCGAATAATCGTGAGATGAGTTTATCAGTGATGAATAAGAACATGGAGAACACGGATAGGATAATGGGACAAAGGTGAAGGTTGAACATAAACGGGTCAAAACCGAAAACGTCCCATATTCGACATCGATGAATCCCACACGGTTATAGGACAAATTGAATTAAGAAGGGAACTTACTTCCTACTATATGAACTATCCGAATAATTTATAGCCGATAAGAGAAAAAATTCAGGGCATAAGTACATCTTGAGTCCCTACCAATAATCTTCGATGACGAGATGACTAATGAAGATTCGAATAATCGTGAGATGAGTTTATCAGTGATCAAAAAGAGCATGGAAAACGCGGATAGGATAATGGGACAGATGTAAAGGTTAAACCGAAAACGTCTCATATTCGACATCGACGAATTCCACACGCTCATATGACAAATTCCGAAATTCGATAAATTATATTTTCGGTGAGTTCGGAATTTCGATTATTGAAATTGTTGCCGGTTAAATAGACTGACGGTTGTGAAGTATCGAGCTCTCGGGGATTCAGAGAATTTCATTCATGTATATTCTATATGTGGCTACTATCGAATATGAGCTCCGCGCGGGTATTGAAGCGGATATTTCTCGTGAATGAAGCAGATTCGGAATTCTCGATGAAAGAAGAAACGGGACACTCCTTAACGGAATACGGAGGACGGAGCCCTGTTTTTATTTTGCTCGGCGATGCGGAAACTTCCGGGATTTTTGCGAGTAACTAAACTGTGAGGAGATTCTATTTTTCAAACTATTTGATCGGAAGTAATAAACCAAAACAGGTCTCATTCCCGGAACTCCCACAAAAACGGGGCTAAATTAAATAACTACACCCATCTTCGTCGAGGTGTCGGATTGAAGAACTAATCAACGGGACCGGGAAGAAACCGACGGTTATCGAGGAAATAGTAGGGCGCCTATCAATCAAACCGAGTTTTCCCGAGTACGGTCGACTTTTCCAGCCCATACGTTTGCGGTCGACAGGTACATACAGACATTTCCAATCATGAATGCCCCGAATTAATAACGGCCTGCGAACTTCTCCGCGGAGCCTGCGAGTTTCGAAAATAATTAATGGACGAGTTCGGTTTCGGGGGACAATAAAGGCGCCCGCTTTCCAATTTTAGTATTTCGGCACGATTTAACCCGGAAATACGATGGAAAACCTTGTTTAAACGATTCCGGATAACGTATCGCCGCCGTTTCTTTCATAATTACCGAACCGTACCTTAAGCGGGGGCTGAGGTGTCGGTGTGGGAGTTTCGGAATTTGTCACTCTGATTGGATTTCGAGTTCTCGGTTAGACAGATTGAGTTTCGCAAGTTTGACGTATACATTTCTCTTCGAACTACCAGGCATTGGACTCCGGGATCCTCTGATGAGATGAACAAAATGCGCTGTACTGGCAGGACTACGCGATCGCTTGATTAGGCTGTAATATTTGGGAATAGGATGTACTGTACTGGAACTTTTGAAATGATAAACTCTTACCGACATTACAGTTTTCTATTGAAAACCGTAAAGAACTAGAACTCTACCTTACAGGCGTTCTTTTTAACTTGAAAATATTACTCTAGATAATCTTTGGCCAAAATCGTGATCGTATAAGGACTCGTTTAAGGAATCTTCGTTGTGTACGCAACCCAAATTACGCTTGATTCAATATTCAATAGAAGAGATTGACGGGAAAATAGTAAATTTAAAACAAATAGTTTAGCACTCAAAACAAGAAAATATTAAGTTTATTTCAGAGTGCCAAAAGGTAGGGAGGAAAAAAAAACAACCCTGAAGGGGAAGAAAAAAACAACCTCCCTCCTTTTCCCGTTCATATGCCATTAACTCACAAGTAAAGAATATTCATAAACAGGTTGACCGGTGAGAATTCTCTCAAATGGTGTTTAAAAATGATTGAGTAGATAAGGGGGTAAATTGGGAGTTATACTTCGCAGGGGTCAAACTATAATTTGACGATTCATGATTGATGAGCTCCCACGGTGCAAGGAGAGGGGAATGCGACCAAAGATCCTCGTTATATATATTTTCAAACGTTGGGCAAAGCCTTGATTAATTTTTAGGTTGCGTCATCCGATAGTTGTCTCCCTGGTCAATAATCCCATCAAGTATGAGATAAACCATATAAGCAGTAAACGATATAACCAGTAAATGCTATAGACAGTAAACGAAATTAACAATAAACGATATAAGCAGTGTATGATATAGATAGTAAACGATATAAGCAGTCAATCATATAAACAATCAACAAGAAGTCATAACGGATAATAATGCGAGAAGGGTAGCTTCTTAAAATGCTCAATCGATATAAGATGATGAAGCATAATGCCGACAATGGTGCGTATGAATATCCTTGATATTTGCTGGAAACTACAACGATTACATAAAGTATCATTTGAATAATATTGCAAAACCTTATAATTAAGGTGATTATTAAACATTCGTTTATACAGGCAAATTCTTGTGATAAGCACTTAGGAATTTAATACATATGGTCAGTTAGAATCATTAAATAATATGGAATAGGCTTGATAATGAAGTATGAAAAATGGATACGAAACAATACACAAGAAGCAAACCAACATGGTAAAATACGTTGAGTAACAGCGAGTTGTCTCTTGTGCATTGAGAGTAAATGATATGAGATAAACACATGGGGTAAATGATGGACACTGTTGAAGACAAGTGCAGCAAATTAGGAGAAGCCTAGATATAAATGATAACGTTGTAATTATAAAATATTGTTACTCACATGATAAACCCAAAGTATCTCTTCCACCCTCGAAGGTTTCAGATCAATTTACTAACAATCCCACCCTGTTTTACCTTCAAAAAGATGAATTATCACTGTAGAATTCAAAAAGCCGGAGCCAACAAAAACCGCCAGCCTCCTCCTATATAAGAGCTGTTCATATTTCGAGGTTAGCATCGTACTTCAATTTGTAGAAAAAGATTCGGTGGTTATTCTTCTCCCACTTCCCGAGTTCATGATAATATGGATTTCTGTACGGACAATAAAAAAGTCATTCATCGACAACATTGTAGTCGATGGATATTGTGACTACAGGGCGAGATGAGGTCGAGAAAAGAGGAGAATGTGCAACTACGATTGATTTGTGGGAAAATTCCGGAGAAAGAATTTAAGAACGTGGGTGTCTCCAAGTAATGGAAGTGAGAGGCACTATCAAAAATGTCAACTCAGGAATTGGGTTTTTGGAAGGGGGTAAAGTTTACCTTTGGGATACTCTGGAAGAGTTAAGGCAGTTGCTAGTGGGTAGAGAACTCACTAAGAGTTAGTTGTACGGGGTCGGTTTTCCGGTTAGAGGCCGGTGTAGTTGAAAGTCGGGAAGGTGCCAAGATAGGTACAGAATTGTAAATTTCGGTTCGAAGCCGGTGTAGGGACTAAAATTGAGGTAGTAGTCCGATGTAGGAAAATAGCTTAAGTATTTTCAGTCGAAAATTTTTACAGTCCGGATTAGGGAAACAATCTGTGTTAGATCGTGTAAGTAAGTGTCGAAGAAGTTACGTTCTGAGAAAAGTTAGGAGTCGTATTTATTACGGGAGTGCGAACAAAAAGGTCACTTTCGGAGTGAGTGAATTAGTTTTCAATTAGGTACAAAGAGGGATTATGTGGTTTGCAGATCGAGGTAGAAGAATTCAAATGTGGTGTTTTAATGTGAGGATTCGATTATGATTATGCGAAACTAGGTGAATGATAGATGTTTTTGCTGTTTGTGAAAAGCTCGATTTTATGTACGCATTTTACCATCATTTTTCGTAAATATAATATGTTTTTTCAAATTTCTGGGTTTTCTTTCCTGAATACCTGAAAGGGTAAAACAAAAGACTTCCTCTTCGTGCAGGAAGCACGAACTCAATTCTTTTCGGACAATAGATTAAAATGGTGACAGCGGGTAGAAAAATAAAATAATACTAAATTCCATCTTAATAACTTGTACAAGTTGTATTATTACAAAACATCAAGTCTTCATGTAACATAGAGTTGATATTCCTCAATCAATGAAGTGATATAACAAAAATTTCTAGAGGGCTCCCAACTGAATAAAATTCCACCATTTTTTGATGCGACTTAACAGTGAAAACCGCCTAAGATTTCCTTGAGTAACTTCTGCGTGATGCGCGAACAACTTAAGTTTTTCCCGAAGATCCCTCGAGTACCCACGTCGGACCTGTTACAATCTCATCACAAATAGAGATTTGCAGATATCAAAACATCCCTTTCGATTTATCGCCCTACTCGCGATACCCGACGTATTACTATTTACCCTGAGTCGGCTACAATATATGCCGACATTTCAACGATAAATAATGTTTTCCCATCGAACAACCGTACGTTCTGGTGGGTTGTTTGTACGTTTCCCGGCCGAAATTGATTTTCCAGTCCGCCAGAGGGCTCCCCCGTCGATTTCTTCCGCGTTACAAGGGTCTTATTTGCAGACGTTCCCAACTTTATCTCCCAGCAATGGACATGCGAGTAAAAAGTTTTTTTTCCGGTCGTTGAGAGATGTTTGCGGAGCCGGAACCCGGAATCTGCATAGGGCCACCCCCTACCCCCCTCGTCCTCTCCCTCCCTCCACGGAGTCGTATATTCGGGAATCGAACTCCTCTTATTTTAGGTGTTCTGGATTCTCGGATGGTACGTGTGTTGGGAAAATTATGGGCGCTCGATGATCTAGAAAGAATGGCGTTTTTCGGGCGGGTTGTTATTCAAGGTGAGTCGACCCCGGCGTGTATTTTATACGTGGAATAGTTACGGGAAGGCTACAATGATTTGTTATTTCGGCTCGCAGGCATTCTCTTAGTTTGTATGGATTTTGAATTTTGTTTCTGTGCTTGTGGAATCAGCAGTTGAACATAAACGCTTCGAAACCGAAAATGTCTCATGGTCGACATCGACTAATTCCAGGGGAAAACTGAATAAATAATGAACCTACTTGCTACTATATGAACAATCTGAATCATTTATAGCCGATAAGAGAAAAAATTCAAGACATAAGTCCATCTTGAGTTCCCTGCCAATCATCTTCGATGACGAGATGACTAATGAAGATTTTTAGAATATTTACAAACATTTTATATTCAATTCAGAAGTTTTCTATGCGTACTCATGAATTGTTTCACGACAAAACACTTGATCCATCACTTTCCTAAAGTCCAATTGTCACAACCCAGTGAGTTATTACTAAACAATTTCATCGCAAACCATTTAGATCGTTTCCATAGTGACACCTTGAATTTTCATACAAAAAGGTTCGTTGGAAAGTAGTAAATTTATAAGAATTAGAGAAAAAATTGTATCCAACGAACGAAAAATTATATTCCTACTGAATACTCGAAAAATGTTCATGAGTAGGTCCCGAATTATTTGTGAGGGGGATGAAGGAAAGATCTCATACTCTCCACCGGAATCCCCTCGAAATAGTCCAATTTAAATAAAACAGGCATAAGCCGGCTCGTTTTCGTGTGCAAGATGGATCCACTTGCTCAGACAGGCGGAGGCGTATCGCGCGCACCGAAAGGAAACGCCGGCTTTAAATGCTCCGCGCGCGGACTATGACAAATTATTATAAGGAATTTTGGCAACGACATATACGCAGCGGGGTTCGTCTTAAAATAATAAAAATTCAGATACGCATCTGGATGCGAGTCTCGCATATCCGCGAGGCGGATATATGGGTCGCCTAGACGTTTTTTCGCATGATTTAGGAGACTGTTATTCCGTCATATTTCCTACAAGAGACATGTGGGACGGAATCTTTTATAACGCAATTTCGTACAGTTCGCGTAGGATTGATTTTAGTGTGGGTTTTAGGGGGATTATAAAGTCAGGGGGAGGGATGAATGTTTTATTGGAGATTTACGTCGTAGTGGGGCGATAAAATTTTTTTTAATCAAGCCAGAAATGACTATAACACATTTTTCATGACGATTCAACACTCGAAACACTCATAACGTTTATAGGAGACAGTATGATGTAGGGGTGCGAGGGGGTGCGACTTATCCCTTAGCCTCAAATCGAAAACTTCTACAAAATAATTCAATTTTCGTTGGGCTATGGATTTTAGGATCCAGGTTTGGAATTTGGGACGCTGAACTATATTTTTTCTCAAACCACCAAAACAATGACGTGTCTGCCTCACAAAATATGGCTAAAAGTAGGATTTAATCAGGTCAACAACTTCATCAAAAGTCCTTATCATGGATTTTGTTGATTGCACTTATTGCAATTATGTATGAAATTGTAAAAATCTAACGAAAATTGATTAAAAGAGTGAATAGTAAACTTAATTAAATTACCAACAAGAAACCATAAAAATTTCAATATCTCACCCCTATATAGAACCGAGACAAAGATGTTAATACCCTGTGAAGAGGTGGCGTTGAACCCCACAAAAAAAATACAGTCCCTATAATTCAACGTATTTTTTAGGCTTCCATCCCTGAACGAAAATCTGGAAATTTAGGGGATGTTTTATGTTTCGAGTTAATCCACGTTTTTAATGGCCGATCCTGCTGTGAATAAATGGTCTTTTCAACCTGAATTCTCTGAGGGAAACCGAAAGAATAGATAGGTATGCTGGGAGGTATGTATCGAATAATTTCATTGAAACTCGATTATAATTTCCTTGTTTTTATATTTTGTTAGAGACATTTGAGGGAAGATCATGCAACAATAACCTCAGTATGTAAACTCTCTCAAATAAAAATGTAAGTTGAAAGCGAAATTGCACTATATCTTCACGTTTCGTTTTGACGTAAGAAAAATTTTCATACATTTTTCTTTAAAATTTTTTTTTCGACCGATCTTCCCGAAATTTAAGATATGAGCTACTACGTCATCGCTGATAACGAATATGTATTCCCTTTTCCATAGATCAAATCGCAAGTCGGAAAATATTCTCCGATCATCGTAGAGCTCTCCCTTTTTTGCGACTCCAAAGGCATCCCTCTCACATTCTATCAACATACTTGCCCCTAATTCGAAGTAGTCTGGCCCTAATCAAGCGAAGCATTCACGCTTCAGTGAGATAATGTTCTCGCCATTCGGACGATAGTTTAATTGGTTCGGCTTGTGATTGACTGCCAAGTGATATACTAATGCTATTAGGGCCATTTCCGTAACGAACCTAATACCAGACCATGAAATTTTCCCTGAATTAACTGAAAAAACTAATTAGTATTTCGAAAAACATTTCAGTTGAATTGTCAACACAGTGCTGTGTCGCAAATATATATTTATTCCGTTAGTTCAGCACCGTAACAGCCCTCCGGAGCCATTAGCCCCAAGTATGAATCCCAGAGGCCTACGAAATACCCAGTAACACTTTTAATAACAGTAAATTACGACTGCGCTTTTATTGGGGGGGCCTCCATTATCTCCGTGAAAAATTCCCGTTTCTGTTCAACCTCATTAACTCAAAAGTTGTTTCATTAGGATACATAATGACAGTATTTTTCATTGTTGATTATGCCTTCTAGTTCTTTGGATAATTGACTCTTTTCGTCGGAGTGATGAAGATTGCGAGCCGACTCACGATCATAAATACAAGGACACATCTCTGTTAATTTGTGAGGGAAATGTTTTTTTGATTAGGGGCGATTTTTCGATGAGATGCAGTTGTTTCTAGGTTTACTTTCCCAAATATTTCCTGAAATTTAACTGAAAATTGCAAAATGGCGAATGCGTCGGTCCCGAAATAACTCAATTTTTTTTACATTCACTTCGATATTTCCATGCATAAATCTCGTCGGAATAAGATTCGAATATTCGGGGTAAATATTTTTCTCATCACGAGAAACTGGAGTGAGATGAAGATTTTCCAGCCGATTCATCATCATAAGTGCAAGGACACATCTCTCTTATTTTGAGAGGGGAATGTTTTTTGGAGTAAGAGCGATTTCGATGAGAAAGCAGTTGTTTCTAGGTCAACTTTCTGAAATATTTCCTGAAATTTAACTGAAAATTGCAAAATGGCGAATGCGTCGGCCCCGAAATGAATTGATTTTTCTACATTCACCTCGATATTTCCATACATAAATCTCGTCACAATAAGATTCGAATATTCGGGGGTAAATATTCCTCTCATTTCACGCGAAACTGTTTTCTCTTTTCTCCAGAGTGATGAAGACTCATCATCATAAGTACAAGGACACATCTCTCTTGTTTTGAGAAGGAAATGTTTTTGAGTAGGGGCGATCTTTTGATGAAGAGCAGTTGTTAATAGGTCAACTTTCTGGAATGTTTCCTGAAATTTAACTGAAAATTGCAAAATGGCGAATGCGCCGGTCCCGAAATAGGTGAATTTTTTTTACGTTCACTTCGATATTTCCAACATAAATCTCGACGCGATAAGATTAGAATATTCGGGGGTAAATATTTTTCTCATCTCATGCGAAACTGTTTTCTCTTCTCTCTGGAATGATAAAGATTTTCGAGCCGACTCATCATCATAAGTACAAGGAAACATCTCTCTTATTTTGAGAGGAGGATGTTTTTTTGAATGAGAGCGTTTTTACGATGATAAAGCAGTCGTTTCTAGGTTATTTTTTTTTCGAAAAAGCTCATTTTCGAAAATTCATAACGTTTTCTTCTACAGAACCTCGAGATATACAGAAATACCAACTGTATATTCGAAAGCAGCGTCACCGAATTGGCTCACAAACAAAATTTCATGAAAATTGGCGAAAGAAAAATTTTCCACGAAAAAATTTTCCGACCACATACAAGGAAAATTTGATCAAAAATTTATTTTTCGATTCTAGATAAAAATACATGTTTTCTATATGATTCAAGGTTTGTTTACTCTTAATATGTACCTAGTTGTTTTTCACAAAAAGAAATTATTGTGGTTAACAAAAAAAAAATATTTCAGAGCTTCCATAAAATTCAAACAAAATTTCATGATGTTTTTTCGAAAAAAGCTCATTTTCAAAAATTGTTTACGTTTGCTACAACAGAAGCACGAGATATACAGAGATACCAACTGCATATTTGGAATCCGCGTCATCGAATTAGGTAATGAGAAATATTCCATGAAGATTGAGGAAAAAAATTTTTCTCATGAAAAAATTTTACCACCATACAAAAAAAATTTGACAAGAATGTATTTTTTCGATACTATAAAAAATTACATGATTCAAAGTTGTAGATTCTGCATATTTTGTTGTTTTTTACGAGAAAAAATTATTGTGGTCGTTACTTGACATTGAAGTAGAAGCATTCAGAGATCTTTATTTTCAGTTCCCAAAGTTTGAAATTTTCTTATACAAAGTTGAATCGACCCTGACAAGTGTTGAGTTTTCTCTATTTGGCTGCAATTTTTGGCTACCCAAAAAAAATTTTCAGAGCTTCCATAACGTTCAAACAAAATTTAATAACTTTTTTTTCGAAAAAAGCTCATTTTTCAAATTTCTCAACGTTTGCTTCAACAAAACCACAAGATATACATAGATACCAACTGCATATTCGAAATCAGCATCTACGAATGAGCTCATAAAAAATTTCATCAAGATTTGCAAAAAAAAAAATTTCACTAAAAAAAAATTCCAACTGTGTACAAGGAAAATTTAACAAAAAATTTGTTTTTCGATACTAGAGAAAAATAAATGTTTTCTATATGATTCAAGGTTGTAGATTCTGAATATGTCGTGGGTTTTCATGAGAAAAAATTATTGTGGTGGCTACTTGATCTTGAAGTTGAAACATCCGGATATCTTCATTTTCAGTTGCCAAAATTTGAGATTTTCTTATTTGAAGATGAATCGACCTTAATGAGTGTAGATTTTTTCCTAGTTGGCTGCAACCTTCAGCTAGCCAAAAAAAATATTTTAGAGCTTCCACAACGTTCAAACAAATTTCATGATTTTTTCGCGAAAAAAGCTCATTTTTCAAATTTCTCAACGTTTGCTACAACAAAACCACGACATGTACAGGGATACCAACTGCATATTCGAAATCAGCGTGATCGAATGAGCTTATGAAAAAAATTTCATCAAAATTGGCGAACAACATTTTTTCACGAAAAAATTGTCACAAGGAAAATTTGACAAAAAATTTATTTCCTTTCAACTGAAAATTGCAAAATGGCGAATGCGTCAGTCAGAAGTTCTTTTCACATTCACTTCGATATTTCCATAAATCTTGGCGCAATAAGATTCGAATATTCGGGGGTAAATATTTTTCTCATCTCGCGCAAAACTGAAGTTAGGTCGAATTCCTCAAACTCCCGGAATAAATTTGGCCGAGAGTGACGGCGACGTGCATTTTTACCGCCTCCCAAAATATATAACCGAAGTCAACCGTCAACTTTCCGGAGCGGATGAAATTATGAATCTCGGAACGGCACGCTGCGTCGTGATAAATCTGTGAATTCGAAATGGAAAATCGGAAAAATTGGCCCGGGAGTTTTCCCGATCGAAGAAAAGAACTTCCCCGATGGAAAATCCTGAAATAATCCAAACATTGGAATTGAGGTTATGAAGTAGTTCCAATGTATCACATCTGTCATATTTGGGCGACGTTGCCAGATAGACGATAGACTCGCTAACCTGAAGTACATATTTGAAACGCGCAAAGTGGCTTTGCACTCGAAAGTTCCGAACGGGGTGATTTATACCCCTAACTTTTTCCCGGGGCGAAATTAATGTAGCTCTCTATATCGTACATGAACAGTCGCCGAACAACTTATGTAAATCACGCCGGGAGACGTTCAACTTTAACGGCGGCAAATTCGTTTACATCCCCGTTCTTTTCTGTATCGCGATGAGGGTCGTAAATTGCAGGGGATCGCTGAATAAAATATGGGCGCGTCCCCCTTTTATCGGCGATCCTCCTATGGGAAAATATGCTCGGACCCTATCATCTTCATTGATGGATCGATGGAAATTCGCATGCGGAAATTTAGGGGATGTTATTTGAATTTGACGAACTTTTTGTTTGAAAAAACCCTTTGTGCGCATTTTATAATTGAAATTGCAATATAATTTTCAAAACGGTTTTAATTAAACCAGCTTCGGCCTTGGGAGACGCCTTAAGGTCGAAGCAAAAACACCATAATTTAAGGCTGATTTCAATTCATTTCGCGAAACAGAAGGCCGCTCCCTTTGAACGGAACTGAAGCTATAATATAGCACCTGTTCATTTGCGTCTCGGGGAGGAGGTAGGGGGGGTGGTTATTCATGGTGTGAAAGTAAGATCATTCGGAAAAGTAGGGTAATGAATGATTTAAATTTCTGTTGATGTTCTCTCGGTCCTCCCCCTCGCCTCTAACACTTCGTTAATTTCGCGACTCAAACGGGATTCTTAATCACCGAGAAGGGGGAGATTTTCGGATGGATTGCCGAAATGATGGGATCGCTCGAATTTCATCTCCACATATTTTAAAAAAAAATTCTCTGATCGCAAAACGAGCACTAGTGAACTCATCAAAAATGTAATGAGTTTTCTTCGACAATAACGAATAGCACAATATTCAGTTTGGTAATCCGAAAAATGAGGGTTTTTGAATGGTGGGGGAAGAGGGGTCTCTTCAAAGCTCGATTTTGAATTTTTTCTTTTTACCTAAGAAAAGATTTACAGTGACTTTTTCTGATTTGCATATATCTCCAAGCTAAGATTTCGAAAATAAGAATTATTTACATAACAAAAATTCAATTTTTATTTGTTGTATTTTCTTATCTTTATTTTGGAAACCTATGGTACTTAGTTTTCCTCAATTCATGAGATTATAATTTTCACTAATTCAATGAAAAAGACACGTGTCTCGTCATTCCACTCTGAGTAGAAACGTAATTCCTGAATCATATTCGAATCGAAAAATTTCTTCGTGAAAAATTTTTTTTTTGCCAATCTTCTTTAATTTTTTTCATGAGCTCATTTGATGACGCTGCTCTTGAGTATGCAGTTTGTATCTCTGTATATCTCGTAGTTCTTTTGTAAAAAACGTTAAAATATTTGAAAAATAAGCTTTATACCAAAAATAATCATAAAATTTTGTTTGAACATCATGGAAGTTCTGAAATATTTTTTTTCAGTAGCCAAAATTGCAACCAAATAGAAAAAAATCTACACCCATCAGGGTCGATTCATCTTCAAATAAAAAAATTTAAAATTTTGGCAACTGAAAATGAAAATCTCTGGATGTTTCAACTTCAAGGTCAAGTAGCCACCACAATAATTTTTTCTCGTGAAAACTCACAACATATTCAGAACCTACAACCTTGTATCCTATGGAAAACATGTATTTTTCTCTTGTATCGAAAAATAATTTTTTTGTCAAATTTCCCTTGTATGATCGGGAAATTTTTCGTGAAAAATTTTTTTTTCGCCATTCTTCATGAAATTTTTTTCAAGAGCTAATTTGATGAAACTGCTCTCGAATATGCAGTTGGTATCCCTGTATATCTCGTGGTTCTATTGTAGCAAACGTTGAAGAATTTGAAAAATGAGCTTTTTTCGAAAAAAAAATCAAGGAATTTTGTTTGAATGTTATGGAAGTTGTGAAATATTTTTTTGTTAGCTTAAGGTTGCAGTCAAATAGAAAAAAAATCTACACTCATCAGGGTCGATTCATCTTCAAATAAAAAAATCTGAATTTTGGCAACTGAAAATGAAAATCTCTGGATGTTTCAACTTCAAGGTCAAGTAGCCAGCACAATAATTTTTTCTCGTGAAAACCCACAACATATTCAGAATCTACAACCTTGAATCATATGGAAAACATGTGTTTTTCTCTAGTATCGAAAAATAAATTTTTTGTCAAATTTTCCTTGTCGAGAAATTTTTTCGTGAAAAAATATTTTTTCGCCATTCTTCATGAAATTTTTTCCAGAGCTGATTCGATGAAACTACTCTCGAATATGCAGTTGGTATCCCTGTATATCTCGTGGTCCTGTTGTAGCAAACGTTGAAATATTTTAAAAACCAGCTTTTTTCAAAAAAAATCTTGGAATTTTGTTTGAACGTTATGGAAGCTGTGAAATTTTTTTTTGTTAGCTGAAGGTTGCAGTCAAATCGAAGAAAAAATCCACACTCATCAGGGTCGATTCATCTTCAAATAAGTAAATCTAAATTTTTGGCAACTGAAAATGAAAATCTCTGGATCTTTCAACTTCAAGGTCAAGTAGCCACCACAATAATTTTTTCTCGTGAAAACCCACAACATATTCAGAATCTACAAGCTTGAATCATATGGAAAACATGTGTTTTTCTCTAGTATCGAAAAATAAATTTTTTGTCAAATTTTCCTTGTCGAGACATTTTTTCGTGGAAAAATTTTTTTTCGCCATTCATCATGAAATTTTTTTCCAGAGCTGATTTGATGACACTGCTCTCGAATATGCAGTAGGTATCCCTGTATATCTCGTGGTTCTATTGTAGCAAACGTTGAAAAATTTGAAAAATGAGCTTTTTTCGAAAAAAAATTATGGAATATTTTTTGAATTTGATGGAAGCTGTGAAATATTTTTTTGTAAGCTTAAGATTGCAGCCAAATAGAAAAAAAATCTACACTCATCATGGTCGATTCATCTTCATATAAGAAAATTCGAGATTTTGGCAACTGAAAATGAATACCTCTGGATATTTCAACCTCAAGGTCAAGTAGCCACCAAAATATTTTTTTCTCGTGAAAAACAATAACATAGTGGAAATCTACAACCTTGAATCATATGGAAAACATTCATTTTTCTCTAGTATCGAAAAATAATTTTTTTTGTAAAATTTTCCTTGTATATGATCGAGAAATTTTTTCGTGAAAAAATTTTTTTTTGAACGTTCTTCATGGAATTTTTCTCCAGAGCTGATTCGATGACACTGCTCTCGAATATGCAGTAGGTATCTCTGTATATCTCGTGGTTCTATTGTAGCTAACGTTGAAAAATTTGAAAAATGAGCTTTTTTCGAAAAAAAAATCATGGAATTTGGTTTGAATGTTAGGTATAGGAGCTGTGAAATATTTTTTTGTTAGCTGAAGGTTACAGCCGAATAGAAAAAAAATCTACACACATCAGGGTCGATTCATCTTCAAATAAGTAAATCCAAATTTTTGGCAACTGAAAATGAAAATCTCTGGATGTTTCAACTTCAAGGTCAAGTAGCCACCACAATAATTTTTTCTCGTGAAAACCCACAACATATTCAGAATCTACAAGCTTGAATCATATGGAAAACATGTGTTTTTCTCTAGTATCGAAAAATATATTTTTTGTCAAATTTTCCTTGTATATGGTCGAGAAATTCTTTCGTGAAAAAATTTTTTTTCGACATTCTTCATGAAATTTTTTTCCAGAGCTGATTTGATGATATTGCTCTCGAATATGCAGTAGGTATTCCTGTATATCTCGTGGTTCTATTGTAGCAAACGTTGCTTTTTTCGAAAAAAAATCATGGAATTTTGTTTTAATTTAATGGAAGCTGTGAAATATTTTTCTGTTAGCTGAAGGTTGCAGCCGAATAGAAAAAAAATCCACACTCATCAGAGTCGATTCATCTTCATATAAGAAAAACTCAAATTTTGGCAACTGTAAATGAAGATCTCTGGAGGTTTCAACTTTTCAAGGTCAAATAGCCACATAAACAATTTTTTCTCGAGAAAAACAATAACATATTCTGAATCTACAACCTTGAATTATATGGAAAACATTTATTTCACTCTAGTATCGAAAAATAATTTTTTTTCCAAATTTTCTCCATTCACAAAAATTTTCGTGAAACATTTTTTTTCGCCAATATTCAAGAGATAATTTCATGAGACAATTCGATGACGTTGGTATCTCTGTATCTCTCTTGGTTCTGTTGCAGCAAAAATCAAAACATTTGAAAAGTGAGGTGAACCTTTTTGTTTATTGATTTCCCTCCTTTTCGAAAGATTGAGTTTTGAATGTTCACATTCAATATGCAAAGTTTCCTAATCATGAGTTTTCTTACAGTCAATGCGAAAATTGATTTCCGTTGACGGAAGAACTTCTATGTTCTTCAATTCTTTCCTCGAAGGTTCTACCAGTTTGGCCGATATAGAAACTTGGACAATCTCCGCATTGTGTTTGAAGTGATAATTTCAACACTCTTGAGAGTTTTTGAGTATTAAAATGATCTCTGTCGAGAATTCTCCCATTCCTTGTGCACGGCTCGGAGTTATAGCAGGCTTCGACGACGATAGTAAACATCCCCACCTGCAATATCGAAAATATCCAAATTTCCCCCATAAATTCGGCTCGAAGCACCGTAACGTCACATCCGAAGAAACGCCACCCTCAATAACCTCTTCATAAAGATTATGTCTACCCCCCATTCCCCGATATGACGAACGGCGTAGATAAACATCGCCTTGGCGGTGGAAATATAAAAATTGAAAAAGGTTATATACGGAAAGAATTATGCCTCACCGTGCACCTTCTCCTCCGGCTTCGACACCAGCGTGGCCGCGAGAATACATTTCACTATAACCGTAAATCCAAAAACACTTCGAATCCAGATGTGTATTCTCATTTTCACCGCACACTCGAGTTTATATAGTTGAATGGGGGGGCATTTCGTCGCTCCATCGAACGGGGCCCATTGTCTTCTCTATATTGCAGCTAGCATTTCTTGGATATCAGCCTCGGCGGAGACAGCAGGACATTCTCCCGGCGATCTGAAATGGAAAGGTGCATTAGGCTCAGCCACCTACACATAAAAGAAGGGAAAGACCGAGATATGAAATGTATCTACGGGTTCGAATGCCGCATTTAGGTCTTGTTGTGATTTCATTCTTCTACCTCCTTTATTTCCAGCTTCGCATTCGGGAAATTCGAATGCAACCCCGAGCTGATCGGGGAAAATTGAAACGTCATGGACATGAATATTCAGGAGAATGGGAATTCAATATTCGACGAAAACAAGGCCTAAAAATAATAAATTCTTCAACATCAACATTTGGAGAGTCTCCTCTCCATCAAACCCCACACATGTACGTGTATATAATTATGTTTTTGAAATCGAAAACCAAGTTTAAAAAAAAAACTATTTATTTACAACGGACGATTATCCGACCTATCTATCATACAGTTAGAAAGAAACTACTTCAAATCATTGACGATTGTACGTCTTCAGTGGTATTTATAACATTATCTCATCTGAATGTTCTAGATCGAAAATAACAAACAATGAACACCTGCACTTGTGCGTCATTGAGACCTGAAAGCTCATCAAAATTATACTTAGTAATATAAATATCAAATGAATAATAGATAATCGTTCATCTGGAATATACAGGGTTTGGATTATGCAATAATATATATTTTTGACGACTACTTAGAAATCACAATAAAAAGTAAAAAAAAAAACATCAATTCCCTCCGAACATCTTTGAATACCCCAGAAGTATCCTTGAATCCAAAACACTTCCCTTGATTCAACAACAGCAGTGAGAATAATCTGAGTTTCCCCCATTTCCTCCCTAATGTCGCCTTTTCCCCACTTCGATTTTATGGGGGTGTCGTCGTCCATTGATGCCTCATAATGGCTCCTATTAGTAGTCGAACTCTGGGAAAAATTGTGGCTCAGGAAGCTTTTATGGTGCTTGAGAGCAAGGGGTGTGGCAAGTGGTGCTTTCGAAATAACCGAATAACATTTTCGCTTCAGAAATGAAGTTTCGTAATTATTTTTCGATTATAAAACGTGAACTTTCCCGATCTGAAATGATTCCGTTTTCCCCGAAGGAAATTCTGTTTCTTTATCAATAAAATTGACATTTGAAAATTTCCTCGCTAATGAATTGAAATAAAAATGAAATAGTCTTGGCTGGAGGGAAGTTTTGAGGAAATTTCAATTTCTCAATTCATTCCAAAAAACATTTGGTACTTACTGCAAACTTTCTATGAGATTTGAAATATTCCATTGAGTTCTTTGACAAGAAAAATCATGGAATTTTTTTTTCGACGTTATGAAAGCTCTGAAATATTTTTTTTTGGTAGCCAAAGGTTTCAGCCAAATATCAAAAAATCAAGGCCTATCAGGGTCGATTCATTTTCATATAAGAAAATCCCAAATTTTTACAACTGGAAATGAAGATCTCTGAATGTTTCAACTTCAAATTTACAAATTATAATTTCGACAATTTTCATGAAATTTTTTTATGAGCTTATTTGATGACGCTGATTTCGAATATGCAGTTGGTATCTCTGTATGTCTCGTGGTTCTGTTGTAGCGAACGTTATAAAATTTGAAAAATGAGCTTTTTTCGAAAAAAAAATCGTGAAATTTTGTTTGAACATTATGGAAGCTTTGAAATATTTTTTTAGGGTAGCCGAAGGTTGCAACCGAATAGAAGAAAATCCACACTCATCAGGGTAGATTCATCTTCGAATAAGAAAATCTCAAATTTTGGCAACTGTATATTAACATCTCCGGATGTTTCAACTTCAAGGTCAAGTAACCAACACAATAATTTTTTCTCGTGAAAAACAACAAAATCTTGAGAATCTACATCCTTGAATCAAATGGAAAACATGTATTTTTCTCTCGTATTGAAAAATTAAGTTTTTTGTCAATTTTCCCTGTAGGTGTGGTCGGAAAATTTTTTCGTGAAAAATTTTTTTTTCGCCAATCTTCATGGAATTTTCTTTATGTACTTATTCGATGTCGCTGCTTTCGAATATGCAGTTGGCACTTTTTATGTCTCCTGGTTCTGTTGTAGCAAACGTCGAAAAATTAGAAAAATTAACTTTTTTCGAAAAATATCATGAAATTCTGTGTGAAAGTTATGGAAGTTCTGAAATATTTTTTTTAGGTAGCCAAATAGAAAAAAATCTACACTTATCAGGGTCGATTAATCTTCAAATAAGAAAATCTAAAATTTTGGCAACTGAAAATGAAAATCTCTGGATGTTTCAACTTCAATGTCAAGTAGCCACCACAATAATTTTTTTCCGTGAAAACTCACAACATTATCAGAATCTACAACTTTGAATCATATGGAAAACATGTATTTTTCCCTAGTATCGAAAAATAAATTTTTTGTCGAATTTTCCTTGTATGGTCGAGAAATTTTTTCGTGAAAAATTTTTTTTTTCGCCTTTCTTCATGAAATTTTTTTCAAGAGCTAATTTGATGCAACTGCTCTCGAATATGTAGTTGGTATCCCTGTATATCTCGTGGTTCTATTGTGGCAAACGTTGAAGAATGAGCTTTTTTCGAAAAAAAATCATGGAATTTTGTTTGAATGTTATGGAAACTGTGAAATAATTTTTTTGGGTAGCCAAAGGTTGCAGCCAAAAAGAGGAAAATCTTCACTCACCGAGGTCGATTCATCTTCATATAAGAAAATCTCAAACTTTGGCATCTGAAAATGAAGATCTCTGGATGTTTCAACTTCAAGGTCAAGTAGCTACCACAATAATTATTTCTCGTGAAAAACAACAACATATTCTGAATCTAATTCCTTGAATCTTATGGAAAACATGTATCATTCTCTAGTATCAAAAAATAATTTTGTCAAATTTTCCTTATATCTAGGTCGGAAAAATTTTTCGCGAAACAATTCTTTTTCGCCAATCTTCAAGAAATTATTTTCATGGGCCAATTCGATGACGCTGATTTCGAATATGCAGATGGTATCTCTGTATATCTAGTGGTTCTGTTGTAGCAAACGTTGAAAATTTTGAAAAAATAATTTCTTCAGAAAAAAAATATTAAATTTTGTTTGAATGTTATTGAAGTTTTGAAATAAATTTTTCGATAGCCGAAACATTCTGCTGAATCGTCAAAAATCCACATTCATCAGAATTGATGAATTTCCATATAAGAAAACCCCAAGTTTCAGCACCTGAAAATTGAGATCTCTGAAAGTCTCAACTTCTAACTGAAATAGCGATCAGAATAATTATTTCTTGTGGAAACCAAGAAAATGTTCGTAATCTCCAACCCTGAATGAAATAGAAAACATATAGTTTTCTTCGGTATCGAAGAATTAATTTTTGCTCTAACTTCACATATAATATATTTTTTTTTAAATTTTTTATCCAATCTCTTTTGAACTATTTATTTTTTGCAAATAGTTTATCAGCTTTCATCATAAATTCAAACCTCGATTATTGGCAAGGAGGATCGATCCCTGAACCAAATTTTACGGAATCAGCAATTCCGAGAAAACCTCTGATTTCTCCGGATGCCAAAGCTCCATTACACCGAATGAACGAAAACGAGAAAAAAATAAATCTCAAACGAAACGGAGACCTGCTTTCGACGAATCCTCTACACGCAACGTACCCAACCTCTTCAGAAACCACTTAATGACGCGTCTCCCCCCCTCCGACACCCCCCACTGACGTCACAACATCAAAGAGAGACGAATCTTCGACGAGCACGCACCGAAAGACCAATTCTACTTTCATTTCGATAAGCCGGTAAAAACAGAAAAAACATCGGGTTGATGCGAACGGATTCAACGTCTCGGAGATGAAAATTATACCTGGAGGAGGGAGAGGGTGGGGAGGCTTTGTGCCCATCTCTCCATGTCCCGGCGAAGTCGAGTCTTATTGCATTTTTCAACTCGAGCCATCTCCATCTCCGAGGAATTGAGTCGACTGATCGGGGGGAATTGAGATCAAACGAACGATGGAGATGAAATGAACTAAACATCCAGTTTTTTTTCTGTTTGATTAGGAAAACTCGCGTGATGAATAACAGAAATTTTTACAATATTTTATATATAATTACATAATCCAAACCACATATTCCTTAGATGAGCCATTTATCTCATATTCTATCAGAACGCTTATAACAATGTAATATTATGGAAGTTTGCAAAATGCATCTACGTATTTAGCACGAGAACCCTTCTAGATAAGGTTTGGTTATAAATACCTTTTTGAATAATTATGCGTTAATAAACATTGTAGTTTGATCTTAACTGTATCATCATCTGTTGTAAATAAAGTTTCCTTTTTGAAACTTGGTTTTCCATTTTAAAAATATAATTATATAAAAATAAAATTTAGTCGAAATATACCACAAAGTGAAATCGTGGACTGTATTTTCGCAATTGTCCGTTTTTCCGTTTATATTTTCAACCGTAAACATAAAACTCACCCCGTTCATTCGAACGTTGCCATTCAACCCCGAATTAGTGCGGTAATTCGATAACTCCGCAAAACCACAATTGTGCCATATCTTCCGCAACCGCAATACGCTTTTATTATTCGTCGAATTCGCATCGATTCGCCCGCAAAAATCGAAAAAATTCCGGCGGAGCAATAAGGGTCCAGATATGGAACCGTATATCCAGCATCTCACTCAATTGCATAACTTCGATAGTTTATTTCGACGCTAATGGGTCATCTTCGGTGTCATTACGGTGAATTATCGTCCTCGTCTTTTCGGGCGATTTTCGCGGCATTTTTCTATTTGGGAACGAACGGGGAGATTCCGTCGGTGGGCGAAATAAGAGGATTTAGAGTGCGCCGGTGGACCGGAAGGTCCCCGGATTTTCGATCGCTAAAACTGTCGGGGAAGTTTAAAAAGTTATAACAAGCTGGAATGACTCGTCTCTGATTGCACTCCTCGATTTATGGGCGATTTTCTGAATTCGGAATAGTTCTTGGATTTGCTTCAGTGGACTGTAGAATTCATTCAACTCTGCTTGTTGATGAAACAACAAAACAATAAACGATTCTAAAATGGTTTTTCTTCGTCGATTTCACGAATTAAGCACTTAATTAAGTGTTCAGATAGAAAATTTCACATCCTACCACCACTGTCGGAAATGTGAGAGGTGATTGGTTTCAGACCAATAATTGCCGATGTTTGGTTCACGAACCGCCGTATGTAACCCAAATTGCGCTTGATTCAATAGAAGAGATTGACGGGAAAATAGGAAATTCAAAACACATATTTTTAGCACTCAAAACAAGAAAATAACAAGTTCATTTCAGAGTGCCACAAGGTAGGAGGAAAAAAAAAACACAACCCAGAAGGGGATGCCAAAAAAAACAAACCTACCTCCTTTTCTCGTTCATATATCATTAACTCACAAGTAAAAGAATATTTATAAAAAGGTTGACCGGTGAGAATTCTCTCAAATGGTGTTTGAAAATGATTGAGTAGATTAAAGGCGATAAATTGGGAGTTATACTTCGCAGGGGTCAAACTATCATTTGATGATTGATGATTTATGAGCTCCCACGGTGCAAGGAGACGGGAATGCGACAGTGTCCTTGTTATATATATTTCCAAACGTTGGGCGAAGCCTTAGTTAATTTTTTAGGTTGCGTCGTCCGATAGTTGTCTCCCTGGTCAATAACCCCATCAAGTATTAGATAAACCATATAAGCAGTAAACGATAAAACCAGTAAATGTTATAGACGGTAAACGAAATAAACAATAAACGGTATAAGCAGTGGATGATATAGATAGTAAACGATATAAGCAGTCAATCATATAAACAATAAACGAGAAGTCATAACGGATAATAATGCATGGAGTAGCTTTTTAAAATGCTCAATCAATATAAGATGATGAAACATAATGCCGACAATGGTGCTTATGAATATCCTTGCTATTTGCTGAAAACTACAACGATTACATATAGTATCATTTGAAGAATATTGCAAAACCTTATAATTAAGGTGATTATTAAGCATTCGTTTATACAGGCAAATTCTTGCGATAAGCACTTAGGAATTTACTACATATGGTCAGTTAGAATAATAAAATAATATGGAATAGACTTGATAATGAAGTATGAAAAATGGATACAAAACAATACACAAGAAGCAAACCAACATGGTAAAATACGTTGAGTAAAAGCAAATTCTCTCGTGAATTGAGGGTAGATGATATAAAATAAAGACATGGGGTAAAAATTGACACTGTTGAAGACAAGTGCAGTAAGTTAGAAGAAGCAGGTATCTAAATGATAAAGTTGTAATTATAAAATATTGTTACTCACATGACAACACCCAAAGTATCTCTTCCATCCTCGAAGGTTTCAGATCAACTAAATCCCAATCTCACCCTGTTTTCCCTTCACGAAAAACCGAGCAGCCAGGAAAAATCAACAACCGTTTAGAGCAAACTACCCAAGCAAGAGAGCCTAGATTTTCAGGTTAGCATCGTACTTTGTTTCGTAGAAAAGGATTCTGTGGTTATTCTTCTCTCGGACGGCCTCAGCAATCCGACTCCCTGAGTTCATGATAATATGGATTTCTGTACGGATAATGAAAATGGCGGGCGCAGACGCCAGATCGGTTCAACGTGTTATAAGTTCTTTTTAGGTTCATTAATATTTTGGATTCTTGATACTCGGTTAGAACGATATGTGCCAGCTCAACATAATGACACGGTGCGGAAGCTCCCGATGGGAGTAAAAGAATTGTGTCCCTTTTTGGGGTAGGGTAATTAGGTAGCTCATTCCCTCCTGGAGACAGGACTCCGGACAAATTCCACTAGGGTTTCAGAATGTCGAGATGGTCCCAGTCCTTCTGTTACCACATGCCCACATGTTTAGTTTAAGGGGATAGGGAATACAATTGCGGTACATTTTCCTGGGACGCCCTATGTACCATCAAAGTTGAGAATGTTGACGTTGTAGCATCTATTATCTTGAAGGTCCCTTCTGAATCTAACTCTTTTTCTGCATATACTGTGAATTCCTCACCATATACCATGCCTGTTGATCGCCTATGCTTGTACTGGTTCTCCATTTATTATGCATTATTTTCGCATCCACCGTTTCAACCCTTCTATAGAGCATAACTGGAGTATTCATCTTTATTTGTGATATATTTTACCATTATTCCTATTCATTGTACGGAACGGGTTTTCTCGCAGGTCTTTCCCGATTCTTATTATTTGACCTGAAATTGGGAAACCGTCCCCAACGGAACCAATAAATTCTTATTATTTCGGTTCTCAACCATTTTGTTTAAATTCCTTACGACTTCCCCACGATTTTCATAAGTACGGCTGAGAGAATTCCGAGGTTTCTGCGAAACGTAGAGTTCTTCGTACTAGATCGATCATTGCGCTGGCCAAAAAAAGTAAGGATTAGTATGCGATCCCGCGTGTTCGTGAATTGTAAGTGTTCCGAGCTCTCGTTCGGATAACAGAATGGGTATTAAAAACTGCAAAACATTATAACATATCCATCAAACGTCGAAGACGAAACAGAATTTCGGGCTCTTAAATCCGTCACGAGAGGAGAAGAACAACACTCGGCTCGAATAATCTCGCCTTTAAATAACGCCCGCAATTTAAAGCCTACCGTTGCACGTGCACGTTCTGCAATTGAGCCATTTTTACGACGAGCTGCAGATGGCTCGCCGTTTCGAACACGTAGTTCGGGGCTGTAGCCTTCGGCAAATGCAGAATGTTATTACGTTTTCGGAGGAGCCGCCCCAATTGATTAGAACACCTGAAACCGCCGTGACCGGAATCCAATTGAGTGATTATGGCGAATAATGCTGGAATTAGTATTTAATAATACGACTTGTACCCTTAATAATGGCTAATATAATTCTATATTTCTACCCGCTGTCACCATTCATAATCTGTTGTCTGAAATCTGCAAACCAACTAATCCCATTTTGTACCTACTTGAAAACAAATTCACTCACTCCGAAAGTGACCTTTACCTTTTTGTTCGCACTCCCGTAACAAATACGACTTCTAACTTTACTCAGAATGCAACTTCTTTTACACTTACTTCCACGATCTATCACAGATTGTTTCCCTAGTCCGTATCATAAAAAATTCTAGACTGAAAATACTGGAGATATTTTCCTACAACGCACCACTACCTCAATTTTAGTCCCTACACCGGCCTCGAACCGAAACTTACAATTCTGTACCAATCTTGGTACCTTACCGACTTTCAACTACACCTTACAACTAACTCTCAGTGAGTTCTCTACCCGCAAGCAACTGCCTCAACTCTTCTAGAGTCCCCCAAAGGTAAACTATTCCTCTTTCAAAAACCTAATTCGTGAGTGGACATTTTTGGTAGTGCCTCACTCTCATTGCTTGGAGACACCCACGTTCTTGAATTCTTTCTCCAATATTTCCTCATAAATCAATCGTAGTTGCACATTCTCCCCTATTCTCGACCTCATCTCGCCCTGTAGTCACAACATCCATCGACTACAAGTCGAGTCGATGAATGACTTGCCTCTATTAAATTTTGAGTTGCAGGTGTCCCAAGTAACACAATGTATGAACGAATATACCGACTCTTCTCCGAGATGTGTAACCAAATTTGAGATTAATCATTCATATTCCCAAATATTACAAGTAGATGCACACTCGGATGTTGGCGTCAATTCGAAACGTAAACAAACGGGTCTCCCTTCGATGCGATCCGTTTTTTCGCGCGTGAAAACGATAGAGGTCGCATCCAGAACTGTGCCAATTCCAGCCCCCTTACCGAAAAAAAAATCCCATCCACATAAACCACCCAATCCGACACCAAACAGGCCGAATCTCCGATACCCATTGTCTGCGATATCTTTCGGTGATAAGGGTTTATATTTCTTCGATGGACTCTCCCTCGATTTCCTCGCTTTCGGGGTCCCGAAAATATACGGGGCCCCATTCGTTTCCGGGGTACTTAGCTGGACGATTAATTACGCGGCCTGACGGGTTCCGCTCCGCGCTAAAAGCCTGCCGAAGAAGAGGCTCTTTCGATATGTTAAAGTCGCGCGATTTGTCTTATTAGTTCAAATTATAATAAATGTCCGTTTCGTCCTCTCCACGCCCGTCTAGACTCGATTAGGGGACTTCGGGAGAGATGAGGACGTGAGATATTATTGCTGTAATGGGGTCTGAAGAGGTTGTTTCAACATCGGGAGGGGATGGATGGGGTCGTCGTGGAGTGCTTCGAGTCGGGGTTTTCTTTTCTTATTTCTGTTCGGGTGTAAGATTCGCTATCCGAGAACTATGGAGGGGTTTGTCGTCTTGGATACCCTTTTGTAGTCGCATGTGCCAGGCATGCAATGGAAACGTTCGAAACTAGTCGCAAATGAACCTATTCGAAATTGTGTGCGAGATCAATCAAGGAAAAATTTCAATTTTTAAATAAGTTACATTTGCATCACAGCCTCCTCCAATGAAAGCCAGAAACATGAAATGTCGCTCAAAGGCCGTGAAATCCATCGGACTCCACAATAACCTATGATAAATTAACGGGAGCTGCAGCCAAATAGAAAATAATCTACACTCATCAGGGTCGATTCATTTTCATATTAGAAAATCGCAAATTTTGGCAATTGAAAATTGAGATCTCTGAATGTTTCAAATTCAAGGTCGAGTAGCCAACACAATAATTTTTCCTCGTGAAAAACAACAATATATTCAGAATCTACAACCTCAAATTATATAGAGAACATGTATTTATCTCAAGTATTGAAAATTAATTTAACGCACTCGAAATCATCCATTGATGACCCCTATTAATGCATGATTCCTTATATTAATGCATGATTATCATGGCAACCGATTATAAAATATTCAGTCGGAGCACGATCGAGCTGTCAAATTTATTTATTTGCTTTCGATAAGAATCTGATTTTATCCGTTACGCTACTACATAATGAATAACGAAGAAAATATCCCTTTGACACCGCCAGATGTGACAAAAACTGCTGAAGCAGCAACTTTGAGTCTGCTTCCTGAAAAGAGCCGCCATTTATATGAGAAAACCTATGCTGAATTCAGAACTTGGTGCAAGGACAAGAAGTTTCGGAACTTTACGGAAACGGTTTTGTTGGCATACTTTACGGGTATTGCAGAAAAGGGGCATCTAGCAAGTTTATGGCCAAATTATTCGATGCTGAAATCAACACTAAATGTGAAAGACAAAACTAATATAAGCAGATACCACAAACTGGCGATATTTATTAAACGGAAAAGAGAGGGATGTATCCCAAAAAAATCAAAAGTTCTCGAAAAAGAACATGTGAGAGAGTTTATAGCGAATGCTCCTGATAGTGTTTTATTGATGTGGAAGGTAAAAAATAAACTCAATTGAATCGTTATTCCAACTTATTCTCATTATCTCGTTATAGTAAAATAACTATCATTAATTGATTTGTAGGTCGCTTTGGCTTTTGGTTTCGATCCAGAATTTATCTTCAATTCCTGATGAGGTCGACGGAAAAATCTTGTAATCAACTCGTTTATTAATTCAGCGATTATCATTATAGAGTCATTAATAAACTAGTTGATTAAATAACTATTTCGTCACATTTTCCTTGTATATGATCGGGAATTTTTTTTGTGAAATAATTTTTTTTTGCCAATCTTCATGAAATTTTTTTAATGAACTAATTCGATGACGTTGATTTCAAATATGCAGTTGCTATCTTTTTATATTTCGTGGTTCTGTTGTAGCAAACGTTGAAAAATTTGAAAAATGAGCTTTTTTAAAAAAAAAATTATGGAAGCTCTGAAATATTTTTTTTGGGTGTCCAAAAGTCGAATCCAAATAGGAAAAAAATCAACACTCATCAGGATTGATTCATTTTAATATAAGAAAATTTTGGCAACTGAAAATGGAGATTTCTAAATATTTCAGCTTCAAGGTCAAGTAGCGACCACAAAAATTTTTTCTCGTAACCTCCAGATATATAGAAAGCACGAATTTTTGTCCAGTAATAAAAATAAATTTTTTGTCAAATTTGAATGAAAAAATTATCAAATTATCTGTCGAACAAACCTCGTCGCCTATACGGTATAAACACAGCCGTGTCGTCCTAGTCTTTTGTGTTTCGATCAAACAATGTTACGTTGCACGATTGCTTGTACGACAATGACAAAATGGAATTCGGCCTTTTTGGTGTGGAAAACATCAGGAAATTGATGATAATACTATTGTAACGAATATATTGCTTGTTTATTGAGATCAAAGTATCGATAATTTAAAACAATTGTTATTCATAACGCAAACCCAACCGCGTAAATCTAAATACAATATTGAATTATATATTGAAAATTGGACATTAACAGCATCATTGTTCGATATTTTGCGTTTTCACGGATTATGAACCGTATTTTAATTAAACCTGATTGTAAAGCCCATGGAAAAGTTATTTTTCGAAATTCGTCACGTTGGTACTACTGGGCGTTATTTAGTTGCACGGTTCGGTACTTTTTCGAAGGGAATAAGGGGTCCCACGTGTGTCGCAGACATCAGGATGTTTATATTTTTTCAAATTTGTCTTGTAATAAGTTCTCTATCGGTGATGAAACAGAATGTTAAACTCTGAAAATAACTCCGTCCGTAGTTTACTGACCATTCCATCTATCCTGGGACGAAAGCTGAAAAGTACAAATCACATAACCCAACTTCTGCCAGTCACACGAGATATAAACTTCCTCCAAATAATTCTTGCCGAAACGCGATTACGTCGGAACTTCCCGAATCGAATTCAACCAGTTCTTGTTGGGGGTGGTAACGTTCATTGTTCGGGGCAGTTTCCGAACAGAGGTGTATTTATTCGGCAAAATACAATTTAACATTGTATAGAGAACTACATTTTCGGCTGAAAGCCCCATGTAATTCGATAAGTTGCAAGGACGAAACGGAACTGTTTACAGAAACACAAAATCTCAATATTTATGGCTCCGCGCAGGGGCGAATCCCGGAATGCCCACGGCATAAATTTGACGTGCTAACAACTTATTCTGTACTAGAACAGACCAAGTTTCTCGCAATCTTCGATAAAATCTGTCCAGCACGCCAATATCATGATCTCCCACGTTGCAAGGAGACGGGAATGCGACAGTGTCCTTGTTATATATATTTCCAAACATTGGGCGAAGCCTTAGTTAATATTTTAGGTTGCGTCGTCCGATAGTTGTCTCCCTAGTCAATAATCCCATCAAGTATTAGATAAACCATATAAACAGTTAACGATATAACCAGTAAGTGTTATAGACAGTAAACGAAATGAACAATAAATGGTATAAGCAATGGATGATATAGATAGTAAACGATATAAGCAGTCAATCATATAAACAATAAACGAGAAGTCATAACGGATAATAATGCATGAAGAGTAGCTTTTTAAAATGCTCAATCAATATAAGATGATGAAACATAATGCCGGCAATGGTGCTTATGAATATCCTTGCTATTTGCTGCAAACTACAACGATTACATATAGTATCATTCGAAGAATATTGCAAAACCTTATAATTAAGGTGATTATTGAGCATTAGTTTATACAAGACAGATTCTTGTGTTAAGCACTCTCATGAATTCAATACATATGGTCAGTTAGAATCATTAAATAATATGGAATAGACTTGATAATGAAGTATGAAAAATGGATACAAAACAATACACAAGGAGGAAACCAACATGGTAAAAATATGTTGAGTAGGAGCAATTTGCCTCTTGTGAATTGAGGATAAATGATATGAGATAAACACATGGGGTTAATAATGGTCCCTGTTGAAGACAAGTGTAGCAAATTAGGAGAATATCTGAATGATAAAGTTGTAATTATAAAATATTGTTACTCACATGACAAAACCAAAGTATCTCCTCCACCCTCGAAGGTTTCAGATCAACTAACTCCCAATCCTACCCTGTTTTACCTTCACGAAAAACGAGCAGCCAGGAAAAATCAACCACCGTCTAGAGCAAAACTCCCCCAAGCAAGAGACCTAGAATTTTCAGGTTAACATCGTACATCGATTTGTATAAAAAGATTCTGTGGTTATTCTTCTCTTGGACGGACTCAGCAAACCCACCTCCCAAGTTTTTGATAATATGGATTTCTATACGGATAATGAAAATGGCGGGCGCAGACGCCAGATCGGTTCAACGTAAATAAAACAAAGGAAAACAGAGAGATATTTCAATAATTCATGTTCGACATTGCCGCCGCTACTATCTTAACTAACATTTGGTCAATGTTTTGCCTATTGAATAGCAAGTGTTATACCTTTTTGAAAAGCTGAAGAGACGTAGAAGTTTTCAAACTTTTCTGCAGAATAAGTTCCATGAAATTTTTTCGAATAAAAGCGCTTCAAATTCAGAAACATCTAGTGAAAATTCTTTCTTCTAACCGTTGTCGAGCAGTCTTATTAAGCTGTTAGTAAAAGGTTTTGTTCCTATTGATCATTCCTATTAATTGACACGCCCTCTAACTAGATACATCAATAAAACGGCCCCTAGGAGCTCTGATCCGAAAAAAATCGATGAAAAAGCCTAAAAATAGAGGATTTTCCAAAAAATCTTCAAAACTCAATATCTCCATAACGGTTGAGTTTCGAACACCATATAATAGAACCAAATCCTTCAGAAACGACCTGAATAATAACGTTCTTCAATATTCAGTACGACTTTCCCTGTAACCCAGTATAAACGACTCGGCACTGGTTTCCCCTACAGGAAAAATTATGTGCTATACATAATCGTGTGTGCTAAACACACACACAATAATCTATAGCCGCACGCCCGGTTACCTAAGAAAATAAATTTCGACCGTTATAATCCCGTACATAGCGCATTTATCCGGGGGCGCAAAATGATATAGAGATCCGAAATTCCGTGCACACAGATGTTCATTATTCCGATGCTGCCCGGATTACTCATAATTGAAGCAGTTACTCATCTGGTTCCTCTTAACAATTCCTGCTAACAACCGGCGTGTATGATGGCGGAGAATATCTGGGATCAACGGAATGAATTCGCCTCTTATTCGGGCTGATTTAGACCAAACGCTCCAGAAGGGGTGGAACGCTCCGTGGGGAGAATGCGGTCTTAGGCGATGTTTAGAAGGTGAATTATGCCTTAAAGTTCCCACCTTTTGAAAATCCGAAGGAGGTTCATTTCGTCATTATCCACCAATTTCGTCCATTAAATTCACCTGTACAATGTTTCCCTAGGAATCGTCATAAATCGGACCGTTAGCTTCATTCAACTAAAATGTGTTATTGAGTATTTTCCTTTTTTAATTTCAAGACTTTTCAAAAGATTGAGTTTTTTTCCTTTCTTTTCTACATGCAAAAGATGCATGTAGGAAAAAGAGGATAAAACTCAATCTATCAAAATTCTGGAAATCAATAAACTATTCGAAACTGTGTTATATATGATTATTGCTCGTAGTGCAAATGGATGTAAGCAGAAATCTAGAGTTATTCATTCTTCAATTAATTCGAAAACTCGAATACAGTTTTCCCGAAGTATGTCGCGGCCGAAGGCCGCGATCGAGTTCCGAAGAACCACAGAACTCAAACATCTATATGTTCGCGGAAATGCGATCGAAAATCGTACAAAATGAAGCAATCGGAGTAAGAAATACAGGAACCTGTACAATGTTTTTCCAGAAATCGTCATAAAACAGACCATCTCATTGAAATGTCGTTACACTGAAGATGGACTGAATTCAATTTACACGTACACAATTGCCTATGTCGTTACATGTTCCTATTGTAATCAGTGTAATGATGATCAACAATCACATGCTTTGAAATCACTATTTTCCACCTCGTTCAAACGATCCTGTTTAGAAAATTTGCATACAAACAAGTTTTTCATCATGAAAAACTATCAAGAAACATTTAAGAATTTCAATGAAAAATATTCTAGAATTGAAATTAAGATATATTAGTTGAATCAAACTGCACACTAATAACAGTAATGACACAACGTAGAGGATCTTTCTTTACTGAGCAACAAACAACGACGCATTTAATTTCCAGATGTCTCGAATCTGTGTTATCACCGCGCATAACGTTGCCACGTTGTTTACTTTCATCGAAAATGAGAACTTCTGCGAATAGGCTTAATCGAAAGGAACTATAGATGTCTCAAAAACACGTGTGCCTTCTGAAAGCATAAAATATTAATTCATTTCAAGAATTGTTCCAACACTGTCCTAACTTAACCTAACCTAAATATTGATTCACTTTAAGAATTGTTCCAACACTGATGTTATTCATTCTTTAATTAATTCAAAAGTTCGAATTTCGAAGAACCACAGATCTCAAACATCTATTTGTACGCGGGAATGCGATCGTAAATCGTATAGGATGAAGCCATTGGAGTAAGAAATACGGGTGCCTGTACAATGTCTTTCCAGGATTCGTCATAAACCAGACCGTAAGCTTCTCATTGAAATGTCGTTGCGCTTATATAAATTCAATGATGGGATATTATTTCCTTCATCACTTGATCATCGTGTGAGTACAGTAATTTTCTTCATTCATTAGTTCCGAGACTTCCAGAAAGATTGAGTTTTTTTCTGGAGGTAAATTTTATAATCATTCGTGAAGCGATGATTTTCTGTTAATAACTAATCTTTGGAAGTTGAATTCCTTCACTAAGCATACCGAAAGATATCGAAAAGATGTTAATTTTAATTACACACAATTAGGCAAAATGATTATGCTCTTTTGACACACGCACCCTGCAAGAAGTAGAGACATCGCCCATTCCCCAAATTTCAAATTTTTTTCAGTACGTACATTCCTATACAGAAACCATTCTTCAAATAATTTTCCGCAATCAATGTTGGCGAGATTTATAACCTTATATTTTCGATAAGTCGTAGTTTCTTCAATTCAAACAAGATATCACCGGGATTTTGACAAAGAAATTTCTATCGGCGAATCAAACCTGAGCTTTTGAGACAGTTCCCTGCTCAAAATTGAAAAATTTCACAAAATTGGGACTAATGATGACGCTCTTTCTGTCGAAACAAGTTTCGTTTGAAGTAAAGAATATCTGATTCCTCAATAATTCAGTGAAAACAATCCATTTTTCCACGATGGGGTAGAGCCAATGAGAACTGTCCCCTTCGAAGAGTTATTTTCAACGGTGGGCGATAACTTAAAAATAAATTAGCTTTATAGAGTTCAGAGAGACGGAGTGCTTCCAACATAAGTAAATATTTTCCAACCGTCAGAGATTTCCAGTTCCCTGGAATTTTCCTATCCAGATTTATGCGAGATTCCTCTTCGGAAATTCAGTAAAGCTCTTTTTGGTGATTCAATCCCGCAAGAGTAGAGACAAATTTCGCAATTAAAGTTGGCGAGATTTATAACCTTATATTCTCGATAAGTCGTAGTTTATTTGATTCATACAATCTATCACCGGGAATTTGACCGAGAATATTTCATCGGCGAGTCCAACCTTATCGTTTCAGACAGCTTCCTATTCAAAATTGAAAACAATCACACACAATTGGGTAAAATGATAACGTTCTTTTTGGTGACACAACCCCGCAAAAAGTAGAGGCATCGCCCATTCCCCAAATTTCAAAATTTTTTCAGTGAATACATTCCCATACAGAAACCAGTCTTCAAAAAATTTTCCGCAATCAAAGTTGGCGAGGTTTATAACCTTATTTTCTCGGTAAGTCGTAGTTCCATTAGTTCAAACAATATCTCACCGGAAAAGAATTAATTGGGTTGTTTTCTCTTATCATTTCTTCATTTTGATTCAATACTTTTGATTTAATACTTTTTTTTATCCCAGAACAAGTTCATTATTAATTTCAAAATTGTTTCAATCCTATGAAACGAGTCTTCGTTTGTGATGCACGGATTGAAAATTGATTTTTGCAATTGAGGAAGAAATAAATGTAGAAAGAAGAAGGAAAGATGTTATAATTGCTAGGAATACAAAAAGATATCGAATAGATGTCATTCATACTATGATTATTAGAAAAAACACAGTTATTTCAAAGTTTAAAATTTTCAATTCCTTCTGTTTCTCCATATCTTATATTCTCTTATAAATTTTGCTTGAGGCCAGGATTATGTGTATGACAGTTCCTTTTCGGAATAAATTCAGTTGTAAATCGAAAAGAAAATTCCTACTACTTTGAATCGACAAAATCCCTCCAGTTTATCGACGGTGTTTTTCGAGGAACTCGATCCGAAGAAGAACATAAAATGTTTCGGAAGTGATCGACCGTTCTTCTTTGTTTTCCTCGGAGGAAATGTCTTTGTAATCCGGGGAGATCAATCATGTTGGCCGAAAGTGATGCGCGGCAGATTTCCTCTCTGAACATTATATATTTTTCGTTCTTCCCCGGATTAATTTTCTCCCCGTAGGGCCATTAACAGTGCGATAAACGACTGCGAATTCCTCCTGGACTCTTTCCTCCCAGTCAGCGCGGAACGGCTATCCGATCTCGTTCAAGATGAACGACCATAACTTCGTTTGATAACGGGGAATTCTTCATTGTTCACTATTTCAATTCACCTAATCGAATAAAAATATGAAATTATTAAAATAATACTTCCTTAGTGCACATTTAGAAAATGGGCTTGTCACGCCCCAACGTAATTATTCGAAAACGACCATTTCATTAGAGGGAATTCGGAAGGGATAATAAAAGAGTGAGCCGACGTATTTACACAGGATCCACCACTTTTATACCCCTCCATTCCGACGGAAACACCACAAAACACTCCGCAGCGGAAACGTAGAGTATCATAAAACTCCCCTGGAAATTGAATTGTTTGTAATTGTAATGTTTCGCGACGCATTATATTTCCCAGGGGAAAATGTATAATCTTCCGGCCCTTTTCGCGAATAATTCGATTCCACAAACCGCAGAAAGTCGCGGAAGCGAATACGAAATTAATTCAGGACGACACACTATGATTATGCCACAAAAACTTATCGTATATGTTTCTACGAATCGAAGATAAAATTTATTCATGAGATAAACGTGGGGAATCTAAGGATTCATGAGCTCAACCCAGTCACCGAAAAATATCATCCCCCCGAATCCGGCATCGCCCTTTGATTCCGATTCCGTATATTCGAAATTTCAAGAGGGAACGCTCCCCTAAATTGAATAAAAACATATAAGTGTCAACTCCAGACACACCCAAGGAGTGCGTGCACCTCTTTACACCGGTCGAAATGGAATTTAGAACGAAGAAAAAATACCTATACGAACATAACTTCCTTTCTGGATTGGAATTCGTGCAAAAGGCCCTTCCCCTTTTTTCCCTCCTTCCTGGCTCTTTTGGAATGCCTCATGTCAAGAATGGAAATTCGAGGCAACTAACCTAATTCCAGGACCTTCTTTAGGGTCTACTCTAATGGAATACTGAAATATGTATATATGAGAGAGTTTTCAAATTGATAAATTCCATTTAGGTTTGGTCAAAAATCGAGTTACACGAAATTCGATATGATATCAATATACTCGATTACATCAATTCGAATTCCGGTAGTCAATGTCAAAATACTTACATTCAAATTTACTACAAACGGCTCACTGATAACAGTAATAACACAACGTAGAGGATCTTTCTATACTGAGCAATAAACAACGACGTATTGAATTTCCAGATGTTAATCTCGAATATGTGTTATCGCCGCGCATAACGTTGCCACGTTGTTTGCCTTCATTGAAAATGATAAGTGTAATATACGATATAACCGATATTATAAAATTCTTTTTGAACAATTCCAAGACATACGTTATTATTGAACTTCTGCGGATAGGTTTGATCGAAAGGAACTATAGATTTCCTAGAAACACGTGTCGCATATTTTATGTCCTTTGAAAGCATGAAATATTAATTAATTTTAAGAATTGTTCCAACACTAACTCAACCTCGCCTAACCTAAATATTGATTCATTTCAAGAATTGTCCTAACCTAACCTAACCTAAATACCTATACGAACATAACTTCCTTTCTGGATTGGAATTCGTGCAAAAGGCCCTTCCCCTTTTCTTCCCTCCTTCCTGGCTCTTTTGGAATGCCTCATGTTAAGAATGGATATTCGAGGCAACTAACCTAATTCCAGGACCTTCTTTAGGGTCTACTTTAATGGAATACTGAGAAATGTATATATGAGAGATGGGGAATTAATAAATTCCATTCAGTGCTGGTCAAACATCGAGTTACGTGGAATTCGATACGGTACCAATATTAAATATTCGATAACATTAATTCGAACTCCGATAATCAAACGGATATGGCAAATCCGGTTGGAATTCATTACAAGCTATTCGAATCCATCAACTTCAGTCCATCAATTATATCTCCCTAATTAATTTCGAAAATAAAATACAGCACTTTCATAGGAATCACTCCGATATTGATTGTTCGGCATAATTGGTTTCAGCGATATATAAATGTTCCCGGAGTAAATTGAATTGCACCCTTTTATGAATATGCGAAGAGGAAGAGATAAACAAAAAAAATGACGAAATCACAAAAACGAAAAATTTGCTGCAGACTTTGTAGTTCTTCATCATGGAACAATCAAAACTACACCAAAAACCCTCGCATATTTACCAATAAATCCCGGATCGGACGTAAAACCCCTTCCGGACCGTCAGAATGGTCACAAAACTTTTCACTTTGGAGAGAAGCGATCAGCACTCGAAACTTCGATATCGGCGCTGAAAACACGGCCTGCTGACACAGTTTCCCACGGAAAAGCGTTCGTCGCGGTTGCCGCACCACTGACGCTGAAAATCCGGAGGAAGACGGGGGACGCGAGTGCGCCGGTCCCGTGGATGCAGCCCGTTTAAGCGGTGCCAAACCAGGCGAGGGCGGCTGGAAGAAGACACCCGTCGGTCGGCGAAATTGCTGCGGATCCGCGAAGATGTGGAGGAAAATCGCTCGGATGCAAGCGATTATTTTCTTCGGGAAAACATCGAAACGAACAATACGTTTATCCGCCGCCACTGTGCCTCAGTTCTAAAAGAGAGTTCATATTATTTATATTTGGCGAGATTTATAACTTTATATTCTCCAAGAGTCATAATTTCTTCAATTCAAACAAGATGGGAAAGAATTAATAAATTCAAGATGAATTGTAACGTTGCAAACGGTCAGAATTTTTTCATCGGCGAGTCCAACTTCGTTTGAGGCAGTTCTTGGCTCAAAATTAAAATATTACACAAAATTGGGAAAAATGATAATCTCTTTTTGGTGACACAAGTTTCGTTTGAAGTGAAGAATATCAGATTCTTCAAGAATCCAGTGAAAACAATTCATTTTTCCAGGATGGGGGAGAGCCAATGAGAACTGTCCCCTTCGAAGAGTTATTTTCAACGATAACTGAAAAATAAATTAGCTTCATAGAGTTCAGAGAGATGAAGTGCTCCCAAAATAAGTGAATATTTTCCAACTGTCAGAGATTTCTAATTTCCTGGAATTTTCCTATTCAGACGTATGCGCGATTTCGCTTCGGAAATTCAATAACACTCTTTTTGGTGGCACAACCCTGCAAAAGTAGAGACAAATTTTCCAGGAAATCTGATCCTCTACATAAACTAGTCTTCGAAGAATTTTTCGCACTTAAAGTTGGCGAGATTTATAACCTTATACTCTCGGTAAGTCGTACTTCCTTCAATTCAAACAAGATCACACTGGGAAAGTATTAATAAATATAGTATGAATTGTAACGTTACAAACGGTCAGAATTGAATTTGAGCAAGATTATTTCATCGGATAGTCCAACCTGATCGTTGGAGACAGTTCCCTGATCAAAATTAAGAAACCACACACAATTGGGAAACATAATAACTTTCTTTTTGATTACACAAGTTTCGTTTGAAGTAGAGAATATCTGATTCCTCAATAATCTAGTGAAAACAATCCATTTTTCCACGATGGGGTAGAGCCAATGAGAACTGTCCCCTTCGAAGAGTTATTTTCAACGGTGGGCGATAACTGAAAAATAAATTAGCTTTAAAGAGTTCAGAGAGATGGAGTGCTTCCAACATAAGTGAATATTTTCCAACTGTCAGAGATTTCTAATTTCCTGGAATTTTCCAATTCAGACGTATGCGAGATTCCGCTTCGGAAATTAAATAACACTCTTTTTGGTGGCACAACCCTGCAAAAGTAGAGACAATATTTCCAGGAAATCTGATCCTTCACATAAACTAGTCTTCGAAGAATTTTTCGCACTTGAAGTTGGCGAGATTTATAACCTTATACTCTCGGTAAGTCGTACTTCCTTCAATTCGAACAAGATCACACTGGGAAAGTATTAATAAATATACGGTGAATTGTAACGTTACAAACGGTCAGAATTGAATTTGAGCAAGATTATTTCATCGGATAGTCCAACCTGATCGTTGGAGACAGTTCCCTGATCAAAATTAAGAAACCACACACAATTGGGAAACATAATAACTTTCTTTTTGATTACACAAGTTTCGTTTGAAGTAGAGAATATCTGATTCCTCAATAATCTAGTGAAAACAATCCATTTTTCCACGATGGGGTAGAGCCAATGAGAACTGTCCCCTTCGAAGAGTTATTTTCAACGGTGGGCGATAACTGAAAAATAAATTAGCTTTAAAGAGTTCAGAGAGATGGAGTGCTTCCAACATAAGTGAATATTTTCCAACTGTCAGAGATTTCTAATTTCCTGGAATTTTCCAATTCAGACGTATGCGAGATTCCGCTTCGGAAATTAAATAACACTCTTTTTGGTGGCACAACCCTGCAAAAGTAGAGACAATATTTCCAGGAAATCTGATCCTTCACATAAACTAGTCTTCGAAGAATTTTTCGCACTTGAAGTTGGCGAGATTTATAACCTTATACTCTCGGTAAGTCGTACTTCCTTCAATTCGAACAAGATCACACTGGGAAAGTATTAATAAATATACGGTGAATTGTAACGTTACAAACGGTCAGAATTGAATTTGAGCAAGATTATTTCATCGGATAGTCCAACCTGATCGTTGGAGACAGTTCCCTGATCAAAATTAAGAAACCACACACAATTGGGAAACATAATAACTTTCTTTTTGATTACACAAGTTTCGTTTGAAGTAGAGAATATCTGATTCCTCAATAATCTAGTGAAAACAATCCATTTTTCCACGATGGGGTAGAGCCGATGAGAACTGTCCCCTTCGAAGAGTTATTTTCAACGGTGGGCGATAACTGAAAAATAAATTAGCTTTATAGAGTTCAGAGAAATGGAGTGCTTCCAACATAAGTGAATATTTTCCAACCCTCAGAAATTTCCAGTTCCTTGGAATTTTCCTATCCAGATTTATACGAGATTCCTCTTCAGAAATTCAAAAATGCTCTTTATGGTTAAATAAGCCCGCAAATTTGAAAACAAATTTTCCAGGAAATCCAATCCCAATACAGAAAACAGTCTTCGAAGAATTTTTCGCTTTTGAAGTTGGCGAGATTTATGACCTTATATTCTCGGTGAGTCGTAGTACGTTTAACTCCAACAAGATCTCACTGGGTAAGAATTAATTCATATACAGTGAATTGTAACATTGCAAACAGTCAAAATTGAATTTGAGCAAGAATAATTCATCGGCGAGTCCAACCTGATCGTTCGAGACAGTTCTCGGCACAAAATTAAAAAATTACACACAATTGGGCAAAATGATAACGCTCTTTTCGGTGACACAAGTTTCGTTCGAAGTGAAGAATATCTGATTCTTCGAGAATCCGGAGAGAACAACCCATTTTTCCACGATGGGGGAGGGCCAATGAGAACTGTCCCCGTCGAAGAGTTTTTTTTCAACGGTGGACGACAACTGAAGAAGAAATGAACTTCGTAGAGTTCAAAGAGATGAAGTTCTTTCAACATAAGTGAATATTTTCCAACTGTCAGAGATTTCTAGTTCCTGGAATATTTCTTCCCAGATTTATGCGATATTCCGCTTCGGAAATTCAATAACGCCGTTTGTGGTGAAATAAGCACGCAAATTAAGAAACAAATTTTCCAGGGAATCCAATCTCAATACAGAAACCAGTCTTCGAAGAATTTTTCGCTTTTGAAGTTGGCGAGATTTATGACCTTATATTCTCGGTGACTCGTAGTTCCTTCAACTCCAACAAGATCTCACTGGGTAAGAATTAATTCATATACAGTGAATTGTAACATTGCAAACAGTCAGAATTGAATTTGAGCAAGAATATTTCATCGGCGAGTCCAACCTGATCGTTCGAGACAGTTCTCGGCACAAAAATAAAAATTACACACAATTGGGCAAAATGATAACGCTCTTCACGGTGACACAAGTTTCGTTCGAAGTGGAGAATATCTGATTATCCGAGAATCCGGAGACAACAATCCATTTTTCCTCGATGGGGAAGAGCCAATGAGAATTGTTCCCTCGAAGAGTTATTTTTAACGGTGGGCGATAACTGAAAAATAAATTAGCTTTATAGAGTTCAGAGAGATGAAGTGCTTCCAAAATAAGTGAATATTTTCCAACTGTCAGAGATATCTAGTTTCCTGGAATTTTCCTATTCAGATTTATGCAAGATTCCGCTTCAGAAATACAAAAACGCTCTTTTTGGTTGAATAAGCCCGCAAATTTCGAAGCAAATTCTCCAGGAAATCCAATCCCAATACACAAAACAGTATTCGAAGAATTTTCTTATATTCCTTACCTTATATTCTCGGTGAGTCGTAGTTCCTTCAACTCCAACAAGATCTCACTGGGTAAGAATTAATTCATATACGGTGAATTGTAACATTGCAAACAGTCAGAATTGAATTTGAGCAAGAATATTTCATCGGCGAGTCCAACCTGATCGTTCGAGACAGTTCTCGGCACAAAATTGAAAAATTACACACAATTGGGCAAAATGATAACGCTCTTTTCAGTGACACTAGTTTCGTTCGAAGTAAAAAATATCTGATTCTTCGAGAATCCGGTGAGAACAATCCATTTTTCCACGATGGGGGAGAGCCAATGAGAACTGTCCCCTTCGAAGAGTTATTTTCAACGGTGGGCGATAACTGAAAAATAAATCAGCTTTATATAGTTCAGAGAGATGAAGTTCTTTCAACATAAGTGAATATTTTCCAACCGTCAGAGATTTCCAGTTCCCTGGAATTTTCCTATCCAGATTTATGCGAGATTCCACTTCGGAAATTCAATAACGCCGTTTGTGGTGAAATAAGCCCGCAAATTTCGAGACAAATTTTCCAGGAAATCCAATCCTATACAGACACCAGTCTTCGAAGAATTTTTCGCAATAAAAGTTGGCGAGATTTATAACCTTATAGGTATAGGTCAGGTCAATAAATTTTTTTCAGTAAAAATTTTTTTTTATTATGTTCTGGAAATTTTTCGTATGAGTCAATTCGACTACGCTGATTTCAAAAAATAATCTGATTATGTAGTAAACGTAACCATGATAAAAAAATTACACGTGCAAACAAAATATCAGCAAAATACAGTGTGCAAATGCATGAAACGTCACCGTGAAACGAGCCAAAAGACAAATTCATGAATTAATTGAGGAAAGGTAATGCATGAAAAGAACGATACTATATCGTGACCGATATGAAAAAAAGCAAACATCGCGCAAAAAAACTCCGCGTCAATCATCAGAGCCAACTAACTACAAACACAGAGACGGAGCTCTATTAAGAGTTTCGAAATGCGGTTTTTGACGAATCCTTTGATCTCGATTCCTCGGGAATCGCCCCCAAGTTAACGAACCACTTTCCCACCCCCTTATGTAACTCCGAATCGTCAGTGTGACTGCTGCCCAATTTTCGACCCGGGCGGCGAGTTCACGCCCATTCACACACATATACAAGCTCATCACCATTCGGATCTGGGTTGAACCGCAGCATTTCCTCCACCGCAGGAAAGCTGTTATCCGAGGTATTATGCAAATACACCATGTCAGCTGGACAAGAACAATGTTGACGCAAGGAAACTCATCTCGTTGATCTCAGATGTTTCAATGGGGGAGGATATTAATGCGAGAGGGTTGGAAGATACACGTTGAATCTTCGAGAACAACCATGTGGGACTAGAATAAAACTGACGATATGGAAGTATTGTGCAGATGTGCATCGAGAACAGGGGGTGGTAGCTCATTATTATATGCATTAGGGAAATTAGAACAGGGCGAAGAGAACTAGGTGGACACGTTCGCAGTCTTCCCGTTCCTCGACGAGTTGCGGTTTCGACAGTTGCGAACTCCGAAAGTCAAACAGTCGCCTCCCTCAAAACTTGCACCCACAAGCACATGGGAGTGTGCTAATATAATTTATCGCGTCACTTCCAATAATCACGAGGGGCCAACCCCGTCGACCCGGATAAATCACGGCCCCGAAAACTGAAACTAGACACATCCAGTAATAAACCATCTTGATTACGCGGGCATAATGGCGATAAATCTTATGCTAATTTTTGCGTTTCGTCGTGATTCTGCCCGCTGTTCATTTTTGTTTACGCCGGGCGTTAACTTTCGGTGAGATATTCGGCGGATGATAAAACGCCGGATTGTGTAATTTATGCTGCAGTCCTGAAAAATTTATTCTTGAAATTTCAGCCGGGCGTCCCGTCCCCCTTTTTACATTTTTCAGGAGGACGCATTAGCGGCTCCGACGCGCTTTTTTGCGCCGTCGGATGTGGTATCGTTTAGACTTGACGCGGTATTGAATTTCCGAAGCGAAATCTGGATAGGAGAATTCCAAGAAGAACTAGAAATATCTCACAGTTAGAAAATATTCACTCATTTTAGAAGCACTCCATCGTCGTGAACTCAGTTATCGCCCACCGTTGAAAAAATCCCTTCGATGATGGGGACAGTTCTCATTGGCTCTCCCCCATCGTGGAAAAGTGGATTATTCTCACTGGATTCTTGAAGGATCAGATATTCTTTACTTCAAACGAAACTGCACGATGTTGAGAATTATGGGAGGAATTGAAAAATGTTTAGGAGAAAAAACGAGTTCACTTCGTGAATCGTGAAATAAAAACAAATAGGTTCAATTATTTTAGAAGCACTCCATCTCTCTGAACTCTACGAAGTTCATTTCTTTTTCAGTTGTCGCCCACCGTTGAAAAAAAACTCTTCGGCGGGGACAGTTCTCATTGGCTCTCCCCCATCGTGGGCAAATAGGTTGTTCCCACTGGATTCTTGAAGAATCAGATATTCTTCACTTCAAACGAAACTGCATGATGTTGAGAATTATGAGAGGAATTGAAGAATGTTTAGGCAAAAAAACGGATTTACTCCATCAATCGGAAAACAAAAATGAATAGGTTCAATTATTTCAGAAGCACTTCATCTCCTTGAACTCATTAGAGCTAATTTCTTTTTCAGTTATCGCCTACCTTCGAAAAAACCTATTCGACGGGGACAGTTCTCATTGGCTCTCCCCCATCGTGGAAAAGTAGATTGTTCTCACTGGATTCTTGAAGGATCAGATATTCTTAACTTCAAACGAAACTGCACGATGTTGAGAATTATGGGAGGAATTGAAAAATGCTTGGCGGTAAAAACGGGTTCACTTCATAAATCGGAAAATAAAAACAAATAGGTTCTATTATTTTAGAAGCACTCCATCTTCTTGAACCCAATAGAGGTGATTTCTTTTTCAGTTATCACTCACCGTTGAAAAAAACTCTTCGACGGGGACAGTTCTCATTGGTTCTCCCCCATCGTGGGCAAATTGATTGTTCCCACTGGATTCTTGAAGAATCATATATTCTTTACTTCAAACGAAACTGCACGATGTTGATAAATATGGGAGGAATTGAAAAATGTTTAGGCGAAAAAACGAGTTCACTTCATAAATCGTGAAATAAAAACAAATAGGTCCAATTATTTTAGTAGCACTCCATCTCTCTGAACTCTACAAAGTTCATTTCTTCTTCAGTTGTCGCCCACTGTTGAAAAAAAACTGTTCGGCGGGGACAGTTCCCATTGGCTCATCATCGTGGGCAAATTGATTAGTCCCACTGGATTCTTGAAGAATCAGATATTGTTTACTTCAAACGAAACTGCATGATGTTGAGAGTTATGAGAGGAACTGAAGGAGCAAAATTGAGGAAGCAAAAAAACGGGTTTACTCCATCGATCGAAAAACAAAAACAAATAGGTTCAATTATTTTAGAAGCACTTCATCTCCTTGAACTCAATAGAGCTGATGTCTTTTTCAGTTATCGCCCACCTTTGAAAAAAAACTCTTCGACGGGAACAGTTCTCATTGGCTCTCCCCCATCGTGGAAAAGTAGATTGTTCTCACTGGATTCTTGAAGGATCAGATATTCTTAACTTCAAACGAAACTGCACGATGTTGAGAATTATGGGAGGAATTGAAAAATGTTTAGGCGAAAAAACGTGTTCACTTCATAAATCGGAAAATAAAAACAAATAGGTTCTATTATTTTAGGAGCACTCCATCTTCTTGAACTCAATAGAGGTGATTTCTTTTTCAGTTATCACTCACCGTTGAAGAAACTCTTCGACGGGGACAGTTCTCATTGGCTGTCCCCCATCGTGGAAAAGTAGATTGTTTTCACTGGATTCTCGAAGGATCAGATATTCTTAACTTCAAACGAAACTGCACGATGTTGAGAATTATGGGAGGAATTGAAAAATGTTTGGGCGAAAAAACGGGTGTACTCCATAAATCGTAGAATAAAAACAAATGAGTTCAATTATTTTAGAAGCTGTGAAGGTAATTTCATTCTCATTTATCGCCAACCGTTGAAAAAACTCTTCGACAGGGACAGACCTCATTGGCTCTCCCCCATCGTGGAAAAATGGACTGTTCTCATTGGATTCTGGAAGAATCAGATATTCCTTACTTCGAACGAAACTGCACTATGTTGAGAATTATGGGAGGAATTGAAAAATGTTGGGGCGAAAAAACGGGTTTACTCCATGAATTCGCAAAATAAAAACGAATAGGTTCAATTATTTTAGAAGCACTTCATCCCACTGAACTCTACATGAAGCTGAATTATTTTTCAGTTATCGCCCACTGTTGAAAATAACTCTTCGAAGGGGATAGTTCTCATTGGCTCTCCCCCATCGTGGAAAAATGGATTCTGGAAGAATTAGATATTCCTTACTTCAAACGAAACTGCACGATGTAGAGAATTATGAGAGGAATTGAAAAATGTTTAGGCGAAAAAGTTCATAAATCCCATTTAGCCGCATTTAGCGCTTCAGACCTGCAGCATTAAACAACTGGGAACGAGTGCACTCCAAACTTCTCACAGTTTTAAATTTGGAATTTCCCAGATACTCCTTCAACTCAATGCCAGTTCATTATGGATCTCGGGGTCCAATTTATGCGCCCCGTTTGTAGAGTTCAGTGGTATATTGTTCTGGCTCTCCCTAAATTATACAATTATACGCTAAAAAGGAACGAGTCTAACCATTTGTCGGCCCGAATGTGGGTAAATTAAAGAGGGATGAAGTACAAACACACTGAGAGCGAAAATACCCCGGAATGGAAATGAGCCGGGAGGGGGCGAATTCGTTAAACTGAGACATGGCGACACGCCGAATTCCGAACCCGGAGTTCCTTAAGTCGAGGAAGAGTATTGAATAAATTCGGTAACTTTCAGCTTACTTTCCGGGGCCGAGTTCTACGAGAAACGAATTAATATTCATGGGGAATCCGGAGTAACACCCGAGGCAATGAATTGAGTCGATGTTTGTAATGTGCGTCCTTAGATGGTACAGGGTGAACCGCCCTTATTTGAAGAGTATTTTAGGTTTCATCGAGTTCGAAGCTCCAACTCTGACCTCCAGATGGAAGAGGAAACCTTGCTGAAAGTGAGATTTTCACTGAAACCCCAACGACATCTTATCTGAAGAAAGGAGTGCCCCAGGGATATGTACTGGGACCGAACTATCCGAAATCCAACCCTATAAGGCCCAAATTACCTCCAGTCGTACCTAACATTTTATTCTTCGTGTTCCATCTGTCGACGCCAGAGACACGGAGTCTGTTCAACACCTTCACCCATTCGAATAAAAGTCCGTATTTCTCACGGTTCGTTCCGATTTGGGGTAGAACAACATACGTTTCCCCCAGGTAATTAGGGTTCTGTAACTCCTGTGATATGCAAAGGAGGGTGGGCGTTTTTTTCGCGCTTTTTTCTTTCACCCTCCGACGCTCGAGGGTTCGGGAGTGTTTGAATCGGAACTCGATCAATTCGGATTCCTGGTTTATTTTTCCAATCCGTGCATCACTTTGAAGGCTGGTTTCTGCATAGGATTGGAAAATTTTTGAAATTATTAATAAACTTGTTATGGGATAAAAATGTATTGAATCAAAAGTAAGGAAAACAAAATGGGTAAATGGTAAGAGAAAACAATCCAATTAATTATTTTCCAATGAGATCTTGTTCAAACTAATGGAACTACGACTCACCAAGAGTATAAGGTTATAAATCTCGCCAACTTTAATTGCGGTAAATTCTTTGAAGACTGGTTTCTGTATAGGAATGTATTTACTGAAAAAAATTCTAAATTTGGGGAATAAGCGACATCTCTAATTTTTACGGGGTTGTGTCACCAAAAAGAGCGTTATTATTTTGCTCAATTGAGCAGGAAACTATCTCAAACGATCGGGTTTGACTCGCCGATGAATTATTCTTGGTCAAATTCCCGGTGATATCTTGTTTGAATCAAAGAAACTACGACTTATCGAGAATATAAGGTTATAAATCTCGCCAACTTTAATTGCGGAAAATTCTTTGAAGACTGGTTTCTGTATAATAATGTATAAACTGAAAAAAAATTGGAAATTTCGGGAATGTCTCTACTTTTTGCGGGGTTGTAAGTTTACTGTATTTGCAGATTGTTTTTTGCTTATATTTCGTTTGCAAGTGTAATTCTTTAGTAAACTTATCTTTTATTTGGCGCTCACAGAATATCTCAGTGACGTTTTATGCATTTGCACATTGTAGTTTGCTTATATTTTGTTTGCACTTGTAATTCTTATATGGTCTTATCTTTAATTTGGCGCTTTCAGTATATCACGGTGACGTTTTATGCATTTTGCACATTGTATTTCGCTAATATTTTGTTTGCACGTGTATTTTTTCGACCACAGTGAAGTTCACACTTTTTGCAGATTATTTTTCGCTAATATTTTGTTTGCACTTGTAATTCCCAAATGTTCTAATCTTCAATTTGGCGATTTCAGTACATCACGGTGACGTTTTATGCATTTGCACATTGCAGTTTGTTAATATTTTGTTTGCACGTGTAATTTTTTGATCATGGTGAAGTTTACTCCATTTTCATATTGTTTTTTGCTTATTTTTCGTTTGCACGTGTAATTCTTGAAGGGTCTTATCTTTATTTGGTGCTCACAAGATATCACAGTCACTCTTTATGCATTTGCACATTGTATTTTGCTGATATTTTGTTTGTACGTGAAATTTTTTGACCACAGTGAAGTTTACACTATTTGCAGATTATTTTTCGCTAATATTTTGTTTTCACTTGTAATTCCCAAATGCTCTGATCTTCAATTTGGCGCTTTCAGTACATCACAGTGACGTTTTATGCATTTGCACATTGCAGTTTGTTAATATTTTGTTTGCACGTGTAATTTTTGGATCACGGTGAAGTTTACTGCATTTGCAGATTGTTTTTTGCTTATATTTCATTCGAACGTGTAATTCTTGAAAGGTCTTATCTTTTATTTGGCGCTAACAAGATATCACAGTGACGTTTTATGCATTTGCACATTGCAGTTTGTTAATATTTGGTTTGCACGTGTAATTTTTTGATCACGGTGAAGTTTACTGCATTTGCAGATTGTTTTTTGCTTATTTTTCATTTGCACGTGTAATTCTTGAATGGTCTAATTTTTTATTTGGCGCTAACAAGATATCACAGTGACGTTTTATGCATTTGCACATTGTATTTTGCTAATATTTTGTGTGTACGTGTAGTTTTCTGATCACGGTGAAGTTTACTGCATTTGCAGATTGTTTTTTGCTTATATTTCATTTGCACGTGTAATTCTTGAATGGTCTAATCTTTTATTTGGCGCTAACAAGATATCACAGTGAAGTTTTATGCATTTGCACATTGTATTTTGCTAATATTTTGTTTACACGTGTAATTTTTTGATCACGGTGAAGATTACTGCATTTCCTTATTGTTTTTGCTCATTTTTCGTTTGCACGTGTAACTCTTGAAGGGTCTAATCTTTATTTGGCGCTCACAAGATATCACAGTGACGTTTTATGCATTTGCACATTGTATTTTGCTAATAGTTTGTTTGTACGTGAAATTTTTCGACCACAGTGCAGTTTACACTATTTGCAGATTATTTTTCGCTAATATTTTGTTTGCACTTGTAATTCCCAAATGCTATTATCTTCAATTTGGCGCTTTCAGTACATCACAGTGACGTTTTATGCATTTGCACATTGCAGTTTGTTAATATTTTGTTTGCACGTGTAATTTTCTGATCACGGTGAAGGTTACTGCTTTTGCAGATTGTTTTTTCACTTATATTTCGTTTGCACGTGTAATTCTTGAATGGTCTTATCCTTCATTTGGCGCTTACAAGATATCACAGTGACGTTTTATGCATTTGCACATTGTATTTTGCTAATAATTTGTTTGTACGTGGAATTTTTTGATCACGGTGAAGTTTACTGCGTTTGCAGATTGTTTTTTTACTTATATTTCGTTTGCACGTGTAATTCTTGAATGGTCTTATCTTTCATTTGGCGCTTACAAGATATCACAGTGACGTTTTATGCATTTGCACATTGTATTTTGCTAATGTTTTGTTTGTACGTGAAATTTTTTGATCACGGTGAAGTTTACTGCATTTGCAGATTGTTTTTCACCTATATTTCGTTCGCACGTGTAAATCTTGAATGGTTTTATCTTTCATTTGGCGCTTACAAGATATCACAGTGGCGTTTTATGCATTTGCACATTGTATTTTGCTAATATTTTGTTTGCACGTGTATTTTATCGACCACAGTGAAGTTTACACTATTTGCAGATTATTTTTCGCTAATATTTTGTTTGCACTTGTAATTCCGTAATGTTCTACTCTTCATTTTGGCGCTTTCAGTACATCACGGTGACGTTTTATGCATTTGCACATTGCAGTTTGCTAATATTTGGTTTGCACGTGTAATTTTTTTATCACGGTGAAGTTTACTGCATTTGCAGATTGTTTTTCGCTTATATTTCGTTTGCGCGTGTAATTCTTGAATGGTCTTATTGCTAATTTGGCGCTTATAAGATATCAGAGTGACGTTTTATGCATTTTCACATTGTAGTTTACTAATATTTTGTTTGCACGTGTAATTTTCTGATCACGGTGAAGTTTACTGCATTTGCAGATTGTTTTTTGCTTATATATTGTTTGCACGTGTAATTCTTGAATGGTCTGATCTCTTATTTGGCGCTTACAAGATATCACAGTGACGCGTTATGCATTTGCACATTGTTTTTTGCTAATATGTCGTTTGCACGTGTAATTCTCGAATGGCCTAATCTATTATTCGGCTTTTTCAGGATATCACGGTGACATTGTATTCTTCTAATATTTTGTTTGCACGTGTAATTTTTTGATCACGGTGACGTTTACTTCTTTATTTGCACATTGTTTCTTGCTAATATATCGTTTGCACGTGTAATTCTTGATTGTTATGATTTTTTCTTATGCTTTCAGGATATCACGATGACTTTTACTGCATCTGCACATTGTATTTCGTTGATATTCTGTTTTGCACGTGCTATTCTCGGATGGTTAGATTTCTGGTGTTCATCATAAATTCGCAGTCAGGGCGAAGAGTAAGTTTATCTAGGTGAATACAATGGGATACGCCAAAATATCCGAATTCATTGTTGGTAGACGCAATATTTTATCGAACATTCGGTTTTATTCCAGCTCGTGAGCGTTCCACACAACAGAGTAAATGTGACGTATTCAGCAATAACCTCTATACGGCTCCCGTTCTTAAGGAACCTGCGGTTTGCTTTTACTGTCCGAACTCGTATAACGTAAATACTCGACCATAAAAAGCTCATACGGTGTCTTGGAGGAGGTCCTCCGATGATTGCGTCGAAAGAAAGTATCTCGTTTAATGGAATATACCGGTTATTGCATTGAGGGTAAACTTGGTCTTCCCTTATAGTGGATGATTTAATCCCAGTAAGATGAGTGAATGTGGAGAGGAGATTCGAAAGGGAAAAATAAAATTTTCTCGATGAACTGAAAAATCAAATATTATCATAGGCGAAGGAGGGAAATTTGGAAGATGGGATGAGAGAAGGAAAGCCACCTTAAGTAGGAGGAAAGTTTGAACCCAATTCCTCAGAATATCGCACTTTGAATAAAAGATTCGACGCGCTTAGGAACTTTTAAGAATTCCGCTCTTACACGTAATATGAATAATAATTGGGAGGTTCCCCGTCTGCATTATAATCCGCCAGGTTGGAGGAGAGATGGAAAATTTTCCGAGATTTCCGCGTGTCTCGAACAACGAATAGGAAAATACTTTGATCTACACTTTGAACAAGGGCAATGCACGTCTACGAAATTAATTGAAACCCACATGCTGGAGCATCCCCATCAATTTTCCAGTCGTTCATAACGTTCCAAATAACAAAATCAATTTTCCCAGCGAACCAAATCAAATATTTGGGTGCGCAGGTTTCCACTCGAAGAGCGCCAAACCTTCGAATTTTCGTTAGGACCAAATATTTGCCCGGTGTAGTAGACGATGCGAAACGAATTCCCGGCTATAATTAAAACGGTTCCCAAAACGCAGTTTAGCCCGCTGCGATCGTCGAGACAAATATATCTCTGTGTGTATTTATTACACATCTGATGAGAGCTCTGATCACTACCCTTCCTCTTTCACTGCTTGTTTCGGTATGCGAATTCGATTAATTCGATTCGGTTAGTGGAAAATGTGGCCCATAGGAAAAAGTTAATTTGTTGGATCGTTTTCGATCAAAGCGGAAATATGCGAAATTCGGAAAATTTTCGATTAATTAGTTGGTTCTATATGCCTAACGTTTTGTTTGGCGAAACAGAAAAATTCGTTCAATCATGAAACATTTCGCAGAAATATAATTTTTTGATATATGAGAATATTTCGAGGGTGAAGATTCCGAATATTCCCTTTTTTTCACGATAGATATTTTTTTTTGGTAATTGTGTAGATTTTTTTCCATGTTTCTTCATTTCCTGGAAATCAAAAAACTCATACAATAGTTCCCAGAATGTTCTCACAAAATTTTATGATTTTTCGCCAAAAAACTCGTTTTTTCGAAAATGTTGAAATATGCTAGGACGAAAAGAAGTGTTATTATCTGAAACCGAGTGTATATTTTGAATCAGCGAAATCAAATCGACTCATACGAGAAATTCCCGGAACATAATGAGAAAAAAAAGTTTGCCGAAAAAAAATTTATCGACATGGAAACTTTGGCAAAAAATTAATTCTTTGATAAGGGGAGAAAAATATGTTTTTTTGATATTTCGAGGGTGAAGATTTCGAATATGCACTTACTTTTTAGGAGAAATAATTTTGCTAGTTTCTACGGCACTTTGAATATGAAATTATGTTTTTAGGGATCACAATTATGAGGTTTATTGTTTTTGAAATGTATTGACTCTTGTGAGTGTAGATTTTTTTCCTTGTTCCTTCTTTTCCTGGAAATCAAAAAAACCAATACAATAATTCGAATTGACTTATACGAGAAATTCCAAGATAATAATAAAAAAAATTTGCCAAGAAAAATGTATTGACCTAAACATGGAAAATTTGTCTAAAAATTAATTCTTCGATAAATTGAAGAAAAATATGTTTTCCGAATATTTCGAGGGTGAGGATTCCGAATATGAACTTGCTTTTCAAGAGAAAAAATGTTGCTGGTTTCTACGGCACTTTGAATATGAATTTTTTAGGGATCCCAATGTTCAGATTCCAAATTTGGGGTTTATTGTTTTCGAAACGTATCGACTCTAGAGAGTGTAAATTTTTTTCCTTGTGCCTACAATTCCTGGCAATCGAAAAAACTAATCCAATGGTTCCTAGAAGGGTCTCAAAAATTTTAATGATTTTTTCGCCAAAAAAGTCACATGGTTTTTTCGAAAATTTCAAATTATGCTACGACGGAAGGAATTGGTATTTTCAAAAACCGACTGCATATTCGAGATCAGCTTAGTCAAATTGACTTATACGAGAAATTCCCGGAACATAATAAAAAAAAAATTTTTGACCAAAAAAAATTTATCGACCCTATACATGGAAACTTTGGCGAAAAATTAATTCTTCGATCAAGGGAAAAAAAATATGTTTTCCGAATATTTCGAGGGTATAGATTCCGAACATGAACTTGCTTTTCACGAGAAAAAATTTTGCTGGTTTCTACGGCACTTTGAATATGAATTTTTTAGGGATCCCAATTTTCAGATTCCAAATTTAGGGTTTATTGTTTTCGAAATGTATCGACTCTAGAGAGTGTAGATTTTTTTCCTTGTGCCTACAATTCCTGGCAATCGAAAAAACTAATCCAATGGTTCCTAGAAGGGTCTCACAAATTTTAATGATTTTTTCGCCATAAAAGTCGTTTTTTCGAAAATTTCAAAGTATGCTACGACGGAAGGAATTGGTATTTTCAGAAACCGACTGCATATTCGAGATGAGCGTAGTCGAATTGACTTATACGAGAAATTCCCGGAACATAATAAAAAAAAATTTTTCGACAAAAAAAATTTATCGACCCTATACATGGAAAGTTTGGCGAAAAATTAATTCTTCGATAAAGGAAAAAAAAATATGTTTTCCGAATATTTCGAGGGTAAAGATCCCGAACATGAACTTGCTTTTCACGAGAAAAAATTTTGCTGATTTCTACGGCACTTTGAATATGAATTTTTTAGGGATCCCAATTTTCAGATTCCAAATTTGGGGTTTATTGTTTTCGAAATGTATCGACTCTAGAGAGTGTAGATTTTTTTCCTTGGGCCTACAATTCCTGGAAATCGAGAAAACTAATTCAATGGTTTCTAGAAGGGTCTCAAAAATTTTAATGATTTTTTCGCCAAAAAAGTCGTTTTTTCGAAAATTTCAAAGTATGCTACGACGGAAGGAATTGGTATTTTCAGAAACCGACTGCATATTCGAGATCAGCGTAGTCGAATTGACTTATACGAGTAATTCCTGGAACATAATAAAAAAAAATTTCGACCAAAAAAAATTGATTGACCTTATGCATGGAAAATTTGGCAAAAAAATAATTCTTCGATAAAGGGTAAAAAATTCATCTTCTGAATATTTCGCAGGTGAAAATTCCGATTATGCACTGCTTTCTACGAGAAATAATTCTTCTGTGTTCTACGGCACTTTTTTAGGGATCCTAATTTCGAGATTCCAAATTTGAGGTTTATTGTTTTTGAAATCTACTGACTTTAATGAGTGTACTTTTGGTTGTACCTCCATTTCCAGGAAATCAGAAAAACTAATCCAAGGGTTCCCAGAGGGCTCTCAGAAAATGTTATGATTTTTTCGACAATTTCAAAGTAGCTACGATGAAAAGAAGTGGTATCCTCAGAAACCGACTGCTTATTTGAAATCGGCGTAGCCGAATTGAAACATAATAGAAAAAAATTCTCTAATATAGGAAATATAATTTGCTCCCCATAAAAAAATAATTCCATCAGACGAATTATTTTCCAATTCAGGTCGACCCACTTTCATCCCAGTTCCACGTATATATCCAAAAAAAATCCCCTCTTCGATTGGGTATTTATACGACGAACGAAAATCCCTCTTCTCGAACGGTCGTTCGGCTTGTTGAGGAATCAATTATTGCCCCGATGCCTCGTTAAAAACACGAGGGACGTTTTCGACCTCGACGATCCGCTCGCGGCCACCCATTCGACCACCAGACCTTCAGCCGCCGGCCCCCCAAATCTCCATCGCTCATATCTCTTTGAACTTGAACTATATCCACTCCGATTACGAGGCAACTTCCCCAATTCGGTTATCGAAGATTTCCGAATAACTTCCGAAAAAGTGGGGCACGACATGATTTGTTTACGTCCGAGCATGAATTTTCATGATGCTCCTGTGTGTTCGTCAACACAGCGAGTAATCCAGCGTGTAAACAGAGCTTATCTGATAAAATAACCCGGTCCACTCGATTGTCGATGCTGGATTATCGGAATTGGTCCGTCCGGCCGGCTGAATTGGTAAACCGCTGATTGAGAATTTCGTACAATACATTCGCTAAATAAACACACGCCTTATAACTTCGGACAAACGGCGACGTTTAAAGTTTCCCACATCGAGGAAACGATCGGACCACCACAAACACCACTTCTTGTCAATATTGAATCGCCATTGAGGAAGATATTTTAATCCTCAGAATACTGTAATATTTGGGAATACGAATAATTAATCTCAAATTTGATTACACATCTCGGAGAAGAGTCTGTATATTCGTACATACGTTGTGTTACTTTGTATAATCGAAGGATGTCGTTGATTTGGGATCGGGTGATCGATGGGACACCTGCAACTTTGAACCGATCTGGCCTCTGCGCCCGCCATTTTCATTATCCGTACAGAAATCCATATTATCATGAACTTAGGGAGTCGGATTGCTGAGTCCGTACGAGAGAAGAATAACCACAGAATCCTTCTCTATGAATCGAAGTACGATGCTCACCTCGAAATCTAGCGGTCTCTCGTTTTGGGGTTTGCTCGGAAAGGTTGTTGATTTTTCCTGGCTGCTCGTTTTTCGTGAAGGTAAAACAGGGTGGGATTGTGAGTTAGTTGATCTGAAACCTTCGAGGGTGGAAGAGACTTTGGGTTTGTCATGTGGGTAACAATATTTTATAATTACAACTTTATCATTCAGACACCGGCTTCTCCTAACTTCCTGCACTTGTCTTCAACAGTGCCCATTATTTACCCCATGTGTTTATCTCATATCATTTACCTTCAATTCACAAGAGACAATTTGCTTTTACTCAACGTATTTTACCATGTTGGTTTGCTTCTTGTGTATTGTTTCGTATCCATTTTTCATACTTCATTATCAAGTCTATTCCATATTATTTAATGATTCTAACTGACCATATGTATTAAATTCCTAAGTGCTTCTCACAAGAATTTGCCTGAACAAACGAATGTTTAATAATCACTTTAATTATAAGGTTTTGCATTATTCTTCAAATGATACTATATGTAATCGTTGTAGTTTTCAGCGAATAGCAAGGAAATTCATAAGCACCATGGTCGGCATTATGTTTCATCACCTTATATTGATTGAGCATTTTAAAAAGCTACTCTCCATGCATTATTATCCGCTATGACTTCTCGTTTATTGTTTATATGATTGACTGCTTATATCGTTTACTATCTATATCATCCACTGCTTATATCGTTCACTATCTATATCATCTACTGTTTTTATCGTTTATTGTTTATTTCGTTTACTGTCTATAACATTTACTGGTTATATCGTTTACTGCTTATATGGTTTATCTAATACTTGATGGGATTATCGACCAGGTAGACAACTATCGGATGACGCAACCTAAAAATTAATCAAGGCTTTGCCCAACGTTTGGAAATATATATAACGAGGATCTTTGGTCGCATTCCCCTCTTCTTGCACCGTGGAAGCTCGTCAATCATCAATCGTCAAATGATAGTTTGACCGCTGCGAAGTATAATTCCAAATTTACCGCCTTTAATCTACTCAATCATTTTTAAACACCATTTGAGAGAATTCTCACCAGTCAACCTGTTAATGAATATTCTTTACTTGTGAGTTAATGGTATATAAACGAGAAAAGGAGGGAGGTTGTTTTTTTCTTCCCCTTCAGGGTTGTTTTTTTTTCTTCCCTACCCTTTGGCACTCTGAAATAAACTTAATATTTTCTTGTTTCGAGTGCTAAATATATGTGTTTTAAATTTCCTATTTTCCCGTCAATCTCTTCTATTGAATCAAGCGTAATTTGGGTTACATACTTACATACACAACGTAGAGTCCTTTTAAAACCACTATACGATCACGATCTTGGCCAAAGATTATCTAGAGTAATATTTTCAAGTTAAAAAGAACGCCTGTAAGGTAGAGTTCTAGTTCTTTACGGTTTTCAATAAAAAACTGTAATGTCGGTAAGAGTTTATCATTTCAAAAGGGTACAATACAGTACAGAATGATGGTGCCGTGACCAGGATAACAAAATGTAATAGAGGCATTCATCTACTACATTGTAGTAGATGGATGTTGTGACTACAGGACGAGATAAGGTCAAGAAAAGGGGAGAATACGATTGATTTGTGGGAAAATTTCGGAGAAAGAATTCAAGAGCGTGGGTGTCTTCAAGCAATGGAAGTGAAAGGCGCTACCAAAAATGTCCACTCAGGAATTAGGTTTTTGAAGAGGGAAGAGTTTACCTTTGGGGGACTCTGGAAGAGTTAAGGCAGTTGCTCTCGGGTAGAGAACTCACTAAGAGTTAGTTGTACGGGGTCGTCTTTCCGGTTAGAGGCAGGTGTAGTTGAAAGTCGGGAAGGTGCCAAGATAGGTACAGAATTGTAAGTTTAGGTTCCAGACCGGTGTAGGGGCTAAAATTAAGGTAGTAGTCCGTTGTAGGGAAATAGCTCGATTTTATGAACGCATTTTACCGTCATTTTTCGTAAATATAATATATTCTTTTGAATTTCTGGGTTCTTTCCTGAATACCTGTTCCTCAGAAAGGGTAAAACAAAAGACTTCCTCTTCGTGCTGGAAGCATGAACTCAATTCTTTTCGGACAATAGGATATAAGTGGTGACAGCGGGTACAAATATAAAATTATACTAAATTCCATCTCAATAACTTGTACCAGTATTAAGGGTACGAGTCGTATTATTACAATACAAACACAGACGGGCGATTGGCAGTATCCCATCTGTCACCAGGGCATCTTCTTTTGAATTCACGGGAACGGTGCTGCAGCGCTGCAGCTCTCATACCGCCACTGGATGATCCCGAACACAATCGACTTTACCCAGTAGATGATCTCTTCGCGGCAACTCAACCGGCTCATATATTTCCGCTTATCCGTCTAGGATAACGTCGTTCCTTATCGATTTCGCGGGGGGTTGTTCGAATGGTTAAGCGAAGCACGTTGAACGCCCGCAACAAATTGGGATCTAATTCTTAGCGCAATGAGGCGGCAACAGCCTTAATTAGAGGTCGGCCGGCGAGGAGATAACATTGTTACACTGATCTGTAGGAACGAAGTTCAAGGGATGATATCTGCGGAAAAAGGGGAGCGATACGGGAGATAATACCCGGAATTTGAATGAATTCGTGGAAATTAAGCGAGGGAGGTCAGCTTTTTCCGAGGCGCCACTCGGGTTCTCGCAACTCTGAGGGGTTTTTTATTCATGGCAGTTGGAGGAAACCAGTGTCTCTTCTTCAGAAACTGAACGGTCGTACATGAAATCGAATCACCACTGGCTGATACTGAAATAGGGTCGAGGGATAGGAAGCAGAGGCTGAACCTTCTTTCAGCACACTTCAAAAAGTGGAATGAAATAATAACCAGTAAGCCAGGAGATCCACCTTTACGGGTAAATCCACCTTCACGGGTAGATCAATATAATAGGTTAGATCCACCTTTTCGGGTAGATCCTAATGAAGGGTGGATCCACATTTTCCGATAGATCCAGCTTTTTTCAAGGCGCCACTAGGGTTTTTCATTCATGGCCCTCTGATGAACTCACTGTGAAATCGAATCACTATAAGCTGATACTGAAATAAGGTTGAAGGACAGGAAGCATGGGATGAACCTTCTCTCTGCACAGTTCCAGGGCTGTCACCTGGTTTCAGTGGAGCTAAGGGCACTCAACTCGAAGTTGCTCAATGGTGCTAAAACTCTCATACACCATCAAAGATTTCATGGTCCAATGTTACTATAATTTCCTGCCCTCCTAGAGTATGCGACCCTAAAAACATCCTCACTACACGATATTGGATTTTATTTTCGCAATTTATTGTCTATCATTCTTTCGCCGGGCGAATCAATCATAAAAGAAGGTTAAAATCGAATTATGTCCGAAGTTTGAGCGGGAAGTTTTCCCGTAACATCGAATTAGCCCCTGGATACTGTCCTCATATCGATTATACTGGCTCGTCCCGGAAAGGGCAGGAAGGTTTTTTTCTTTATTACACGGCATCCCCATTATTGAATCTTCCGAGATTTTATTGGACCTTAGGTGAAACGAGGTCGAAAACATTTTTCACGAGCGTTTTATGAAAGGATCCGAACTCCCTTGGAAAAAATTATTGAATTATTTGTTGGATACTCGCGACCTTCGATTTGAAGGGACCCTGACAGATTCATTGTCATCCATTCGAATCTAAATCAGTGGCGTAACGTCCCTAAAGTTATTGACCTTATACATGGAGAACTTGGCGAAAAATTAATTCTTCGATGAAGGGGGAAAAATTGGTTTTCTGAATATTTCGAGAGTGAAGATTCCGAATATAAACTTGCTTTCAACGAGAAATAATTCTGCTGGTTTCTACGGCATTTTGAATATGCATTTTTCAGGGATCCTAATTTTCAGATTCCCATTGAGGTTTATTATTTTTGAAATGTATTTACTATAGTGAGTGTTGATTTTTTTTTTGTGCCTTCATTTCCTGGAAATCAAAAAAACTAACCCAAGATTTCCTAGAAGGTTCTCACAAATTTTCATGATTTTTTCGCCAAATTTTTCGAATATTTCGCTTTGACGAAAAGAAGTGGTATTTCCAGAAACTGACTGAATATTTGAAATCAGCGTAGTCGAATTGGCTTATACGAGAGATTCCCAGAAAATAATTGAAAAAAAAAATTTACAGAAAAAAACTTATTCTCATTGAAAATTTGGAAAAAAATGTATTCTTCGTTGAAGGAAAAAAAAATGGTTCCTGAATATTTCGAGGATGAAGTTTCAGAATTTGCATTTGCTTTTCACGAGAAATGATTTTGCTGATTTCTACGGCACCTCGAATGTGAATTTTTTAGGGATCGCAATTTTTAGATTCCAAATTTCAGGTTCATTGTTTTTGAAATGTATCGACTCTAGAGAGTGTAAATTTTTTTCCTTGTGCCTTCATTTCCTGGAAATCAAAAAAACTAACCCAAGAGTTCCTAGAAGGTTCTCAAAAATTTTTATGATTTTTTCGCCAAAGAACTCGTTTTTTCGAAAATTCCAAAGTATGCTACGACGAAAAGAAGTGGTATTTTCAGAAACTAGCTAAATATTTGAAATCAGCTTAGTCGAATTGGCTGATAAAAGAAATTTCCGGAACATATTAAAAAAAAAATCACCAAAAAAAATTTATTGACAAAATATTAATTTTTCGATAAAGGAAAGAGAAAAGTGTTTTCTGAATGTTTCGAGGGTAAAGATTTCGAATATGCAGTTGCTTTTCACGAGGAATGATTTTGCTGGCTTCTACAGCACCTTGAATATGAATTTTTTAGGGACTTCAATTTTCAGATTCCTAATTTGAGGGTTATTGTTTTCGAAATGTATTGACTCTTGTGAGTGTTATTTTTCTTCCTTGTGCCTTCATTTCCTGGCAATCCAAAAAAACTAACGTAAGAGTTCTTAGAAGGTTCTCACAAATTTTTATGATTTTTTCGCCAAAGAACTCGTTTTTCTCGAAAATTTCAGAGTATGCTATGACGAAAGAACTGGTATTTTTAGAAACTGACTGAATATTTCAATTCAGCGTAGTCGAATTGATTCATACGAGAAATTTTCGGAACTCAATGAAAAAATAAATTTTTACAAAAAAAAAGGAAAATTTGACAAAATATTAATTCTTCAGTAAAGGAAGGGAAAAAGTGTTTTCTATTTGAAATCAGCGTAGTCGAATTGATTTATACGAGAAATTTTCGGAACTTAATGAAAAAATAAATTTTTACAAAAAAAAAGGAAAATTTGACAAAAAATTAATTCTTCAGTAAAGGAAGGGAAAAAGTGTTTTCTGAATATTTCGAGGGTGAAGATTCCGAATATGCACTTGCTTTTCACGAGAAATTATTTGCTGGTTTCTACGGCACTTTGAATCAGAATTTTTTAGGGATTTCAATTTTAAGATTACAAATTTTAGGTTTATTGTTTTTGAAATGTATTGACTCTAGTGAGTGTAAATTTTTTTCCTTGTGCCTTCATCTCCTGGAAATCGAAAAAACCATACCGAGAGTTTCTAGAGGGTTCTCACGAATTTTTATGATTTCGCCGAAGAACTCGTTTTTTCGAAAATCTCGAAGTATGCTTCCAAGAAAAGAAGTGATATTTTCAGAATCCAACTAAATATTTGAAATCAGCTTTGTCGAGTTGGCTCATACGAGAAATTCCCGGAACAGAATGAAAAAAAAATATTTCAGCAAAAAAATTTATTGACAAAATATTAAAACTTCGATAAAGAGAAGAAAAAAGTGTTTTTTGAACATTTCGAGGTGAAGATTTCGAATATGCACTTGCTCCTCACGAGAAAAGATTCAGCTGGTTTCTACGGTACTTTGAATATGAATTTTGTAGGGATTGCAATTTTCATATTCCAAATTTGACGATTATTGTTTTTGAAACGTATTGACTTTAGTGAGTGTTGATTTTTTTCCTTGTTCCTTCTTTTCCTGAAAATCAAAAAAACCAATACAATAGTTCGAATTGACTTATACGAGAAATTCCAAGATAATAATAAAAAAAATTTGCCAAGAAAAATTTATTGACCTGAACATGGAAAATTTGTCTAGAAATTAATTCTTCGATAAATGGGTGAAAAATATGTTTTCGGACTATTTCGAGGGTGAAGATTCCGAATATGAACTTGCTTTTCAAGAGAAAAGATTTTGCTGGTTTTTACGGCACTTTAAATATGAATTTTTTAGGGATCCCAATTTTCAGATTCCAAATTTGGGGTTTATTGTTCTCAAAATGTATCGACTCTAGGGAGTGTAGATTTTTTTCCTTGTGCCTACAATTCCTGGCAATCGAAAAAACTAATCCAATGGTTCCTAGAAGGGTCTCACAAATTTCAATGATTTTTTCGCCAAAAAAGTTGTTTTTTCGAAAATTTCAAAGTATGCTACGACGGAAGGAATTGGTATTTTCAGAAACCGACTGCACATTCGAGATCAGCGTAGTCAAATTGACTTATACGAGTAATTCCCGGAACATAATAAAAAAAAATTTTCGATCAAAAAAAATTTATCGACCTTATACATGGAAAGTTTGGCGAAAAATTAATTCTTCGATGAAGGAAAAAAAAAATGTTTTCTGAATATTTCCAGGGTAAAGATTCCGAATATGCACTTACTTTTTACGAGAAATAATTTTGCTATTTTTTACGGCACTTTGAATGTGAATTTTTTAGGGTTTCCAATTTTCAGATTCCAAATTTGAGGTTTATTGTTTTTGAAATGTATTGACTCTAGTGAGTGTTGATTATTTTCCTCATTCTTTCATTTCCTGGCAATCGAAAAAATCAATTCAAGAGTTCCTAGAAGATTCTCACAAATTTTTATGATTTTTTTCGCCAAAGAACTCGTTTTTTCATCCCCATTATTGAATCTTTTTATGAGGATTTCATGAAAGAATCTAATGGCATCAAACTTCCTTGGAAAAAACTATTGAATTTTTGGTTGGATACTCGCGACCTTCCAGTTGAATGGATCCTGGAAGATTCTCATCCATTCGAATCTAAATCAGTGGCGTAACACTGGCACGTCACTCAATCGGAATAAAGAATCCTAAATCGGTACAAATCAACAATAGAAGATTGGTGTTGATCAACCAACACCCCTCATCGAAATTTACTGGCCGCGCGCGTTGTCCGACGTCGGATCGGAATGCGCTTTGAATTTATCGTCGTAAATCATATCGTACAAACTGACATAAACAACGGCGTTAATTCTACCTCAAATACAAGTGTCGGCGGTAAAATGAACTATAGGGCCCCTTTCCCATTTCGAGAGCGTCATGCTTCGCCCTTATGTGCCGGTGGTCGGCGAGGTCGTGTGATCCCGTCCGAATTCACCACTTGTACTCGGCACGGGATTAGTCGGAGACAAAAGCGAGAATACCATGGGGGGTGGAACGGGGTACGTTGCTCATTTCCATCAGAAACCCAGAGAAAAGGGCGCAAAGAGCGGTCCGAAGGTCTCTTCGGATGCGCCGCCTATGTGTGCACCATAGAATATACAAAATCCACACCTATTGTGGATTAAATTCCTTTCCTCGAACTCGCCGCACCGAATTATTCATCCCCTTCGTTGGGTGAATATCGAATAGCAGTCCGACCTTCCAGGACCTCCAGACGCGAAGACATTCAAATTCCCGCGTCCATTTTTGGATGAGAACCCCCCTCCCCCCCCCCCCATCCCCCACGAGAAAACCTACCTATCTCCCATTGATCCGACAACGAGACGTCGTCGTTCTGACGACGTTCGCGATTCAATTTATATTCATATTTCCATTTCGCCGACAACAATTGAAAATTCATTCTGTTAGGCCGAAAATGCGCGAGCGCCCCCTCTCGGCGATTTCCCGAACCGTATTCCATTCGGCTGTCAATCGGACCGATGAAAGGAATCGAATATTTGTCACATTTAAGTTCGGATAACTTATTCATGCCGGAATTACTACAATGTGACGACGCCTCCCCGATTTTATTGGTGGAGATGATGAATTTTTTTTGGTGGATTTTTTTTTAATATGTTCCGGAAATGTCTCTCATCAGCCAATTCGACTAAGCCGATTATAGATGGATCTATACAAAAATGAAGATCTACCTCTTGTGAGGATCTACCTGGAAAGGTGGATCTATCTGATAGGTCGGATATACCCGTAAAGGTGGATTTACCCGTTAAGATGGATCTCCTGGCTTACTAGTGTACTGTATTGGTACTTTTGAAATAGTAAAGCTCTTACCGACATTACAGTTTTCTATCGAAAACCGTAAATAACTAGAACTCTACCTTACAGGCGTTCTTTTTAACTTGAAAATATTACTCTAGAAAATCTTTGGCCAAGATCGTGATCGTATAGTGGTTTTGAAAGGACTCTACGTTGTGTATGCAACCCAAATTACGCCTGATTCAATAGAAGAGATTGACGGGGAAATAGGAAATTCAAAACACATATTTTTAGCACTCAAAACAAGAAAATAACAAGTTTATTTCAGAGTGCCAAAAGGTGGGGAGGAAAAAAAACCCTAAAAGGTAAAAAACAACCTCCCTTCTTTTCTCGTTCATATACCATTAACTCACAAGTAAAGAATATTCATAAACAAGTTGACGGGTGAGAATTCTCTCATATGTTGTTTAAAAAGGATTGAGTAGATTAAATGCAGTAAATTGGGAGTTACACTTCGCAGGGGTCAAACTATCATTTGACGATTGATGATTGATGATCTCCCACGTTGCAAGGAGAGGGGGAAAGCGACCAGTCTCCTTGTTATATATATTTCCGAACGTTAAGCAAAGCCTTAATTATTTTTAGGTTGCGTCCTCCGATAGTTGTTTCCCTAGTCAGTAATCCCATCAAGTATTAGGTAAACCATATAAACAGTAATAGATATAACCAGTAAATGCTATAGACAGTAAACGGAATAAACAGTAAACGATATAAGCAGTAAATGATATAGATAGTAAACGATTTAAACAATCAATAATATAAACAGTAAACGAGAAGCCATAACGGATAATAATGCGTGGAGAGTAGGTTTTAAAATGCTCAATCGATATAAGATGATGAAACATAACGCCGACAATGGTGCTTATGAATACCCTTGATATTTGCTGAAAACTACAACGATTATATATAGTATCATTCGAAGAATATTGCATAACCCAGGTATAGTCAAAGTGATTATTGAACATTCGTTAATACAAGCAAATTCTTGTGGGAAGCACTCATGGCTATTATACATATGGTCAGTTAGAATCATTAAATAATATGGAATATACTTGATAATGAAGTATGAAAATGGATACAAAAGAATACACAAGAAGCAAACCAACATGGTAAAATACGTTGAGTAAAAGTAAGTCTCTTGTGAATTGAAGGTAAATAATATGAGATAAACACATGGGGTAAATAATGGACACTGTTGAAGACAAGTGCAGAAAGTAAGGAGAAGCCTGTATATGAATGATAACGTTGTAATTATAAAATATTGTTACTCACATGACAAACCCAAAATATCTCTTCCACCCTCGATTCGGTTTCAGATCAACTAATCATTAGTCCCTTCCTCGAACGCTCCGCCGAAACGGGAAAAGTCGTCTCGGCGGTAAAACAGAAAGAGTCGCTATTCTACGATATCGATCTCTCTCACATACCCAAATCAGTTTCATTAGAATGTTCCCAAACGTCATCAATCCGGCACAGCTCCATCTCCCTGACGTGTTTGACCTTGGGCCGACCAATGGCGATCGAGGATTATCTACGCTAGCGGTGCTGCCACCTTCAGGAAAGAGAACCGAGCGATGTATGCGATTCGAAAAACCGCAGCTGCTTTCTTAACCATACTACATCATAAATTCTGGTGCCTTTTAATTTATGGCGGCGATAAATTAAGAGCCGCTTTATTATTGTGAACACATTCGTCCCAGTTTTCGGGGCGAAACAAAAGGGGAACGAATGTAAGAACGCGCGTTAAACCCTTGCCTAGTTAGGCGGCTTTCCATTCACCGAATCCATTAGGAGCTCAGCCTTGGAACTTCCCACTTCTTTGCGGAATCACTTAAGCCGCTTTCAGGCAAGAAACTAATACGTAAACGATTTATATTCATTCGATTCGTTATTGTGAGGGGAGGGAAAGGTAAGAGATTGCCACAGTTCGGAGTGCGGAATGCGCGACCGAAACTCCCTCTGGTGCTGTTCGGGAGGAGGCTTTTGAGTGCAAATGCTTCTTGAAGTCTTTTCGTTCGGAAATATTCCGAGGAACACCAGGTTCTTTTGATTTTTCTACACATTTTTTTCGATAGTTTGTTGCACTTCGTACTGAGGAGTGAAGCAAGTTGTTCTTGAATGAAAGATGGAAAAATACATTGAAGAATATGCGAAAGAAACGAAAAATTTTCAAATTCAAAACTATAAAAAACAGAATAAAATTGTCCCGAATTCAGACTGCCCTCGGTCCAAAAAAGTTGATATTATTTCAATTAAACGTTTCATTTTTTAGTGAAATTGACAGTTCACAGCGTTGATGGATTGATTTCTTTCGAATAACATATTGGAGAAATCATAAAACCGACACCTTCGCCATTTTGCAACCTTTTGTGTCGTTATAATGCTACGACAATTTTTATTGACTTTTTAGGTGGAAAATTATGATGGGAAGGTACATTCAAGAATATGCGAAAGAATAAATCAACACATTAATCGCCAATTTCAAAACTATAAAACACAGAATTAAATTGTCTCAAACTCGGACTGCACTCGGTCAAAAAAAAGTTGATATTATTTCAATTTAATGTTTCATTTTGTAGTAAAATTGACAGTTTTCAGCGTGGATAGATTTATCTCTCTCAAATAACATACTGGAGAAATCATAAACCAGTCACCTTCGCCATTCTGCAACCTTTTGTGTCGTTAGAATGCTACGACAATTTTTATTGACTTTTTAGGTGGAAAATTATGATCCAATCAGGTTTGAACGAAAGATGGAAAGATACATTCAAGAATATGCGAAAGAATCAATCAACACATTAATCGCCCATTTCAAAACTATAAAACACAGAATGAAATTGTCTCAAACACAGACTGCACTCGGTCAAGAAAAAGTTGATATTATTTCAATTTAATGTTTCATTTTGTAGTTGAATTCACAGTTTACAGCGTGGATGGATTAAATTTTTTCAAATAACATATTGGGGAAATCATAAACCCGACACCTTCGCCATTTTGCAACCTTTTGTGTCGTTAGAATGCTATAATTTTTATTGACTTTCTAGGTGGAAAATTATGATCCTATTAGCTCAGTTTTACAGATGGAAACATAAATCAACAAATCAATCGCCCTAAAATCCACTAATATTGAAACAGGATTAGACAAAAAGAATACACACAAAACAATTTTTCTTTTACCGTCACATATTCCCCATATTTTTATTGAATTTTCTTTTTTGATTTGCTGACGTAGTGGGTTCATCCAGAGGCGTATCAGGTAGAGACCGATAAACATAAGACGTTGATAAATTAAAAAAATTGGACGTTTTCGTTTGCAAAACAATGAATTTCATCAAATTTTGAAAAATTTTTATTCTCAGTACATTTTCATTCCAAAACACCAGCCGCCACTGATACAACTCACTCATAACCAACCAAATTGCCGTAAATATCGGATGGATCGATCAATGTTTGCCAAATATAATAACTGCGATTAAAAAAAAACTCTGTTTTCCATCAAACACGTTTCGGTTCCATTCAAATCGAAATGGAATGACAAATCGGATAGAATCGATCCCTATTTTGTTATTCGCGATTGTTCATTTAGCCAACAATCGTTCTGATTGAGATAGAAACCATTGTCCGCCGTTTTGTCCCATCAGGATACAAAATTGTGAATACGGATGGGAGTTCCAATAAATTCAGATATGAATCATTTCAATTTATTCACACATTTCGAACTGATTCCAAACCGGTTCTTGATTTCAATCCGTCCCACCTGATTCGCGACGTCCTCAGATTCCCTCTTTTCATTAGTATGCCGAAGGGTGTCTTCCACGCCTTCCTCGCCAGAGACATTCGTCATATTATTCTTCGGCCGACGACGAAATGAGAGAGATATGGGCCCATTTTTAACCATCAGTACGATCGTCACGTACACTTCGTATATTTTGATTAGTTTCCGTCTTCATTAAGGGAGTTTTATTGTTATTTTTCTGGGTTATCATGATTTAGTGGCGTATGAGACAGTGTTTTTTTCCTCGCATCTTGGAGTTAATAAATCAAAATGAATAAGAGAAATCCGAATATAAATGTTTACATATATATGCGCTCCTCCCGAGAAAATAAAATAATTCAGTGGTGTACATTTCGCTATAATAACACAAATAGAATACAAACTCCATGTTTATGGAACGGCACATAAACGCCGGTGCATTTTTATTCTACCGTGTAATTATTCCAGGATATCATTCCGAATTGCAACACAACTAGACAGCTCGAATTTCATGTAGTACGTACTATTTAGGCCCTCATTATGTCGCCTGGAATTTATCGCGCTTTTGTCTTCCTGCTCCGCATATAGAGTCGCGCAAGTTTTGCACATTCGGGACGAATTTGCGGGGCAAATACTTTTCACGGCCCGCTTCGCAATCGCGGACTGCACACGGTCCGAAAAATAATTATAATTCTCCACTTTGCAGAGAACCAGTTTTACATTTCAGATGATCGAATTTAATAATCCAGGGTGACATTTACAGTTTGTCTGTATTCTTCTACGTGGGACGGTTACTAATTGATATTGTTCATATGAAATTTTAAGGAAATCGTTGAACCGGCACCTTCGCCATTTTGCAACCTTTTGTGTCGTTCGAATGCTTCGACAATTTTTATTGACTCGAGAGGTGTTTTAACTTCATTACCACGAAAGAATTGGTTCCATTCTAAGTGCACAAGAACGAACTGAAAATTGTCGAAACAATTTCCATATTACATCATAATTTATCAATTATATTGGTGAACAAACCAATTGAATGAAAATCATTTATTTCTTTCTCATTCTTTTATATATTTCCCAGAATGAATGGATAATCCTGTAGCACTGTAAAGAAGAGCTATTAGACTCTCCAAAAAATACAAACGAAAATCTATCCCCACAAGAAATATTTCGGTCCAAAATATACAGGTAATATTATTATATAAATATATTTATTTATATTTAATTTTCCATTCTGCAAAAACCCAGTTTTATATTTCAGGTGTTCAAATTGAGTGATACAATCAGCAGATTTCTATTTAAAATTGAACGTTCACAGCGTGGTTGGATTAATCTCGTACATATAAAATATTAAGGAAATCTTTGAACTGACACCTTCGCCATTTTGCAACCTTTCATGTCGTTCGAATGCTTCGACAAATTTTATTGACTCGAAAGGTGTTTCAACTTCATTACCACGAAATAATTGGTGGAATTCCAAGTGAACAAGAACGAACTGAAAATTTTCGAACCAAGTTCCACATTACAACATAATTTATCAATTATATTGCTGAACAAACCAATTGATGAAAATCACTTATTTCTCCTTCATTCTTTTATATATATATTCGTTATACCTTCCATATTCTTGTAACACGGTCGATGTCATATATCACATCGGTCATAACTTAACTTCAGAAAGAAAGAATAAAGAATAAAAATGTCCCAATCTCAGACTGCACTCGGTCCAAAATCTACAGGTAATATTATTTTGATTTGATTTTCCATTTTTCAAGAACCCAGTTCAATGTTCCACATGGTGGAATTGAGTAATACAGATTTACATTCAAAATTGAACGTTTACAGCTTGGATGGATTAATCTCGTACATATAAAATATTAAGGAAATCCTTGCACTGGCACCTTCGCCATTTTGCAACATTTTGTGTCGTTCTTCGACAATTTTTATTGACTCGGAAGGTCATTACCACAAAATGATTGGTTACATTCCAAGTATTTTTTGTATTTTTCTCATAGAGTTATGAAGATATATTGTACCATTTTGAAATTAACATGAAAGGCGCATATTTTTTTTTGAGTTGGCCACACAGCCTTTCACAAATTTTATTTCCACCATGAACGATTAAACTTTCACATTATGAAATATTCATCACATTTTATGATGAAATTTGAAGTTGGATATTCTATTCCAAAAAAGTTACAACAGATATTTATACGGTTTTCAGCATATCTATTTGTAATTCAATGAAGAATATTTCACTATGAAGAAACTGATGTATTTGAGCCACTTGTGAGCGTGTTACACAGAAACGCAACGTGATGTGCAAGAAATCGTTATTTTGAAAAACATATATATTTAGTGGGGATAGAGTTTTGGTTGTATTTTTTTCAGAGAGTCCAATAGCTTTTCTATATAGTGTTACAGGATAATCCATTCATTTTGGGACACCCTGTATATACAGAATTAAATTGTCCCAATCTCAGACTGCACGCGGTCCAAAAAATACAGGTAATATCATTTCAATTCAATTTTCCATTTTGCAAAGCCCAGTTTCATATTTCACGTGGTCGAATCAAATAATACAGATTTACATTCAAAATTGAACGTTTTCAGCTTGGATGGATTAATCTCGTACATATTAAGGAAATCGTTGAACCGGCACCTTCGCCATTTTGCAACATTTTGTGTCGTTCTAATGCTTCGACAATTTTTATTGACTCGTTTTTTAACTTCATTACCACGAGATAATTGGTAACATTCCAAGTGAACAAGAACAAACTGAAAATTGTCGAAACAGTTTCCACATCACATGATAATTTTTCAATTATATTGGTGAACAAACCAATTGATGGAAATCATTTATTTCTCTCTCATTCTTTTATACAGGGTGTCCCAGAATGAATGGATAATCCTGTAACACTGTATAGAAAAGCTATTGGACTCTCTGAAAAAAATACAAACGATAATCTATCCCCACAAGAAATATTTTTTTTTCAAAATAATGATTTCTTGCACATCACGTGACGTTTCTGTGTATCACGCTCAAAAGTGGCTCAAATCCATCAGTTTCTTCATGGTGAAATATTCTCCATTGAAATACCAATAGATATGCTGAAAACCGTATAAATATCTGTCGTAACATTTTTGGAAAAAAATATACAACTTCAAATTTCATCATAAAATGTGATGAATATTTCATAATGTGAAAGTTTAATCGTTCATGGTGGAAATAAAATTTGGGAAAGACTGTGTGGCCAACTCAAAAAAAAATATCTTCATAACTTATTTCACCATGAAGAAACTAATTGATTGGATTCATTTGTGAGCGTGTTACACAGAAACAGTAGCAAGTAAACATTATTTTGATAAAAAAATATTTCAAGTGGGGATAATTTTTTTTTTGTATTCTTTTCATAGAGTTCAATAGTTTTTCTATACAGTGTTACAGGAATATTCATTCATTCTGGGACACCCTGTATATATACAGAATTGTCCCAATCTCAGACTGCACTCGATCCAAAAAATACAGGTAATATTATTTCAATTTAATTTTCCATTTTGCAAAAACCTAGTTTTATATTTCGAATCAAGTAATGCAGATTTAAATTCAAAATTGAACGTTTACAGCGTTGATGGATTAATCTTGTTCAAATAAAATATCAAGGAAATTCTTGCACTGACACCTTCGCCATTTTGAAACCTTTTGTGTCGTTCGAATGCTTCGACAATTTTCACTAACTCGAAAGGTGTTTCAACTTCATGATTAAGGAAGAATCGGCTACATGCCAAGAGAACAAGAGCAAACCGAAAATTGTATATCTTCCCGATCACATCATAATTCATCAATTATTCTTTCCACATTCATTTGACAAAGTAGATCTTATGTACCGCATCTGTCATAACCTAACCTCAAAACTATAGAACACAGAATAATATTGTCCCAACTCAAACTCCAAGCCGTCACGAATACCATAAATCGAAACGTGCAGGTATGATTAATCTCCCTGCAGCTGGTCTGTTCCAATTAGTGAAAATATCAGTGGTAATTAAATTTGATTTCATCAATCGGGAAACTGTATTATCCGTTTAGTGGTTGGATTATCCTGGATTAATTAAGGATGAGCGATCGGTTCCATTTTATTCCTGGAGAATTCGCCTTTATAAAATCGACACTTCAGGAGATCAGACTTACTCAACTTTCTTTTCACGTGGAACAACAGAATGTAATCAGGATATGGCGGAGTTTTTGAAAAGAATCTTTTTTATTCTCTTATTGGAAAAAAATTTGGTAGATTTTGCTCATTTATGAACGTAACCGGCGCATTCCGGCCCTGAAACTTTGGAACCTCTTGTACTTTCTTCACCTCGAATGCCTATATTTTCGAAGATTAAACCTGTTGGCTAATCGAGATAATAAAATACATTTCATTTATTTTATATTGGAAATATATTTCCAAACTAACGGAAAACCATTAGCAGAGGTTTTGAATTTAATCATTCATAGGTTGGGAATTGTAATTCGAATTATTTTATGGATGAATGTTTTTCATGAATTATGAATAAATCATATAAATCACATGCATAATTCGTGGAGATGGTTTCTCAATTTTATCCCATATATTTCCAGAAAAAAAGGAATATAACTATACCAAATTTCCCATCATGTTGAAACAGGCAGTTATCTTGCAAAAAAATTGAGCTTTAATGAGTTTTCCTCCCAGACCAATTTTCGGAATGGACCGAATTCATCAAATTTATTGACCTTAATTACGATCTTTCCCACACCCCCCTTCCTTGATGTTCTAAGCACGAGGGGGATGAACGATACAGAAAGCACATGATACACTTCATTCAACATGGAATAACTGGAATTCAAAGAAAAATTCAGTCTGATTCGTCGAATTCTATATTCCTCTTTGAGCTCAAAAAGATAGTACGATACTTTGAATATTCTTTTGTGGATACAGCAGATTCCGGCTGAAAGGATTAATGAAAATTCCGACCTTCTCCTGCAAGCTCACGTTAAAATTCACATATTCTTTGAGTAAACCGCCCTAGAAAGGAACACTCGGAATTCCGACGAAGATGAGGGGACAGAAAATGTTCATCGGTTGATTCGTTGTTTGTATATCTGGAAGCTCCACGAGTATAGTTTGAGAAGGGAAGGAAAGTAAAAGTCATCCCATTTCCAGAATTAGGCCTTGGGATGTTGAATTGCGTCAATCACGATTTTCCAACTGGATAGATTCGATTCCACTTTAACAGATTGAACTGGATGTGGATAAACTTCGGGGACTTCTTGCCCATCGAATATTCGAGGTGAAACATTTTTTTTTTTCTTGGGTGAAGCCAGAATTAATATATTTACCAGTACGAATTTCAATCTCCTTTGTAGGCGATACATCCCTAAAATCGACGTTCGACAGCCCCCTAATTCGTTTCAAATTCGGCACGTAATATTCAAACCCGACACCGCGTGGTTTTTAATCAACCGGCGATAACGTGTTTGCGAAATGAATGACTGTAATTTTTCCCCTTTTTCGAAGTGGAAACCGTGACGCGTCAGTGGATGATATACTCTCTCCCCCCGTTTCATTTGAAAGGCGCGAGGCAATACGAAAAATTGTCCAATAGGTGAGTTACACTGAAAAATGGAATAGTAGCTGCGCTGAATTACAAACGATTTCGTATTTTTATGCTCGATCATTTCAACGAGTCTATTTCGTGTTTATTGACAACTTACCTTCACCGTCGTGTCGTTCTTATGTTTATACGTCCTTGAGAAATTCTATGTAATCTGACTGCGATTTTAGCGAAATATTCCACATTTTGTCTCCTCCAAGTTGTTTCGGCAGCTCTAAAACCTAAACCTAAACTAACCTAAAAAAAAAAATTAAAAATTTAACGTCATTCTATTTTTGTTGAACTAGAACTACATAAAAAATTCACACACAACATCTTCCTACCTCTTATTCACATCGAATAATCGTTACGATTTTCTTTGAATCACTTGTAATTGAAGTTTTCTCGATGAATTTTGTATATTATTTCACCTCTTTGACATTTGAGAAAATGCAAATCATCGAATCAATCAAACCTTAAATTTTTTCAAGTTCATCAAATATAGAACTGTCAGAATATTTCGAACCATAAAGAAGGTACATCCAATCTTCAATGCCATTTCTTTTACGAAAACAAACAAATATATCCTTGGAAAAATTGATATGATATTTACTTTAGAATTGTTGGTGCAAAAAAAAAAATAATGACAACGGAATATGAGAAATCAGATTAGATTTATTGTTCGATGGTTTCGTTTGTCACCCAAAATTGAATTTTTCCTGATAAATTTTAATATTATTTTACCTTTTTTGACATTCGAGAAAATGCATATCATCGAATCAATCGGACCATAAATCATTTGACATTTTCGAATATAGAACAATCTTCAATTCAATTCCTCAGCATAGATTCCATGAATTATGATATTATTCTACCGTTTTGACAGCCAAATATCAAATTGATCGGACCACAAATCATCGAATATAAAACTGTCGAGATATTCTGAACTGGAGAACGGAACATAGTTTTCAATTTACAGTTACCTTTGAACATAAGTTCATTCCATAGATATTCTAACCTCGCACTTTCGAGCTTCATCGTGAGACGAAAATAAATCGGGAAATCCCGTGTACGACGATGCGAAAATGAAGTTCCAGATAAAAGCATTTCGCCTAACAAAGAGAGTATTTTAAACACCATTTTAGGGGACCTCACGATCTTATCTACGTGAACAAGAAAAACAAATAACTCTGAAAACTTACTTTGAGAGCTTTTCGCCGTGCGCTCGACGACGGACAACGAAGTATCCAACTATTTGCTCATTTTTTCACAGACAACAAGGACACCAGACCGATAGTTTTCATTCCGTACTGCACTCAGGAAAGGAGGAAAAAAAAGTTGGGAATTCTCTTGTCGTCGTTCTGTTCAGTAGCGAGGATAACTCGATCACTTCTGTATGTCTGATCCTGTCGAATTGTCACAAGTGTGTTGGCAATCCTGATGTTAATGTTGGGGATCATCATTAATTCTCGAACAATTAATTCCCTTAGGTACCTAATTACGTACGAAACTCACCAAAAGAACGCAGTGAAAAATATAAGTCAGTGGAAAAGTTCGACAAACTCGATTATTCCCTTTGTGAGGGCCCCTTTAATATGCCAAAGAATTTTCCTCCCGTTCAACTTTCACTGAATAATCGATGCTCTGAAAAAACAATTTCGGTCAATTGCTTCAGGCGCTGTTTCGAGAAAAGCATCCAAGTAAACAATGTATATAATTCTTAATGACTTCCACAGAGTTCAGCTAACTCCACCAAAGAATATTTTAAAATTAAGTTTGGCTTCGTTTTCTCTCTGTGGACTAAAACACAAAGTAGTCCCATAGAGAAATCAACAAATTTCTGTAATCGATTCTCAGTGGCCCCAGCGAAAAAAATTAATAATTTCTACTGCAAGCTCTGTGGACCTGAATGGGCAGGTGTAAGGGAAGATTCAATAAAGAAGTTAATTTATCGTCCTGGCCGAATGGAACAATATGTGACAAGGGGAAAGTAATTTCGAGGTTATATTTATCATTAAGGACGAAATAAGGTGAGTTCAGCCCTAAGCTTGTTAAGTGCCTTCTGGGCAAATGGAAAGGTATGATGAAATTGCTCTGGGAAAAATAACTGTTTTTTCACGAACGTTAGCGTTTTTGAGTTGTCGCAGTTTATAGAAAGAAAATGCTTTTTGTATATCTAGGAAATTAAAAGCTATGTTCCGTTCTTCAATTCGGAATATTCTGACAGTTTTATATTCGAGATGATTTGTGGTCCGATATGTGTGATATTTAGCTGTAGCACGGTAGCATTTATAAAGAGAAAATGCTTCTCGTAAATCTAGAAAATAATTTGGAAAATAACTGTTTTTTTTATGAATGCGTCATAGAAAACGTTAAGGTTTTTGAATAGTCGCAGTTTATTAAAAGAAAAGCTTTTTATATATCTAGAAAATAATTTTAACAATAACGTTGGGGTTTCTGAGTAGTCACAGTTTATAAAGAGAAAGTGCTTTTTGTAAATCTAGAAAATAATTTGGAAAATGATGGTTTTTTTACGAATGTGTCATAGAAAACGTTGAGGTTTTTGAATAGTCGCAGTTTATCAGAAAAAAGCTTTTTCTATATCTAGAAAATAATTTTAAGAATAACTGTTTTTTTTTACGAATATGTCATAGATAACGTTAGGGTTTCTGAGTAGTCACAGTTTATAAAGAGGAAGTCCTTTTTGTAAATCTAGAAAATAATTTAGAAAATGACTGTTTTTTTACGAATGTGTCATAGAAAACGTTAAGGTTTTTGAATAGTCGCAGTTTATTAAAAGAAAGCTTTTTCTATATTTAGAAAATAATTTCAAGAATAACTGTTTTTTTTTACGAATATGTCATAGATAACGTTAAGGTTTCTGAGTAGTCACGGTTTATGAAGAGAAAATGCTCTTTGTAAATCTAGAAATTAATTTGGAAAATAACTGTTTTTTTACGAATGTGTCATAAAAAACGTTAAGGTTTTTGAATAGTTGCAGTTTATTAAAAAAAAAGCTTTTTCTATATCTAGAAAATAATTTTAAGAATAACTGTTTTTTTTTACGAATATGTCATAGATAAGGTAAGGGTTTCTGAGTAGTCACAGTTTATAAAGAGAAAGTGCTTTTTGTAAATCTAGAAAATAATTTGGAAAATCACTGTTTTTTTTACGAATGTGTCATAGAAAACGTTAAGGTTTTTGAATAGTCGCAGTTTATTAAAAGAAAGCTTTTTCTATATTTAGAAAATAATTTCAAGAATAACTGTTTTTTTTTACGAATATGTCATAGATAACGTTAAGGTTTCTGAGTAGTCACGGTTTATGAAGAGAAAATGCTCTTTGTAAATCTAGAAAATAATTTGGAAAATAACTGTTTTTTTTACGAATGTGTCATAAAAAACGTTAAGGTTTTTGAATAGTCGCAGTTTATTAAAAAAAAAGCTTTTTCTATATCTAGAAAATAATTTTAAGAATAACTGTTTTTTTTTACGAATATGTCATAGATAAGGTAAGGGTTTCTGAGTAGTCACAGTTTATAAAGAGAAAGTGCTTTTTGTAAATCTAGAAAATAATTTGGAAAATGACTGTTTTTTTTACGAATGTGTCATAGAAAACGTTAAGGTTTTTGAATAGTCGCAGTTTATTAAAAGAAAGCTTTTTCTATATTTAAAAAATAATTTCAAGAATAACTGTTTTTTTTTACGAATATGTCATAGATAACGTTAAGGTTTCTGAGTAGTCACGGTTTATGAAGAGAAAATGCTCTTTGTAAATCTAGAAAATAATTTGGAAAATAACTGTTTTTTTTACGAATGTGTCATAAAAAACGTTAAGGTTTTTGAATAGTCGCAGTTTATTAAAAAAAAAGCTTTTTCTATATCTAGAAAATAATTTTAAGAATAACTGTTTTTTTTTACGAATATGTCATAGATAAGGTAAGGGTTTCTGAGTAGTCACAGTTTATAAAGAGAAAGTGCTTTTTGTAAATCTAGAAAATAATTTGGAAAATGACTGTTTTTTTTACGAATGTGTCATAGAAAACGTTAAGGTTTTTGAATAGTCGCAGTTTATTAAAAAGAGCTTTTTCTATATCTAGAAAATAATTTTGAGAATAACTGTTTCTCTTTACGAATATGTCATAGATAACGTTAGGGTTTCTGAGTAGTCACAGTTTATAAAGAGAAAGTGCTTTTTGTAAATCTAGAAAATAATTTTGAATAGTCGCAGTTTATTAGAAGAACAGCATTTTCTATATCTAGAAAATTATTTTAAAAATAACTGTTTTTTCACGAATGTGTCATAGATAACGTTGGGGTTTTTGAGTAGTAGCAGTTTATTTGAAGAAAATGCTTTTGGTATATCTAGGAAATAATTCGGAAAATAACTGTTTTTTTTACGAATGTGTCATAGAAAACGTTAAGGTTTTTGAATAGTCTCAGTTTATTGAAAGAAAAGCTTTTTCTATATCTAGAAAATAATGAGAGAAAAGCTTTTTCTATATCTAGAAAATAATTTAAAAAATAACTGTTTTTTTCACGAATGTGTCAAAGTTAGGGTTTCTGAGTAGTCGCAGTTTATACAGAGAAAATGCTTTTTGTATATCTAGAAAATATTTTGGAAAATAACCGTTTTTTTCACGAATGTGTCATAGAAAAAGTTAAGGTTTTTGAATAGTCGCAGTTTATTGAAAGAAAAGCTCTTTCTATATCTAGAAAATAATTTAAGAATTTTTTTTACGAATGTGTCATAGATAACGTTAGGGATTTTGAGTAGTTGCAGTTTATAAAGAGAAAATGCCATTCGTGTATTGATGAAAATTAAAGCACGAAACGAGTGTTTTATTTTCATCCACAATTCAAAACTAATTTTTCACACTAGTAGGATGACATAATTTACGGCTTTCACAATCACGTCGACGGAACCCTTCATGCCCTTCTGCGCGAGGGTAGTCAATTTGTAAACACTTCCGAAAATCAGATTTTCCGACATTTTCTTGATGTCGTCGCCCAATTTCTCACTGGTCGACTTGACTTTCTCCTTGATCGATTTTGGAAGGGCGCCGATACCTTCTTCAGGAGCTGAAAAAAATTGTTGAATAGGAAAATAATTTTCTAGTCAATGGGATAAGAAATGATTCAATCTATTCAGCGATTTATTTCGTGATCAATCAAAATAGGGATATAACTTTAGTTTCCATTGAAATAATAAAATCGATGGTTTTATTCGCGAGTGAGTCTACTTTCATCTCGAAACTCATGATTTTTTCGAATATGGAGTCGATCTTTCCCTTTATACTATCGCCTGCGCCTGTGAGTTTTTTCGCCACACCAGATGCCGTAGATTGAGGTATTACTATGCTTCTTTTATTGATCACTAGAACAAAATAAAATTTTCTTCATGATTCTTATAGACAAAATAAGTAAAAGCGTCAATTTTGAAAATCAAAAAAAGAAGCATTACCTCGTGATTAAGCGCCTTCAGTTATTTTGTCTAAGGGCCTGTTTACAGTTCAAAATTTGAGAAGGATGAAGAATTTTAAGTGCTCACCTTTCTCTGTTGTTTCCTCCGATAAAGCCACCAATATTGAGAGACCGAGTAAGAAAACTATCAATTTCATATTTGTCTGTGAGGTTGTTGCTTCAAGTTCAGTTCAAACGCTTTCTTGACTAAACTCAAATGGTAGTCACTAGAAGGTTGGTATATTTATGATAATTGATCAATTTTACATTACCGATAACGTCTAATCAAACCCTTTAAATTTTCCTTCATTACAGCGATAGCATAAATGGACGAGCTCCATGAAAAAGTTAAGGCCTGTTAAATTAAACAGAAAAAAGTTGACACGAAAGTAAAAGTATTATCGAAATGAGTCATTGCCAAAAATGTTTAGCCAAATTATCACCACGAAATATAAAGATTCAACATTTTTTTTCCCCACAACAAGCATAAGTTTTTCAGGCTTTCCAAAAAAGTAGGAAATATTTTCAAAAATAGAAGACTCCACTTTTTGTTGAGAAATGAGTGATTCTCAGTCAAAAAATTTCGAGGAAAATCTGACAAAAAAGTGACAAAAAAGTTTCATCGAAATTTCGCCACGAAATCTAGAAGATTCAACAATTTTTTTTTCCCATTACGAAAACTAATTTTTTAGGCTTTCCACATATAGTAGAAATTATCTTCAAGGAAAGGTGTTGAAAAACGAGTGATTTCTTGTCAAAAAATTATGATAAAAATGTGACAAAAAAGTTTAATCGAAATTTCACCACTATTTCTAGAAAATTCAACAATTTTTTCCGACAATGAACATTAACTTTTTAGGCTCTCAACAAAAAGTAGAAAGAATTTAAAAGAATAGAAGGCCTCACTAGGTGTTGAAAAACGAATTATTTCTTGTCAAAAAAATTGAGGCAAAAATGTTTCATCGAAATTTCACCACGAAATCTAGAAAATCAACATTTTTTTTTCCCACAACAAACATTAATTTGTCAGGTTCTCCACAAAAAAGGGAAATAATTTCCAAGAATAGAAGACCCAACTTGGTGTTAAAAACGAGTTGTTTCTTGTCAAAAAATTATGGCAAAATATTCCATCGTAATTTCACCACGAAATTTAGAAAAATCAATAATTTTTTTCCCCACAACTAACATTAATTTTTCAGGCCCTCCACAAAAAGTAGAAAGAATTTCCAAGAATAGAAGACTCCACTTGGAGTTAAAAAACGAGTTATTTCTTTTAAAAAACTTAAGGCAAAATGTTTCATCGAAATTTCACTACGAAATCTAGAAAAATCAACAATTTTTTCACCCACATAAAACATTAATTTTTAAAGGCTCTCCACGAAAAGTAGAAAGAATTTCCAAGAATAGAAGACTCCTCTTGGTGTTGAAAAACGAGTTATTTCTTGTCAAAAAATTAAGGCAAAATGTTTCATCGAAACTTTACCACGGAATCTAGAAAAATCTTCATTTTTTCCCCACTTGAAACATTAATTTTTAAAGGCTCTCTACAGAAAGGAGAAAAAATTTCCAAGAATGGAAGACTCCACTTGGTGTCAAAAACGAGTTATTTATTGTCAAAAAATTAAGGCAAAATGTTTCATCGAAATTTCACCACGAAATCTAGAAAAATCAACATTTTTTCACCACATAAAACATTAATTTTCAAAGGTGCCCCACAAAAAGGAGAAAGAGTTTCCAAGAATAGAAGACTCCACTTGGTGTCAAAAACGAGTTATTTCTTGTCAAAAAATTAAGGCAAAATGTTCTATCGAAATTTCAACACGAAATCTAGAAAAATCAACAATTTTTTTCCCCACAACAAATGTTAATTTTTCAGGCTCTCCACAAAAAGGAGATAAAATTTCCAAGTATAGAAGACTCCACTTGGTGTTAAGAAACGAGTTATTTCTTGTCAAATAATTAAGGCAAAATGTTTCATCGAAATTTCACCACGAAATCTAGAAAAATCAACAATTTTTTCCCCCACATAAAACATTAGTTTTTAAAGGCTCTCCACGAAAAGTAGAAAGAATTTCCAAGAATAGAAGACTCCTCTTGGTGTTGAAAAACGAGTTATTTCTTGTCAAAAAATTAAGGCAAAATGTTTCATCGAAATTTCACCACGAAATCTAGAAAAATCAACATTTTTTTCCCCCACATAAAACATTAATTTTTAAAGGCTCTTCACGAAAAGTAGAAAGAATTTCCAAGAATAGAAGACTCCTCTTGGTGTTGAAAAACGAGTTATTTCTTGTCAAAAAATTAAGGCAAAATGTTTCATCGAAATTTTACCATGGAATCTAGAAAAATCTTCATTTTTTCCCCACTTGAAACATCAATTTTTAAAGGCTCTCTACAGAAAGGAGAAAAAATTTCCAAGAATGGAAGACTCCACTTGGTGTCAAAAACGAGTTATTTCTTGTCAAAAAATTAAGGCAAAATTTTTCATCGAAATTTCACCACGAAATCTAGAAAAATCAACATTTTTTCACCACATAAAACATTAATTTTCAAAGGTGCCCACAAAAAGGAGAAAGAATTTCCAAGAATAGAAGACTCCACTTGGTGTCAAAAACGAGTTATTTCTTGTCAAAAAATTAAGGCAAAATGTTTCATCGAAATTTTACCACGGAATCTAGAAAAATCTTCATTTTTTCCCCACTTGAAACATTAATTTTTAAAGGCTCTCTACAGAAAGGAGAAAAAATTTCCAAGAATGGAAGACTCCACTTGGTGTCAAAAACGAGTTATTTCTTGTCAAAAAATTAAGGCAAAATTTTTCATCGAAATTTCAACACGAAATCTAGAACAATCAACAATTTTTTTACCCACAACAAATGTTAATTTTTCAGGCTCTCCAGAAAAAGAAGATAGAATTTCCAAGTATAGAAGATTCCACTTGGTGTTAAGAAACGAGTTATTTCTTGTCAAATAATTAAGGCAAAATGTTTCATCGAAATTTCACCACGAAATCTAGAAAAATCAACATTTTTCCCCACATAAAACATTAATTTTTAAAGGCTCTCCACAAAAAGTAGAAAGAATTTTCAAGAATAGAAGACTCCACGCGGTGTCAAGAAACGAGTTATTTATTGTCGAAAAATTAAGGCAAAAATGTTTCATCGAAATTCCACCACGATATCTAGAAAAATCAACAATTATTTTTTCACATCAAACATTAATTTTTTAGGTTCCCCCAAAAAGCAGTGTTAAAAAACGAGTTATTTCTTTTCAAAATATTGATGCAAAAATATTTTTTAGGCTCTCCACAAAAAAAAGAAAGTATTTTTAGAAATAGAAGACTCCGTTTGAAGTTAAAAAACGAGTTATTTCTTGTCAAAAAATTAAGGCAAAAATGTATCATCGAAATTTCACCACGAAATCTACAAAAATCAACATTTTTTTTCCCCACAACAAACATTAATTTTTCAGGCTCTCCCCAAAAAGTAGAAAGAATTTTCAAGAATTGAAGACTCCACTTGGTGTTAAAAAACGAATTATTTCTTATTGAAAAATCAATGCAGAAATGTTTCATCGAAGTGTCACCATGAAATCTAGAAAAATCAACAATTTCTTTTCCCAAAACAAACATAAATTTTTTAGGCTCTCCACAGGTATTGTTAGGAATAGAAGACTTCACTTGGTCTTCAAAAATGAGTGATTATTCATAAAAAAATAGGATTCAGGTCTGGAGGTTCCAGTGGCTATCAGATCCTTTACTTTGTCACAGAATTCGATTAATCCCTTCTAAACTCTATCACAAACAACAATTCGTCATCGTTTCTCGATGGACCCACTCGAAAAATGCGGAAGCATAAGATGTCTTCGTATCCTCCCCATCAAACGAATGTCCTTCAACGTCGTTTATATTCAGCCCTTATGACCTTTCGACTATATTTTCTGAATGGAATGTAAATGTGAGCCTTGTCGCTTTCGCCTCTGAACCGATGGAATTAATTTGCATGGAACGTTGTCAAAGGGTATTATGCGGAATTTTCGATGCGAAAAGGACTAAGAGGAGTCGGAATAAAATTCGATGGTACTCCTGTTATTGAATTAATCTTTTTCACGAGAGGCTGACGATGCTTTTTTCCTGATGGAAATTCTAGGACTTTGCCCGATATAATAATGCATGTAGGGTAGGAATTAAAACATTATTCTTTTCCGCGGAACTCCGACTTTTTTCCCACAACCAAGATAAATGTTTCGGGCTCTCCACAAAAAGTAGAAAGTATAGTTGTAGGAATAGAAGACTCCAATTGGTGTTGAAAAATTAGTGATCATTCGTCAAAAAATTAAGACAAAAATGTTTTACGGAATTCCACTACGGAATTCAGAAGATTCAACAATTTTCTTCACACAACAATCATAAATTTTTTAGGCTTTTCACAAAAAAGTAGAAAGTATTTTTAAGGAGACTCCGCTTGGTGTTGAAAAATGAGCGATTCTTTGTCAAAAAAATTATGATAAAAAGGTGACAAAATTGTTTTATCGAAATTTCACCACGAAATCTAGGAGATTCAACAATTTTTTCCCATAACAAACATTAATCTTTTAGGCTCTCCACAATGAAAAAAAGTATATATGTATTTTCAAAAATTGAATAATCCATTTGGCACTGAAAAACTAGTGATTCAACATTTTTTTTTCCCACAACAATTTTAATTTTTTTAGGCCCTCCTCAAAGAGTAGGAAGTATTTTTAAAGATGACTGTTGAAAAATAAGAGATGATTCGTCAAAACATTATGACAAAAATGTTTCATCGAAAATTCACTAAGAACTCTGAAAGATTGAACAGTTTTTTTTCCCACAACAAACATTAATTTTGTATGCTCTCCACGAAAAGTAGAAAGTATTTTTAAGAATAGGAGACTGTTGAAGAATGAGTGATTATTCGTCGAAAAATTATGACAAAAATGTTTCATCGAAATTTCATTTAGAACTCTGAGGGATCGAACAATTTTTTTTCCCACAACAAACATTAATTTTTTATGCTCTCCACGAAAAGTAGAAAGTATTTTTAAGAATAGAAGACTGTTGAAGAATGAGTGATTATTCGTCAAAAAATTATGACAACAATTTTTCATCGATATTTCACTAATAACTCTGGAAGATTCAACAATTTTTTTCCCACAACAAACATTAATTTTTTAGGCTCTCCACGAAAAGTAGAAAGTGTTTTTAAGAATAGGAGACTGTTGAAGAATTAGTGCTTATTCGTCAAATAATTATGCAGAAAGGTTTCATCGATATTTCACTAAGAACTCTGGAAGATTCAACAATTTCTCCCACAACGAATATTAATTTTGTAGGCTCTCCACGAAAAGTAGAAAGTATTTTTAAGGATAGGAGAGTGTTGAAGAATGAGTGATTATTCGTCAAAAAATTATGACAAAAATGTTCCATCGAAATTTCACTGAGAACTCTGGAAGACTCAACAATTTCTCCTACAACAAATATTAATTTTGTAGGCTCTCCACGAAAAGTAGAAAGTATTTTTAAGGATAGGAGAGTGTTGAAGAATGAGTGATTATTCGTCAAAAAATTATGACAAAAATGTTCCATCGAAATTTCACTGAGAACTCTGGAAGACTCAACAATTTCTCCTACAACAAATATTAATTTTTTAGGCTCTCCACGAAAAGTAGAAAGTATTTTTAAGGATAGGAGACTGTTGAAGACCGAGTGATTATTCGTCAAAAAATTATGACGAAAATGTTTCATCGAAATTTCACTAGAACCCTGGAATATTTAACAATATTTTTTTCCACAACAAACATTAATTTTTTTGGCTCTCCACGAAAAGTAGAAAGTATTTTTAAGAATAGGAGACTGTTGAAGAATGAGTGATTATTCGTCAAATAATTATGCAGAAAGGTTTCATCGATATTTTACTAAGAACTCTGGAAGATTCAACAATTTCTCCCACAACGAATATTAATTTTGTAGGGTCTCCACGAAAAGTAGAAAGTATTTTTAAGAATAGGAGACTGTCGAAGAATTAGTGATTATTCGTCAAAAAATTATGCAAAAAGGTTTCATCGATATTTCACTAAGAACTCTGGAAGATTCAACAATTTCTCCCACAACGAATATTAATTTTGTAGGCTCTCCACGAAAAGTAGAAAGTATTTTTAAGGATAGAAGAGTGTTGAAGAATGAGTGATTATTCGTCAAAAAATTATGACAAAAATGTTTCATCGAAATTTCACTGAGAACTCTGGAAGACTCACCAATTTCTCCTACAACAAATATTAATTTTTTAGGCTCTCCACGAAAAGTAGAAAGTATTTTTAAGGATAGGAGACTGTTGAAGACCGAGTGATTATTCGTCAAAAAATTATGACAAAAATTTTTCATCGATATTTCACTAAGAACTCTGGAAGATTTTACATTTTTTTTTCCCACAACAAACATTAATTTTTTAGGCTCTCCACGAAAAGTAGAGAGTATTTTTAAGAATAGGAGACTGTTGAAGAATTAGTGATTATTCGTCAAATAAATATGCAGAAAGGTTTCATCGATATTTCACTAAGAACTCTGGAAGATTCAACAATTTCTCCCACAACGAATATTAATTTTGTAGGCTCTCCACGAAAAGTAGAAAGTATTTTTAAGGATAGGAAAGTGTTGAAGAATGAGTGATTATTTGTCAAAAAATTATGACAAAAATGTTTCATCGAAATTCCACTGAGAACTCTGGAAGACTCAACAATTTCTCCTACAACAAATATTAATTTTTTACGCTCTCCACGAAAAGTAGAAAGTATTTTTAAGAATAGGAGACTGTTGAAGAATTAGTGATTATTCGTCAAATAAATATGCAGAAAGGTTTCATCGATATTTCACTAAGAACTCTGGAAGATTCAACAATTTCTCCCACAACGAATATTAATTTTGTAGGCTCTCCACGAAAAGTAGAAAGTATTTTTAAGAATAGGAGACTGTCGAAGAATTAGTGATTATTCGTCAAAAAATTATGCAAAAAGGTTTCATCGATATTTCACTAAGAACTCTGGAAGATTCAACAATTTCTCCCACAACGAATATTAATTTTGTAGGCTCTCCACGAAAAGTAGAAAGTATTTTTAAGGATAGGAGAGTGTTGAAGAATTAGTGATTATTCGTCAAAAAATTATGACAAAAATGTTTCATCGAAATTTCACTGAGAACTCTGGAAGACTCACCAATTTCTCCTACAACAAATATTAATTTTTTAGGCTCTCCACGAAAAGTAGAAAGTATTTTTAAGGATAGGAGACTGTTGAAGACCGAGTGATTATTCGTCAAAAAATTATGACAAAAATGTTTCATCGAAATTTCACTAGAACTCTGGAATATTTAACAATATTTTTTTCCACAACAAACATTAATTTTTTAGGCTCTCCACGAAAAGTAGAAAGTATTTTTGAGAATAGGAGACTGTTGAAGAATGAGTGATTATTCTTCAAATAATTATGACAAAAATGTTTCATCGATATTTCACTAAGAACTCTGGAAGATTCAACAATTTCTCCCACAACGAATATTATTTTTTTAGGCACTCCACGAAAAGTAGAAAGTATTTTTAAGAATAGGAGACTTTTGAAGAATGAGTGATTATTCGTCAAAAAATCAGGAATTAAAGCATTATTCTTTTCATCGGAACTCTGACTTGTTGTCATTTCTAAAAATTGTACGAAAAATAAGATAAGTCAGGTGCTGAAAATGTCTCGCTCGGGGAAATACGAACTGTAAAATTCATCCACTTCTGGTAAACCCGCAAAATCCCTTATCACCACATCTGAGTGATCACCTTTTCAGGGTAGCCACCCTTATACCGAACCGGAGTTTAGAAGGAGGGAGATGAAAAGATAATAGAATTTCACTCCTGAGTAAGGGGGTTAATGGGAAGCTGCGAATTTGAGATCTTAATCATTCAAACCAGGAAAGTTTTGATGAACATCTTTCATTCTTATCAGCGATCTCGCAAAACAGCCTAATTGAATCCGTGTACAGAGCTTAGATAAATATCAAGTAATTCCAAGCGGAATTAACCCCAGCTTTGTCTACAATCCGATGAGGTTTGTCTGTAGACGAAGTCAAAGGTAGGTAACGAAGTTTCTATTTGAATTCACCTAATTAAATATTCTGGAATTGGTAAAAATTACTCCGCGACAAAATATGAAACGTCCGTATTTCTTGGAGATTTCGGGGGCGAATGGGAGAAATATAATTTTCCCTCGCGTTGGAGTTTTATAGCAATTGAAATTTACGAGGTACCCGAGTAGCTTTGTATGGGACCATGGCAAAGGGATATAACCATCACCTGCGGTTTCGCGAAATTAACTTTTCACGCTGGCGCAAAGGGATGCTGCTCTTTGTTGTTGATCTCAAAGCCTGGTATAATATGAAATACTTCACTTTCTGAAAATAATTAATTCCGGCTCCTTCCGTCCGCTGCGAATTTTCTCCCACGTTTTTTGGAAGGATGCTGCGCAGATTCTAGGGGGGTCCGAGCAATATTGAAATTTTAATGGGCCCACGTTGAGTCATAATTATTTCAGCCTTAGTGGAAACTGTAATTAATCTTTCGGCAGTTTCGAATCGGATCGACAAGTCCAAACCTGCTCTTTTTCATCCATCCATTTTAATGCATTTTATCGCACGTTGAAAGTGTTGGTCAAACCGAAAACGTCTGAGATGGAATTTCATTGTATCCACGTCTGGAAGCTTTCGGAGACCTAAATTTCCACTTCAGACAGTTTGAATGCGCGGAGAGGAAACGGTGAGAGCTTTCAGTTTACAACAGATGAAATTTTCGGGGATTAATTCTTCAGGTATTAACGGAAAAATGGAGCGATGGCTCTTCGCGAAGTGAACTGATATGAAGAAGTGGAAAACTTCATGATACGAAATATTGCTTTTTCGAGTCTCGTATCGAGTGAACGAACTTCGGGAAATTAATTTCGAGTTTCCATGGTACAATTTACTTTTGTTTCATTTTTGTTTGGTGGAAATGAATATAAACTTTTGTATGAGGTAGAATTTCATTCAGGACTTTTTGAGAATTTGGTGACTTGAAGTTTATAAAATAAAATTTATATTGACAATGAACACTGAAGGTCGTTTCTAGTACACAGAAAGTGAAAATTGAGTGTTTCTGATATATTCAATATAATTCGGTGATCCCATCTTCTGAAGATCATAGAATTAAAATGACAGTAAAATAATTAAGATTTTTAGATATATTCAATATAATTCGGTGATTATCTATTATTAAAGTTTATTAAAATTGAATGACAGGACTTATCCTATCGACAATGAACACTGAAGGCCGTTAATGGTACACAGAAAAAAAAATTGAGTGTTTCTGATATATTCAATATAATTCAGTGATTCCATCTTCTGAAGGTCATAGAATTAAAATGACAGTAAAATAATTGAGTGTTTCTGAGATATTCAATATAATTCGGTGATTATCTAATTTTAAAGTTTCTCAAAATTGAATGACAGGACTTATCATATTGACAATGAACACTGAAGGTCGTTAATGGTACACAGAAAGTGAGAATTGAGTGTTTCTGATATATTCAATATCATTCCGTTATTCCATCTTCTGAAGGTCATAGAATTAAAATGACAGTAAAATAATTGAGTGTTTCTGAGATATTCAATATAATTCGGTGATTCCCTATTTCTGAAGTTTATGAAAATTGAATGACAGGACTTGTCATATTGACAATGAACACTGAAGGGCGTTTCTGGTACACAGAAAGTGAAAATTGAGTGTTTCTGATATATTCAATAAAATTCGGTGATTCCATCTTTCGAAGGTTATAGAATTGAAATGTCAGTAAAATAATTGGGATTTTCTGATATATTCAATATAATTTGATGATTCCATCGTTTGAAGGTTATAGAATTAAAATGACACTAAAATAATCGTGATTTTCTGATATACCAATTCAATATTATTCGGTGATTCCCTATCTCTTGAAGTTTATGAAAATTGAATGACAGTACTTGTCATATTGACAATGAACACTAAAGGCCGTTTCTGGTACACAGAAAGTAAAAATTGAGAGTTTCTGATTTATTCAATATAATTTGATGATTCCATCTTTTGAAGGTTAAAGAATTAAAATGACAGTAAAATAATTAAGATTTTCTGATATATTCAATATAATTCGGTGATTCCTTCTCCTGAAGGTCATAAAATTAAAATGACAGTAAAATAATAGAGATTTTTAGATATATTCAATATAGTTCGGTGATTACCTATTTTTGAAGTTCATTAAAATTGAATGACAGGACTTATCATATTGACAATAAACACTGAAGGCCGTTAATGGTACACAGAAAGTGAGAATTGAGTGTTTCTGATATATTCATTAAAATTCGGTGATTCCCTATTTTGAAGTTTATAAAAATTGAATGACAGGACTTGTCATATTGACAATGGACACAGAAGGCCGTTTTGGTACAAAGAAAGTGAAAATTGAGTGTTTCTGATATATTCAATAAAATTCGGTGATTCCATCTTTCGATGGTTATAGAATTGAAATGACAGTAAAATAATTGGGATTTTCTGATATATTCAATATAATTTGATGATTCCATCGTTTGAAGGTAATAGAATTAAAATGACACTGAAATAATTGTGATTTTCTGATAAACCAATTCAATATTATTCGGTGATACCCTATTTCTTGAAGTTTATAAAAATTGAATGACAGGACTTGTCATATTGACAATGAACACTGAAGGCCGTTTCTGGTACACAGAGAGTGGAAATTGAGTGTTTCTGATATATTCAATAAAATTCGATGATTCCATCTTTTGAAGGTTATAGAATTAAAATGACAATATAATTATTAAGATTTTCTGATATATTCAATATAATTCGGTGATTCCCTATTTTTTGAAGTTTATAGAAATTGATTGACAGGACTCGTCATATTGACAATGCACACTGAAGCCGTTTCTGGTACACAGAAAGTGAAAATTGAGTGTTTCTGATATATTCAATAAAATTCGATGATTCCATCTTCCGAAGGTTATAGAATTGAAATGACAGTAAAATAATTGGGATTTTCTGATATATTCAATATAATTTGATGATTCCATCGTTTGAAGGTTATAGAATTAGAATGACACTAAAATAATTGTGATTTTCTGATATACCAATTCAATATTATTCGGTGATTCCCTATTTCTTGAAGTTTATGAAAATTGAATGACAGGACTTGTCAGATTGACAATGGACACAGAAGGCCGTTCCTGGTGCACAGAAAGTGAAAATTGAGTGTTTCTGATATATTCAATAAAATTCGATGATTCCATCTTCTGAAGGTCATAGAATTAAAATGACAGTATGATTATTAAGATTTTCTGATATATTCAATATGATTAGGTGATTCCCTATTTTTTGAAGTTTATAGAAATTGATTGACAGGACTTGTCATATTGACAATGGACACAGAAAACCGTTCCTGCTACACAGAAAGTGAAAATTGAGTGTTTCTTATATATTCAATAAAATTCGATGATTCCATCTTTTGAAGGTTATAGAATTGAAATGACAATATAATTATTGAGATTTTATGATATATTCAATATAATTCGGTGATTTCCTATTTTTTGAAGTTTATAGGAATTGATCAAAGGGACAATGAACACTGAAGGCCATTTCTGGTACACAGAAAATGAAAATTGAGTGTTTCTGATATATTCAATAAAATTCGGTGATTCCATCTTTCGAAGGTTATAGAATTGAAACGACAGTAAAATAATTGGGATTTTCTGATATATTCAATATAATTTGATGATTCCATCGTTTGAAGGTTATAGAATTAAAATGACACTGAAATAATTTTGATTTTCTGATAAACCAATTCACTATTATTCGGTGATTCCCTATTTCTTGAAGTTTATGAAAATTGAATGACAAGACTTGTCATATTGACAATGGACACAGAAGGCCGTTCCTGGTACACAGAAAGTGAAAATTGAGTGTCTCTGATATATTCAATAAAATTCGATGATTCCATCTTTTGAAGGTTATAGAATTAAAATGACAATATAATTATTAAGATTTTCTGATATATTCAATATAATTCGGTGATTCCCTATTCTTTGAAGTTTATAGAAATTGATTAAAAGGACTTTTCATATTGACAATGCACACTGAAGGCCATTTCTGGTACACAGAAAATGAAAATTGAGTGTTTCTGATATATTCAATAAAATTCGGTGATTCCATCTTTCGGAGGTTATAGAATTGAAATGACAGTAAAATAATTGGGATTTTCTGATATATTCAATATAATTTGATGATTCCATCGTTTGAAGGTTATAGAATTAAAATGACACTAAAATAATTGTGATTTTCTGATATACCAATTCAATATTATTCGGTGATTCCCTATTTCTTGAAGTTTATGAAGATTGAATGACAGGGCTCGTCATATTGGTAATGGACACAGAAGGCCGTTCCTGGTACACAGAAAGTGAAAATTGTGTGTTTCTGATTTATTCAATATAATTTGATGATTTCATTTTTTGAAGGTTATAGAATTAAAATGACAGTTAAATAATTGAGATTTTCTGATATATTCAATAGAATTCGGTGATTCCCTATTTTTTGAAGTTTATAGAAATTGATTAACAGGACTTGTCATATTGACAATTAACACTGAATGCCGTTTCTAGTACACAGAAAGTAAAAATTGATTGATTCTGATATATTGAATACAATTCGGTGATTCCATCTCTTGAGGTTCATCAAATGAAATGCCACTGCTTGTTATATTGACAATGAACACTAAAGATCGTTTTGGAACACAGAAACAAGTTCCTGACTTCGTGCAGTGCTTTTCAAATTTGTTTCTATTTTCTTCAATAGACAAATTTACGAATATTTAGTTAATGCGTTTTTTTTTCTGGCGTAGAAATTCCCCTTGTCTGGGATGGGAAAAAGTCATCTGAAACAGCGCCATCTAACAACTGACCTATTCAAATTACAGATCCCATTTTTCCTCTAAAGAGCACATTCAACCCCCAGAGTCATCATAAAGTTTTGATGCCTCCTGTGTAATAGAACTACAGCTTCCATTTCCCATGTATCATTCGGGGACCACACTGTGTCTCGTATATTCGCTACGTGTTGGAAAGTGTTGAAATATAACCAACGCTATAATTACGTTCTGATGATGCTTATGGATGGGTCGTGTAAAACACCCCTTAAGACCACTCACGGTGGAATCTCAAGATTAAGGGGAGAAAGTTGGGAGGGGGATGTTATATCGAGTTACCTCACGCCCTTACTCATAGTTTTATGTAACACTTGATGGATCTTGTGGTTTCTACCTCTCATCATCACCCTCGTTTCTGAAATCTATACCACCCCGTTTGACGACGACTCGCGCCCCCCAAATTACGACGAACCCCATATTCTCAGTCCTCCTCATAAATACAGGCGAATAAAATCCTCACTACCAGGAATCGAATTTATCGGAGCGTGAAGAACGACGTGGAGCCTTCCCACGTTTCCTCCGGGAAGCATCTATTTTGAAATGCTAATTATAATTTGGGAAACAATTTCTTGAGAGTGCAGACGGACACGTGTCGAGATGAAATGAGATCCTTCGTGATGCTGCAAATTAAAAAACAAGGATTGATGTTCCTATTTATCTGCAAGGATCTGGTTCAAGGTAAAAAAATATATTCAATATAATTTGGGGATTCCATTCTTTGAAGTTTACACAAATTAAATTGTTATGTACCCAACATGGAAACTGTTGAAATGTTTCGAATAGATTCAGCGGCATACACTATGATGAAGTTTTAATTAATTCAAAAATAAAGGACAGAACGCAAAGCTCGTGCAACTACGGGTAATAAGTTGGTGAGTTAGTTGTAAAATGAGTAATTGCCAACACAAGCGACTACTATCTATCCCCATATCCAGTTTGCATCACTAATTCGCATGTATAAACTTATCAGGCTATTCATATTCATGCCTTATCAGTTTATGCACTCTATACATCGATGTTATTAATAACCAAATTGGTCATTTAAGTGATAACGCGTGGTTCAACAGGGCGGAACAGAAACGTTGACCAGTTTCGACGCGGAGAGACTCAGCAGAAATAATGTTCATAAACTCAATTTCCAAAGACGAAACGTACCGAATGTTACTAGCTGAGTTAACATCCCTCAATTTGCAGTAATGCAAATCTCTTCCTTGTTTACTCCCGGAACAATCACCCGGAAAGCTCAGGAAAAGTGTGGTAGACGGTCCTAATGGGGGTTATTCGAGGAAACAGACACCTGAAACCAATTATGAGATAAACATCGCAAACGAGATCCGGGACATCAAAGCAGATGCACGTCTGCAGACTCTCGGAATGAACAAACACGAAAACATTCATCTACTTTCATCCGGAATGACCTTTGATGTTCTCGTTAAGCTCTCCTTCTCCGTATATAGGTGTTGCCTGTAATTTATCTTCTCAACTTTGTCTTTTCTATTTTTCGTCTCGATACTTTAAGAGTAAATCGGTTCGATTTATCCGGAAATCGCCCGGAAACTAATGCCGTATAATACCTCCAGCAGATCCGATCTGGAGAAATTTTTCGGATCAGGGAAATTGAAACCTGAACTTCTTAATTGGAAAATGGGATTCTATTCGGGATATCCGGATCGAAAACGGAAAACTTTCTGGACGTTATAGAGGAAACTTCTGCTTGCTTTGATATAATTTAATTGATTTTTATGTGTGTAGGTATATTCTGGAGTTGGAGGATATTTCCTCCCCAATTTATAATGTTTGCACTCAATTTGAGAAGCGTACGGCATATACAAAATTCATCTTATACATTCATTAAATGTAATAAAACTTAAATAATTCTTCAGTTATAAAAAGTTCATTGTTGGACATCTACCGGTTAATTAGGGAATGAACTAAAGGTCGCCACTAGTCATCTAGTCTTTTGTATCTCTTGAATAATAGATGGCATCCATCACTTACAGTGTGCTTCCTTGTTTTCAGTATTTTTCTTTATAGAATTTATAAAAAGGATTTCACTGTGTATTTCACATCCCAACAGCAGCAACATTTATCTCATGTATTGATTGGAACTGATAAAACGTTTGCAACAATCATAGTTTTGAAAATTTTGATTGCTGGCCATCTATTAGGAATTATCTGAAGGTTGCCAGCATAGATAAAGGATTCTATGGTTGCCACTAGAACTCTAGTCTATTGTATAATAGATGGCAGGTCGTTCGCGAAATTCAATGTAGTTTCCTTTATTGACAGTTATGTCAGTATCCTAACCTATAATCTTCTCTGAGTATATGTTTACATTTTACTTCTACTTTGTGTATGAAACTAGCAAATAAAACTTGTTTGATTCAACATGGAGTCAATTTATGAACCAGAAAGGTTCAAAGCGTCTGAAGTTGTAAATTTGAGAGAGCATTTTTCTGAATATTCCAATCTCATTACTGACGATATCGCCTTTTCTTCATCTAATGAAATAACGATCGAAAGTGTTATGGGACTCGATTCAAATAGACTGAAATCCCTAGAAGAGTCTTGCAGGTATAAAATTACTTAATGAGATATATAGTTATCATTATTTTCCCTTTATTACAGCATCGATCATCTGATCTGCGAGGGTGAACTGAAATCAAAACCGAAAGATTCACCGACAAATTATACCCTTCGAAAGGTTGTATCCGAATCCTTACCTTTCACTCGGAAATATTCTAATCTGGAAGTTCTCCGAACGAAGGCTTCAATCGAAGAATATAGGAGCTGTGAGAAATTACTTCTTATGAATAAAGAAAATTTCCATCATTGCGTTATTGTAAGTATTCAGTGAATCTTTGAATGTCAATCTCAAAGTTTTCTTTATCAGGACAAAGAGAAAGAGACTGATTCACCTACCGACCTAGTTCCCGGAAGCAATTTCGTGATGAACGTAATTTTTTACAAGCCCTTCAAGTACGTTTTCAACTCGAGAAATGCCACCGGAAGGTGTCGATTCAATCACGAAATTCAAGTACTGGGCAAGAATACGTTAACTCAACTTCGGGATAAGATTATGTGTACTTCTGATTGCGGACTGGCAGCGGAAGTAGACGGTCCAACAGCCGATGTTTCCCATTTAATGAAGGCTAAGGTGAATTTTTCGAAATTTTCGGGAATGAGTTTAATCGTTGGGTATTTCCACAGGAAGAATATCCGTCGGGGTGTTTTTTCGTGAATGGAGTTTTTTATAACGACATGAGATCACCCAAGGCTATCGAATATTCTAAGGAAATATTGGAATGGGGGATCGCTAGGGATGTCAGGAACTTAACAAAAGCTGATATGCATACAGTAAGTTGTTCGAAGTTCCATTTCTCCAATCTACTTCTAAAAATTTTCTTTACAGACGAAACTGATGGACTTATCGTTGAGATTTGGATACCCTTACGTCTACCTCCACCAAGGGGATTGCGAACATATAATGGTGTTTGCCGATGCGCATATTTTGACAAAAAACGACTGTCTCACCTCCGAGAAGTATCCAAGAGTTTACGCCCTCAACAAATCAGTTTCCACTATATGTTATATGTGCAACGTTGTGGCCGCGAAGTGGCTAGTGAAGGACTACAATAGGTTGCCACAATCGAACACTTTTTTGTGCGGGAAGTGCGCTGAATGTTACTGTTCGAAGGACGGTGAAAAAGTTGGCGAATACAAGATGTTTCCCTTGTTTATTACATCCTAAGTGAATATTTTTACTTTTTACGTTATTGTTCATCTCTGTGATAACATTTTGAGAATAAATTTTGATTTTGTACGAGGCAAGACATTTTCTAACCAACCCTAAACTTCAACGGTTAAGCAATCGATAATTGTATATTTGTAATCGAAAAAGGGAGGAGAAAAATGTTTGAAGGTCATCGAAATTTTTCAAGAAAAAGCTAAGCTTCTCTTGAAGGATCTTAATCAAGAGGAATTGACAAAAAATGTATTTCACTTTGTACCTAGAAGACAATAAGCGTCATCTATACTCGAATATAGAAATTAACGTATAGACCTTACAGAAAACTTTAATTTCGGATTGGAATCTTAAGCCCTATGAGTATAGATGACGCTAGTTGTATTGAATTTGAAATCAACAGAAAAACTGTCCGAGCTCGAAACTGAGTTCAGATTCGGAATCTACGACCGCAAATGATCAGTTTTTACCAAAAAATTTGATTATTTTTCCTTTCATAAACAGCATAGGCGATAATTGCAGTTATAAAAATTACGAAAAGCACTGCCGTGAAGGCAGGAGCTTTTGAGCGCTCGTACATGCACCTGGTAGGTAGATTCGCATTTTCCAGTTTTAGAAATCAATTGAAGGAATTTTCGACAGCTGTCAAAAAAATTCTGAAACTTAGGCGAAACTCCAGACTTCATGTCAGTACTTCAGCTGATCAATTTTGTTTCGATAATTCGCTAGAATTTTCTACGGTATCTATGGTCTTGGTGATGCGATCTGGACAAAATTTCGCACGTAGTTTGAATACATTATTCCTCAGCTAGGTGCAAAATTTCATTCCAATCAAATCGGTAGTTTCGAAATTATCCGGAACAGAATATTTTGAACGGCCATATTTACAGAACCCCTAGTCTAATTTTGCTCATTGATGAACGTGACCGTGAAATTCGTGATCCAAACCCACCCTGAAAATTTCAAGTTCCTAGGCCTTTTCCTTCGGAAGTTATAATTTTCTATGGTTCTGGTCATGCGATCTGGACAAAATGTTTCTTTTATATGTCATTCTCGTTTAAAATACAAAATTTTATCTCGATCGAATCCGTAGTTTCGAAATTATCGAGAAAACAAAATTTCAAATGACCGTATTTACGGAACCCCTAGTATAATTCTGCTCATTGATAAACGTGAACGCCACATTTTCAGATCTACACCTATCCTGAAAATTTCAAGTCCCTAAGCCTTTCCGTTCGAAAGTTTTGATTTTCTATGGTTTCTATGGTTCTGGTCATGCGATCTAGAGAAATGTAGCTTGAATATATCATTCTCCATAAGTGTACAAAATTTCGTCACCATCGAATCTGTAATTTGGAAATTATCAAGAAAACTAAATTTCAAACGACCATATTTACGGAACCCCTAGTATAATTTTGCTCATAGATGAAAGTGATCACGACAATCGAGATCCACACCTATTCTGAAAATTTCAAGTCCCTAGGCGTTTCCGTTCAAAAGTTACAATTTTCTATGATTTCTATGGTTCTGGTCATGCGAGCTGAACAAAATTTTGCATGTAGCTTGAACACCTCATTTTCCATAAGAGTGCAAAATTTCATCTCGATCAAATCTGTAGCTTTCAAGTAATCAGGGAAACAAAACTTTGAACGGCCATACTTACGGAACCCCTGGTGGAATTTGGCCCATTAACGATCTCAACCGAGGCATTCGGGAACTGAACCCACATTGAAAATTTCAAGTCTCTAGGTTGTTCCGTTCGAGAGTTATCGTGCTTACGGACGGCCGGACGGACGGACAGACTCAAATTTTCCGACGGATTCGTCATCAGTGAGTTGAACTCTATCGTTTGAGACTATTTTCGGCTCAAAATTCGAAAAATACAGACATCGTGACGAAATGATATAGCCCTCGTGTAAGTAGTACGAGCGCTCAAAAAAAAGATCAAATGTTCTTGGTTTAACTATCATATTAGTTAATCAATAATCTTTGAAATATGGGTTAATTAAACCAAGTTATGTTGCAGGTATTCGCCAATTTGTTTACATTTTACATTATTCGTCAGTAGCGACAAAATATTTGCTTTTTGGAGATACTCCGCAATAAGTTTACCTAATCCATTGTTGCTAATCTGATAAATGATTATAGTTCAGGTCACATACTGCATGCTGTTTGATGAATGCAAATGAGCGTTACTTCTAGCTGGATTATTCTCCTTTTTTCAGAAACTGGAAGCATTGAAATAAAAACTTTGACAAACAAAAAAAGTTCCTCAGTATAAACATAATGGTTTCCGGAAACAAAGGGAGTCTATTTTCTTCTCTCGCAATTTTCGATTCTAAATTTCTAAAGCAATTCACCTTTACCATACACGAAGCACGAAGTTATACAATCAAAACAACGAAACAATAGTTGAGCTTCATTGGAACTTTATTGACTTCAAATTACAAAGAATTGAAACAACAAGTAGGCATTAAATTATGAATTGAATAACGGATTGGGCTACAAAAAAAAAACTCTATTCAAAATGGAATTTTCATTGTTAAATGGTACACAACCGAACGCTTATCTTCCCCAGACATCCTAAAATAGAAACATTACAGTCAAAATACCCAACATTCTTTTGATATTAACTATCTTCCTTGCAAATCCCACATCTAAAATTCAAATTGTTAAACGACTCCTATGAAGGTCTCCAATCTTTCAATTATAAAATTGATTGTAACAATCTTACTTGTTGTCTATTCTCTAAAGATTCCTCGGCATTAGTCCTTCCATCTGCAAGATATCCCAGTTTTAGGGAATCTAGGCCAGAAGGTTATTACTGCATTAGTTTTCTCGAATTAACACTTAATAGGAAAATTGGTGCCATAAAATTCAAAGGAATTTTTTAACTATTGTGTGAGGTTTTTTAGTGGGCTGGACTCTGGGATGCTGTAGGGATAAAGGGGTGGAAGAACAAAAAAAATATAACACGAGGAAGAATGCCAATCGTTGGGAGATTAGCACCCTTTAAGTAGAAAAAATTGTGCCCCTCGCAAATTTTTCAAATATGACATTTTTGTGTTTTCAGATAGTTCCCTCTAAATTAAAGATTTCAAATAATAAAACAAATCAAGATATTGTGAATAAAATATAAAAATTAAGGGGGAAGATTTTGAAGAAGAAATTTTACTCCACCATCATACAGGCTGTCCCCCATCAATATTCCTCCCGACCAACGATCAGCCTCGACAAATTACGTAATGAGGAATAGGGCAAAGTTGATCATCATCTTTTCAATTTTCATTTTTCACGATCGTGTCTTCGACTGCGCATGTAGATTAATTGAGTAGATTAACTAGAAGTTAACTACTTGGTATCAAGAAGGCCGCGGCTGGTAATAAGGGAGCCCTGGAAGCCCCGACTATCCCGCAGTCTTATCTTGACTTTCTGGCGGGTTGGTCATCGTTTCGAAACGCGGGCACCAGATCTTCTCTTCAACGCGTGGAACGCACCAGAGACACTCTTTGGAAATGGGAGATTAGTGCGAGAAAGTGGTGGTTTTTCGCGATTTTCCCGATAGCTTCGGAAAAGTGAGTATTTTTCTTGTTTTTCCACGTTCAATAACGACACAACCTGATTCAACCGCTAAGAATAGTTTTCACAGAACAATACCAGAACTACAAGACATTTGTTTATTTTTTTAATCTGACCCAATTCGAATCAAACCAAACAGAAATCCCTGAGATTGGAATGGATTTCGCGTAAATTTCGAATAACTAGCTTAAAATAGAATATTCAGGAAAAAATCACAAGAATTTGTATGAAATAGGCAGGTAGATTACCTTTTCTTTACGTTAACTTGGGAGCAGCTGAATGACACTATTGTTGAGCTTAAAAAATGTCTCGTAAATATAAATATCAACTTGCGAGACCGTATTATATTTTAGGATACAAAACATTCATTCAGTAATTTATGGGCATCGAAAAAAAAAGTTGGGGATTTAGGAGTAAAAACTTTTTTTTTAAATTTCGAATTAATTGAATGACTCAAGTTTATAAATGATCACTTCGCCAAAAAATAAGAAAATACGTGTTTTATTTTCGATAATTTGAATTAATAAAGTTGAATTTGTTATGAAATTTTTTAAATAAAAATATTTTTGAATAACTAGAGAACTAGTTAGATAACTTTCGAGCTTATTATGTATTAAAAGAATAAAATATCAGAAAACCATTAAGAAAAAATTCAATCAAATCTCTGGTATTAATCTGTATTAAAATTTCATTGGGATCTAAAATAAATATTGAGATTAACTTCCAAATTCATTTTTTCGAAGAAATCAAAACTTTTCAATAAAATGATACCATTCTTGCACAAATTTGAGAATTCTTCTGTTATCCATCTTTTTGAATGAAATAAAAAAAATTGAAAATACTGACGTGAAGTCGAGAACTTTTTCTGGCATTATATTCCTATAAAATTTAGGAGATCACTGAATTATATTGAATATATCAGAAACACTGAATTTTTTTTTCTGTGTACCAAAATGGCCTTCAGTGTTCATGGTACTGTCATTTTTTTTCTTAAAATTCAAAAGATGGAATCATTGAATTAAATTTCTGAAATTATAACGCATCGTCTAAATCTCGAACGTTATGCAAAACCTCATCTCGAGAAGATAACAAACGGTTATCAAAGATCCACGAAAAAATCGTGTAAAACTCCAAAGTTAACATCAACAGGATCCCGTACAGATTTATGATTCTTGGCTAATTTATCGCACGATTGCAAGAATAAAAATGCGTGGAGAATCTCACGAACCACTGTGTGATTTTGTAACATTGACCTCTATTTCTTACAGGATTGATATGGGACGTACTGATCGTTCACTTATTCATAGTTCATTGTTGATATCTCAATAGGAAACAGAGAGATAATCGTTACAATGCGAAATTTCCGGAAGCTAAGATAAAAGAAATCACAGTACACACTGAAAATGGGGATCGATTATGTAATAACCTTATTACATTTGTATGGAGTAATTTATATCTGGCAACGTCGCCCAAATATGACAGATGTGGTACATCAGATCTACTGTGTCAGAAATATAACCTCCCAACTTTGTTGATTCAAATAATCTTAAACGATAAATTCCCAAAGATCGATTGCGTAATTTTAGTCAGCCGAGGTGATTTTTCCAATCATCACCAAATTATAGTGGCCGACGCCGTCCCGATGAAAACACGTACTTGATGAATTAATTCAGAATCGTTTACAATGTGGCTTAACTGCCATTAAAGATTCACCTACCCACATTAATCACCTCAAATCTTTATTATATGAGGTTGGGTGTAATCAGGTGGAGAGTAATTTCGAAATCTCTTAATCCGGCTTCGAAGAAATTGAAGCAACACTTTCTAACCCACGTTTATTGATGACTTCTTCGAGGGAATGAACTGGAAGAATCGAATTGAGGATTTACTGACGCTTAACAGTGAATTATTGACAAAACTGTCCTATTTCATCAGAGAAATCTGCCATTGTGCCATTTCACTTCAGAATAACGATTAATCAAACTCCTGGATAGAGTGAAAGTGTTCTTTCAGTAGTTCATTTGTTGTGATTGTTGTAACGTTGTTTTGTGAAAAATTATTACAGAAAGTAGAGGACTATTTGCGAATGAATACTGAAGTAATTTATTCCCGCTTGAAAATAATTAACTTGAGCTGTCAGAATATATTATGATGGATTTTGCTTCAGTTTGGATATTTTTCAACATGAAAGGCGATGGAAATATCTTAAATAACACTGTAACATAAAGGATTGAAATGTAAATTATTTTACCTGTTTCCACGATATTACGATCCGAAAACTTTTGACAAATTTTTCGTCAAATTCTCGAAATCTAGAGAAAAACGTATCTGCAGGTTTGAAAAATAATCCCTTACCCCTATTTCCATCAGTACTCACCTCTATTTTAACTTCAAATCCGTTCCACTGGCTAGAATGAATGGAATTAACCTTATGACAGTTCGATGAAATTTAGTTTAAAACACACCATAATCCATTGAAAATTCCTGAAAACTGCTCGATATAGTTGAAGAAACTTTTAAGCATGACTTTTTTATTAGTTTCAGCCGCCGAAACCTTCATTTTATTCGATTTAAGACACTTTTCCTGAACCCGATGGACTTTTTCTATGACTAAGGTAGAATTTCATTTGTACCTTCCCGAAAATGACCGAAAACCCCCAAAAGTGGGGTGGTAAAGTCAAAAAACAATGTATTTAATCGTATTTACCTCATTTCAGACCCCAAAAACAGTCTATTTTTCGATATTTGAACGTAAATTTTCGGTTACATAGAAGATGGCAGATTTTAGTGAATTTTTCAGAAATTCTCGAAAACTAGAAAAAACACTATTGCAAGACTGCGAAATCTTCGAAAATCATCATTTACCCCTATTTCCTTATCCCCTATTTCCATCTGTATTCATCTCTTTTTCTACTTCAAATCCGCTCGACTTGCTTCAATTAATGGAAATAACCTAATGACAGGTTGATGGAATTTCACTCAAAACACACCAAATTCTTTGAAAAATTCCTGAAAACTACTCGATGTAGTTGAAGAAACATTTGAGGATCATTTTTTCATTCGTTTCAGCCGCCAAAACTGTCTTTTTATTCGACTTCAGAGACTTTTTCTGAACTAGACGGACGATTTCTATGACTCAGATAGAGTTTCATTCATAACATCCTGAAAATGATCGTAAACTCCATGAAGTGGGGTGGTAAAGTCAAAAGACAATGTATTTAATCGTATTGACTTCATTTCAGACCCCAAAAACAGTCTATTCTTCGATATTTGAACGTAAATTTTCGGTTACATAGAAGATGGCAGATTTTAGTGAATTTTTCATGAAATTCTCGAAAACTAGAAAAAACCTTATTGCAAGACTGGGAAATCTCCGAAAATCATCCTTATCCCCTATTTCCATCTGTATTTACCTCTTTTTCTACTTCATATCCGCTCCACTTGCTACAATTGATGAAATTAACCTCATGACAGTTCGATGGAATTTCACTCAAAACTCATCAAATTCCATGAAAAATTCCTGAAAACTACTCGCTGTAGTTGAAGAAACATTTGTGGATCATTTTTTCATTCGTTTCAGCCGCCAAAATTGTCTTTTTATTCGATTTCAGAGACTTTTTCTGAACTAGACGGACGATTTCTATGACTCAGATAGAGTTTCATTCATAACATCCTGAAAATGATCGTAAACTCCATAAAGTAGGATGGTTAAGTCAAAAGACAATGTATTTAATCGTATTTACCTCATTTCAGAGCCCAAAAACAGTCTATTCTTCGATATTTGGACGTAAATTTTCGGTTACATAGAAGATGGCAAATTTTAGTGAATTTTTCATGAAATTCTCGAAAACTAGAAAAAACCCTATTGCAAGACTGGGAAATCTTCGAGAATCATTATTTACCCCTATTTGCATCTGTATTCATCTCTTTTTCTACTTCAAAACCGCTCGACTTGCTTCAATTAATGGAATTAACCTCAAGACAGGTCAATGGAATTTCACTCAAAACTCACCAAATTCTTTGAAAAATTCCTGACAACTACTCGCTGTAGTTGAAGAAACATTTGAGGATCATTTTTTTATTCGTTTCAGCCTCCAAAACTGTCTTTTTATTCGATTTCATAGATTTTTTCTGAACTAGACGGACGATTTCTATGACACAGATAGAGTTTCATTCATAACATCCTGAAAATGATCGTAAACTCCATAAAGTAGGATGGTTAAGTCGAAAGACAATGTATTTAATCGTATTTACCTCATTTCAGACCCCAAAAACAGTCTATTCTTCGATATTTAAACGTAAATTTTCGGTTACATAGAAGATGGCAGATTTTAGTGAATTTTTCATGAAATTCTCGAAAACTAGAAAAACCCTATTGCAAGACTGGGAAATCTTCGAAAATCATTATTTACCCCTATTTGCATCTGTATTCATCTCTTTTTCTACTTCAAAACCGCTCGACTTGCTTCAATTAATGGAATTAACCTCATGACAGGTCAATGGAATTTCACTCAAAACTCACCAAATTCTTTGAAAAATTCTTGACAACTACTCGCTGTAGTTGAAGAAACATTTGAGGATCATTTTTTTATTCGTTTCAGCCCCCAAAACTGTCTTTTTATTCGATTTCAGAGACTTTTTCTGAACTAGACGGACGATTTCTATGACTCAGATAGAGTTTTATTCATAACATCCTGAAAATGATCGTGAACTCCATAAAGTGGGATGGTTAAGTCAAAAGACAATGTATTTAATCGTATTGACCTCATTTCAGACCCCAAAAACAGTCTATTCTTCGTTATTTGGACGTAAATTTTCGGTTACATAGAAGATGGCAGATTTTAGTGAATTTTTCAGGAATTCTCGAAAACTAGAAAAAACCCTATTGCAAGACTGGGAAATCTTCGAAAAGAATTATTTACCCCTATTTCCATCTGTATTCATCTCTTTTCCTACTTCAAATCCGCTCGACTTGCTACAATTAATGAAATTAACCTCATGACAGTTCGATGGAATTTCACTGAAAACTCATCAAATTTCATGAAAAATTCCTGAAAACTACTCGCTGTAGTTGAAGAAACATTTGAGAATCATTTTTTTATTCGTTTCAGCCTCCAAAACTTTCTTTTTATTCGATTTCAGAGACTTTTTCTGAACTAGACGGACGATTTCTATGACTCAGATAGAGTTTCATTCATAACTTCCTGAAAATCGTAAACTCCATGAAGTGGGATGGTTAAGTCGAAAGACAATGTATTCAATCGTATTGACTTCATTTCAGACCCCAAAAACAGTCTATTCTTCGATATTTGAACGTAAATTTTCGGTTACATAGAAGATGGCAGATTTTAGTGAATTTTTCATGAAATTCTCGAAAACTAGAAAAAACCTTATTGCAAGACTGGGAAATCTCCGAAAATCATCCTTATCCCCTATTTCCATCTGTATTTACCTATTTTTCTACTTCATATCCGCTCCACTTGCTACAATTGATGAAATTAACCTCATGACAGTTCGATGGAATTTCACTCAAAACTCACGAAATTCTATGAAAAATTCTTGAAAACTGCTCGCTTGAGTTGAAAAAACGTTTGAGGATCACTTATTTATCCGTGTTAGCCGCCAAAACCGTCTTTTCATTCGATTTGAGATACTTTTTCTGAACTAGACGGACGTTTTCTATGACGCAGGTAGAGTTTCAAATAGTTAAGCTTCCACTCTAATTCTTAAATAAATTTTGGCCGCCAATATAGGTACGACAAATAAATGTGGCAATAAAATTTAAGTTTCTTGAAATCCACAACGAGAAGAGAAATGCTGAAACTTGACGGTTTAAATTAATTAAATAGGAGCGGATCAGTTAAGAGATGATTGACCCGCGTCTTCAGCAACATGAATCGTTGACAATTGTGAGGCATATTAATCCTCTCGCTCGTTCAGCCAATTCAAGTCGTTATCTGGCACATAACAAATCGAAGATAAATAAAAAATTCGTATATTGATGAAAGTTAATTTTTTTTTACAGGTGTGACCTAACAATGATTCTTAGGCGTAGTAAAGGTCCCCCTGGATGGACCTTAGGACTTTTAGTTATTTTGTGCGTGACAAACTGCCTCGTCGCAGCAGAAGAAGAAGACGAAGATCAAAATTCACGATACAGACAACACGGAAACGACTCTTTACGTTTAACACCAGGAGGGTGAGTACTAAACACTCTTCTCGAACAACAAATTCTTACAAGCTGAGACAATCCATTCGTCATCTGAAGAGCAATTTTAATTTGTGTAGCTCGAGATAAACGCGGTTTCTCTTGTAAATGACCCACCGCGTTGTTGAATAATTAAATGCACTTCTGTAAAGTGTATGGTCTTTATCGTACACGCTCGACTTAACCACGATAGAGATTTATTAGTCAGATAAGTGACGTTAGAATTATTAAGTTTCGTTAGACACATTAGTGGTAATTTCGAATTTCCTTGATACTACCACTATCATTTATGCTTTAATGATACCCATGGGTTGAGGAGAGGAGCGATACTGTTCTTCTTTGGTGGGATCGTTCGAATCTCGATGGCTGAGTTTTAATTCATAACTTTAAAAACTTATAATGTCAAAAACTATCACAATTTTTGAATTGAAATGGAGTTTGCAATGGAGAGTTTGAGATTGTTATCCTTTCACCCCTTCTCGTCTTTTTAATGGGTGGAATTTCCTACATAACTGTCTGAAAATTATGGAAAACCTCTAAAAGTGGGGTGGTAAAGTTGCAAGACAATGTATTTAATCGTATTTATTTTATTTCAGACACCAAAACGGTTTATTTTTTGTTATCAACGGCGTCAAATCTTGGTAAATTTTCCATAAAATTCTATAAACCTAGAAAAACCCTATTGTGGGAATGGGAAATCTTTGAAAAATCATAATTTACCCCTTTTTCCACCTGTTTTCACCTCTTTTTTTACTTCAAATCCGTGCCACTGGCTAGAATGAATGAAATTAACCTCATGAAAGGTAGATAGAATTTCGATCAAGACTCACAAAAATCTATGAAAAATTCTTGAAAACTGCTCGATGTAGTTGAAGAAACGTGTAAGGATCACTTTTTCATTTGCTTCAAACACCAAAACCGTCCATTTATTCGATTTATGAGACTTTTTCAGAACCTTACGGACGTTTTCTATGACTCAGGTAAAATTTCATTTATAACTTTCTGAAAATGATCGAAAACTGCCAAAAGTGGGGTGGTATTTACCTCATTTCAGACCCGAAACGGTCCATTTTTCTTTATTTGAACGTAAATTTTCAGTTTCACATACATTTCAGATTTTGGTGAATTTTTCATGAAATTCTCGAAAACTAGAAAAAACCCTATTGTAAGGCTGGGAAACCTTCGAAAAATCATCCTCTACCCCAATTTCCATCTGTATTCACCCCTTTTTCTACTCCAAATCCGTTCCACTTGCTAGAATTAGTGAAATTAACCTCATGACAGATCGATGGAATTTCGTTCGAAACTCAACAAAATTTATAAAAAATTCCTGAAAACTGCTCGCTGTAGTTCAAGAAATGTTTGGCCATCACTTTTTCATTCGTTTCAGCCGCCAAAACCGTCTTTTAATTCGATTTCAGAGACTTTTTCTGAACCAGACGGACGTTTTTTATGTCTCTGGTAGGATTTCATTTATAACATCCTGAAAATGATCGAAAACCCCCAAAAGTGGAGTGGTAAAGTCGAAAGAGAATGTATTTAATCGTATTCACCTCATTTCAGACCACGAAACGGTCCATTTTTCGATATTGGAGCGTAAATTTTCGGGTACATAGAAGGTGTCAGATTTTGGTGAATTTTGCATGAAATTCTCGAAAACTAGAAAAAACCCTATTGAAGGGCTGAGGAATCCTTGAAAAATCATCCTTCACCCCTATTTCCATCGGTATTCACCTCTTTTTCTACTTCAAATCCGTTTCACTTGCTAGAAGGAATGAAATTAACCTCATGACAGATAGAGATAATTTCATTCAAAACTCACCAAATCTATGGAAAATTCCTGAAAACTGCTTGCTGTGGTTGGAGAAACGTTTGAGGATCACTTTTTTATTCTTTTCAGCCGCCAAAACTGTTTTTTATTCGTTTTCGGAAATATTTCCTTAACACTCAGTTGAATTTAAAGTTGAAGAAAAATTTATTCAATTATATTCACCTCATTTCATTGCCCGATAAACGTCGAACGTTAATGAAAATACCTAATAAAAATTTTTTTCTGTGGAAGCAAACAAATCTCCTCTGTTGCTTCAAAATCTGAAAAAATCTAGGTGCTAGTCTTGCATGAAAATCGAAAAATTCCAATATAAATCACCACCTACCGAATTACGCACGAAACGAAAAGAGCCAAACTGATAATTATCTGATCATTTATGCTAATATTTTCGTGTCAACAACTTTTCTAGTGTATCTTGAATACAATAATCATTATTTCTATCGAGGTGTATCCAATATGTTAATCATCGTTAGATCGCCTACAGCATGGTTTTAATGAAATGCAACGTTCTTCAAATACCTGAATACATTTCATGTGATATAGATATTATGGAGTGTTATAAATAATGATACAGAAATTTCGATTATAAAAAAATCAAATATTCCATGAATTAATTTCTGTTATTGCTTTGGAAGGATTCACATTCTAACCTCTTCATATTTCTTGGGAGGTCGATCATAACAACTCGAACAATGTAGGAATTATATTCAAAGCTTCATAAGGATGGTATATAATTATTACCATCAACAGTAATTGCTGTCGTTGAAAGTAAACTATACTCACATTCATCTATTACTAAACATACTTGAACAACGACACTTCAAAGGAGCTGGAATGAGTTGCATCTTCTATCATGCGAGATTTTCAGTTTTGAACTCTGCGGACATTTTATGATATGTGATGGAGAATGTTGGAAAAATCGATCTGGCTGCCCTCACGATCTCATCAACCTGCAATTTTAATGAGGATATTCTGCAGGTCTCGCTCGAGATTATCTGATCAGTCCAGCCTTGCATACATCTCAGAGAAAAGTTGCTCTGTCATCTACAACGTGATCGAGAATGTCATTCACGAATCACGCTCTCCACAATAACTTTGCGATCCGCATTCAGAAGTCCCGTTAACAAGCCCGAAAATACCCAACAAATAGGAGAATATTGACAAGGCTTTTATTTGAGAATTATACAGGGTGTCCCAGATCAACTGTAACGATTTTATTTTTATAAACTTCAGAAGATGGAATCACTGAATTATCTTGAATATATCCGAAAAGCTAGATTTTTTTCTGGGACACCCCCTGTATAGAAATAATCTCCCACACAAATTACAAATCTCTCGATGAATTTCCTCAATCAAAAGTGTGAGAAAAGTGTCAGTTAAGCCCGATAAACTTAACGGGCATAAATCTAAATTCGATAATGATCATTTGCTTCCATCATAAATCATAATTGTACTGACCCCTGGTCCATGATCAATGGATTCGAGATGAACCCATATATCAAAAAGATACATTCGGGCATACCTCGCCTGAAGGATGAATAACACCACCATCCTTCGAGGTCAAGTATAGATGTCCCACAATTGAAATGCAGGGTACTTTATCATGACATGTAGATTATAATAGCGCCTCGCACATGTGGCCTCTCCTCAACCTTATTGGATTGTACGACGCTTTACGTTCGGCTTAAGTGACTGAGAACGTTTTTTATTGCGGTATTATTTCAAGTCCAAATCGATTTTTCGAAAAATAGAGTGGAGAATATGAAACAATGCTTTCGGTTTTGTAAGCACCAGTTCGACTTAACTGAGGTTAATTTATACCTGGCAACGTCGCCCAAATATGACAGATGTGGTACATTGAATCTACTGAGTGACAGGACTGCCAAAAATATATATAACCTCAATTTTTGACCGTTTTTATTAGTTTGATACTGTTTTACTCTACTGGTTATTTGATTCTACAGAAATATACAATTTTTATAGATCTGTTCACTTTCACGTTTTTATACAGTATGTGAAAAAATTGGATGGAATAGCATCTCATCCTAGAAAAAAGTGGGAGATGCGGGGTCAGTTGACGAAGACAAAAAATTTTTTATTTTTTGCCTTACACAACAATTTTTTTTTAGATCAATGATTCAAAAAAAGTTCTCAAAAGACTACCCTGTGTTTTATACAATACATAATGTACTTGTGTATTGCAACTGACGAATATTATCTGAATTATCGATTAGTTTTTCAAGAAAATAATATATTTCAATTCAGAATTGAAAAGGACCTTGAATTTTGTCTTGAAAACAACACAGACTTTTTCATGAAAAAAATTCAGATGATGGCTCCTCGAAGACGAAACGTCGTATCACAAAAATGTTAACACCATTGGATAGATCGCATAAAGTGGCAATGTAATTGTCCAATCCATTTTGAAATTCGTCCTCAAATGAAGTCAGGACAAAATAAACCGATTTCGGTTTTTTTTTTCAAAAATTTCAAAATTTTCTAAACGGTATATTTTTTGGTATAAAAATTCTTCAATCGCCGTATGAAAGAAACGAAAAATGACTAGTTGCAAAAAAAAACTAAGAACTAGGACCCCAAATTTTATCATAAAAACAACAGGGACGTATTCATAAAAAAAATCGGATGATGGTTCCTCGAAGACGAAACGTCGGATTACAAAAATGTTGACAACAATCGGGTAGAGCGGATAAATTGGCAATGTAATTGTGCAATTCATTTTGGAATTCGTACTCAAATAAAGTCAGGAAAAAATAAAACGATTTGGATTTTTTTTTCGAAAATTTCAGAATTTTCTAAGCGGTGTATTTTTTGACATAAAAATTTTTCAATCAACCCCGTATGTTAGAACCGATAAATATGAAGTTGCAAAAAAACAAAGGAAAAGGACCACAAATTTTGTCATAAAAACAACAGGAACGTATTCATAAAAAAATTGTGATGATGGTTCCTCGAAGACGAAATGTCGGATTACAAAAATGTTGACACCATTGGAGAGAGCGGATAAATTGGCAATGTAATTGTGCAATTCATTTTGAAATTCGTCCTCAAATGAAGTCAGGAAAAAATAAAACGATTTCGGTTTTTTTTTTTCGAAAATTCCAAAATTTTCTAAAAGGTATATTTTTTGGTAAAAACATTCTTCAATCGAACCCTTATGTCAAAACCGAAAAATAAGTAGTTGCAAAAAAAACAAAGAACATGGACCTCAAATTTTGCCATAAAAACAACAGGAACGTATTCATAAGAAAATTCTGATGATGGTTCCTCGAAGACGAAACGTCGGATTACAAAAATGTTGACACCAATCGGGTATAGCGGACAAAGTGGCAATGTAATTGTGCAATTCATTTTGAAATTCTTCCTCAAATAAAGTCAGGAAAAATTAAACTATTCAGTTTTTTTTTTCGAAATTTTCAAAATTTTCTAAACGGTATATTTTTTGGTAAAAACATTCTTCCATCGAACCCTTATCTTAAAACCGAAAAATAAGTAGTTGCAAAAAAAAAAAAGAACACGGACCTCAAATTTTTCCATAAAAACACCAGGGACGTATTCATAAAAAAATTCTGATGATGGTTCCTCGAAGACGAAACGTCAGATTACAAAAATGTTGACACTATTGGATAGAGCGGAAAAAGTGGCAATGTAATTGTGCAATTCATTTTGAAATTCGTCCTCCAATAGGGTCAGAAAAAAATAAAACGATTTCGGTTCTTTTTTTCGAAAATTTAAAAATTTTTTAAACGGTACATTTTTTGGTATACAAATTTTTCAATCGACCCTGTATGTTAAAACCGAAATATAAGTAGTTGCAAGAAAAAACAAAGAACAGAACGAATAAAAATAACAAAATGACAAGTTAAAATATGTTTAAAACAAAAAATAAGATAGATATAGAAAAGTGGAATGCAAAATCAGAAAGAAATATTTTTCAACTTGCTTAAGTCTGTCACAGTCGAGGCATCATCATAATTTCTCATAAAACCTCAATTTGTCACGTCGAAAATTCTTGAGACTTCTATTTCTGCGCGTGACGTCATGTAGTGCATTCGCCCAAATTGAATAAACAATCTCAAACTGAATCTAAAACAGGAAGCAATTTTCTAATGGAATTTATTCCTTTCCTAAGGTATCATTTGAATTTTCCCAGTCAACAACATATAATAAATCAAAAGGGACTAAACACACTCCAAAACAGAAACAAGTCGCACTGTTCAACGAAGTTGACCCAAATCCACCAAAAACGGTACTCAAATTACCAACCATCAGCACGACTCACGTTTCCATACATTAACCGAACCCCCATCAGGATTACCCAACGACACCCACAAAACCATCATTCTCCCAACCTCAAATTATACGCTGAATCTATAATGGACCATTAGATCATGATCCTTTTCGTCCGCAAGGATATGAGATGAGCCTTGAATTACATACAGAATAATTCAAAGATTATATCGCATTTGATTGCTCTATTAGCCAAAAGACAGTCGCCTAGGCAAATGTACAATTTGATACACGATTGAGAGGAAGTGCACTTCGTGTAGGTGTATCTGACCTAGAAGCGATTCGGGAACTCTAGGTGGATGAAGAGTAAACATCCAGCACGTGCCACTTTATGCAATCTGTGTGTTTTACTGAGATTAGTACATATTTGAGTTTCGGTGTTGTCTTCTATTGCTCTTCACAACGACACACACCTGCACCAACGTCGATTCCGCGAGGAACAAACCAACATCTCGATAGCCAACAATTTCGACTTTGTTCTTTGAACACTAACTTTATTCATCAAAACTCAACTCAAGTCTCGAATGTGAAATAGTTATAAATATTTACAGTGGTGGCATTGATTCGGAAGCAATCAAACTCCACGTCAGTCTCTGCAGGTTCAGAAAACTCAGTGCTGGTCCCTTTGGTCGAGTATCTCCTCCTTTGGGCATCTTCTTCGTCGTCTTCGTTGGAGCCTTGCTCTTCAGCGTTCAGCGACATCTCACCCACATTCAGAGAACCAAGTTCGATGGATTGCACCTCTTGGTTCTCCTCTTCCTCCATCTCTTGAGGGGTCTCGTCTATTCGTTCCACTGTACGTTCCACTATCGGCTCCAACCTGTCGGATTCGCAAGAAGCGTCACGTACTGGAGATATTCTCCAGGCTCGCTCCTCCTCCAACGTCGATGAGTTTCTCCTGGGTGGTGGCCTGAAGAACTTAACTCTCCTCTCCCTAATGACTGGTGTTGGTTTGGTCGTCTTCTTACGACTATCGAAGGTCGAGTTGGCATACTGGTTGTTCGTGATCGGTTTCAAGAAGGTGCTGTAATTCGTGGTTGTTATGGCCCTAGCAATGGTCCTCGAGGTGTTCTCGTCGTTTTCCCGACTCCTCTGCATTTGGAAGTACCTCGCTATAATGCTCTTGTCGAGAATGACCACCGGACGTTGGGTGGTTCTGTCCGCTTCTTCTGAGACGTTTTCGGTTTGGGTCGACATGTTGATAATGGCCGTCTTGGCGTTTCTTCGACCTCTTGGTTTTCGGGAAACTCCATCCCCATTTCGCTTCATGATTGTCACTGTTGACATTTGCTGCTATGCATTTGTTGCAATGCTTCCTTAATTTTTTTTTTGAAGTAGTTTGTGGTTTGAATTCTATGGAGGCCCACTAGTTATTGGTGGAACCTTAACACTAAATTTATTGTGTATGTTCCGAAAAAAATTGTCTTTTCAATGAGAATTGAGGATTTTTTTCGAATTGTTGAAGAAATTGAATCCATCTTCGAAAGGAAAATGAGATAAAGAAAGGAAATGTCAATGAGTGACACCTAAATCTAGTTCATCCATAGATTTTTTTCGTTTTTAATGCTGTGACAGTTGCCTATCAAAAATTGGAAAAATTTGGGAGGAGAATCAAAAAATTTCTGGTCGGCAATTTATACGGGTGAATCTGTCGAGAAAACTGGTTGTGGGTGGAAACTTCAAACTAAATTTATTGTGTATGTTCCGAAAAAAATTGTCTTTTCAATGAGAATTGAGGTTTTTTTTTTCAAATTGTTGAAGAATTTGAATCCATCTTCAAAGTGAAAAATAAGATGAAGAAAAGAAATGTCAATGGATGACACCTAAATCTAGTTCATCCATAGATTTCTTCGTTTTCATTGCTGTGAGAGTTGCCTATCAAAAATTGAAAAAATTTGAAAGGAGAATCAAAAAATTTCTGGTTAGCAATTTGTACGGGTGAATCTGTCGAGAAAACTGGTTGTGGATGGAAACTTTGAACTAAATTTATTGGGTATGTTCCGAAAAAAATTGCCTTTTCAATGAGAATTGAGGTTTTTTTTCAAATTGTTGAAGAATTTGAATCCATCTTCAAAGTGAAAAATAAGATGAAGAAAAGAAATGTCAATGGATGACACCTAAATCTAGTTCATCCATAGATTTCTTCGTTTTTATTGCTGTGACAGTTGCCTATCAAAAATTGAAAAAATTTGAAAGGAGAATCAAAAAATTTCTGGTCAGCAATTTGTACGGGTGAATCTGTCGAGAAAACTGGTTGTGGATGGAAACTTTGAACTAAATTTATTGTGTATGTTCCGAAAAAAATTGTCTTTTCAATGAGAATTGAGGTTGTTTTTTTCAAATTGTTGAAGAATTTGAATCCATCTTCAAAGTGAAAAATAAGATGAAGAAAAGAAATGTCAATGGATGACACCTAAATCTAGTTCATCCATAGATTTCTTCGTTTTTATTGCTGTGACAGTTGCCTATCAAAAATTGAAAAAATTTGAAAGGAGAATCAAAAAATTTCTGGTCAGCAATTTGTACGGGTGAATCTGTCGAGAAAACTGGTTGTGGATGGAAACTTTAAACTAAATTTATTGTGTATGTGTGTTACGAAAAAAATTGTCTTTTCAATGAGAATTGAGGTTGTTTTTTTCAAATTGTTGAAGAATTTGAATCCATCTTCAAAGTGAAAAATAAGATGAAGAAAAGAAATGTCAATGGATGACACCTAAATCTAGTTCATCCATAGATTTCTTCGTTTTTATTGCTGTGACAGTTGCCTATCAAAAATTGAAAAAATTTGAAAGGAGAATCAAAAAATTTCTGGTCAGCAATTTGTACGGGTGAATCTGTCGAGAAAACTGGTTGTGGATGGAAACTTTAAACTAACTTTATTGTGTATGTTCCGAAAAAAATTGTCTTTTCAATGTAAATTGAGTGTTTTTTTCAATTGTTAAAGAATCTGAATCGATCTTCAAAGGGAAAAATAAAATAAAGAGAATAACTGTCAATGGATGACACCTAAATCTAGTTCAGCCTAGATTTCTTCGTTTTTATTGCTGTGTTGCCTATCAAAAATTGAAAAAAATTTGAAAGGATAATCAAAAAATTTCTGGTCTGCAATTTGTACGGGTGAATCTGTCGAGAAAACTTGTTGTTGGTGAAACTTTACAGTAAATTTATTATTTTTGGTCTGGAAAAAATTGTCTTTTCAATGAAAATTGAGTATTTTTCTTCAATTGTATAAGAAATTGAATCCATCTTCAGAGGAAAAATAAAATAAAGAAAAGAAATGTCAATGAGTGACACCTAAATCTAGTTCATTCATAGATTTCTTCGTTTACATTGCTGTGACAGTTGCCTATCAAAAATTTGAGAAAATTTGAAAGGGGAATCGAAAAACTTCTAGTTGGCAATTTGTACTGGTGAATTTGTCGAGAAAACTGGTTGTGGGTGGAAACTTTATTCTGAATTTATTGTGTATATTCTGAAAAATTGTCTTTTCAATGAAAATTGTGTGTTTTTTTCAAATTGTTGAAGGAAAATTAGATAGAGAAAAGAAATGTCAATGGGTGGCACTCAAATCTAGTTCAGCCATCGATTTTTTTTGTTTTATTGCTGTGACAGTTGCCTTTCAAAAATAGAAAAAAATTGAAAGGGGAATCAAAAAATTTCTGGTCAGCAATTTTTACGAGTGAATCTGTCGAGAAAACTGGTTGTGGGTGGAAACTTTACACTAAATTTATTGTGTATTTTCTGAAAAAAATTGTCTTTTCAATGAGAATTGAGTGTTTTTTTCAATTGTTGAGGAATTTGAATCCACCTTCAAAAGAAAAATAAGATAAAGAAAAGAAATGTCAATGGGTGACACCTAAATCTAGTGCAGCCATGGATTTCTTCGTTTTTATTGCTGTGACAGTTGCCAATCAAAAATAGAAAAAACTTGAAAGCGGAATCAAAAAATTTATGGTCAGCAATTTGTACGGGTGAATCTGTCGAGAAAACTTGCTGTGGGTGGAAACTTTACACTTAATTTATTGTGTATGTTCTGAGAAAAATTGTCTTTTCAATGAAAATTTTTCGAGAGGAAAAATAAGATAAAGAAAAGAAATGTCAATGGGCGACACTTGAATCTAATTCATCCATAGGTGAGAGAATCATTGAACTTTATTCGACACCGAAGAATGATGTTGGATTATCGTTCCACGTTCCAATAAAAACGTTGATTAACAGTCTCATCAGAATCCCGCGGCGAGGAGCGAATCGTCCATGAGGTGTTAACACGAAGAGGAAACCTCTTCGACAACTCAATTATTGCGGATTAAATTCGTACTCAATCCATGGTGCGATATGGTTATTGTAAGAATGATGAATAGATTTTTTCGAGGGTAATAAATTGTGTTGGCGGAATTTTTAAGGTCAGCTGGTTAATATAATTGAAGACAGCATGGCCTTTCTTTTCTCTTGGGAAGGCTTGGTTCCATGTTTTTGTTTCGCAGACTTCTCAAAACTGTCTCAAACGTCAATCAGTGTGACTGTTGTCAAAGATGAATCAATAAACTTCAAATTACTCCAGGATGATCGAAGAACTTGACGATTCCAACATAAAATCCTTCATAGATACCGGAGATCCCGCCTTGATTTTATTCTATTCGGACTGGTGCAAGTATTGTAAGATGTTCAGACCAATATTCAAAGAGGCCTCGATAACGAACGACACCAAAGTACGATTCGCTGCCTACAATTGTACAGACGGAGGAGGAAAGGCTATGAGAGAATACGAAGTGAGTTATTTTCCAGCAGTCAAGTTCTTCAGGAACGGGACGTTCATCCAGGATTTCAACGGGAGGAGGACTGTCGAAGGAATTAAAAAATTTCTGGTCAGCAATTTGTACGGGTGAATCTGTCGAGAAAACTGATTGTGGGTGGAAACTATACGCTAAATTTATTGTGTGTGTTCTGGAAAATTGTATTTTCAATGAAAATTCAGTGTTTTTTTTCCAAATTGTTGAAGAAATTGAACCCATCTTCGAAAGGAAAATAAGATAAAGAAAAGAAATATCAATGGGTGACACTCAAATCTAGTTCAGCCAAAGATTTCTTCGTTTTTATTGCTTTTATTGCCTATAAAAAATTGAAAAAAATTGAAAAGGGAATCAAAAAATTTCTAGTCAGCAATTTGTATCTTCGAGAAAACTGGTTGTGGGTGGAAACTTTAGGATAAATTTATTGTGTATGTTCTGAAAAATTGTCCTTTGAATGAGAATTGAGTTTTTTTTTCAAATTGTTGACGAAATTAAACCTATATTCGAAAGGAAAATAAGATAAAGAAAAAAAAATTCTGGTCAGCAATTTGTATATGCCCAGAAAATTGGTTGTGGGTGGAAACTTTACACTAAATGTATTGTGTATGTTCTGAAAAATTGTCCTTTCAATGAAAATTCAGTGTTTTTTTTTAAATTGTTGAAGAAATTAAAAAAAGATAAAAAAAAGTAATGTCAATGGGTGACACTTGAATCTAGTGCAATCATAGATTTCTTCGTTTTTATTGCTGTGAAAAATGCCTATCAAAAATTGAGAAAATTTGAAAAGGGAACCTAAAAATTTCTGGTCAGCAATTTGTATCTTTCGAGAAAACTGGTTGTGGGTGGAAACTTCACGCTAAATTAATTGTATTTTCTGAAAAACTGTCTTTTCAATGAAAATTTAGAGTTTTTTTTTTCAAATTGTTGATGAAATCAAACACATCTTCGAAAGGAAAATAAGATAAAGAAAAGAAATTTCTGGTCAGCAATTTGTATCTGCCCAGAAAATTGGTTGTGGCCGGAAACTTTACACTAAATTTATTGTGTATGTTCTGCTTTTTTTTCAAATTGTTGAAGAAATTAAACCCATCTTCGAAAGGAAAATAAGATAAAAAAAAGTAGTGTCAATGGGTGACACTTGAATCTAGTTCAGTCATAGATTTTTTCGTTTTTATTGCTGTGAAAGTTGCCTATCAAAAATTGAAAAAATTTGAAAAGGGAACCTCAAAATTTCTGGTCAGCAATTTGTATCTGTCGAGAAAACTGGTTGTGGGTGGAAACTTTACGCTAAATTTATTGTATTTTCTGAAAAACTGTCTTTTCAATGAAAATTTAGTGTTTTTTTTTTTCAAATTGTTGATGAAATCAAACCTATCTTCGAAATAAAATAAGATAAAGATTAGAAATCTCAATGGGTGACACTTAAATCTAGTTCTTCAGATTTCTTCGTCTTTATTTCTGTGAAAGTTGCTTATAAAAAATTAAAGAAATTTGAAAGGGGAATCTAATATTAATACCGTAGATGAAATGGTTTGATTTTGATCCATTCCAGAAGAAATATTTTTTTTATAAAAAAAAACTTTAGACAAAAGAAATCAATTTGCAACAAGATGGTAACACTGCATTTATCGAAGAGTGAATAAGGTTTTGTGTTTTCCATGTAAAGTTCTATAATGTTTGTGAACAAGCATTTCTTGAAGTCTCTAATCTACTAACTCTTTAATACTATTTTTTTCAGACCCAATGTATGCCGTTCGCGATATGCCAGTTTCTGCTGTCCTGGTTGGTCGAGGCATAACATTTTAGGATTATGTATTATTCGTGAGTATGCAATAGATTTTCATCCTGGAGAAAAATTTCAATTTCTCCCCTACAAGACTCTGTGTTTTTTCATTGTACTTCGAAATGACGTTTACACAGGATCTATCTCTGTAGCATAAATGAAACATAGACCTTTCATTTAGTTTACTGTCGAATTAATTTTGAATCATTCAGCATTCTCATGTTCTTCCAGCAATTTGCAACAGGCCTTGTGGAGTTGGACAATGCGTTCGACCCAACGTATGTAGATGTGGGGCAGGGCAAGAAACGAAGGCACCATGCTACAGAGATGAACGCCCCGAGGAAGGTGAGTAGTTGAGTGAAACCCTCAAGCCATGATAATCGCTCTATCTCTTCCAGAAACCCAAGGAAGGCCCTGCAGGGCCATGTGCATGAACGGCGGTACATGCGTGGATGGAAGATGCAACTGCGCACCAGGCTTCACCGGAGAGTTTTGCACAGAACGTAAGTTACTTCTCACCCCTATTCCTCTCGAATTTCACCCAATATCCTTCCAGCCATTTGTCTGGAACGCTGCAAGAACGGCGGCAGATGCATTGGACCGGATAGATGCGCCTGCATCTACGGTTTCGCCGGGAAACACTGTGAAATCGGTGAGTGACCCCCCCATAAGATCCAATTCGTAACTCACTTTCAATCAGATTTCAGGACTGGTCCCTGTTATACCGGAGCAAGAGGATCCCTCTGCGTCAACCAACTGCAAGGAGTCGTGTGCACGAAGACGCTTTGTTGTGCAACTGTAGGAAAAGCTTGGGGTCATCCATGTGAACACTGCCCTTCCAGACTCGAATGTGATGTAGGCTTCATCAAGAACCAAAAGACTGCAGAATGTATTGGTATGTACCACGTGGTCCTACCACGAGGAAGTCATAAGTATCTCCCTTCCAGATATAAACGAATGTGAGGCGATCCCCCATCTATGCGAAGGAGGCCAATGCGTCAACTCCATCGGATCCTTCACCTGCGAATGTCCTGAAGGACAGAGCAGGAACTTGGAGACCAACCAGTGCGACGACAAGAACGAATGCGAGGATGAAGGCGTGTGCGAGAACGGTAGATGCGTCAACACCGACGGCTCCTATTTTTGTCTGTGTAATCCGGGCTTCATACAGAGTCAGAACCAAAAGTATTGTATTGGTGAGACAAACATGAAATATCTGCGACTCCCACTATTGAATTTCTAACGTTTAGATGGTCGTCAAGGATTGTGCTACACCGAGAGATCCCAGCAGGGTTACTGCAAAGCGAGTTTACCTATGAGGCTATCTAAGAAAGATTGTTGTTGCGGGGTTAACATGGGGCAAGGTTGGGGCGATGATTGCTCCAGGTGTCCTGATTTCGGTGAAGGTATTCTGGGATCCTCCCTAAATCTTCCTGTGTACTTACTCAAGTTGATATTCCAGACGAACACCGTTTACTTTGTGCCTCGAGCCAACCAGGACCGATGATAGGGGAAGGAGAAGGGTCCGGAGAGATCATAGATGGTGGAATGGGTCACGGCGTCATACCGGGAGGAGGCTCGATAATAGCGGTGAACGAGTGCATCCTCCGACCTAACATCTGCGGACCTGGACAGTGCGTCGACACCGTCTCCGGATACAAGTGCATCTGCAACTCCGGCTATCGACTTGGAAAATCACATGTGTGTGAAGGCCAGTGATAATTTTTTTGACCGTCTTCATCCCCAAGCCTGTCCATGTCTCGAATTTGTTTTCTCTCCAACAGATATCGACGAATGCAAGGAGGGAAAGTGCCAGAACGGGGTGTGTCGGAACACCATCGGCAGCTTCGACTGCATGTGCCCCCCGGGCTTCGACGTCTCCCCGGACGCCACCATGTGCACCGACCACGACGAATGCGCCGAGATCGGGATGTGCTCCAACGGGAGATGCGTGAACATGGACGGAAGCTTTAAATGTCTCTGCAACCCCGGGTTCAAACTGTCGCCGTCGATGTTCGCGTGCATTGGTAAGATGTTTTTATCTTTTATTTTGCTTGATGGACTTATAATATTCTTTTCTTCAGATATCGACGAATGCAGCGAGAATCCGAGGATCTGCCTGAACGGGAGATGCATGAACATACCCGGTTCCTACATGTGCCATTGTCTGCCCGGATTCGTGGAGTCGAGCGATAAGACCTTCTGCAGCGATATGGACGAGTGTGCGAGTACAGGTCGGTTATTCTCTTTCCCATGAATCCTTCAATACTAACTCCTCTCTACCCAGGGATGTGCGACCACGGAAAATGCATAAACATGGAAGGTTCCTTCCGATGCATCTGCGACTCCGGATACCGTCTGGGTCCCGACGGCCGCCACTGTGTCGACATCGACGAGTGCCTCTCCAGACCCTGCCAGTCGGGGAAGTGCTTCAACGCCCCCGGCAGCTTCAGATGCGAATGCCAGGCCGGCTTCAGCCTGGGGCCGGACGGACGGTCCTGCCTCGACACCAGGAGGGACCTCTGCTACCAGGAGTACCGGGACGGGCTCTGCTTCAACCCGTCCACGCTGGCGGTCACCAGGTCCAGCTGCTGCTGCTGCGCCCTCTTCACCGGCAAGCCGATGGGTTGGGGCACGAACTGCCAGCCGTGCCCGATGCCGGGCAGCAGCGACTACGACGTCCTCTGCCCCCACGGACCCGGATCCACGTTCGACGGCAACGACATCAACGAGTGCGCGCAGAATCCCAACATATGCCAGAACGGCGCCTGCGAGAACATGATCGGCACCTATCGGTGCATCTGCAACACCGGCTTCGAGGTGGACGAGACGGGGAAGATTTGCACGGATATAAACGAGTGCGAGATCGAGGAATTGGTGAGTAATAGTTGATAGTTAGGAAAGGGGGTTACATTTCACTGCGACCTCAAGGTCTATTGTGCCCACCTTCAGAGACGTATTCGCAAATGCGCTACCTACAGCTCGCCCTCCAGCTCCAGAGCTTCAATGATTTCCAGTATCTGAGAGGGCTTCAAGGTGGTTACATCCTCATTCCTCTTGTTCAAGACATTCTTTGCGCTGGTTTGCAATGGTGAGTTATTCCTTAACCAAGTGAACAGGAGTTTTCTCCTCTTCACCACAGAATCTACACTCGTCAGTTTCTGTTAAGCCCATTCTCATCATATGCTTCCTAAGGTGACAATGTCCTGTGAGGAAGCCAGTGAGTAGGAGTAACTTATTCTTACTGAGATCCAAATACTTTTTGGATTTCGAATTTTCAAAGTTCCGAATTAACTTTTTGGATTGATCCATTCCTAGAAGATACCTCCAGAGTGCATTTACCTCTGCCACAGAAAAGTTCTGGGCCAGTAAGTGGCGTTTGTGGTCCCTTTTCGGCAAGTGTATTGGCTTCTCGTTTCCTTTAATTCCTGAGTGACCAGGAACCCTGACTAAAAAGGCCTTATTGTTCTTGCCTACTTCATTAAGTTTCCTCCGGCACTCCCACATCAGCTTTGAGTCGATGATATAGGATTTCAGTGCTTTGATAGCAGCTTGACTATCAGAATGGATCACAACGTCACACCCTCGATAGTTTCTTTCCAGGTTTATATCTATGAATCTTCGATTGCAAGTTATTCTGCCTGAAAAAAAAATTTTTTGGGTAGTGTATTCCTTTTTATTCTTTCTTTTTGGTGAGTAAGGTCTACTCTTCTTTTTTATCCCTTGAGGTTGGATCTTGCAAGGTTCCTCCAAAGGAGTTTGATTATGAATTGTTAGATCACTTGTGCAGGTATGTAGCGGAGGACAATGCCGCAACACCCCAGGAAGTTACCAGTGCATATGTCCGGCTGGAACCCAACTAAACCCAATCACCTTGGTGTGTGAAGACATCGACGAGTGCAAGGAACTTGGACCAGAAGCTGCATGTTTCAACGGGGAGTGCGTCAACACTTTTGGTTCTTACAAATGCGACTGCGACCCTGGGTCTGTCCTGGACAATACTGGAAGGATATGCATAGGTAGGAACCACATGAGAATAAACCTGGAGTATTACTTTAATGGTTGTTACAGATAACAGGAGGGGTTCGTGCTGGACCAAGCTGAACCACGGAAGATGCGAGAACAACCTTCCTCAATTAAGCAAGAAAACGGAATGCTGTTGCTCCATAGGCGTCGCCTGGGGATCTCCTTGCGAAAGATGCAACAGGAACGAATGCGACTGCCCCCCAGGTTACGCCAAGGTGGACGGGAAGGCCTGCGCCGACATCAACGAGTGCGACCTGAACCCCGACATCTGCAGGGGCGGCGGTACCTGCGTCAACACCGACGGCAGTTTCACCTGCAGCTGCCCTCCGGGCCTCACCCTGGACGCAGCAAGTAAATATCTTCCAATCTCGAGGTAAATCCGAACCTTAACCTTAATCTTTTGTAGGAACCCAGTGCTTGGACGTCAGGGAAGAACTCTGTTACACCAAGTATAAGCATGGAAAATGCGTGAATCCCATCGAGGGGATATTCTACAAACACCTCTGCTGCTGCACGTCTATAGGAAGAGGCTGGGGCGACAAATGCGAGGCTTGTCCTAGACCTGGGACGGCCGCTTTTGCGGAGCTGTGTCCAAAGGGCCTCGGTTTCGTCGACCACAGGGACATAAACGAGTGCACGGAATTCCCGGGGATGTGCCAACACGGCCGGTGCAAGAACACCGTCGGCGGGTATAGCTGCAGGTGCAACAAGGGCTACGACTACGACGACAACAAGATCAAGTGCGTTGGTGAGTAGGTCTGACTCTAATTCCAGGTGCCAAGTTTCCCTTGAGACCATCAGCTGTAATCTCTAGGTCTTTGTTTTACGATACTAAGATAGTATGGTGGTTTTTTCCTCAGATATCGATGAATGCAGCCTGACAACGACGAACGTGTGCGGAAACGGGGCTTGTAAGAACATACCTGGAGACTTCATGTGCGAGTGCAACGAAGGTTTCAGGGCTCTGGCGCCGATGCAAGTGTGCATGGGTGAGTATTTAATTTTTTTTCGGTAAAACAGAGTGTGTCTCACCGTCGTTTCACAGATATCAACGAGTGCGAAGAGATACCAGGGTTGTGTAGGGGTGGAAGGTGCCTGAATACCGAAGGCTCGTACAAATGCGAGTGTCCACCAGGTCACGAGTTGGCTTCAGACAAGCTCACTTGCAAGGATATCGACGAGTGTTCAATCACCAGCGGCATATGTTCCAACGGCGTTTGCGAGAACATGATGGGGACCTACCAGTGCGTCTGCAACGAGGGGTACGAGCAGACCGGACTCAAGTCGCATTGCGAAGGTAGGTGTTGTCTCTTCTTTCAGTCGAGGATGCATTCATAACATTCTCGGGTCACCTGTGCCGCCTCAGATCTAATAATACCCGAAATATTAGGATTATAATTAGAAAATCCATTATTGTCGGTCCGCTCTATAAAATCCAGGAGTAAACACCTCGTGAAGTACCCTATTCAGTTGGGTCTCCACCGAATTTTATCTCTCGAAGCTTGAATGGGCTTATTGTGAGCTGTTAACAGGAGAAAGATATATAACAGCGATAAATCCGAAGCTTCATTTAACACATTCGGTTTCGCTCACTTCAGTTCGAAATCACGACGACACGGATGTGTTTCGTCCACCTGGAATGTTGGCATTACAAATAACAGCTTGCGTCGGTTTGGTCTGTGTCGCCCTGTACATGGTACTATCTGGTGAATACGTTTCGTTAGAATTGGATAACTTCTAAAAAGATTTTTTTTCCCCAGATATCGATGAGTGCGAGGAGGAACCATGCGAAGATATTTGCGTCAACACCCCTGGAAGCTTCGAGTGTACTTGTGGGTGAGTTTTAAACGCCTCAATTCCACCAGTTTTGGAAGTGTGTACTGTATTGGTACTATTATGCGGTACAAGTATTACCGACACTACAGTTTTCTATTGAAAACTGCGTTCGTTTCAACGTGAAAATCTTACTCTAGATAATCTTTGGCCAAGATCGTTTTTCGGACGGGATCTGCAATCCCAATTAGATTACTGTAAATAAATATAAGCTAGCGTTGCGCAGATGTCAGATTTGTACAATACTTCTTTTTTCGAAGGTCGGGATATGCTCTGATGCTGAACGGTAGGGGTTGTATGAACGTGGATGAATGCAAGGAGAATCCAAGGATATGCAATGGTGGGAGATGCGAGGACATCCCAGGCAGCTTCATCTGCCATTGTACGACGGGCTTAATACCAGGACCAAAAGGAACGTCTTGTTCAGGTACGTTGCTAGATTCACTCGAACATTCAGGTTCTTTAAACTTCGCTCTATGTGTTCGCAGATGTCGACGAATGCAAGAACCCCAACATTTGTGGAAATGGAGAATGCATAAATATTTTAGGATCCTTCCACTGCAGATGCGAGGAGGGATACTCGGTGAAACCTGACGGAGGCGCTTCTTGTACAGACGACGACGAGTGTTACTTGGGTACCCACGAGTGCCACGAGAACGCCAACTGCATCAATATTCCCGTGAGTACCAAAAAAATAACAACCAAATAATAAAACACCAATCGTTTCTTTGGAATACAAACATTGAAAAACAAATTTACCACCATTCTGGTGGTACAAACGGCTTGGGATATCTGAGACACTCAGTGCAGGTACACCTGGTGAAGCAGGGTCTCTTGTAGATGGCGAAGTCGTCGATGGTCAGGTTCCTGTGCAGCATCTGGAACAGCCCCTTGCTCTTCGCGCCGCGCGCCCTCCTCTTCTTCGCCGCCAGCCTCTTCGTCAGCTCCGCCAGGTACCTCGACTGCCTCTTGTCCACCCTCTCTCGCCACATCTCGTCGACAAACTTGCCGGGCGGCATCGTGCCGTTCCCGTACTTGAACCTCTTCGCCTTCGGCACCACCGGTTTCGGGTTCCAATCGTAGTGCGCCTCCGTCTTCCGCGCGAAGATCTTGACCTTCTTGCAGTCGACGATGATGTGGTCCTGGGAGAGGTTGTAGTCGAGGCAGAGGTTCTTCTTCGGTCGCCAGTAGGGGTACACGTTGATCTTGGGCTTCCTGCTTGTCGGGGGTATGTCGCATATCTTCCCGCCGCCGAGCTTCTCGATGATGTCCTCCTCGATGATCAGGCTCTTCACGGAACGCGGCCTGAAGACCGGGAAGGCCGATGGGAAGGGCGAAGTCTTGGACATGATTTTTTGAATTACACTGGAATTTCGAATTTGACTTTTCAGAAGAATGTCATTTGGAATCATAGAATGGTAACTTTTTTTTTCAGGGATCGTACCAATGTCGGTGTTTGGACGGCTTCACGGGCAACGGGAAAAGTTGCCGCGACGTCAACGAGTGCAAGACGAACAACGGCGGTTGCCACCAGAACGCCCAGTGCATCAACAACGACGGCTCCTTCAAGTGCGAGTGCGACGCCGGCTACAAGGGCGACGGGTACGGCTGCGAGGACATCGACGAGTGCACCAACGACCCCAACCTCTGCGAGAACGGCCAGTGCGTCAACTTCGCCGGCTCCTTCCGCTGCGAGTGCGAGATGGGCTTCATGCATCCGGAGGAGGGGAACGACAAGTCGTGCGTCGGTAATTAACGCTTTATTTTTTTCTATCATTGCAATGTTGGGTTTAGGTGTGGGTGCATAAATTTTTTATTCTTTTGGTACTTCTTTATTTTTTCGCATCCTCTGAGCTTATGAGGGGTCTTGCAGAGAGACCTAAGGGAGTCGGGATATTAACATAAACATAATCATAAACATAAACATAAACATAAACATAAACATAAACATAAACATAAACATAAACATAAACATAAACATAAACATAAACATAAACATAAACATAAACATAAACATAAACATAAACATAAACATAAACATAAACATAAACATAAACATAAACATAAACATAAACATAAACATAAACATAAACATAAACATAAACATAAACATAAACATAAACATAAACATAAACATAAACATAAACATAAACATAAACATAAACATAAACACAAAACACAAAAAAAATTGTTGAAACCCTTTTTGGTTTCGCGAAGAAACCAAATAAATTTTCTCCATGAAATCATATTTTTCAATACTGGTAACAAAGCGTACGTCACTGATGAACAAATTTGGGCAAATTTGAATGCAGCACTACCAGCTTACGTCAGAACCTACGTTGAAACAGTCTCGAGTCTTTGGGAGATAATCCTTGGTTGCTATTGGTCGGCTCAAGATCAAATACAGGAACATAGAGGTGCGCCTTATTGCTGACGTAGTAGGTTAATACAGAGACGTATCAGGTAGAGATGGCTAAAATAAAATAAATGTGAATTCCTTTTCTTCCACCTCCTATTGAAAGTAATCATGGAGGCAATATAAATGTGACAATGAAGAAAGTAAGTTCAAAAATAGGGATGTTATTTCCATTTACAAACCAAAAATCGTTTCAGTTCTCGAAATAACTGAAATGTCATAAGATAACAGGAGAGTACTGAAAAGTATGTATCCGAACAAACATATTTTTGCTTGGTCTGAAATTTTGCTTTTTCTGATATGACGTAATGAAAACCCTTGGACAGCCGAATATTTGCATGTCTTCGTATCTTGCTCCCCTCATTGGAACTTCTGAGAACGTTATTCTTCCAGACATCGACGAATGTATCATGTTCAACAACCTCTGCGTCTACGGAAAATGCGAGAACCTCGTCGGGGTCTTCCGATGCGACTGTCACGACGGCTACAAACTGGACGGTTCCGGAGGGAACTGCACGGATATCGACGAGTGCGAGAGTCCCCAGTCTTGTCTTTATGGTAAATGTGGCAACTTGGAGGGCAGCTACAAGTGCACCTGCCCGACGAACCACGAACTTGTCGCTGGAGGAAATGCTTGCATTGGTAAGTTCAACATTATGTCCTGGAGAAGCCTTCTTCAACCTTCTTTATCCACTTCTTAGATCGACGGACTTCAAGGTGCTACCTCCACGTGGACCAGCAAGGTTGCTCGTCTCCTTCGGCGAACTACGTCACCAAAGCTTCTTGTTGCTGCTCCGTTGGTAAGGGTTGGGGTCCTAACTGTGAGGCCTGTCCAGCTTTGGACAGTGAGGAGTATCAAGAACTTTGTCCTGGAGGGATGGGATATAGACCAAACGACGTTACGGTAAGATATATAACCAAGAGAGTACCAGGTGGAAATTACTTTTTGTCCAGGTTGTCCTGGAGGACATCAACGAGTGCGAGGAACACGAGAACCTATGTCAGAACGGATACTGCACCAACACCTTCGGTAGCTTCATGTGTTCCTGCAACGAGGGCTACAAGTTGGACGAGTCGGGATACATTTGCGTCGACATCAACGAGTGCGTCGAGAATCCAGGTATTTGCAGCGTAGGGCAGTGCATAAACGAACCTGGAAAGTACCATTGTCAGTGTCCCGAAGGTTACATGCCGCTCCCTGGTAGAAGTAAGTACAAAATCATCTTCACTTCGTAGTTCTCATCGTTTATCTTCCAGAGGAATGCGTCGATTTGAGGAAGGAGACCTGCTATCTCGAGTACAGCAGGTGGAGATGCTCGGCGCCGATGACGCAGAACCAAACGAGAAAAGTCTGCTGTTGTTCCATGGGTCAAGCGTGGGGGTCGCCATGCGAGCCTTGTCCACTTCCAAACACCAGTAAGTACCCCACTGTCATCCAAAGTAAAAATTATGGAAATTCCTCAACCTCCAGGTGAATACGTGGGTTTATGCGGGCCACACCCAGGTCAAATAATGAACCCAATGACCAACAAATCCGAAGGGATAAACGAATGCGAGCTGATGCCCTCCATGTGCAAACATGGACAATGCATCGACACCCCCACCAGCTTCGAATGCCAGTGCGACCGGGGCTACATCTACGACCCCAACTCCCACCAATGCACAGACGACAACGAGTGTTCGAAATCCCCCTGTAGCGGCAACGCCCAGTGCATCAACCTCCCTGGAAGCTTCGAATGTAAATGCCCCGAAGGGTACAAACACGGGTCGACCTTCGTGGACTGCGTGGACATAGACGAGTGCATCGAGAGGCCCCACATCTGCCAACACGGCGAGTGCAAAAACCTCCAGGGCAGCTTCCAGTGCATCTGCGACTCCGGGTACTACCTCTCTCCGTCCAGGGATACCTGCGTGGACGTCGACGAGTGCACCAGGCACCCCAACGTCTGCAAGAACGGCACGTGCGTCAACATGGCCGGGGAGTACAAGTGCCACTGCAACCCAGGGTTCAAGCTGAGCCCCAACAACGACTGCGTCGACGTCGACGAGTGCCACATGATGCCGTTCTTGTGCAGGAATGGAAGGTGTAGGAATACAGTGGGTTCTTTCGTCTGCGAGTGCGCCACTGGGTACACCCTATCGGCCGATGGGCACAACTGCAGGGATGTGGATGAGTGTAGAGAGGTGAATACCATTTCCACCTTTTGCAACTTTATATCGAATATTCTCGATTGCAGATACCAGGGACTTGTCCCCTTCCAGGGAAGTGTACGAACGTGATGGGTTCGTTCATTTGCAGCTGCCCAGCTGGGTACGAACTGAACCAAGACCTCAGCACGTGCGAGGACATAGACGAGTGTGAAGTCAACGCTGGATCATGCGAGAATGGCGTTTGTCAAAACACCATCGGAGGAGCCTTCTGCACGTGTCCAGATGGGTACAAAATAGACCACGTGTTGATGAAATGTATCGACGTGAGACAGGAGCAGTGTTACGACAACTTCAACAGGGGCCAATGCCAGGAACCAAGAGGAATGCACATCTCCTTCAAGGAATGCTGCTGTTCCAAAGGAGCCGCCTGGGGGAGATTCTGCGACAGATGTCCGCCTGAAAGCTCCCGTAAGTATTCCAACAAACTATATTCCAACCTCGAATAACTCCCTTTCCAGCTGAATTCCACAGGCTTTGTCCCGAAGGACCTGGACGGTTGGAAACCGGAAGCGACATCAACGAGTGCGAACTGATGCCGAACATCTGCGAAGGCGGAGACTGCATCAACACCGACGGGTCTTTCCGATGCGATTGTCCCCAAGGTTACGTCTTGGACGAGAGCGGCAAGAAGTGCATCGACGACAACGAGTGCGTCGCCAACCCGACTATCTGCGGGAACGGTACTTGCACGAACGTCCAGGGAGGTTTCGAGTGCAGGTGTAACGACGGCTTCACCTCAGGTCCGATGCAAGTGAGTATCTACCGAACGTGTAGCTCTCCTCGATTAACCAGGGTAATTCCAGGTGTGCGAAGATGTGAACGAGTGCTTGGAGATGGGCAATCAATGTGCGTTCAGGTGCTACAACATCCCTGGATCCTTCAGGTGTATTTGTCCTTATGGTTACTCGTTGGCAGCTGATGGAACGCATTGTGAAGGTAAGGTGATGATTCCGTTGCTCTTGGCAATTTTCTTATTATATCTCTTCGTAGATGTCAATGAGTGCAACACCCCGGCGAACAACTGCAAGTTCCAGTGCAAGAACCTGATAGGGAGGTTCATGTGCATCTGTCCCCCTGGATACCTGCAGGTGCAGGGCAGCGACGACTGCATCGACATCGACGAATGTTCCGCGGATCCGTCCTTGTGCCAGAACGGCCGCTGCTACAACCTGGAGGGATCCTACAGATGCGACTGCTTCGAAGGCTTCGAGCCGACTCCTGACAGGAAACGATGCGTTGGTGAGTTTCCCGGTTTTTTGCTTGGAATCTAAAGTTTATCCAGGTGTTTTTCAGATAGAAGAAAGGAGTTTTGTTTCCGCAAACTCATCCAAGGTAGGTGCAGCACTTCGAACAGGGAATTCCGAAGGGTCACGAAGGCGGATTGCTGTTGTTCGATGGGAGAAGCTTGGGGACCCGGCTGCGAGACTTGTCCCTCTAGGTACTCGCCTCAATATCAAGAGTTATGCCTGGATAGTGGTTTCACAGTTGATGGAGCTGGTAAATATTATTCTGGTGCTTCCATCTTAGGTTATAACCTCTTGATTCTTTCAGATGTGAATGAGTGCGAAACGATTCCAGACCTTTGCAACGACGGACAGTGCATAAACACCATGGGTTCCTACCGTTGCATCTGCAACAAGGGATTCAAGGTGGACGAGTCGGGTCTCTTCTGTAGAGATATCAACGAGTGTGTCCAGCATCCTTCACCCTGCGAGCACCACTGCCACAACACCGAGGGAAGTTACAGCTGTTCTTGTCCCTCCGGGTACCAGTTGAACGTGGACGGAATCTCTTGCGTGGACATCGACGAATGCGAAACTGGTCAACACGTCTGTCCCCACGAGTGCATCAACACCAAGGGAAGTTACAACTGCAGTTGCCACGAAGGCTTCAAGCAAGTCGGAGACGAGTGCCATGATATCGACGAATGCAAGACGGGAGACCTTTGCCCCAGACCTGGAAGATGCATAAACACCCTGGGAAGTTTCAGATGCATCTGCCCCAGGGGTTTCAGGGTCGACCCGAGCGGCAGCTTCTGCATCGACGCGAACGAATGCGCGGACGACTTCAAGTGTCAAGAGGGATGTCAGAACCTCATTGGAGGGTTCAAGTGCAACTGCGGTCCGGGGTACGTCCAACACTTCTACTACAACCAGTGCGTCGACGATAACGAGTGTCTCAGGGACCCCTGTGGAGACGCCGGGAACTGCTTCAACACCCCTGGAAGCTACAGGTGCGGCTGTCCTCCCGGGTACCAGTTCGACGCCAGTCTCAGCATTTGCGTTCAGGTAAGTGAAGATTTTTCTCCGGAGGCAGATACTTCATTGATGATCCCCAGGTGAGTGCGAACTGCGCGAACGCGCCCTGCACCTACGGATGCACCAAAGTGGGCGCCGGCTTCTCCTGCGGATGTCCAGGTGGATACCAGAGGATAGAACAAGGTCACTGCTTCTCCTCCCTGACCCCGTTATACCCTGGAGGCGATGACATCGGGGATGTCCCAGTTTACCCTATAGATCCCAACCCAGACACCAACAAGAAACTGATCAGTACAGAGGGATGCTTCTCATGTCGAGTGAGTGAAATTTTCAGTAATCCCACGGAATTGATCATCTCGTTTTTCGTTCAAGGTGAATGGAAGACATCGACGCAACCTGAGGCACAGACGGCACCGCGATCGGTCCGCTTCGACGGATATCGGGGAACTCCTGAAGTATCCCAAAACGAGCAGAAGGACAAGAAGGGAAACTAGGGAGGGCTTTGAATACAAGGAGATGACGATAACGATGGCGCAAACCAAACACAGGAAGCCGATCTTGAGAATCGTGCCCAGTGTGAGGGTGAGACTTTTTATGATTATATCCACATATATTTCAAGTGAGTGGCGCCATCTACCCCGGAGCATTGTAACGTAACGCTTCTGGGTTGGCAGCAAGATGGCAGTCTAAGAAACGTTCAATTACAGTGACATTATTCAATCTATTGTCGTCACTGTCCTATTTAAAGTCACTGTATGCCGAGATATTTCTATGAAATTTAGTGTAATTTTTTTTACTTAATTACATTTTTTTCAGACGAACATGCATTATGAACTCCCTGATGGAAACGATCGCAAGAAATTCGAGATGACGGAGAAGAACGGCATATGGTCGCTGTATTTCAGGAAAAGAGTGAAGGAACATGGTGAATTCCATTTGATACTTTTGGGGAGACCCACCATAGATCCAGAATATAGGTATCCCAAGGACGTTTACGCGAAGTTATTCTCTTTATGGTTGAAAATAATTGTTACCGAATAAGAATAATTTAAATTATTTTAATTTATTGAAACACCAAGTGCCTTTTAACAACTCTGGTAAGAATGGAAGAGCATCTGATAGGTAATATCTTTTCGAAATTTATATATCAAGGAGTAAAATTATTTCGATTGGAATTTCATCGAATAGGTATTTAATTAATGGTCACTGCCTTTTGTGTTCAGCTCTGAAAATTCCTTGGTGGAGCCCATTACTGCCTAAAAAAAATTGTGTTCAGTGTCCTATTCGATGATTATTGATATATTTTGAAACACTGCGAGAATAAGTATTAGAAATAAATTTCTATATTGTAATAATTATGGATTCATATTTATGTGAAGCTTAAAATAAGTTACCCTTTATATTTAAATCGAAGTCCTTCTGTAAAATATCGCTTTAATTTTTTTATTATCTTAGATGCAATAAACTAATTTTTTTATTGATAATTTGTTTATATTCAATCCCATAAACAACAAAAGAATATTCACTGAATAAACTCAGGAATAATATAAGTAAAATGAAAAAAAGAAGTTGAAAAAATGAAAGAAATTAAAAAAAAATAAGAATAAATTATAAATTTGATACAGGACTAACCTAATTCAAAACTTTTTTTTTTCAATTTCAAAGAAATAATTAATCGGTTTTCATATTGATTTTATCTCGGATCATTTTATTTTCTCTTTGGAATTTTTGACAATCTCAGAAATTTTTCGGAGGATAAGATAATATCATAATTGAAGGTGTTTATTCAATCGAAAAAAAAATTATTTCCGAAGTTATCAACAAAAAGCAATAGTAAAGTCTCAATGAAATTAATATTTTTATCACAATTTTTTAAATCACAAAAAACAACCTGTTGAGAAAATGAAAGAAAATTAAAAAAAAAATATGAATTAGTTATAAATTTGATAGAGGACTTAATTCCAACCTCTTTTTTTCAATTTCAAATAAATAATTAATCGGTTTTCATATTGATTTTTTCTCCAATTTTTTTTTCAATTCTCGAAAATATCTCAAGGATTAAGATGTAATTTTTCAATTGTATTTTTTCTTATTCAATCGGTAATGATTTAATTCGAAGTGATGTTGAGATAATTTATGACGCAAATATAATTACTGAATGAATTCGTTGATAAAATAACAACAAAAAATCCCACAGCGAAAAAATTTACAATAAATCGTAAAAAAATTGAGAATTTGATTCATTCATTTCATTATTAGTTAATCGATTTTTACTCATATTTTTTCTCGGATTTTTTATTTTCTTTTTCGAATTTTTGACAATCTCAGAAATTTTTCGAAGGATAAGGTGTTATAATAAAAGGTGTTTATTCAGTTGAACAAAAAAGTTATTCTCAAAATTATTCACAAAAAGGAATAGCAAACTCCCAATGAAATTGATATTTTTATCACAATTCTTCACAAGTTCACGAAAAAAAAACTGTTAAGGAAATGGAAAAAAATAAAACAAGAAAAAATTTGATACAGAACTTACCCAATTCAAACCTTTTTTTTTCAATCTCAAAGAAATAATTTATCGGTTTTCATATTGATTTTTTTTCCAATTCTCGACAATATCTTAAATTTTTCAAGGAATAATGTGTAATTTTTCAAGGAATAATGTGTAATTTTTCAATTCAATTTTTTCCGATTCAATCGGTAATGATTTAATTCGAAGTAATGTTGAGATAATTCATAATGGCGCAAATATATTCACTGAATGAATTCGTGAATGAAATAACAAAAAAAAAAACCCTCAGCGAAAAACTTACAATAAATCGTAAAATAATTTTGATTTTTTTGATTCCATAATTAGTTAATTGATTTTAACTCATATTTTTTCTTGGATTATTTTATTTTCTTTGCTGAATTTTTGAAAATCTCAGAAATTTTTCAAAGGATAAGGTGTTATCATTAAAGGTGTTTATTCAGTTGAAAAGAATATTTATTTCCAAAATTATTTACGAAAAGGAATAGCAAACTCTCATGGAAATTAATATTTTTATCACAAGTTTTTACAATTTCACAAAAGAAACCGGTTGAGACAATGAAAGGAAATAAGAAAAATTATAAACTTGATAAAGGGGTTACCTAATTCAAACTTTCTTTTTCAATTTCAAAAAGAATCAATCGGTTTTCATTTTGATTTTTCCAGGTGTAATTTTTCAATTGTATTTTTTCTTATTCAACCGGTATTGATTTAATTCGAAGTAATGTTGAGATAATTCGAAATGATGCAAATATATTTACTGAATGAATTCATGAATAAAATAACAAAAAAATATTCCTCGGCGAAATTTAAAAAATTCACGATAAATCGATTATTTTATTTTCTTTTTGGAATTTTTGACAATCTCAGAAATTTGTCGAAAGATAAGGTGTTGTAATGAAAGGTGTTCATTCAATTAGAAAAGAAATTTATTTCCAAAATGATTCACAAAAACTTGAAATTAATATTATTATCACAATTTTTTACAAATTCACAAAAAAAACCTGTTGAGAAAATAGAATAAAATATAAATTTGATACAGGGTTTTCCTTCTGCAAATCTTTTTCTTCAATTTCAAAAAAAGAATTAATCGGTTTTCATATTGATTTTTTCTCCAAATTTTTTATTTAATTCTCGAAAAATATTAAATTTTTCAAGGAATAAGGTGTAATTTTTCAATTGAAGTTCATCTTATTCAAACGATAATGATTTAATTCGAAGAAATGTTGATATAATTCGTAATGACGCAAATATATTTACTGAAAGAATTCGTGAATAAAATAACAAAAAACAATCAACAAGTTAATTGATTTTTTTCTCGGATTATTTTATTTTCTTCTTGGAATTTTGGCAATCTCAGAAACTTGTCGAAGGATAAGGTGTTGTAATTAAAGGTGTTTATTCAATTGAAAAAAAATGTATTTCGAAAATTATTTACAGAAAAAAATAGCAAACTTTCAATGAAATTAATATTTTTATAAAAATGTTTTACAAGTTAACACAAATCGAATACAGTGTAATCAACAAGGAATATTTACAGTTGAAGTATCTATTTAAAAATTCCAAAAATACCATGTGACCATTGATGCGGTAAAGCAGGTACGTGTCTCAGAGTCATTATTTTGAAATTAATAAGAGAAGTCGGTGAACGATAACCAAAGCACTAACGACATGTCAATCTTCCATTAACTGACCAAAGAAATTGAACAAAACAATTTGAGAAGTCGTCAATTTGACTGCTAATACCTGCTCAATATACAACAATATAGAAACCGACAAAATAAACAGCAAGATTGGAAATATGAAAGTTGATGATATAATTACATATAATGACTTGAAACATTCTTATCAGTTTTTTTTCGAACTATGTAATAATCGGATTCAGTTGATCTGAAATGAATCTTTTCTACAATATTTTTTTTATTCAAATTTTTTTAAATTTATTTCCAAATATGTACAAGCTTTGGTGGCTTAAATAACCTCCATATTCTAGATAACTCAGTAGTTTTATGACTGGAAAAAGCTATTTTTAATCAATCAAACTACTCAACATCGAAAACATTTTCACTGGGTTCTGAAGAGTTCCCTTACTCGACTCTAAGCCTTCATACAGTCACAACAAAAGTTCACAGCCCTTTCCTCCCACACCCACATCTCCCTAAGATCCCTGGGGATTCCCTTATATCCAATAATCATACCTCTCTCAGCCAAAACGCAGAGATTCTTCTTCTTCCTCAATATCTTCACGGTGAACGACTTCGGCTCGCACTTGAAGAGGTTGTACCAACACTTCTGTTGGGTGCATTCCACAGTACGAAGAAACCTGGGGAAATAGTCGGGGCCTAAGTCCTTCCAAACGACCACAGAATCGCATTCCCATTCCTGACGAGATCTCACCTCCCTCTTGAACCTCCTTCTGATATTATGCTTGTTTTCGAGAATCTTCACGTGGTTCTTCACCATCCAAGCTGGATCATCTGCGAGTTCCTGGTAATGGGTGTCGTCGACGTAGAAGTCCATCTCGACGTTGGAAGCCCTCTTCCTTCCGTTGGTGTTGATGCCTGTTTCCACCGGTGGTTCGATGCTCATATAGCGGGGATTGTAGGAGGCTCCAAGCACCTCCTCCAGAATATTCTTGGGGATTTCATCACATTCTGAGTCTTTTTTACGAGACATTACAAGTGCTCCAAAGGTTGCTGGGATGCACAAGAACGACAAACAGTTGAATATTACTAGTTTAGAAAACATCTTCACTTCTTTACTTCACACTTTCTTTAATAACTCGACTCGAAACAGCGTTCTTCGTTGTTAACTGCAAACTAAACTGCAGGTCTAACTTTCTCCGTTCTAAATTGTGGACCTATTTAAAACAACTCAAGAGAACAGTCATAGAAATGTCTTTTTTCTTCTTCTTCCTTTTCTTGTTTAAGGACTCAGTCCAATTGTAATTAGGGCGTTGCTTTCGGGGCGCAGGTAACTTTATTATCTTAGAAATTTAAATTAAAAAATTATGAACATAGAAAAAATATGAATTGTTTTGAAATTCAAATTCGAATGAAGAAAAAATTCAATTTAAAAAAAAAGGTTGAAAAGAAGAAGATTTATTCTGGCTTCGAAGTCTCTATGTTAAAAAAAATTTATGATCAAATTTCAATTTTAGTTTAGTGATTAAATTCTTCAAGAACGCTGATTAACATTAATAGATAATTGGATCGAAGATTGAATAGTCCTAGAGACAAAATATAACAGAGAAAAATATACGCAAAATGTTTTTTATTCATATTGATTTGTTTTCATTAATTGTATGGTTTTTAATTCGGAATTGTTGAAAATATCACAAATTTCTCAAAGTATTATTTTTTTATCATGGAGTTTTTTTTATTCAATCCTATATCGAAGTACTAATCAAATAGAATAATTATTCAATTCGAAGTAATGCTTATAGAGTGCACCATGACACAAGAAGAAGAAATAATACAGTAAATCCAAATGAAAAAAAAATTAGAGTGAATTCAAAATGTTGAAATATGATGCCTATTTATACCATGTTTATTTTTTTTAGAACTTTTCTTTGAATTTTTCTCGAGGAGTAATTCTTATATAATTCACAATAACAAAAAGAAATCCATTGAATATATTTGTAATTAAATCAAAATGACAGAAATACTCCCTTATCAAAGGTGAAGAAACGAACAATAAATAAAACTATGTATAAGTTCAAAATTTGATTTACGACTTGCTCAATTCATCCCAGTTTCTTTTCAAATTTCAAAAAATGAATTATCCCTTCCAATTAATTGGCTCTCATAAATATTTTGTCTCAACATTTTTTTTATTTGAAATTAATTAATTTTTTCATTCAATACCATTTCGATGTGATCAATAATTATTTAATTCAAAGTTATAGTGATAAAATTAAAATTGAGAATATTCACTGAATAAATTCATGAATGAAATAACAAATCGAAATGACAAATAAAATTGCTTATAAATAATAGAATCGTTCAAAATTTGATGAAGAATTTTTCAATACAGTTTTTATTCTCAAATTATTGAAAATATATAACGAAAGTATTGAAGAATATTCTTAACTACAACAAAAATATTCAGGGCTGAATGCTACAAAAAAAATTGAGTTTGGTGGCACAGGGGTAGGTATAAATCACCCCTCATTCAAGTTATTATCGCCTATAGAAAAAAAAGTTGTGTGGATATGACTGAATTTTGATGAAACGCTATAAAAATTATAATAACGATGCAATTTTTTTTAATGTGTATATTATTGAATTTTCGGAATGACTTTTTCTGTTTTACAGTGGGGAAGAAGAAGTATTTATTCAATTCAAAGTTACGATGATAAAATTAAATTTGAGAATTTTCACTGAATACATTCATGAATGAAATACCAAATCGAAATGACAAATAAAATTAATTATAAATTATAGAATCATTCAAAATTTGATGAAGAATTTTTCAATTCAGTTGTTTTTCTCAAATTATTGAAAATTTATAACGAAAGTATTGAAGATCATTCAAAACCATAACAAAAATATTCAGGGCTGAATGCTACAAAAAAAATTGAGTTTGGTGGCACAGGGGTAGGTATAAATCACCCCTCATTCAAGTTATTATCGCCTATAGAAAAAAAAGTTGTGTGGATATGACTGAATTTTGATGAAACGCTATAAAAATTATAAAAACGATGCAATTTTTTTTAATTTGTATATTATTGAATTTTCGGAATGACTTTTTCTGTTTTACAGTGGGGAAGAAGAAGTATTTATTTAATTCAAAGTTACGATGATAAAATTGAAATTGAGAATATTCACTGAATAAATTCATGAATGAAATACCAAATCGAAATGACAAATAAAATTGCTTATAAATTATAGAATCGTTCAAAATTTGATGAAGAATTTTTCAATTCAGTTGTTTTTCTCAAATTATTGAAAATTTATAACGAAAGTATTGAAGATCATTCAAAACCATAACAAAAATATTCAGGGCTGAATGCTACAAAAAAAATTGAGTTTGGTGGCACAGGGGTAGGTATAAATCACCCCTCATTCAAGTTATTATCGCCTATAGAAAAAAAAGTTGTGTGGATATGACTGAATTTTGATGAAACGCTATAAAAATTATAATAACGATGCAATTTTTTTTAATGTGTATATTATTGAATTTTCGGAATGCCTTTTTCTGTTTTACAGTGGGGAAGAAGAAGTATTTATTTAATTCAAAGTTACGATGATAAAATTAAAATTGAGAATATTCACTGAATGAATTCATGAATGAAATACCAAATCGAAATGACAAATAAAATTGCTTAGAAATGATAGAATCGTTCAAAATTTGATGAAGAATTTTTCAATTCAGTTGTTTTTCTCAAATTATTGAAAATTTATAACGAAAGTATTGAAGATCATTCAGAACCATAAAAAAAATATTCAGGGCTGAATGCTACAAAAAAAATTGAGTTTGGTGGCACAGGGGTGGGTATAAATCACCCCTCATTCAAGTTATTATCGCCTATGGAAAAAAAAGTTGTGTGGATATGACTGAATTTTGATGAAACGCTAGAAAAATTATAATAGAGATGCAATTTTTCTTAATGTGTATATTATTGAATTTTTGGAATGACTTTTTCTGTTTTACAGTGGGGAAGAAGAAGTATTTATTTAATTCGAAAATACGATGATAAAATTAAAATTGAGAATATTCACTGAATAAATTCATGAATGAAATACCAAATCGAAATGACAAATAAAATTGCTTAGAAATTATAGAATCGTTCAAAATTTGATGAAGAATTTTTCAATTCAGTTGTTTTTCTCAAATTATTGAAAATTTATAACGAAAGTATTGAAGATCATTCGAAACCATAACAAAAATATTCAGGGCTGAATGCTACAAAAAAAATTGAGTTTGGTGGCACAGGGGTAGGTATAAATCACCCCTCATTCAAGTTATTATCGCCTATGGAAAAAAAGTTGTGTGGATATGACTGAATTTTGATGAAACGCTATAAAAATTATAATAGCGATGCAATTTATTTTAATGTGTATATTATTGAATATTCGGAATGACTTTTTCTGTTTTACAGTGGGGAAGAAAAAGTAATTATTTAATTCAAAGTTATGGTGATGAAATTAAAACTGAAGATATTCACTGAATAAATTCATGAATGAAATACCACATCGAAATGACGAATAATATTGCTTATAAATTATAGAATCGTTCAAAATTTGATGAAGAATTTTTCAATTCAGTTGTTTTTCTCAAATTATTGAAAATTTATAACGAAAGTATTGAAGAACATTCAAAACCATAACAAAAATATTCAGGGCTGAATGCTACAAAAAAAATTGAGTTTGGTGGCACAGGGGTAGGTATTAATCACCCCTCATTCAAGTTATTATCGCCTATAGAAAAAAAAGTTGTGTGGATATGACTGAATTTTGATGAAACGCTATAAAAATTAAAATAGCGATGCAATTTATTTTTAATGTGAATATTATTGAATTTTCGGAATGACTTTTTCAGTTTTTCAGTAGGGAAGAAAAAGTAATTATTTAATTCAAACTTATGGTGATAAAATTAAAATTGAGAATATTCACTGAATAAATTCATGAATGAAATACCAAATCGAAATGACAAATAAAATTGCTTATAAATTATAGAATCGTTCAAAATTTAATGAAGAATTTTTCAATTCAGTTGTTTTCTCAAATTATTGAAAATTTATAACGAAAGTATTGAAGAACATTCATGAACACAACAAAAATATTCAGGGCTGAATGCTACAAAAAAAATTGGGTTTGGTGACACAGGGGTAGGTATAAATCACCCACCCCCTCATTCAAGTTATTATCGCCTATAGAAAAAAAAATTGTGTGGTTATGACTGAATTTTGATGGAACGCTATAAAAATTATAATAGCGATGCAATTTTTTCATGTGTATATTATTGAATTTTCATAATGACTTTTTCTGTTTTATAGTGGGGAAGAAAAAGTAATTATTTAATTCAAAGTATTGGTGATAAAATTGAAACTGAGGATATTCACCGAATAAATTCATGAATGAAATACCAAATTGAAATGACAAAAAAAATTCCTTATAAATCATAAAATTATTTAAAATGTTATGAAGAATTTGACTAATTCAATTGTTTTTCTCAAATTTTTCAAAATTTATGAAGAAAGTATTGAAGATTATTCATAATCTGAACAAAAATATTCATGGCTGAATGCTACAAAAAAAAATTGGGTTTGGTGACACAGGGGTTAGTATAAATCACCCACCCCCTCATTCAAGTTATTATCGCCTATAGAAAAAAAAAATTTGTGGTTATGACTGAATTTTGATGGAACGCTATAAAAATTATAATAGTGATGTAATTTTTTTATGTGTATATTATTGAATTTTCAAAATGACTTTTTCTGTTTTACGGTGGGGAAGAAAAAGTAATTATTTAATTCAAGAATGGTGATAAAATTGAAACTGAGGATATTCACTGAATAAATTCATGAATGAAATACCAAATTGAAATGACAAAAAAAATTCCTTATAAATTATAAAATTATTCAAAATGTTATGAAGAATTTGACTAGTTCAATTGTTTTTCTCAAATTTTCCAGAATTTATGAAGAAAATTTTGAAGATTATTCATAATCTGAACAAAAATATTCAGGGTTGAATGCTACAAAAAAATTGGGTTTGGTGACACAGGGGTAGGTATAAATCACCCACCCCCTCATTCAACTTATTTTCGCCTATAGAAAAAAAGTTGTGTGGTTATGACTGAATTTTGATGAAACGCTATGAAAATTATTATAACGATGCAATTTTTTTGAATGTGTTTATTATTGAACTTTCGAAATGACTTTTTCGGTTTTACAGTGGAGAAGAAAACGATCAAATATAACTAGTATAGAAAAAGGAAATCGGCAAAAATTCATTGAAAAAAATTTATTGTTCTTGCACTTTATCGAAATTCGGTCAGGATTTTTTGTCTGCTTTCTCTATCAAAAATAACGAACCAAAACATCGTGGCGGGTTAACCTCACCTGTGGCACGGATAAAAATCCAACGCCGTCGTATACTGAAAACGCGATACCCTTACAGGTGCGAAAAAGGAAAACTACAAATGCGAGCGAAAATCTTAGGGCGCATAGTGGAAACGGAACAATTGGTGGGGGTTGGAGGCCTCCCGCTTGGAGTGCACGATTCCACGACCGCAGTCGAAGGCACGAACCGAGAGGGGGCGCCACGTCCGTTTCGCAACGTCCGACACCAAAAATACCGCGCAGAAATGTGCCCCCCGTCCGGTTGTTTACCCGATCTCGCGACAATGCGGAAGAAGTGGTAAGTTCGCCGACCGAAACCCGGATGTGATGCCGAAAACCGGCATGGATGAAGTAAGTTTCGCCGCCCACTGTCTCCTGGAAATGTCCCACAGCAAGGACCACCTGAACCGCCCCTTGGACCTCTCCAAGACGGAGCCCCGCGAGGCCGGCTTCTCCAAGGAGGCCAGCAGCTCCGAAAGTTCCTCCTACATGGTGGCCCGCATCCTCACGGATCTCACCCGCATCAAGCAGGAGCCGGTGCCGGAGGTTCCCTCGGACAACGAGGACAACCTGACGATCGACGAGTCGGACAACACGTCCGAGGAAGGTGAAGTTTGCAAGGACGTCGAGAGTGATGGTGTTGTTCAAGTGTCGTCTTCGGGGAAAGTTGCTGCTGCGGTCGCCAAGAAGGCGGGGATCCACCACAGGGTCCAGGCGACAAACAGGCAGATGTCGCAGATCAGGAAGACGCACAAGTGCGATTACGAGGGGTGTCACAAGGTTTATGGGAAAAGTTCGCATCTCAAGGCTCATCTCAGGACTCATACAGGTTAGTACAACAATTTTTGGCGACTCGAGAATATGACAAAAAAGATTTTGAAAAAGTAACATTGAAGAATAAATATACTTAAACACTGAATGAATATAAATTCGGCTTGCCATCGGGTAAACATAGTCATATTCACAATGGAATTTGAAATAATACTTTCGTACAATACAGAAAGGAAGACAAAGAAATAAATGAAGCAACACCAGTGAGGATAAGACTTTTATTTTACTCTTTATTGATTTCAAATATCAAACAATGAAGCATGTGTAAGAAAAAAAAACTCAGTATTATAAGAGGATTGTAAATAGGGCACCACACACCTTTTTTTATCATACACAAGTTAGTCGAACAATTTTCGACGACTCGAGAATATAACAAAAAAGATTTTGAAAAAGTAACATTGAAGAATAAATATACTTAAACACTGAATGAATATAAATTCGGCTTGCCATCGGGTAAACATAGTTAATTCACAATGAAATTCGAAATAACACTTTCGTACTATACAGAAAAAAAGACAAAAAAATAAATGAAGCAACACCAGTGAGGGTAAGATTTTTATTTTACCCTATATTGATTTGAAATATCAAACAATGAAGCATGTGTAAGAAAAAAAAATTCAGTATCATCAGAGGATTGTAAATAGGGCACCACACACTTTTTTTTATAATACACAAGTTAGTCGAACCATTTTTGGCGACTCGAGAATATAACAAAAAAAATTTTGAAAAAGTAACATTGAAGAATAAATATACTTAAACACTGAATGAATATAAATTCGGCTTGCCATCGGGTAAAAATAGTTAATTCACAATGGAATTTGAAATAATACTTTCGTACAATATAGAAAAGAAGACAAAGAAATAAATGAAGCAACACCAGTGAGGATAAGACTTTTATTTTACCCCATATTAATTTCAAATATCAAACAATAAAGCATGTGTAAGAAAAAAAACTCAGAATTATCAGAGGATTGTAAATAGGGCACCACACACCTCTTTTCATGATACACAAGTTAGTCGAACAATTTTTGGCAACTCGAGAATATAACAAAAAAGATTTTGAAAAAGTAACATTGAAGAATAAATATACTTAAACACTGAATGAATATAAATTCGGCTTCCCATCGGGTAAACAAAGTTGATTCACAATGGAATTTGAAATAACACTTTCGTACAATACAGAAAAGAAGACGAAAAAATAAATGAAGCAACACCAGTGAGGATAAGACTTTTATTTTACCCTATATTGGTTTCAAATATCAAACAATAAAGCATGTGTAAGAAAAAAAAACTCAGTATTATCAGAGAATTGTAAATAGGGCACCACACACCTTTTTTTATTATACACAAGTTAGTCGAACAATTTTCGGCGACTCGAGAATATAACAAAAAATATTTTGAAAAAGTAACATTGAAGAATAAATATACTTAAACACTGAATGAATATAAATTCGGCTTGCCAATTGGGTAAACATAGTTAATTCACGATGGAATTTGAAATAACACTTTCGTACAATACAGAAAAGAACACAAAAAAATAAATGAAGCAATACCAGTGAGGATAAGACTTTTATTTGACCCTATATTGATTTCAAATATCAAACAATAAAGCATGTGTGAGCAAAAAAACTCAGTATTATCAGAGAATTTTAAATAGGGCACCACACACCTTTTTTTATGATACACAAGTTAGTCGAACAATTTTTGGCGACTCGAGAATATAACAAAAAAGATTTTGAAAAAGTAACATTGAAGAATAAATATACTTAAACACTGAATGAATATAAATTCGGCTTGCCAATTCGGTAAACATAGTTAATTCACAATGGAATTTGAAATAACACTTTCGTACAATACAGAAAGGAAGACAAAGAAATAAATGAAGCAACACCAGTGAGGATAAGACTTTTATTTCACCCTACATTAATTTAAAAGATCAAACAATAAAGCATAAGTAAGAAAAAACAACTCAGTATCAACAGAAGATTGTAATTAAGGCACCATACACTTTTTTCCATAATAAAAAAGCACAATTAAAAAGCTCAGCAATCAAAAACAATTTCTCCTGGTTCTTCTTTTTCATGCCCTTCAATTGACCAAGTTCTATAACCTCCATGTGAACAAATTATCAAATATTTTCCATATTTTCTCGATGAGAAGCAAATAAAGCATGATGAAAAAATTCCAGTTTTCCAGTTGAAAAAATAAAAATTTTGCAGATAGGGCTGCGATTTTATTTCCATCGAATTATTTAATTTGTCCAACTTTCATTTTCAAGTTGCGTTTGAAAGAACGTATTGGCGCGAATATCACTATGAATAGTCTACTGGGTGGTTTTGTAGAATCTACTCAATTGGTTTTATAACCTCCATATAAAACAATTATTTTAGATTATACATATTTTCTCTGAGAGAAGCAAATACATTTTTCTTTTCTATATCAAAGAATTAATTTTCCAAAATATAGGTCAAACAATTTTTGGAGTGAAAAATTTTTGTTGGGTTTTCATCTATACATTTTGATTATAAGCTGAGTCAAACACACTGATTTCGAATATTCAATCGGATTTTTTACAGATCCTATCATCAAAAACATCAAAAAAATAGTGGTTTAGCAAAAAGTTTCGTAAAATTTTCCTCCAATGCTCCAGAAGTTCTGTAGTAATTTTTTCAATAGTAAAACTATACAGCAAAATGATAGTGGATCCAAGTTGATTCTAAATTTTGATATCTTCAATGTGCAACAGCGACCAGAACATTTGTTTCTTGTAAAATCCAGGTATATATTCAGATACTACATTCGAATCATAATGCTTGCATTTATTTCTTTTCTATATCGAAGAATTAACTTTTTGCTGAATTTTCCATACATATGGTCAATAATTATTGGGGGTGAAAAATTTTTGTTTGATTTCCTTCCACAAATTTGGGTTATGAGGTCATACGATCCCGTTAATTTCGAATATGCAATCGGATTATTCATAGATCTCAGCATTTCGTCGCCGCATACTTCAAAAACATTTGAAAACATTTATTGTTTAGCAAAAAAATCATACAATTTTGCACCAACGCTCTAGAAGCTCTGAAATAATTTTTTTTCAATAGTAGAAGTATGCAGCAAAATTATAGTGGATCAACTTTTACCAGACTCTATCCATTTTTGTATAAAAAAATTATCAAATTTTGATATCTAAAAATTGGGATTTCCCAAAGTTCGACTTCAATTGCAATAGCGACCAAACGAATTGTTTTTTGTGAAAAAAAGATACATATTCAGATTCTGCAGCTTTGAATCATGATGATTGCATTCATTTCTTTTCTATATCGAAGAATCAATTTTTTGCTTAATTTTCCTTATGGTCAATAATTTTTTATGGGTTAAAAATTTTTGTTGGATTTCTGCCATAAATTTTGGTTATAAGGTCAAATGAATACGTTGATTGCTAATATGCAATCGGATTTTTCATAAATCTTAGCATTTCGTCGTAGCATACTTCAAAAATATTAAAAAATTAGATGTTTAGCAAAAAAATTATACAATTTTGCACCAATGCTCTGTAATAATTTTTTTCAATAGTAGAAGTATGCCGCAAAATAGTGGATCAACGTTCACCAGAGTCTATCCAATCTTATATGAAAAAAATTTTAAATTTGAATATCTAAAAATTTGGAATTTCAAAGTTTGGCTTTGAAGTGCAATAGCGACCAAATAATATGTTTTTTGTTAATTAAAGATACATATTCAAATTCTACAACTCCGAATCATAATGATTGCATTCATTTTTTTTCTATATAGCAAAATTATGCAGCAAAATGACAGTGGATCAACATTGACCATGGTCTCACCATTTTAATATAAAATTTTTTTTGAATTTGGATATCTTTGAATTGGGATTTTCCAAAGTTCGACTTTAAAGTGCAATAGCGACCAGAATTTCATTTGTTCTGAAAACCAGGTATAAATCCAGATTCTACACTTTCAAATCATTATGATTGCATTAATTTCTTTTCTCCATCGAAGAATATATTTTTTGCTAAATTTCCCCAATACATTTTTGGGGATAAAAAATGTTTGTTGAATTTTCCTCCATCAATTTTGGTTACAAGCTGATACGACCACGTTGATTTCAGATATGCAATCGGATTTTTCATAGTTTTTAGCATTTCTTCGCAGCATTCTTCATACTTCTAATTGTTTAGCAAAAAATTCATGAAATTTTGCATCAACCCTCCAATAATTAGTTTCAATCGTTGAAGTATGCAGCCCAATAAAAGAGGATTCACGCTCACGTCTATTCATTTCCATACAAGAAAACTTTAGATTTGGATAACTTAAAAAGGATACTTGAAAAAATTTGATGTTTCGCGAAAAAATCATAAAACTCCTTACGAACGCCCTAAAACCTCTGCAATATTTTTTTTTGATAGCCGATGTATCCCGCAAAATGGAGTAGAATCCACACTCACTAGAGTCCATCCATTCATTTATAGAAAAACCTCAAATTTGGGCGTCTAAAATTTGGTATCTCCAAAAATTCAACTCCGAAGTGCAGTAGCAACCAGAATTTTTTCGCGAAAAACGAATGACAAATCTTCCAGCTGCACATGACGTAACAATTTCCATCACGTTCCATACGAGCGGAAAAACGAAATCTCACGAGAAAGGGCAATATCTCAGTCATGTGAGACGACTCCATGCTAATACAAATTTCGAAACTCTCTCGTACCAACTTGCACGATTAATTTCCCGGAGCAGCGTTCAAGAAACTACGCCGACATCCAACTTTTTAATGAGAAGACGCCGAATTAAGGGCCGCAGCACACTCAATGAATACATGCCAGAACAATGACCGGCTAAGTGGATTAGACGAAGGTGAAACACCCATTAAACACTTCGATAGATTGGAGATGTGCCAAACGAGTGGAACAAAGTGTCTCTCGTGAAAGGGACTCGAAGGTTGTTTCCTATTGGCACTCCGGAAAATTCCCTTTGAAAGTTTTCAAGGTTGGTGGAGAATGTTCTGCGAGAGGAGAACACATTTCTTATTCGCTCTTCGGTTTTTGGATGTGGCAGGGACAAAATGCGGAGACCTTCCATGTCCCTCACACTGTCCATATATTCGATGTTGAAAGATTCCTCATCCGGATTTTTTGCAGAGGAAATCGATGGAGTGGAAGTAGGCCTCGGCCATCTCAAAGTTTCCGGCAAAAATGTTTCATGCGCCCACTTAAAGTTTCCATAACTTTTTTCCCAGCATCATAGAAAAAAGTTCCCTCCCCGAGATCGCCGAAGCTTAATATTTACAGAATGGAAGAGCGTAATCTTTTAAACTACTTTTTGCGTCGTCCATTATTCCGCATTAGCCCCGAACTCGGACGAATCTCACTGCAAAATTCATTATCGTATTGTGAATTAATTCTTGTTTAGAGGATGTAAAATTCGCTGAGGATCAGGTCTGGGATTACGGAAGGAGGGCTTCCCTTATTTATTCGGGCTGTATCTGGCTGGATAAATCTATAAAATTAGCTCTTGCGCCAACAAAAACAACTGGGGTTGTTCGATCAATTATCTGATCGGATGCAAGGGGGTGGGGGTAGTTTAGTTTTGTCTTAGCTTCTATAAGAATCATCTCACTAGAATAATAATTTTTTTCTAAAAGTTTGGTATTATTTGTGCTGTCCCCTAGAGAAGGAATACTTTCGTGTGTGAGTTCTTGACTGTCGCGACGATGACCAAAAAAAGATAAATAAATCACATTTGCAAATGTCCGGTGTACTTTGACGAGATCAGAAAAAAATTCCTACTTAATTTTTGAGTTTGGAAAAAATTATTGCAGAGGTTTTATGAATTTTTTGCTAAGCCATTAGAAATATGCTGAAATGCTAAGATCTATGAAGAATTCGATTGCATATCTGAATTTAACGTGGTTGAATTATAATCAAAACGTATGGAAGAAATCATTATAATTTGGAGCTGTAGAATCTGAATATGTTTTTCACAAGAAACCAATATTTTGGTCGCTATTGCAATTTAAAGTCGAACTTTGTGAATTTCCAATTTTTAGATATCAAAATTTAAAATTTTTTGTAAACAAAAATGTATAAACTCTGGTTAATGTTGATCCACTATCATTTTGCTGCATACTTATTATATTGAAAAAATTATTACAGAGCTTCTAGAGCGTTGGAGCAAAATTTTATAATTTTTTTGCTGAATAACTTTTTTTTTACTGGTTTTGAAGTATGCTGCGACGAAAAGCTAAGATCTTCGAAAAATTCAATTGCATATTCGAAATCAACGTAAACGTATGACCTTAGAACCAAAATTCATGAAAGAAAATCCAACAAACATTTTTTACTCCCAAAAATTTATTGTATGGAAAATTAATCCTCCGATATGAAAAAGGAATCAATGCAATCCTTATGATTCAAAGCTGCAGAATCTGGATATGTATCTTTTTTTCACAAAAAACGTATTTTCTGATTGCTATTGCAATTTGAAGTCGAACTTTGGGAAATCCCAATTTTTAAATATCCAATTTTAAATATTTTTTTATACAAAAATGGATGGACTCTTGTGTATATTAATCCACTTTTATTTTGCTGCATAATTCTACTATTGAAAAAAATTATTTTAGAGCTTCTAGAGCGTTGGTGCAAAATTGTATGATTTTTTTGCTAAACAACCAATTTTTTTAATGTTTTTGAAGTATGCTGCGACGAAAATGCTTAGATATGTGAAAAATCCGATTGCATATTCGGAATCAACGTAATCACCAAAATTCATGGAAATAATTTTTACCTTCAAAAATTTATTGACCATACATGAAAAATTTGGCAAAAAATTAATTCTTCGATATAGTAAAGGAATGAATAAAATTCACATGATTGATTTGAAGTCGTAGAACCTGAATATATACCTGTACTTCACAAAAAACAAATTTTCTGGTCGCTATTGCACTTTGAAGACTAATTTTGAAAAATCCCAATTTTTAGATATCAAAATTAAAATTTTTTTTTTATCCGAGAATGGATGAACTCTGGTGAATGTTGATCCACTATCAGTTTGCTGCAAACTTCTACTATTGGAAAAAATTATTACAGAGCTTCTAGTGGTTTGGTGCAAAACTTTATGAATTTTTTGCTAAACAACAATTTTTTTAATGTTTTCGAAGTATTCTGCGACGTAATGCTATGTTCTATGAAAAATCCGTTTGCATATTTGAAATCGACGTGGTCGAATTAGCTTATAATCAAAATGTATGGAGGAAAATCCAACAAAAACTTTTTACCCCAAAAATTTATTGACCACATGTATGGAAAATTTGGCAGAAAATTAATTCTTCGATATAGAAAAGGAATAAATGCAATCATTATAATTCGAAGGTGTGGAATCTGAATACGTATCTGTTTTTTACAAGAACCAAATTTTTGGGTCGCTATGGCACTTTAAAAACCAACTTTGGAAAGTCCCAATTTTTAGATATCGAAATTAAAAATTTTTTTTCACAAAACTATATGGACTTTGGAGAATATTGATCCACTATCATTTCACTGCAAACTTCTACGATTGAAAAAAATTATTACAGAGCTTCTAGTGGTTTGGTGCAAAATTTTATGAATTTTTTGCTAAACAACTATTTTTTTAATGTGTTCGAAGTATTCTGCGACGTAATGCTATGTTCTATGAGAAATCCGTTTTCATATTTGAAATGGACGTGGTCGAATTAGCTTATAATCAAAATGTATGGAGGAAAATCCAACAAACTGTTTTTACCCAAAAAATTTATTGACCACATGTATGGAAAATTTGGCAGAAAATTAATTCTTCGATATAGAAAAGGAATAAATGCAATCATTATAACTCGAAGGTGTGGAATCTGAATACGTATCTGTTTTTTTACAAGAACCAAATTTTTGGGTCGCTATGGCACTTTAAAAACCAACTTTGGAAAGTCCCAATTTTTAGATATCGAAATTAAAAATTTTTTTTCACAAAACTTTATGGACTTTGGTGAATATTGATCCACTATCATTTCACTGCAAAATTCTACTATTGAAAAAAATTATTACAGAGCTTCTAGTGGTTTGGTGCAAAATTTTATGAATTTTTTGCTGAACAACTATTTTTTTGATGTTTTCGAAGTATTCTGCGACGTAATGCTATGTTCTATGAGGAATCCGTTTGCATATTCGAAAGCAACGTGGTCGAATTAGCTTATGATCAAAATTTATGGAGGAAAATCCAACAAAAACTTTTTACCCCAAAAATGTATTGACCACATGTATGGAAAATTTGGCAGAAAATTAATTCTTCGATATAGAAAAGGAATAAATGCAATCATTATAATTCGAAGGTGTGGAATCTGAATACGTATCTGTTTTTTTACAAGAACCAAAGTTTTGGGTCGCTATGGAACTTTAAAAACCAACTTTGGAAAGTCCCAATTTTAGATATCGAAATTAAAATTTTTTTTTCACGAAAATTTATGGACTTTGGTGAATATTGATCCACTATCATTTCACTGCAAACTTCTACTATTGAAAGAAATTATTACAGAGCTTCTAGTGGTTTGGTGCAAAATTTTATGAATTTTTTGCTAAGCAACTATTTTTTTAATGTTTTCGAAGTATTCTGCGATGGAATGCTATGTTCTATGAGGAATCCGTTTGCATATTTTAAATCAACGTGGTCGAATAAGCTTATGATCAAAATGTATGGAGGAAAATCCAACAAACACTTTTTACCCCAAAAATATATTGACCACATGTATGGAAAATTTGGCAGAAAATTAATTCTTCGATATAGAAAAGGAATAAATGCAATCATTATAATTCGAAGGTGTGGAATCTGAATACGTATCTGTTTTTTTACAAGAACCAAATTTTTGGGTCGCTATGGAACTTTAAAAACCAACTTTGGAAAGTCCCAATTTTTAGATATCGAAATTAAAAATTTTTTTTCACGAAAATGTATGGACTTTGGTGAATATTGATCCACTATCATTTCACTGCAAACTTCTACTATTGAAAAAAAATATTACAGAACTTAGAGCGTTGGAGCAATATATTATGAATTTTTTGCTAAACAACTATTTTTTTGATGTTTTTGAAGTATGCTGCGAAGTAATTCTAAGTTCTATGAAAAATCCGATTGCATATTTGAAATCAACGTGGTCGAATTAGCTTTCAATCAAACTGTACGGAGGAAAATTCAACAAAAAATTTTCCACCCCAAAAATTTATTGATCATATGTATAAAAAATTATGCATTAAATTCATACTTCGATATAGAAAAGAAATGAATGATATCAGAATTGTTTTCGAGTTTCAAAAGTGTTGAAATTGTATACATATCATTTCAAAAATATACTTTCATCATGGCATCGTTGCCAAATTGGTCAGAAAGTCCGATAATCAAAAATATTTTGTTTTCAATTCCAACTAAACACCCCCTTGTTCCCATAATCTTCTAAAACTGACAGTTTTCCCTCCCAGCCTCCGGATCGACCATATTATTACCGTTCATCCAGTGGATGTAGGACGCGCCTGAGAAAGCAAGCTTTTTCACGGTCCATAAAACAGCCGCAGTCGCCTACGACACGGACCCGATTTGTCTTTATATGAAAACTCTGAACCGAACAAAGGTGGTCGACTTTATTGGTCGAGCGTATCGCTGAACTTCTTCCCCAAAAATGCGTGAGATATAAATATTTCAGCGTCTCGGAGAGCTAGGTCAGCTCCACCATCAGGAGATGGAAGAATCCCTATAAAAATTCTAGTGGTACTCGGGAATCCTTCAGTGTTCTGGCATCGATTCGTGGGTATTCTCGGAATTTCCATTCGAATTTAACACGACTATGTACTGACCTTCATTGCCATCGGACCCTCTCCCATGTTGCCGATTTCCGCGTCCTCGAAAAAATGAAGGGGCGGAAAATATTGACGTTTCCCGTTCGCATAAATCGAGGCCGGATCGTCCGACGAGAGCCAAATATGATCACCCCGGGATTAAACCGCCCCACATAGGGGGATGGGCGGCAATCCCGAACAAACATGAAAGCAAGAACTCGGACAGATGTCTGCGGAGGTTCATCTGCATAATCGATTCCATCTACATAACCTTCTCTGAATACTGAAGAAGCGCTTCAGGTGTTACGCCCTATCGTGATTTTCCCGCTAGGGGTAAGATCCGACCTTATGTCTTAGGTTATCTCTAATGGCATCTTCTCTTTTCTTTTCGTTTCATATTATATCCGGACGGGGGTTGTCTGGACTCGTAAAGGGAGGAGATCGCCGGGGTTTTCATAAAGTGGAGCGTTCAAAGTCCGTTAGGTTAGGAGCGGAAGTTTAGGCACAAATATCGAATTGAAAGGGTCGGGAAATATATTAGGGTCGAATTTTCCCTCGTTGGAATTTCAACGCATGAAAAGTCTCCTCCTTGTTACGTTTCAAAAGGAGCATCTTCTTTGGTGATATTGTTCGAAATAACATAAGACCTGAGAGATTCGAAATTAAATCATAATATTATACTGTATTGGTACTTTTATTTATTACCGACATTACAGTTTTCTACTGAAAAGCGCGAAGAACTAGAACTCTACCTTAAATGAGTTCTTTTCAAAGTGAAAATTTTACTCCAGATAATCTTTGGCCAAGATCGTGATCGTATAGTGGTTTGAGGACTCTACGTTGTGTAGGCAATCCAAATTACACTCGATTCAATAGGAGAGATTGACGGGAAAATAGGAAATTCAAAACACATATTGAGCACCCAAAATAGGAAAATAACAAGTTTATTTGTGCTGTTCATCCGATCTGGCGTCTGCGCCCGCCATTTTTATTATCCGTACAGCAATCCATATTATCATGAACTTAGGGAGTAGGTTTGCTGAGTCCGTCCGAGAGAAGAATAACCACAGAATCCTTTTATACGAATCAAAGTACGATCCTAGCCTCGAAATCTAGGTTCTTTTTTGCTTGGGTAGTTGTCTCTGAACGGTTGTTGATTTTTCCCGGCTGCTCGGTTTTTCGTGAAGGTGAAACAGGGTGAGATTGTGAGTTAGTTAATCTGAAACCTTCGAGGGTGGAAGAGATACTTTGGGTTTGTCATGTGAGTAACAATATTTTATAATTACAACGTTATCATTTATATCTAGGCTTCTCCTAATTTGCTGCACTTGTCTTCAACAGTGTCCACCATTTACCCCATGTGTTTATCTCATATCATTTACCCTCAATTCACAAAAGACAATTCGCTGTTACTCAACGTATTTTACCATGTTGGTTTTCTTCTGGTGTATTGTTTTGTATCCATTTTTCATACTTCATTATCAAGCCTATTCCATATTATTTGATGATTCTTACTGACCATATGTATTAAATTCCCAAGTGCTTCTCACAAAAATTTGCCTGTATAAACGAATGTTTAATAATCACTTCAATTATAAGGTTTTGCAATAATCTTCAAATGATACTATATGTAATCGTTGTAGTTTTCAGCAGATAGCCACCAGATTATAGGCTCCTGTGTTCTGAATAACGACCACAGATTATTCTTTTTTTTTACGGGAAACTAGCGTCGCGCAGATGTCAGATTTGTACAATATGAGATTCGAAAGAACGTCTTCGTTATTAATGTGTCATCCACATCGTTTGATTAAAAAAAATCGGTGAATCGTGAATAAATTTCCTTTTGGAGGGTAATAAGCGAAAAACGTCGCCTGAAAGGAAACGTCAATTCCTGGGAGTTTCACTGATAAAGCTCATTTACTTTTCAATTGATGCTTTGGAGTTCAATTCGGGCTGTTTTCTTCTTATCTTCATCGGGTTTTTTTCTAACTTTTTTGTATTCTTTCGTTGATTTCCTCATTAAAACTAAACAGACGTATTTTGTGGCTGTTGTAATGTTCGAAAGAAGTGTTTTTATCTCTTCCTATCGAATAATATAGTTGTTATTCAACAAACACCGTGCTAACTGCTATAAATCCCTGTCTCTGTGCTTCTGAACAAGCCGATTGGCCGAAAGGGGATTGAGGGGAGGTCACTTGATTAATTCTGACGTTTGCCCAAATCAAGTTGATACATAATTATAATTGTGAATGTTTTGCTCGAGACGATGAATTAAGATAGTGAATATGAAGAATTTTGTACACCTCCAGAATTAAGACAATCTTCTTCAACAGTGTCCATTATATACCCCATGTGTTTATCTCACATCATTTACCTTCAATTCACAAGAGACAATTTGCTTTTACTCAACGTATTTTACCATGTTGGTTTGCTTCTTGTGTATTGTTTTGTATCCATTTTTTATACTTCATTATCAAGTCTATTCCATATTATTTAATGATTCTAACTGACCATATGTATTAAATTCCTAAGTGCTTATCACAAGAATTTGCCTGTATAAACGAATGTTTAATAATCACCTTAATTATAAGGTTTTGCAATATTCTTCAAATGATACTATATGTAATCGTTGCAGTTTTCAGCAAATATCAAGGATATTCATACGGACCATTGTCGGAATTAGGTTTCATCATCTTATATTGATTGAGCATTTTAAAAAGCTACTCTCCACACATTATTATCCGTTATGACTTCTTGTTGATTATTTATATGATTGACTGCTTATATCGTTTACTATCTATATCATCCACTGCTTATATCGTTTATTGTTTATTTCGTTTACTGTCTATAACATTTACTGATTATATCGTTTACTGCTTATATGGTTTATCTAATACTTGATGGGATTATTGACCAGGGAGACAACTATCGGATGACGCAACCTAAAAATTAATCAAGGCTTTGCCCAACGTTTGGAAATATATATAACGAGGATCTTTGATCGCATTCCCCTCTCCTTACACCGTGGGAGCTCATCAATCATCAATCGTCAAATGATAGTTTGACCCCTGCGAAGTAAAACTCCCAATTTACCGCCTTTAGTCTACTCAATCATTTTTAAACACCATTTGAGAGAATTCTCACCAGTCAACCTGTTTATGAATATGCCTTACTTGTGAGTTAATGGTATATGAACGAGAAAAGGAGGTAGGTTGTTTTTTTCTTCCCCTTCAGTGTTGTTTTCTTTTTCGTCCAACCTCGATCGCTCATAACGTCAGTTTTTGACTTTGTGTTAATTTTTTGTTTG